>CM054063.1:59251451-59851451 GCA_028641055.1 Alopecurus myosuroides
AGTAATTATAAGCTAGGTCTAATTAGGAGAGGATCACCTCGGCCTAATTAGAAGAAGCTCTAATCTAATTAGAGGAAACTCCAATCCAATTAGAGGAGACTCTAATGCTGATGATTTTAAACCAATTAGAAGGGCTATAATTAGATTGCTCTAATTAGTATTTCTAATTACTAGAGAGATTTTAAACCTATTAGAAGTGCTCTAATTATTAGTTCTTCTCATTATTAGAGAGATCTGTAATAGTTCTAATTAGTCCTCTAATTCTTCTAGAGAAAGAGAGAGGCCAAAAGGCTCAATTGTTGTGTCATCTAAGAGGAGGGGTGGGGATTATATGGTGGGTCAAGGAGAGAACCTGCCATAGGAAAGGGGGGGGGGGTTCGGTTTCCCCCTCCTAGGCTTGTCTGCATCACACCTCCTAGGAGGTTCCGGATTGGACTCTTAGTTGAGTCCAATCCCACCTCCTTATTTTTTTTTCCATTTTTTTTATTTCCCCTCTCATTTATTTATCAAATAAATTCAGAAAAATACTATGGAAACCTTATGCACTCTATGAGACCATGGGCCCCACCTGGTATTCACTAATTTTTTTTTTACCTTCAGGGAAATCTGGCCCCCTCCGACACTGCTTCCATATAAGTAAAGTCACCGGAACTCTTCCGGAACCCCGTTACCCCTATAGATAAAATCATCGATATTATCTAACAATGTCAGAATTTAGTTTTGAGACCGTGTATCAAACACCATTGAAGCGAAAGAGGTGTCGATGCCGACGTTGATGAAGCTTGTAGAAGATCCTCATGCACAAGCATGTGGGTGAGGATGTTGCCGACTCCCCGTATCCAGCACTGAGATCCAGCAGACTTAGGGTCTCACTTGTTACCCCTCTGAGAGTATGCACACATACGCCAGGGAAAATTCTGCAGCGCTTCGTCATCCATGACTTGACGTTGCAGGTGTATAAGAAGGTGGAGTTCTGAACACATGAGAGAGAGAGAGAGAGTAATTATAAGCTAGGTCTAACTGGGAGAGGATCACCTCAGCCTAATTAGAAAAGGCTCTAATCTAATTAGAGAAAGCTCCAATCCAATTAGAGGAGACTCTAACCCCGATGAGAAGATCTCTAAACCAATTAGAAGGGCTATAATTAGATCGCTCTAATTAGTATTTCTAATTACTAGAGAGATTCTAATCCTATTAGAAGTGCTCTAATTATTAGTTCTTCTGATTATTAGAGAGATCCCTAATAAATTAGAAGTGTTCTAATTAGAAGTTCTAATTAGTCCTCTAATTCTTCTAGAGAAAGAGACATGCCAAAAGACTCAATTGTGGTGTCATCTAAGAGGAGGAGGGGTGGGGATTATATAGTGGGTCAAGGAGGGCAGATGCCATAGGAACGGGGGGGGGGGGGGGGTTCGGTTTCCCCCTCCTAGGCTTGTCCGCACCGCACCTCCTAGGAGGTTCCGGATTGGAATCTTAGTGGAGTCCAATCCCACCTCCTTATTTTTTCCATTTTTTTATTTCCCCTCTCATTTATTTATCATATAAATTCAGAAAAATACTATGGAAACCTTATGCACTCTGTGAGACCATGGGCCCCACCTGACATTCACTGAAAATAGGTTTTACCTCTAGGGGAAATCTGGCCCCCTTCGGCACTGCTTCCATATAAGTAAAGTCCACCGGAACTCTTCCGAAACCCCGTTACCGGTATAGATAAAATCATCGATATTATCTAACTATGTCAGAATTTTTTCCAACATCCCCGGATATCTCATACCCCCTGTGTTTGCTCCGTAAAGCGCGAAGTCTCTATTTCTCTTCATAATGACTCCAGAATAAATTCCGGTAGTAACATAAACTGTTTCTATCACTCCGGGACATCTCAAGCCCTCGTTATAAATTCTCTATGATATATAAAATACATCTATCATGAAGAAACACTCTTCTGGTGATACTCCTAGTTGATCTGGACCTACCAATATACACAAAAATAAGACCAAACTTAAGTGTGTTTTCCCTACAGGTTCGATAGTGTGTGGACATAAAACTGAAAATCTTTCCTTTTCGATGATATGGGTCCGTGGACACCCATATTGACTCCAACATATTATACGAATGAACTACTGAACCTGTTGATTATTATACAAATCTCCCTTTACTCACGATATTGAACTTACCCGAGAATATTGATTCCGACATTGCCTGTGAAACAATCTCTGGTTCACAAATACCTTTGTCTCGTCTTGTTATCTGGTAAGTTTCCTCTTTCTCGTTACCATATTATGATATCCCACATGATGTATCATCATCATGCATTGTCTACAGAACTTATGGGTATCAAGAATACCGAGTGGGCCCAGGTATGTATCTTTGTTTTTACGGAGGAGTAATTCCCAACTCAAAACATCGAGATAACATACTCCGTTAAAATTACCCAGTAACTAGCTTTATATTCACACAGTTTAAAGTGTGACCCTTGATAGCACCAAAACCTCCAGAATATATTATCAAGATAACCTCACGGTCAAAGGATTCATTGTGAAATAACCGTTATGTGATATGATTCTAAGGACAAAGATGTCTTAGTGGAATCTCTTAGCATATCAATCTACTTAGGGAATACTGAGCCATATTGTTCCCTTCCAACAATATTCTATTAATTAATGTTGACAAAAACAATGTGCGTGAACGGGAAAACAGTCATCAAACATCCAATGAATTAGTCGTAAAAGGCAAGACTAGGGTTTATTTTCTGCGTCCATATTACTACACGTTAGCGTGAGTTTTCCTATGAATCTCATATTCAGGAACCACGTAAGTTATAACATAATAATATGAATCATAATTATGAAACAAATGTATAAATATTATTGCCTTTTGGGCATACATCCAACATGAGGTTGTGGTGGGCTCAATCCAGTCGGATGCGAGTCGCCCGTGAGATGTTCGCGTGAGTATTGACTATTTTGCTCTTTGCGACGACATCCGTTGTCAACAACACGATGGTTCTCTCCACTGTAGAGGCTTTAGTTCGAGGCGCCGAATGATCTCCTCTAGGCTGCTAATTGTCTCTCTAGGGCGCATTCCGGTTTTTGGTCTTCATATGCTCGACAGGACCCATGAAGGTGTCTACGGTTGCAAATCTGACGATTATAATTCTGCTCGTTGTGTGGGTTTGGCCCTTGTCCAAGGGGACCTTGTGAGTGGCCTTATTAGCTCTACATGGACGTTCATGAGTGTCGTCGCCATGGGATCTGCGTCGATAGCGGGCATGCATATGCTCTGCTTACAAGATGTGTTGCACATGTATGGTTCAAGTTGTGTGGCCAGAGCGATCCGAACGGTGTGTGCGCGACCGTACTTTAATGGACCTGCAAGTGGTGGCGGTGGTAGTGGGTGACTTTGGTTAGGTGGCACTTTTTGAGCGTTGAGTCTTTAGTTTAAGAGATGGAAACTCTATGTCTGACCTTTTTTAGTTTGAACCTGGGAAATGGTGGCATCCATACGATGCTCCATTTAGGGCATAGGCTGGAGTTTGCACATGCTTCCTTTCATGGTTAAAACCATTACCTGATTTCGGTGGTTCGATCCAAGGGTTGTTAATGTTGTGTGTTGCTCCCTTCCTGGAAGTGTCGTTATTGCAACACCTCTCATGTTAGGGTTGCCATCATTTGTGGCTAATGTCGATGTTTGTTGTTGCTCTTTGGTTTGATCCGATGTTTTTCTCAACTATTTGCATCTTTGACCTTGATGTTGATTACTAAACTATCTCTTTCCCTTCATCGAGATTGAAATATGATACTAAGACATGATCGAAGCTGATCCAGTAGATCGAGCCGAAATATGCTCGCTCGTCTTATAATTAATGCAACACGACGTAGCTAAATTTAGTCAGGAATTAGTAGATAGCTGTTTGGAATTTAGTCTGGAATCTAGATGTGTGGCCGATCTCAAAAGCTTTTGACTTGTTTGGAATCTAGGATATTCCATGAAATATCCAATGTTAGCACTATTGTTTATTGCGCATGGTTGCAATTTCTCTATGTCAACAAATGTTTGACCACAAATGACAGCAGGTTCTAAAATGACCAACTTACATCGTGACACGCTGACACCAAGTACTTGCTCATTAGAGCTGCGCCAACCCTAAAGACAATTGGCCAGACGTTGATAATCTAGTGAGCTGCGGCCGGCGCAAGAAGCGAGGCAGGGCAGAGCAGAAGGGTGATGCTGCCGATACAAGCATGGTTTTGATGGAGTAGAGTAGGCCAGGTTGCATGCATGCTGTCGCCGATCTCGAGGTTGACCAGCCAGCTAGCTAGCAACGAAGAAGAGCAGCTCCATCGATCGGACTCGATCATGAGGATGCAGACCAAAACAAGCACCAAACGGCGAGCAGTCACGTGCCTACGTGTAAGCCATGTACTCGTACTATACCAGCTGATGTCTGCTACGTCTTCGCACCTTCTTCTGCGACAACTCGGTAAAGACAGGTGATGTTGCATCATTGTAGACAAAGCAGCCTGGTCTCGGGTATGAATTGAACTTCGGGAGTTGGGAAATGAAAATCCTTGAGTGCTTGCCCTGTTTCCGTTCTTTTTTGTCTAAGTTGCATCCCTTTATATTTACTATATATTTAAGTTTCATTTTTTTTTATAAAGAGAGTATATTAATATGACGAAGATATCAATTATGCCCGGTCTCTGCAACAACCTAACGACCTAGTAGCGTGCCGGATGCACATATCCAAACGAAAAAGGAAGAAGTTAAAAAAAAAATCTCGCTTTGCAGCAGCAGCACAACCACCACCAAAACAACACATGATGTCTAAATTCTCAAAAAGTACGCCTTCAAGAAGGAAACAGTGCACAAGCGCAGTCGCCACCAAATCGTAGATCTTGGGTTTCATCCTAGAGATAGTTCTCGCTCTCAAAACAATGCCTTCAACAAGTCCATTGGCATCCACAACCAATTAAACCCAGACCTTGGATTTTCACTCGCAAAGATAAGAGCTTAAGGGACTGTCTGATTCATAGGATTCAAGAAACACGAGAATAGGAATAGCGCGGGAATAGGATATTATGACACTTGAAATCCTATAGGAACAAAAAATACAAGAATCCGTAGTAGGTATTGTTTGATTGCACCATAGGAAAAAATGCAGGAAATTTGCATAGGGATTGAGTGCATGTCATAGTTGTCGTAGACACATAGAAATTTTTCCAAGAGGTCTCACCTCTAGTTAGAAATCGTATAGGATGAAACGGTTGAACATCTATTTGTTACATGCGAGTTTGCTCGAAAGATTTGGAGATTGGTGCACTTCACATTCAGCATTACTCCACCAACTAGTGTTGCTAATATGTTTGGTAATTGGTTAAATGAGGTTGATAAGTTTACTTAAGTGAGTATACATAGTGGTGTATGTGCTATTCTTTGGGTAATTTGGAATTACATGAATGATGTGATTTTTAACAATTTCAGAACTGGTCATTTTTTGCAGATTATTCATCGCGCAACACACTGAATTCATTTGTGGTCATTCCTCCTCCCAGACGACCAGCGTGGACGTTTGGATGCCGGATGCTCTCAGTTGATGGCAGTTGTACGGGATATCTTCAACAAGGGTGGATGGTCACACACTAGACGTTTACCATGGGTAGCGATCTAATGATTTTATCTTGTTTCTGTTGACTGATTTATGTGGCCACATGCTCGGCTGGTTGATTTGTAATAATCGCTATTTGATACTTGCCACTTGGATATGATTTTTTAACATAAAATCCATGTGCATCAATTAATGTAGAGGTGCCATTTCAAAAAAAAAAAATCGTATGGAATTGCAGTGTAGGAAAAAAATCCATAGGAATGTTGGAGTATTCAATCCTTTCAATCAAATGGACTCTATAGGAAAAATTCATATGGGTGAAAATCCTATACGATTCCCATGAGAATCCTACAAATCAAACATGCCCTAAACTTCACCTGTGTTGTTACCCCCACTTATATACCGTTGTTACGAATCCCGAAATTCCAAGCAAATTTCTCATCGATGTAGTCTCCAAAGCATTACTAGTCCTACAATCTCAAATTCGATGACATTCTCCGCCTCTGACTTCACCATGGAGCTAAACATATTCCATGATGACAACAGATAGTAGAGCTTCGCACCGGCTCGCTCCTTAGCGGAGAACCCAATGGGCACGGCCGAATCCCACACGATACATCAATCTCCAGGCATAACACTCCCATGGGAGTTCGCTGGATGAGCCTTCTGGAAACCGATATTCCGGCCAGATCAAAGAGGGCATGCGTCAGGCAGATCTTCGTCTTGGTGCAAGAAGAACCCTAGGACCTTCACCTTTATTCGAGCACACCAGCAGGTCCCCACACCACCGGTCGGAGCAGCAACAGAGAAGGCGGCCGCAGCGCCCGACCACAAACCGTCCATGGCAAGAGACAGCTCAGATCGGACTCTTAGGCCCTGATCCGGTCCACCACCGCGCCGCCGGAGGTTGATGCCGACGCTGTGCGCCACCCGCCGCCAAGGAGCCGCTCCGGATTCAAGCCCCGACTCCAAGGCCGCGCCGCCCTTGAACCGCCCAGGTCACAACTCCACAACCGCCCATGGAGCCGCCGCCACGGTGCACTCTCCTCCCCGCCGTCCTTTGAAAAGAAGGGCGCTGCCACCGCCACCAGTGCCGGCCAGGAGCACGCCGGTGAGGGAGGCTGAAGGAGACATGGGAGTGTCCTCCAGAGTCACCTGGGCGGGTGTGACCCGATAGGCGGCTAGGGTTTTCCCGTGGGAGTCTTATAGTATATGATAGGCGATAGTTTCAAACCTGGCATGCACATACCTACATACATTTTCTTAGCATTTTTATGGTTTTACTATTCACCGCGGGATAGGAGTAAAATTCGCTTACGCATGCAAGTTCATTTCTATGTTTTGCTTTTTTTGTGGCAGCGAATCTCTATGTTTTTCTTAGATTAAGAAATCAATATGCTTGCTATTACACTCCATACAAATGTTGCACGTCCTACTGGGATGCTTAGACTGGTTCCTGCGGTACATGGAAATGCCATAAGCCAATGCACTTTTTTTTTTAACGAAAGTCCTTAGTCCGCCGGGCTCTACATCAAAAGATGTATATAGATCAAACCATTACATCGTTTATTACAAATTACTAAATCATGGTCCAGCCAAAAAGTAAGACGGGCAGAAAATCCTTATAACTACTCCAAAGCCAAAACAACACAACGTGCTATAAGACAATTTTTAAACCAGTTTTGGGTGCTAATTTATTTTTTTTGGAGAAAACTGTTGTACAAAATCATGTAATGCAAAGTGTTTGCGACCCGCAAGCTCAGTGCAGAGGGGAGGTCGATCCGCTCCTGATCAAATAATGCACTTCGAAAGATTCCAAACAACCAAAATCCTGAAATTTTCCTTTTGAAAATATATCAAATCAAACATACCACTTCGTTGAAACCAAATCATACCTTGAAATCTATGTTTTATCACATTGATGCGAAACGACAAGTATCAACAAATGGAGTGTTCGCCATGGACTTATCAACCAAGAAGAAACAAAATTCATGAATACAGTCCTACCACCACAAATTACTCACATCTACCACCAGGTTACATGATGGACAAAAAACCTTGACATACTTTTAAATTTATGCATTTCATATTTGCGTGAAATGAACATTACAAGTATAAACAAATAGAGCGGTATCCATAGATTTACCATGAACAAACATTAAAAATATCAACCAAAAAGAAACAAAATTCATGAATAGAGTTTACCACTATAAATTACTCACATTTACCCTCAGGCTACATGATGAGTTTTGGACAAAAATAGTCCCCATCCCTGCATGCAGTACAAGACTAGCCCCAAGCTGTACAAAGGAGACAGTTCATCACATTGCACCAGTACTATCTTGCCATTGCCAGCATAAAAAACCAAAACAAGCAATAGGATACAAAACCACATATGTTTCTTTGACCAGATCAGGAGATGTGTATGTGTGGCTGCTACTGTGTGCAGTGAGATGCATGGGAAGATATCTTTGTGTTTGCATCTTTGTCTTTGTGCAGTGCTGCAACCTGCCCTGCCTGTGAACTAGTTAGGGCCACACCTCTGCCATTGATGCAAGCAAGGCCATCTTTGATTCAGGCTTTCAGTTGAGAGATGAGACTCCCAGCTGTACACACATCCTCCCAACTGCCATACCTCATCACTCTCCTAGCTTCCTTTTTCATGTAGTGTGACATATTGGCATGTACATTTATGCCCCCAAGGTAATTTTTCATGTGGGGATTGAACTGGCTGTAGTTCCACCATTGATGCTAATTATATATCTTTGAGATAATCCAAATTTTTTACTGCTGATTATAAAATAAGTGTTGTAGAAAAAAAAATGGTCGGTCATTGCTTGGGTCAGGGAGCAGGAAGGCAGGCAGCCGGCCAAGCCAGTGAGGTGCCCACACACTCCTAGGTGGTAGTGTAGTACTCTTTTGAACCAACAGAATTCTAACCAAGCTTTGTCCCCAAGCCTGTTTTTGACCGCATTGGTGACTGAGAAGGTATACTGGTATTTTAATCCCTTTTTGCCAGGATACTGATATCCATCCATGCATCCAACAATGGGCAATCCAGATTCAGAAGGGAGGCAGATAGTATATTCTCTCTGCACAAAAGATGCAAGTTTACCAGTGGTACATGGACCATGTATTGTATGGCTATCTCTTGGTTGGTCACCTCAACATTGCAACAGTTTGTTTTTCCCAAGAAAAATCTTTTAAATTGTTTGATTTGATCAAGTGCCTTCTTGACCAGCCCGATTTCTGAGGTTGATAAAACTAAGGATTGGATTGGACAGAATAAAAATTAATGTGTCATATGCTGACTCTAGCTAGGAACCAGGTCTAGATGGATTGGATTGGACGGAATGAAAATCAATGGGTAATTTATAGCATACACTGTAGCTAGGATCATGCAAAATAGGATTGCGAGATCTACAAAATTATGAATCAAGAGGAAACATTACAAGCTCTACACGACTTTTTTACACTGGCGCTTGATCTTGATCATACATAGTAACGTAGGATCAGGATTGGAGTGGTCCTAGTAGTACTGTAGAATCCTGATGAACAATCATATACTACGATATTACTCAATGGAAGTTCCTTACAATTACCCATTGCAGTAAAACATAATACTGTTTGAGAATAGCAACGTTTGTGTCCATGTTTCGATGCAAAGAGCCCTTTTTTCCTTCTTATAGCAACATTAATAAAGAAAGAAAATAAGCAAGCAAGAAAGAAAGGTAGAGGGTACTTGCAGGCATGCAGGGATGGATGGTGATGGTAGTGCCTCAGAAAGTCACTCCATTGCTCATGGGGGCATTTTCATTGCATGCAGATGCAGGGGCAGGAGGGAAAGATGCAAAAGCTCTTTTTACCAGCTGTAAGGCAATGTGCAATGTAAGACCTGCATTAGTTAGTGGATGAGGCCACAAGACCAGCTTTAGGGTTTAGGGCTTAAGCCAAGAAGAGAAAAAAATGCCAGTGCATATGAAAAGATACCATCATTATTGTTTACACGAGAGTGGTAATATATTTGGCATTTGTGTGTTCATCTTTCCTGCAAGAGCATCTTGAGTAGTCTTGGGCACCTTCTAGTGGTGTCTTCATTGAAGAAAATTGAACTAGTGGTCCTATATTTGAAGGCGATTTGATTGCCATTGATGTAGCCAACTGAGTTCATAAGTGCCAACATGGCACTTCACTAAGATTCTTGCATTAATCCCCGGTATGAAAATCTTGGTTTATCGAGAAAATGATAGGTGGCTCTGCTCATCTAAATACACTTCATGATCATGCTTATGCATTTTCAGGAAATGATTGGTATTATTTCCTATCTAGCACTGAGCCCTTGTTTGATTCTTCAACTGAACCTTTGTGGTGTGCTCCACTAAGTGTTAGAAATGCCAATCTCAGGAGGTTAATCTTTAGGTAGATATTGATACAAAGTACTACTAATCTCATGTATCACATGCACTAATACCGTTCATGCGCAACATTTGTCGCTCTTCCAGCAACACAAACTCGATGAAATTCTTGTCACAACATGCCCAATAATTACAAAAAAGGATGCAATATACTTATTTATCATGATTGACAAGAGCTTTCTATATACATCATCTATTCTTTTAATACATTTCAAATGCAATGAAATCCAGCACAAAACAATGCAAAATTTCTTGTTTGTTTACTAATAATAGGGGACTGCAAAAAACAGTGAAAGTTGCCTTGGATTCTCATCCCTGCTAAAAGGAAGAGGGAGAGAAGAAGAAAACATTGGCACAGGTCTGAATGAATGGCACTGAAAAACCTGCGGCAGAACTGATCGAGAAACCCACAGATCATCAAGGCCTGCAGTGCGCGCGCGCGCACACACACACACACAGCTGCAGACACATACATACACAAAATGCAATCTGATCCCATTTCTCAAGAACAGAAGCAGGTGCTACACGAGTTACAACCACTCTCCCCAAGGAGATTGTCACAAACCAATGTAATGTAACCCGTGCATGCAAAGTGCAGTGCACCCGAGTGGAACACCACTGCTCACTGATCACACATCCACTTGCACAAAACCTTTTTCCCTTGGCTCTATAAACAATGGCCAAACCTTCAGCCTTTCAGTGCTACTGCTACATCCAACAGCATCTCACCATATGCAATGCAAGATGGCATAACCAAAACAGTGCACATTTTGGGTGAATTTCACAGGAAAATGTGCTCCATTTGGGCACTTGAAAATGGGGCTCCACTGGCGCTCTCCTCTCCTCAGGAGAAGCTCAGACCTTATCCTTTGCTCATCTCTTCTTACCCCTCTCACAAACCAATCCAAACCCAATCCAACAGCATTGCCAATGCCAACCATGGCAATGGCAACGGCTGAAAGAACCTAAGCAAATTTGATGGTGGAAAAACAAAAAGGAAGATCAGAGCCAAGTCCCCCCCTTAGACATCTGACAAAAAATTGCGTGTCTCCGGCGGCGCTAGTGCTTCTCAATGGATTCCCGGCAGCTCCAACCTGATCCTCTTATTCGCGAAGGCGGCGGTGTCAGCAACATCATCAACAAAAACAGAATCATATGTACTAGTGGCAACTTCATTGGATTCTGAACATGGCAATGATCTCTTGCAATTGCTCATCCTGTTCTTCAAGCCACCAACCATCATGCTGTAGCAGGCATGTACATGCTCCTGATCAATGGAACAAACAAAAGTTGATCACATCTAATGCTCATTTCGGATTGAAAGAGTACCAGTAATGATCAAGATGCATAAGTGTTGATTAAGCTGTGCAATAAACCTTCTCAATGTGGCAGGATGGAAATAGATTGCCCATCTTGGTCTCCAGTGTTTCTCTGGTCAGCAGAGCTCCGTAGGATGCAGCCAAGATTGCAGCTGCAGCCACAGTGGAGGGCCTGTAATCCAGCACACTACCGTCTGCATGAACACAGAACAAATCAGTCAGACAAGATGCAAGAAAGATCACCGGATGTTCGGAATGTAGTGGAAAAGATTCTGATTTTGATGTGTATGCAGAGGAAGGAAGCTGAACCTTGGGCTGTGGCAAAGATGAACCCGATGGAGTTGATGGCGACGCGGGCGGGGTCATGGCCGCCGCCGCCGCCTTCATGCCGGTCGAGCCGGGAGGAGAAGCAGGGGAGGTAGTCGAAGGGCGTGACGGCGGCCATGCGCCAGCCGAGCGTGGACAGGAGGAGCAGCTCCATCCGTTGGACGGAGGCGGAGCAGAACTCGTAGCCGCCGCCGGCGTCGAGCTCCGACAGCGCCGGCGCACCGTACTCCTCCATCTTGGCCGCCACGGACACGCAGGCCACGGACAGGAGCCGCGCCGCCCACGGCATGGACGCCCTCTGCAGCAGCAATGCACCACATACATCATCCTCCCGTCCCCAATAAGAAAAATGCTCAAGTGTTTACGGCGGCGGTGCGGTGACCGATTATTACATCGACGCGCCGCCGGAGGAAGAAGCGGTCAAAGTAGGCGATGGCGAGGTACGCCGTGCGGTGGCCGAACCCGAAGCACCCCCGCGTCTGCAAATGACAAATCAGATGCCGGTTCTAATGGCGTCAGTGATCGATCGATCAAGAAAACCAATCAGTCGAGAGGGCGAGGAGCTCAGTCAGTAAATGCTCACTTCGAGGATCCATTTGACTGCGGCGAGACGCGCCTGGCAGAACCAGTCCTCGTCTGCGGCCGACGAGCAGTCGGCGTCGCGGAAGTCGGGGCAAGAGGAGGAGCAGAAGCTGGCCTCCTTGGAGACCAGCTGCTCCACGTACTCATTGTCGCCATCCTCGTCATCCGCGGCGGCGGCGCCGGCGTAGAATAGGAAGAGGTCTCCGTCGTCCACGACTCCGTCCCCGAGGTCGGCGCCGTCTTCGGGGCAGGTGAGTGAGAAGGCGCAGGACGAGCAGTCCTCCATCGCCGCCATCTCGCCCCGCCTCTAGCTAAACTTTACTAATACTACAACCAGCTAGTCGCTGACCCGACGTGCTGCACGGTACGTTAAGCTTAAGCAAGAAGCATGAGCCAGCGAGAGGCGACGCTGCTACGGTGGTCAGCGGCGGCGGCGGCCGGACCAGGAGCAGAGTGGGGAGTGAGTGAGGGGACGAAGACGCTCCTCGCCTCTATTTAAGTGGCTCCCGTTTCATAAAAAAAAAATCCCTCCTTTTTTTACCGCTCGTTATCCATCTTCCTTCTTACATCTAGCCATTGCATTGCATTCTTTGATAGTTACAGCTGTGGTAAGTAAATCCAACTGAGATGAGATGAGAAGTACTCGTACGTGTGAGTGAATCTAAAGTGTATCCGTAGAATTTATTAGCGGGCTAGGTATTTACTCGGAGACGATGATGATGACGACGACGATATAGCCTAATGTAATAAACACATAATGCTCGTGTTAGTACTGCCGCAAGGACCGTCCTCTCTAGCGGAGCACGGATCTGGTTGTTCGGATACGGAACATAGGACGAAACCAACACTACAATGTGGTCTCGAGATTTGGAGACTTCACTTCATGGTGTTATTTTCGTTTCTATTTTATTATTTAGGAGGCCTCTTCATCGATCCATTCATTGAATTTAATTAAGATAGAGCCTACCCAGATAGCATAAATATCCAAATTAAATTCCTTCATCGATCAACTTAAATTTGGTCAGTAAGTAACACGCCCTCTCTCGAATATTTCTTTCGTCGTCTACTAAATGAACTTGATCTCAAAGTTCTCATTTCTTTTCAGAACTTTATCCTAGACTATTTGACACTTTCTTGGCTACAATTTCAAGGAATAGGTTTGGTACATGGTTGAAGTATTGATTCTGGCAATATGAAAAATGAAGCCGCAAAGACTTCTCTGTCAAAAATCAAATTTTATAAAATCTTTTTGAAATCCTCTCCAGTGAACGTGTGACACTATCATGTCGACTGTCATCTCCTATTTTCGTAGTGAAGCGTGTCAAATTCAGAAAGTAGTCTGTGGATTGGTCTCTTCGGAATGAGAATGCTCATACCAAGAAGAGAGTTGGTGATAATTGAGAGTATGGGTGTTACTCAACTATCTGGGGAGCGGGCAAGACAAGCCAGAAATCTAACTAATGCTGCTAACTCCTATCAAATCTTCATGTACTCACAGGATGAAATAACTGAATCAGAACTGGAGCCAAGAGCTCTCAACCTGGTAGTAGGTTCAAACTTCAAGGAGAGAAAGAAGAGAGCTATTCGAAAGGTCTCAACATCCAAGCCTGCTAAAACGGCTCCATCATTCTCATGTATCAACGTTGTGCCTAAAGAACACTCTCTTGACGCAGAGGAAGTGTCTGCCTCTGATGCCGAAATAGCACAACCCGACGAAGTTGAAGATACCTTGGAACTTCCCTCCCATATTTTGGGGCGACTAAATGTCAAACGGGAGAATTATCCAAGTCTCAAAAGGATGAAGACGACGAAAGAATCTTTAGTAACCTATAGAGTTTACAAACCATGTTTCTCGGCACTTGTTGTTGCCATGGCTTGTAACAATCCTATGTAATCGCCACATGTGCAAATTTGCCATATATCAATTTCTTAGAAGCTTGTGTCAAATCTTTATGTAGTTAATGCACACTCCGCTCTTTCACTTCATTGCACTCTTTGTGCATTATCTTTATTCATTCATTATGCGTCATAATGCGACGCATGGATTCCACGGCATAGGGGGAGCTCTCCACAATTTCAATCATTATGCACTTTTATTTGAATGCAATTTCACAAGGTGCACATATTCAGGAGGAGACTCTCTATCTTATGGAAACCATAATCTGTAGCTTCATCAATTTTCGCAATATTCTTTGAAGGTTTAACCATGTTTTCACTGATTTCTCAAAAAAGGGGACACCGCAAGTGCATTTGATGCCCTCCTACATGGGTTTTGGGTGATCGGCCACAACATGAAGGTTTAATCATGTTTTCCTTGATCGGCCAAAGGGGGGACATTGAAAGTGCATTTGGCGCCCTCATACATGGATTTGGGGTAATCAACCACAACATGATTAAGGAGAACAATGTATTCATCTAGTATACATATGAATTAAGTAACCATAGCTAGTTTGGTTTAACCACTGACACACTAATCCATTGATTTGAAAGCAACACCCAGCTAGATGATTGAGTGGAGATTAAAGCGGGGACATTCCAAGGATCCTAGAAGAACAAGAACAATATTAGCAATCAAGCATCCTCCGCAACCATAAGGTGCTGACACATATACATATCAAGAAGAAACATGTCCAATAGATGGTCTCGATGAACCTCCTCAACCAATGGTCTGCTTCACATAAGAACTCCTTCAGCTTTAAATGCCAGCTTTGCTCATCTACATCAAAATCTACTTAGTTGGCTCAATGACCTTGAAAACAACCCCTCAAATGACTCAAGTAATGAACGCTAGAAACCAACATATCAGGCTTTCTTGAGGACACCAGAAGAGAGAGTTGAAAAACACTACATGAAGAACTCAAGGCACACATATTTGTTTGATTCAAAGAACTTAATTGGAGCCCTTGAGGAATATCTTATGCGAAGACGAGCTAAAGACCAAGACACCGACATTGCCTTGACTCAAGGAGTAATATGGGTGTTCATGAAGATTCTTTGCTGAACAACGCCGAAAAAATCACAAGATGAAGACCAAACGATGAAGACATAAGCTCTCTTATGGCATTCTTCAAGATATCAATACACATATTCTATATTGGAGCTTAGATTTGATCCAATGCACATGAAAACTTGAAGCTGACAAGGTTGAATACCGTAGTTATATTTTTTTATTTTTTACCCTTACAGGACGAGTTGTATTATCAAGAAGGGGATTGATTTCAAGGATAGTGGAACTTATCATATGCTCAAACACTCTCATTCTATGCATTAAGTTCCATTGGAAATAGCCCCAGACATCAATCATCATTAAAAACTTGAGGCACTAGGTTGACGAAAAATACACGGCCTAATAAACCTATGTTGAGCTTAGTGCCTCATGTGGTGATAAGCTGAAACCTAGGAGTTGGAGCTTCAAGGCCATAATGAAGCGTTGGATTACTGTTGTATTCCTTCACAATGTCATCTTTGGTGAGACTCTAGAATAAATTTGCTTTCTGGAGACACTAAATTGAACACGAGTTTGAAGAAGAGGTTGCATACTAGTAGACTTGCGTTGATTCTGGTGCCTCATGTGCTAGATAAGTGATTCTGCTAGCGATTAAGAATCATCCCACCCTGATTGTTTGAGACTCTAAATTTATAACAGGGTTGAAGCAAGAGGTTGAGTCCTAGTAGACCTATCTTGAGTTCAACGCCAATAATTATAATAAGGCGGTGCTGCTAGAATCAAGAATCAATCTACGTGAATAACTTGAGATCTCGTACTCAGCACGAGGTTGAAGCAGAGGCCATGGCCTAGTAGACGTGTATGAAGTGCAGCATTGAACGGATCGTATGGACACCTAGAGGGGTGAATAGGTGCTACCTCCAAATTTTAATACCTTTTAGATTTAGGCTTGACACAAAGGTAAATTCTCTAGATACGCAACTATGGTGAATTTACCTATATGACAAGGGCTACTCTATACAAGATACAAACACAAAGTAAAGGTAAAGGATAGAAGGAACCGATAGCGGAAGCACACGGAGACAAGGATGTATTCCCGAGTTCCTTCTTTTGAGGGGAGTAAGTCTCGTTTGAGGGGTGTGAGTTTCTCCATGAAGGCCTACTCAACGCCACAAAGGTCTCACCCTATTCGCCGATGAAACTCACCACAAAGGCCTAGTTCACCTTCCACTATGGAATCCTTCGAGGTGAAATCCGGAGCCTTTACAATGAGCTTGAGGCACACACCCATAACTGAATTGGGGGCACTCAAGAACACCAAGAATTTGCTACAAACAACAAGTGAGTAACAAAGAGGTCTAGGTTTTCCACTAGGAAACCCTAGACATGAATCCCTCAAGTGAATGAGGGGGAATAGAAAACGGCTTGGTGAACATGTAGATTGGGGCCTTCTCCTTCAATCCTCCGAAGATCAACGAGTTTGGGTGGAGAGATTGGGAGAAATCTAGCTTTTGGTGAGCTCAATTAATGGTGCCTTCAATGCTGGACGAGCTACCTCCTTAGGGAAGAAGGAGGGGTATTTATTACCCTCTCCCATTTCTAGCCGCCGTAGAGCAACTTACCCCGGAGTCTCCGACCTAGAGGGCCCAGAGTCTCTGGCCTGGGGCGGAGACTTGCAAGTATTTGGGTTTGCTCAGGGCTAGCTCCGGGGAGGGCATCTGTAATATTTCACCAGTGAGCAGAACAGGGACCGGAGTCTCCGGGGTGACTCCGGGGACACTCCAAGGGAGGCCTCTGTTAGATTTGCACCAAAACTTCAATCAAGGGCTGGAGTCTTCGGCCATACTCCAGGCCGACTCCGGACAGGACATCTGCAAGTATTCACCATGGAGAAAACACTCTCTATGAAGTGAGACCGGAGTATCCGAGAAAGTCTCCGGTGTATTCATACCGGAGTCTCCGGCCCGATTTCTTCAGGCAGACAGATAGTTTCTCTTCTTTTCTATTTGCATACAATGCGTTCATGATGGAATAACCTAAACAACTTTAACACTTTACACAAAGTTAGGTGATCACCAATGTTGTTATATAACACTCAAAACCAAACATAGGGAGAACTCAAAATGGGCTTTCAATCTCCCCCTTTTTGGTGTTAGATGACAACACTAGGATTTGGAAAAGAATAAAGCATTGATATAATGACTATCATATTTCAAGGGATAGAAAGGTTCCCCCTAAATGTGTGCCCTGGATATTTAGGAAGAACCACTCCTAGGTACTAAGACAAACAAGAAAGAAACAACAACATGATAGAAAATAGACATAATTTAAGAGATGATGGGGATCATGCCTTGTGCACCATGAATGAGAATATACCGAGTATGTCATTGCATTCTACAATAGTGATATCAACCATAGAAGATAATACCATGTCTCATAACCAATGACACAACATAACATAGTTCAACAAGCACAAAACAAATAGCAAATCGTTTAACAAGCATATACACAAATTTAAAGGGACACAAGCTTTTAAGAAATGGTAAAAGCATACGCTTGTGCCCGACCCTGCAAATCCCCGTGACCTACTAGAGCAACTCCTCCCCCTTTGGCATCGAAACACCAAAAAGAGAGAAGATCATTGCTACGAATCTCATGGGTCACTCGGAGTCCTCATCCTCCCGTCTCTCATCGCCATCAGCATACTTGGAGTCTTCCTCATCATCTTCGGCAACTTGCTTCTCTTTGGCCACATTGGAGGTGGAAGGTTGAGAAGGTAACATCACTGAGGGCTGCCCAGTTGACTGTGTCACAGTTCCACTTGTTGTAGGGAATGGTCGCATCACTGTCTTATGATCTCTCACCCTCACCCTCATACCTAGCAGGCTTCTTCTTCCCTTTAACTGCCTCCAACTCGTTGAAGAGAACCAGTTTAGCTACTTCACCTTGGCCTTGGTGGGAGGAGAGAGGCGGTCAACACCCAAAGAAGAAGAAGGAGTGGCATTCTTCATCCTAGACCTAGGAGCAGGATCCTCATCCCCAGTAGAAGCAAATGGCACATGAGTAGGATCATCATCATCATGAGATAGAACTTGGAGCTTCTTGAACTTATGTGGAGTAAACCCCTCGGGTCCAAACCTTGAACCTTGGTCAAGATGAGCTTCATGACATAGGGAGCATACACTGGGGTCTTCTTCTCCATTATAGCCAAGTGCATCTCTGAGAATATGAAGTCCAGCACATCAATCTCCCTTCTTTCACACTCTGGGCCAGCAAGATAAGTCTGATTGGCATGATACATGAGATTTACTAAGCCACCACGGATTTCATCAATATTTCCTTCCCGCGGAGTAATGTTCTCCCTGAACATACGGAGAAGGATGTTGTATACCCTCTTCAGTCCAATTTCCTGACCAGGAAATCCATCTGCACAATAGAGAGAGGCCAACTTTCCCTTGTTGGGATCAACCCCAACCCGATGCATCCTCTTCCCTAACTCAACCTCAGCCCAATCAAACTCATGCCCAAGCAAAGCTCCAAACTCCCTGAAGTTGGAGAATAGCTTGGAAGGATCAGTCATCCACTGAAAGGACCGCAAATCCTCCATGTCGAAGACCACTATGGCAAAGAACTCATGAACAATGGGAACATCATAGTTCTGGTGAGTGATTTTCATAAACGTATCCTTAATGTCTGATGTTCCATGTTGTTTTCCACATGTTTTCTATACACTTTATTTAATTTTTATCAATTTCCCGGGACTAACCTATTGACAAGATGCCACAGAGCCAGTTCTTCTTTTCTGTTGTTTTTAGTTTCAGAAAAGTTGTTTTGGAAATATTCTCGGAATTGGACGATTCAAAAGCCAGAAGTCTTATAAGTCCCGGAGGGTCAAGGAAGTCCCAAAGAAACCCGGAGGGGGGGGGCATAGGGTGGCGTGGGTCCCCCTGGCCGTGCCACCAGGTGGTGTGGGCCCCCTGGCCACCCCCCGGGCATCGCCCTTTCGCCTATATATGCCCCCCGATGCATAAACCCTAAAGGAATCGGCCTTTTCCACCAAAAACATCCGTAGCTCCGCCGCCGACGACGACAAGTTTCGGGGGACAAAAATCTCTATTCCGGCACCCTGTCGGGATGGGGAAGTGCCCCCGGATCCATCTCCATCGACTCCACCGCCATCTTCATTGCTGTTGTTGTGTCCTACGATTAGGAGGGAGTAGTTCTCCCCCGGGGCTGAGGGCTCTACCGGTAGCTATGTGTTTGATCTCTCTCTCTCTCCCATGGTGTGATATTTATGTGATAATCAGCTTAGTAATCTAGTTGAATAAGTAGATGTTACTCTTCATCTGTTATGCTACTCAAGTGGTTTTGTTATGAGATCTCCATAGACACTTTGATCACGGTATAAAGGTGACAGTGTATGCACCGTGTGGTTTAGCATGATATTTATATGTTGTGTTGGATGACCCTATGAAATTGTGGTGTTTGTCTAGTACCTTCTAGGGTGATCATAGTGACAGCGTGGGGTTAACTAGACATGGGAATGCGACTTTGAGGAGTGCTGTTACAGCCCTACGCAATGGAATGGTGTTTGTTATTCGACTGGAGAGTGGTTCGGAGTAGCATAGTGAAGAGAGATATTTATGCATTCAATTATTTTATCATAGTTGAGAGTGTCCACTAGTGAAAGTAGGATCCCTAGGCCTTGTTTCTAAGCATCAAAACACCATTTACATTCAGTTCTGTTACATGTTTGCTTGCTGCCATTTTTATTTCAGATTGCTATTATCACTTACAATCATCCTTATTACTTGTATTTTACTCTCTCTTCGCCGAACTAGTGTACCTATACAACTGACAATTGTATTGGGTGTGTTGGGGACACAAGAGACTTCTTGTATTGTAATTGCAGGGTTGCTTGAGAGGGATACCTTTGACCTCTTCCTCCCTGAGTTCGATAAACCTTGGGTAATCGACTTAAGGGAAACTTGCTGCTGTTCTACAAATCTCTGCACTTGGAGGCCCAACACTGTCTACAAGAATAGAAGCGTGCGTAGACATCAATGATCAACAGAGGACCAAGACCCATCTTCCTGGTGTAACATCCCAAGTATGAAAATCTCCCCTAGATGTTTGTTTCTTGTTTATTTATGTTTGCATCATGTCATCATATCCATTGCCTTTTGTTTGCATTTGTTTTCATTGTTTTCCAATTGTAATTTCAAACCAAATTCAAATCAATTATTTGTCATACTTGTTATGTTACATGTTTCAAATAAGAACTATAAAACAAACAAATATTTGTTCCACTAAAATTGGAATCAAAAACTTAAATTGGCTTAAGTGGCATTTGTTCTTTTTATACCAACATTGCTCAATTCATTTAATTACCAAACATCAACTAAATAAAATATTTTTTGGAAAACAAAGTTTGTTTAATGGTGTCCACGTAGCGTTTGCAGAGAAGAACGGTGATCCGATGCTCCCCTCCCCCTTAAGACCTCGAGCTCCCCCCCTCCTTGCCCTAATTTCTCTCCACCCCTCTCTCCCCCGAGCGCCGTCTTCCTCCTCTCTCTCTTTCTCTCCCTCCTTCCTTTTCTCTGTAACTCGATCCCCCACCGAAGGCCACCGCAGCCTCCCTCTCCGGCGAGTCGCCGCCGCCATGGTGCCCGCCCGGCCGCGCTTGGGCCGGGAACAGAGTCGCCTCGGCCTCCCCTTCGTCCTCGACCACTCGGCAGGGGCCGGGATCAACCGAGCCGTCGTCGCCCTCAACTCCGGCGAGGCCGCCCCCCACCGCTGCTCCTCTGTACGTCCTCTCCCTGTGAGCTCACCGCCCCTCTTCCCCTGCCTCCTTTCTCCTCCGTTCCCTCACCCTCCGCACGCGCCGCACGACCACCGCCACCAGCCGCTCCCCCGCGCGCAGCGGCAGCGGCCCGTCGTCCGCCGTCGACCATGGCCGCCATCGCTGTCAAGAACCAGTTACCGAAACCTGCAGTTAAGGTTCAGAAACCGGCCTGTGCAAAAAAAAAATTCAGTTAACTTCACTACTGAATGATAACCTGCAACTCGCTCCTTACCTGTCAAGCGAACCAACACAGCCGCAGTGGCCAGCGCGCAATGCACCCGACCAAGGGGTCTCGGGTTCGAATCCCTCCCCCCGCGTGTAGCAGCAAACTTTTTTATTTTTATTTACAGATCCAGCTCAGCCCCCTATTTTCGCACAGGTCCTTGTACATTCTTTTAGGTCCCTGCAGTTTTTTTTAAGTCCCTATCTGTGGAATAAATGGCAGATTAACAACCAAACTTTAAAAATGCCTAACTAATTAATTACAACTCCAAATTTAACATTTTTAATATGTTTTCAATACCAAATTTAATTCTCTATCTAATTAAGCCATTTGTTTTCTGTTTTGAGCATTGCAAATGTTTTCAAATTTCAAATTCAAACTATTCCTTTCACATTTGCTAAATTCCATAACTAATTCAATATTAATCCAAATAACACAAATAAAATATGTTTTCCATGTCAAATTAAACCATCTATCCAAATATAAATTTTGTTTCATGATTTGAATAATTAAAATTGCTTAAATAATTTAAACCTTGTTTAATTCATTTAAAATTGTTAAATTCATAACTTGCTCAAACTAAATTATTTTCGAACATATAAAATATGTTTTCACACCAGAAAAACATAATCTTTTCAAATATGAATTTGGTTTACTGTTTTGAACAAATAAAATTCATACTTAATTTAATTCCAATTAAATCTTGTTTAAACTTGTTTAATTCATAAGTAATTCATTCTAATTCCTTTTCCAATAATTGAAACATGTAATCCAACTAAAATTTGGTGTTCTTTTCAAATATAAACTTTGTTATCTGTTTTGAACAATTTAACTTGGTGAAAACAACAAATACTTGTGTGACACCTTTAAGTAACAAAAATTCCATAACCTAATAAATAAAATTCCAAATTTGTTAAACCTTATTTCAACTTGTTTCTATTGTTGTTATTTTTCTGTTTTCATCATCCATGCATCATGCTAATCCACTTTCACCTGTTGATTAGTTGTAAAACAATTATTTCAACCTAAATGCATGGGCTTTTCATATGCAACTCAACTTGCATGTGGGTCCATTTAATATTGTTACCATGTCAACTAGTTCATTTTTTTATGCATCAGTTAAATTGACATGCATCATCCCATGATTGTGCACTATGCCATGTTATTGATTGTTTGTTCTCTGTGTTGTTTGTTTGCCTCTTCTCGAATAGACGACGACGTTGAGACAGACGAGCTTTACGACACCCCTTCTGAGGATCTAGCTCAGTACCAGGCTACTGAGTTTGCAGGCAAGTATTCACTCACATGAACCATCGTGTTCCTTTCAACATTGGATACCGATACTTTCCGTTGTCTATTCTGCTAGCCTATGTATCGTTGCTTGTTCTCCGAACCCATTACATGTATCCTTTAACCCTGATATTGCCTCACCGCCACTCCTATAACCCCGTTGTTTGAGCCCGTGTCTTACTAGCATGCTTAGGGTTGTTTCTGCTCGAGTCTGTTACCCGTTACTGCTGTTACTATATTTCTATTATGTTCTATGGGCTCGATGTTTAAACAACAACCTGTTAATGCTTGGGTAATAATAATAATTTGATGTTAAGGCACCGACAGGAGACCCGGCGTGGTTTTGAGGCCTGCTAGTGTCGACCCTAATTAGGAAAAGGGTCTTGTCTACTGATCCATGATGAGCGTGCTCACCGCATCCGGGTGGTGGTATGGAACCCCCCTCGACTTTGATCTGATCCGCAGTTTGTCCGAAGAGCCACACTTAGTTCGGGTGTTCCATTTGGCTCATACGCATAAATGGGTCGCTCCCATGGTTACTGATGATGATGACGACGCACACATATAGGGCGAGGCCTGTATTGCCGGGGTGTTGCGTCCTGCGGGAGTTTTGCACACTTGCGCTGAGTATTCGGCTGCGTGGCTGGGACCTTATAGCTCCGTGGCTCCTAGGAAAGGCTGTAGAGATGGTTTGAGTCGTGTCAAGCCAACCTGAGTTTTAGTTGGTGGCTTGAGTGTGTACGGGTACTGGAGCACACCCTGCAGGGATGAATCTTCTCGAGAAGCCGTGTTGTCCGCGGTTATGTGACGACTTGGTGAAAGTACTGGCTAACAAGTACTCAGACAACTTACACCTAACGATAATAACTTGACTAGTAATAGGTTTATTGACACAATAACCTGAACCATCATTAATCCAACTGTGTGAGTTATCCTCGGATCGCTTCTTTGGATAAGGGGCGAGATCCAGGATGGGTTTGTTTGGAGCTAGTTGTAGTTGGTTACGATACGTTATCTTATCTCCTTTCTGTTAGCCGGAAGTTGTAGTATGCTCTGTAGTTGGTTAGAGCAGCCAGTTGCAGCATCTTTTATATCACCCTTTCTTCCGTTGAACCCAAAGCATCTGTGCTTGGTGTTGACGGGTTACATTTTGGTGAACTGTGAGTCTTGCTTGCCAGTACGTTTATGTACTGACCCCTTTGGGGTTGTGGTTTCCGCAGACTACGATTCCGAGGATCCCCGTGACGGCTACTACGTGGAGTTTGACGAGGCTGCTGACGAGTAGATAGCGGACCCGGGCAGGATCCGAGACTTCGTGGATGGGCTCCATTTTTTTCGTTTCCGGCTTCTTAAGCCTATTTGGATTTGTCTGTACTCAGACCTGTTGAATGCTTCCGCTGTGATGTAATGATGATATGTTGGGACATGTGTCCTCTGGATGATTGTATTTGCTATATCTGCTCTAGTGAGAGCTATTTGCAACTTATTTCCATCTTTTGTGTCTTAGAGATATGTTGTGCTATCATTCTGTTAAACGCCGTTGACGTACCATGTGTGTATGGTATGAAGTACGTCAATGGTAGTATCCTGATTTCTATGGGATGGTTTACGTAGACGATGAACAAATAGGGGTTGGTTGTCACACATACGTGTGTTGGCCTACTCGTAAGAGATGCGGGTGCCGGTAAGCCCCGTAATCCAATCCACTACTGTTCAACGGAACTGCGAGTATCCTCTAGAAGTCCGGGTGCGACACCTGGCAACCCAGAGAGCCTCAGAGAAATACTCCTTGCGATCTAGATGCTCCATGATCAAAGGTTGCTCAGGACATATTGGCTTGCGCTTGCTAAGTTTGTCATAGATCTTAACTTTAATCAGCTTCTTCTAATGCATGTGGTAGTGAGGATCCTCAGAGTTGCAGGGCATATCATACATCCTCCTCTTCTTCAGCTCACAAAACTCCTCCTTGGACATCCCACTAAGAGTATAAAGGCCATCAACATTGCATACCTCTCATTTTGAGCTTGCACAAACTTTGGTTGCTCAACAACTTCACGCTTGGCATCCATCTCCTTCTGCCTTAGGACAGACTCAGGAAGATAGAAATCTTGATCTTCATCATAGTGGAGCTAATCTCCCTTCTTCTTTGGCTTGCGAGAGATCTTGTTGGGATTGAAAACCACGTACTTGAACCTCTTACTCCCTGTGAATAGATATTAGTAGAAGCAGCATGGGGATAAGAATATATGTCCCAAAAATGGAATTAATAGGCACTTGGAGCAAACTAAAAAGCCAAAATTTGTATTTACACCGGAGTATCCGGGGTCAGGGGACGGAGTCTCCGGTTCACCATGACCTAACCACGAAGAATCCACACTAGGCACAAAAATCGACTACAAAAGTTTGCAACAAGGGTCTATGCAAAGCCTACACCAGCAACAACAACAACAACGACGACATCCAAGGGAATCAAGGTGTCTAGTCCACATTCATATAGGTCAAACTAGAGAGAAGATGGATAGAATTAAACCTTTTATATCCATTGGATAAGCTCCACAAGATGGGGAGGAAGGTCCCCGCAATGGATAAGAGAGAGGGGGTGCTAGCCCGACGGATCCGGAGGTGGCAAGGAGTCTCTAGTGAGTTCCCTGGAGGAGGAGGCGGCTAGGAGAGAAGTGGGGGGGGGGGGTCCGGAGGTGGAGAAGTGACAATTGAACGTTGCCCTTCACCCCAATCTCCTTTATATCTTCGGCATCACCACATGCCAGAGTCTCCAGGGTAAAGTGGTCGGACTCTCCGATCCAGCCAGAGTCTCCGCCCCTTTTTCTCCGGCCACTTTTCCTGACCGGATTCTCCGCCCTTACATGCCGGAGTCTCGGTCCCACTTCCTCCAGAAAAGAAGATTTTGAGTACGGGAACATATATGTGGCTAGATGAGCAGTTTGGGAGATAGGGAAAGGCTTAGGTGTAGATAAAGTAACTGATAGGGTGGTATCCACTTATCAAACACAAGATGCTAATGAAAAGGCCACTTGTCAAGTGTTTTCAACAAAGGGAAAAGAAAAACAGACTCAAAAAATGCAATGAAATCCAATAAGATCCAACTCTTCAAAGAGAAGAGATTGGTGGCCTAGGCCACCAGGTAAGAGAAGATGGTATGTCACCGCGAAGATGTATCTTGGGTGCATGGCCAGATACTCAACATTTTAGCTCACAATGCATCAATTGAAAATAGAGATATAAATGAATTTTACTTTAGGAATAATGGGGGCAGGGAGAGCCCAATGTGTTAGGATAACACCCCCCCTATGTTCATGACTACTCCTAAACCCAACCACATAGTCAACTATAGGTGTGTATGCAAGATACTCAAGTCAAGCTCTTTGAATCGATGATTTTTAGCTCATTCCTCTTGAATCATCAAGGGGCTTCGTGAATATGTCGACAAGTTGATCCTTGGTGGGAACATATGCTAGCTCAATATGTCCACGGGAAACATGATATCTAATGAAGTGATGACGAATATCAATATGCTTCGTTCTTGTATGTTGCACCGGGTTGTAAGAAATCTTGATGGCACTTTCATTGCCACACAAAAGAGGCACTTGGTCACAATGGACATCATATTCCTTAAGAGTTTGCCTCATCCATAACAATTGAGTGCAAACACTAGGAGCTGCCACATACTCAGTTTCGACGGTAGAGAGAGATACACAATTTTGCTTCTTAGAAGACCAACTAGCCAAGGACCTACCAAGGGATTAGCAAGCCCCATAACTCGATTTCCAATCATCTTGATTACCAGCCCAATCCAAGTCCGTGTACCCACTAATAGAAAATTGTGTCCCCTTTGGGTAACACAAACAAACCTTGAGGTATGAACCAAATATCGAAATATCCTATGAACCGACATCAAATGGATTTCCTTAGGAGCCGCTTGATACCTCGCACACACTCCTACACTCAGCACAATAGCGGGTCTAGATGCACAAAGGTAAAGCAGAGAACCAATCATAGAATGGTATAATTTTTTATCCACATCTTTACCATTAGGATTGCGCTTGAGATGACACTTGGTTTGCATTGGAGTGATATTCCCTTTAGCATATTTTAAGTTGAACCTCTTGAGAATGTCGTGGGTATACTTCGCTTGAGAAATGAATGTCCCTCGACCCAATTGCTTGATCTCAAATGCAAGGAAGAATTTGAGCTCTCCCATCATAGACATCTCAAACCTGTCAGTCACAAGCTTTGAAAATTCATCATTGAAAGCTTGATTAGTTGAGCCAAATATGATATCATCCACGTATAGTTGGCATATGAGAAGCTCCCCCTTAACCCTCTTTGTGAAAAGGATGTGATCGATTCTCCCAACTTAAAACCCGCGGTCTTTTAACAATTCTCTAAGGTCCTCATACCATGCACGTGGTGCTTGTTTAAGTCCGTAGAGCACCTTATCGAGCTTGTAGACATGGTTAGGGAAGTTGGGGTCCTCAAACACCGGTGGTTTCTTAACATATACCAACTCTTTCAATGGACCATTTAGAAAATCACTTTTGACATCCATTTTTTGCAATTTAAAGTTATGCTAAGATGCATATGCAAGAAGGATACGGATGGACTCAAGGCAAGCCACGGAGCATAGGTTTCATCAAAGTCAATGCCTTCCACTTGCGAGTACCCTTGAGCTACCAATCTTTCCTTGTTCCTTATCATAATACCATGCTCGTCTTGCTTGTTCTTGAATATCCACTTGGCGCCAATAACATTGCGACAATATTTGGGATTCTCAACTAGCTTCCACACTTTGTTGCGCTCAAATTTATCGAGCTCGTCATGCATAGCTTTCAACCAATCCGGATCCTCAAGAGCCTCAAACACTTTATTTGGTTCCACCATGGAGATGTGAGCTTGATGCTCGCTAAAACTTGATCTTGTGGTACTTTTGACTCTTAGATCACCCAACACTTTATCATCGGAATAGTAAGTTTGCTTCAAAGATCTAGCAATCCTTGCTTCACGACGGGCTTGGATCTCTTCATTGTTTCGAGGAGGAATCACTTGATCATCTTGATCATTTGGGTCCTCTTCTTGACCGGAGGCCTTGATCATCATTATGGTTTGCTTCCACATGAGAAGAAGAAGGTTGATCTTGGCCTTGATCTTGGCTAGCTTGAATTGGTTCTTTCATAACAACTTGATCAACAATAGGAGGGTCTTGATCTTGTTTTTCTTGTTCTGGTTCTTGCTCTTTGCAACATAGCCAAGACTTTGCTTGAAATTTTGTGGCCTTGTAGCTACCACATTATCAACACTAGGTCCCTTGCCCTTAATTCTTGCAAGCTCTTCCTTCAACCTAGCATTCTCCTCAAGAATATTTGCATCATCACAAGAAGAAGTAGAGGTACTAGGCACATTCAATTGAGATAGTTGAGTTTGAAGTTGTTCATGTGACTTGGTGAGGTTAGAGTGTTCACTCTCCAAGGCCCTGTGATCCTTGGTGAGCTTCTCTAGATCCTCGGTTAGTTTATAATGACCAACACCAAACTCAACCTTTTTATTTTTAGACACTTTATATTTAGTAAAAGCACGGTCACGTTCCTTAGTGAGTTTAGATATTAATTCATTATGTGAATCCTCAATTGTCTCAAGTTTATCCTCAAGAGATACTCAAAGATCATGCTATTCATCAAGAGTATTAGTGAGAGATGCAATTTGAAGAGCATCCTCCCTCTAACCTTCACCTTTCTTCTCAAGAAGCTCTTGAGCCTCTGCCAATTGGTTCATGTGAAGCTAAAAGTGATTTTTGGTCTCACCTCGCAAGTTAGTCATCAAGAGATCCAAAGAGACAATTTCATCTTCTACACTAAGACCAGGAAGATCATTCTTTACATTTTGAGTCTTAAGAATGGACAAAAATGATACCTCGGTGGCCTTGGCCATGAAGCACTTTGCGGAATGGTGGGGGCGATTCTCATTGGGGGATTCAAAGAAAGATGGAGATGATCAAGATGCAATAGCAATAGCGGCAACTTCGCTTGTGGTTTCTTCTTCATCATCATCATCATCATCATCACCGGATGCATACTCTTCTTGAGTTACCAACACAATCCTTTGAGGTTGGCTTCTTATTGGAGGAGTTCTTCTTAAAGAAGGGCTTCTTGCGAGCTAGCTTTGACTTATCCTTGAGAACAAGTCTCCCTCCTTGATTTTCTCTATTCTCGAAGGGGCACTCGGCAACGAAGTGATACTTGTCTTGACAATTGAAACACGACCTCACTTTTTGAGCCCCTTCCTTGATATAACTTGACTTGGTATTTTCCTCAACATATGCCTTGGCCTTGGGAGGGTTCCTCAAAAAAAATTAGCGGCAAGAGCAATATTGTCCTTAAGCACGAATCATACTTTTTGGCCTTTAGAGGGGCCAATTCTCCTTCCAATTCAACTTCTTATTCATTGTCCACCACCTTGGTCACAACCTTGGCCTTCAAAGCAACAGCGGTCCCTTTTTGCATTCCAATAGCACGAGCACGAGAGTCTTGAGCAAGCTTGGTTTGAACTTTAAAGGATTCCATCTCTTGCATAACCTCATTGGAAGTCATGAGATGGTAGTTGTGTCTTCCTTGGATGTTCTTCAAGTCAACATGCTCAAATGTCATGAGAGTACTCACATACTTCCTCTTGATCCAAGAATCATCAACATACGTGGCACCAAGACCACTAAATGCGGCAAGGGTCTTGAGCATTCGGTACATGTCCTTATGACTTTCACCATCAAGCATATAGAACCCTTCGGCCTCATTTCTCAAGGGATCAAAACTATTCCTCTCCATACTTTCATTTTCCTCAAACATGGAGATAAGAGCATTCCATGTTTCCTGGGAGGTGGAGAATTGTTGAATGTGTGGCATGATCTTCTCATCCGCGTTTTATTGGATCATGTGCAAAGCCACAAAGTTGAGTTGACAATCAACCAGTTCTCTTCTTGTCAAGTTCTTTAGATCAACGGGCTTGTCTCCATCTTTAGTGATTCTCTATAGCTCAATGCAAGAAGAGTTCGAGTGAGTTTTCATGAAATATTGCCATTGGCCAAAAGAATGTGCATCAATTTTAGGTGGGCCACCTCTATTGTTTGTATAAGGGTGTGGGATAGGAGGGTTGGGAGCGTACCAACTGGGAACCTTATGGTAATCTTCATTCCCATCCTCTCCATTAGAATGTGAAGGTTTCTTAGGCGATGAATTTTAACTTTTAGCTGTTTCACCCTCTTCCTCCTCACCTTCTGGTGACGCTGATGAGGGAGAAGCCGTTTCCTTGGCTTTCATGGGTTGCATTATCATTGCATGCAACCCTTGCATTTGGGTCTCCATGGAGGAGGTCAAGGAATTTTGCAATTCCTTGAGATCATCCATGGTGGACGGAGCCGCGGGCACGGCAGTTTCCTCTCCAATGGCCATACTTTCTCTTAGGAGGTTAAGCCTGAATTAAGAGCCGAGGCTCTGATACCAATTTAACATATCGTATGGGCACCTAGAGGGGGTGAAGAGGTGCTACCTCCAAATTTTAATACTTTTTTTCTTTAGGCTTGACATAGAGGTAAACTCTGTAGATATGAAACTGAATTTACCTATATGGACAGGGCTACACTAAGCAAGATAGAAACACAAAGTAAAGGTAAAGGATAAAAGGAACCGATAGCGAAAGCATGCGGATCAAGGAGGTATTCCCGAGTTCCTCCTTTTGAGGGGAGTACGTCTCGTTGGAGGGGTGTGAGTTTCGCCACGAAGGCCTACTCAACGCTACAAAGGCCTCACCCTATTCTCCGACGAACCTCGCCACAAAGGCCTAGTTCACCTTCCACTATGGAATCCTTCGAGGTGGGATCCAGAGCCTTTATAATGAGCTTGAGGCACACAACCACAACTGAATTGGGGGCTCTCAAGAACACCAAGAATCTGCTACAAACAACAAGTGAGGAACAAAGAGGTCTAGGTTTTCCACAAGGAAACCCTACACATAAATCCCTTAAGTGAATGATGGGGGATGAAAACGGCTTGGTGAAGATGTAGATTGGGGCCTTCTCCTTCAATCCTCCGAAGATCAACGAGTTTGGGTGGAGGGATTGGGAGAAATCTAGATTTTGGTGTGCTCAATTAATGGTGCCTTCAAGGTACGAGCTACCTCCTTGGGGAAGAAGGAGGGGGTATTTATACCCCTCTCCCATTTCTAGCCGTTGCAGATCAAGTTACCCCGGAGTCTTCGGCCTGGGGCGGAGACTTGCAAGTATCCATGGTTCCTCCGGGCTAGCTCCGAGGAGGGCATCTGTAAGATTTCATCAGTGAGCAGAACAGGGGACCGGAGTCTCCGGGTTGACTCTAGGGATACTCTAGGGGAGACCTCTATTATATTTGCACCAAAACCTCGATGAAGGGGTGGAGTCTCCGGCCATACTCCGGTCAGACTCTGGACATGCCATCTCCGAGTATTCACCAAGGAGCAGACACTCTCTATGAAGTGAGACCGGAGTCTCTGAACTGATTTCTTCAGGCAGACAAAGAGTTGCTCTTCGTTGCTATGTGCATATAATGCTTTCATGATGGAATAACCTAAAAATTTGTAACACTTGTCACAGAGTTAGGTGATCACCAATGTTGTTATCTAACACTGAAAACCAAATATGGGACAACTCAAAATGTTGTTTCAAGCATCTCATGTATGAAAAATATGATTATGGGTTGAATGTGGGCTACATGAAAATAGCATGAAGACTCTATGTGTTTCATATCGTCATCATGTATGGAACCTCAATCGAGGACATCCTTATCCGAGGTCAACCACATCAAACGACAAGCCGTTGTGATCATCCATACACAACTACATTTTCTCAATAGCAAGATCTCCCGAACACCTATAAATAGCACTTAGAGCCAATGGGCATGGTTGGCGAATTGGATGACACATATCAAAATACATATCTACTTACTCCCAATTTCTCACTCTCTCATGTATCCATTTTTATCCACTTAGAGAGTGAGCGAGTAGTCGGAATGATTCAGCATATATAACAAGTACACATCTATCCGAAATGGTCATCCTTATTACTCTTAGATATTTGGCACCTCCTAAGAAATTAGGTGTGGATTTTTGAGCGTCTGATGCGGTGAATTATCACCACCCGTTGAGGACCCCAAGAGTAAGTTGATGTAGCATAGTAGGAAATTTATCTCAGTTATGAGACCAAGATTTATCGAATCAGTATGCTTAGAGATATCTAGCACGGTGCTCGTCAGCTGGCGCTTTAACGACCATGCACCTACACACAACACATAATCTCACTTTGCCCCAATGTTTCAGGAAGGTTGTCAATCTTCCTGTCTTTCTCAAAACAAAGAGATTAAATATATGGTATGGAAAATAATGATGAAAGAAAACATACTAGAAATCAAGTAATTATTAAAAGCAAGTAAACAAGGTTGTAAACAATGTAAAATAATGGACCAGGGGTCATAGTTTCACTAGTGGTGTCTATCCAAAAGATAAAAAGCAAACATGTTGGGTGAACGAATGAAACTGGAAACTTGATAGAATTGAAACAAAAACTAATTATTGTGATATTTATGTAGGAATTACGTCAAACATACATAGACCGCTATCCAACTGCACCTATGACAAATAATCCACCTTGGGAGCGCTTCTATGCTTGCCTCCTGCTAGTATTAAGTTGCAAAGCAACATTCTATTAAACATCATACATAATGTAAGCAATATTCATAATAAATAAGTAGACATAAACACCGTTTTTTTATACTTGGTGGCAACATCACATCCTTGGTCTTAGTCGTTGTTGTCACTTGATCCAAGACACAAAGGAGGCATGAACCCACTATCTAGCACAAAACCCTCTCTTAGGGATACACGCAACCATTTGGCCAAAGTAAACACATGAATCTGAGAGCATGTAAGAACTTAAATGAAACAAGAATATGGTAATATTAACAAGATCATATAGTAAACATGAACAATATGATCATAAATTTACAATTCATCGGATCCCATCAAACACAACACGTAGTAACTACATAAGAACGATGTTGATCATTTTAGAGAGCTCACAAGACCATGGCATGATGGTACAAGGAGAAGAGATAACCATCTAGCTACTGCTATGGACCCATAGTCCAAGGATGAATTACTCACGCATCACTATGGAGGAATTCATGGCAATGAAGAAGTCTCTGGTGAAGATTTTTCCCTCCGGCAGGGTGCCAGAATAGGACTCTAGGGACCCCAAATTAGGGCTTCGAGATGGCGTCGTCTATGTAGATTTTTTTGGAAAATAATTCCTATCCCAAAGGTTTTTGGTCAAGGGGATTTAAGTAGGCGAACACATGACTTCGGGGAGGATAGGAGGGCCCAGGCGACTAGAGGGCATGGCCCCACCCTCACCGTCGCGTAGGGATCGTCCTCTCCATCTGGTGCTGGCCTCTGTTTCCTATTTGGACTCCATTTTTGGTCCGGGTAAAAACTGATCTCCTAAAATTTTAGCATCTTTTAACGGACTTTTGCAGAACAATTTTTATGGAACTTAAAAACAAGAAAAAACTGGAACTGACACTGGACATCTTGTTAATTGGTTAGTCCTGAAAAATACCGAAAATGATATAAAAGTGTAGTAGAAACATGTAGCAATGATATAAAACAAGCATGAAGCAATAAAAAATTATAGATATGTGAGACATGTATGAGAGTCCAAGACCCTCAAGCATCCATGGTGTGGATTAACCTAGGTAGATCACCTATCAAAGATCTGCCACTAGTGATTGGGTTAAGCAGGTGAAACTTTACCAACAGAGAAGAAGGCTCGGCTCGTACGCAAGTGGGTGATACTTGCGTGTCACCAGGTGATGCTGGTGAACATGGGTGCATGCATGTATAACCTTAAACAAAGACGTAGAGTTAGGTCCAACAACTCATACTCCGGGAAACATATAAGGGGTCATCGTTCTAACTCTTGGTTTCTTGTACACTTTTTCTTTTGAAAACCCGATCCATTACTCTACAATTCATCATAGTTGAGTTTACACCATTGTGATCCTTGTAGATGTCATTTTCCTCAACCTCTTTTTTCAGTTGATACGAACTCTCCCATAATTGCTCCATGGAACTTTTCTTGATATGTTCCATACTGACATGTTTATACAGATATTTTATACACCGCATGTTTAATATATTTGTGCCTACATCTTAGAGTGCTTAGTAGTCATTTGAAGACAGTACTCATTCTCATGATCCCGAGATCATCTTTGGTGGCTTCAAGTGACAACTAAAAGAGTACACTTCCTTGATTTCAAGGAATCACCTCCAAGCATGTATTTCACTGTTCTTATGTTTGCTTGAAGCATGCTCTTTTCATGTTTAGTACTCTCTTCTATGCTGAAACATGTATTCACACATATGGATTCATATCCATCTCTACTCTTTCAATGTACAGTGTCATATAAATTTACGTGCATAGCTCTAAGTATTTCTTCAAGCTACATGCTTCCGCTACGTATCGGATATACTTGAAGAGTGCTACTTTTTAGTGTAAAATATGATACAATATTTATGAACTCCTAGTAAGCCCCCCTCTAGTCGGCATACCTTGATCCTATAAATTTTTGTTATCCTATAATTGAAATAGAGTACTCTTTCAATTTACTTGAAACTAAGTTACAACAAAAATCCCACGGAAACCACATTTTAAAGTTTTTTTTAATATCACACAAATATGATATGTTAGAATAGTGATATTTATATAAAAATATAGTATTTGAGGTTCAATTTTTTTTCTTGAATACATGCCCCCTTATGGTTCCAATAAAATGCATCCGAAGTATCAACATCCTTATACATTAGGAAAAAATAAGTTAGGTGAAAACATGTCAACAACCTAAGGTATTACAAGTAGAAAGGAGCCTTAAGGCTAGCATTGTCAACGAGCATCTCACGAGCTCGTTCTTGATGCAATTTCTACAAGAGGGAAGGTTCGGGTCCACGATCAGATTTAGTCAAAGTTAGTCTCAACAACACTCTTCACGTCTAGGTTATCCTTAGCTATTTGCATGCCCGTCGGTCCAACAATACAAACTTCGCATCCATTAGGCTTGAATGTTCTCCAGGCATAGAATCTTCCTGTTTCTGATACTTGAGTGCGGTTTCTTCAACATGTCCTTGACATCTAGCCATTTTCCTCTTAAAACACATTTCATTCCTTAAAGACCATATAGTCCATAATATACAACAAAGCATAAAATATTACTCGCCGAATTTTTCCTCATCTATCCACCATCTTGCAAAATACTCAAAACAGTAGGGGAGCTCCCTACTGCTATATTTTATAAATTTTAAAGCTGAGATTTTTTACATATGTACAATGGAGGGCGATCAAAGGCCCATCAAAGAGAGCTCACGAATGATCTACAAGATTTACAATGTGTGGGTGCAACTCTATTTTTGTTCCTATATATTAGAAGGGCAAGATCAACTTTGAACTTATCTTTCCATGATATCAAGCTTGGAGGTAATTCATTAGATACCGAGTCGTTTCTCTCTTTATTGATGCTCCAAGATCCAGTGATGAATATTTTCATGGACATGGGCTATTGATAATTATTTTTCTTGTGTGCCACAATGTCCATCCTATTTAGCTGGAAGCCCCAAGAAATGTTCCGTTTAGTCCAACAATAAAAAACAAAAGGACATTCAAAGAATAGGTTTGATAGTTTCTTCAATGTTGTTCTGGAACAAGGGCCAGTTATAGGAGCTCTGGATTGTGAAATCCTTTCTTCTCGAAATATTTCTAGTGTTGAGCCTATTTGAGAACAAAAACCAAAAAAGAACTTCAATTTTGGAGTGCATTTTGATTTCCATGTCTAGTTGAAAGCTTCATGTGGCTTGAAATTTCCGAAGTAGAATTGGTAATATTTGTTGGATATATAGGAATTACCTCGAGGGTAGCTCCATATATCATTCTCATCATGCTGCAATATGTGACCTCTTTATTCTTGGTGCAAAGCTTTTACTTATTCAAGAGCTTCATGAGATAACGGTAGATGGAAATTATCAGCTAGAGAGGTAGCCTCCATAAAAGATTGAACTGCAAGATCTTCACGGAGACATAATGAAAAGTCTCTTGGGTATTTATCCATTTCTAGGTCAACAAGCGAACTATCTTTTCATAAAAGAAAAGAAGTCCCATTTCCCACAGTACATGTAGAAATTCCTTATCAAATAGGAGTCAATTTTAATATACTCTTCGACTAGAAGGATAAGCATGAGACACTTTATTATTGTAGTAGGAATTCCAAATCAAAGTAACCCAATGTGTGTCCTCTTTATTATGGAATTTATGCATGAATTTTAATAGCAGAGCTTCATTCTACACCTTGATATTTAGGATCCTGATACGTCTCAAACGTATCTATAATTTTTTATGCTCCATGCTTGTTTTCTATCAAATGTCCTATGTATTTACTATGGTTTTATATTATTTATTGGACTAACCTACTAATGGTTTAAAAGTGCACAAGTTCTTGTTTTACACTTTGATGTGTAGGAATTAACAAGAAAACACAAAAGGAGACTTGTTGGAGAAGGACTCTGACTTTCCTGAAATCTATTCACCAACAGTTTTTAGAGATAGTTAGTTTGACCCCCGAACAAAGTTGTTGGCCATTTCCATAGATTTCATTTAAGCCCAAGAACATCCCAATCCGAGTTCGTATAGGGCACGTGGACCCGTTTTACTGGAGGACAAATATCTGATTACAGGATTACGGGAATCAGTAACGTGATTGAGTCCAACTCTTACCATATTTGATCGATTCGTCCAAGACATGACTTTGGGGCCTCATTAGGGATGAGAAGCGTACCTAGGAAGGTTCTAGAGGTGCCCAAGATCCCTTGGATCAAGGGGCCATCCATCGGAGGGCCGAGGAGCATTGTCCCGTCACATATAAGGAGAGGAAAACCCTAACTCTTGGGCAGCAACCAAAAGCCACGAATTTTGCCTCCCCCATGGCCTCATCTCCATGGGGGGGGGGGGCTCATTTACAGAACCAAGATGCCATGGAGGAAGGGAGCTAAGGGACGGTGCTCCCCATGATGGCTGGCCGGCGCAGGAGGAGCCCCCTGCGCCGCCGATGGCCGTCGGCGCCGCCCTGCACCTCACGTGCTGCCCCTTCTCCATCCTCTCCACCATCTTCACCGCCATCTCCATCGCCAATTCCTCCTTGTATACAGTGGTTCATCCTCCAACACACCTCTGTACCGCCCTATGTAAACAAGGTGTTTGACGTTATAAATTATTTGCAGATGATCTATTGCATCTATGTCATGTTTGTGTAGATCTCTTTTGTCATCTGATTGATTGTTGAATCTCTATGGATGGTTTGAGATATATATTGAATTTTTTTCCAGTCCTATGGTGCCATCATATGTTTATGCGCGCATGGATCATATCATAGGGTTTGTAGTATGTGGAGAAAACTAGAGGGAGGGCTGCTTGAGTGACAGAAACATGAGCCCCAATCTAGTGATTAAATCATATGGGATAACGAAGACCTTTTGATCTTAATTGTTTCATTGGATATTTTTACCTTAATGTATCTTCTAGTAGTTATGGATGTTTGCTAGAGTTCTAATCATAAGTACTTGCAATCATTGGACAGTGAGAGTTTGTTAGCTTTGCCTCTCCCACATAAAAGAGGAATATCAACCTTGTATTTGACTATTTGGTCATGGACAAATCCATCACACTTTCCACCGCTTTTCCACACTCATGTTACTATTAGTTTATAGTCATTTGGTATAATTTATTTATGCAGCAACTAACTTTACTTTCATGTATTTATTATCCTGCAAAACTATCTTGTTTACCCGCATTGTTACTCTAGTTTTATTTCCTAGATATTGCAAAACGTTTAGTGTGCATAGAGTTGTATCAGTGGTTGATAGAAATTGAGATAATACTTATCCTATCTTTAGCTCCTCATTGGGTTCGACACTCTTACTTATAAAAAAGTCTACACACGATCCCATATAATTGTGGGATATCAAGACTTTTTTCTGGCGCCGTTGTCGGGGAGCAATACGTGGGGTGAATGTTATTGTGTGCACTCGTTTGCTTTGTCTCTAAGTAGTTTTATTTTCAGTTTTAAGTTGTTTTATATCTTTAGTTATGGATAGGAAACACGAATTACAAAAAATAGTTGTACTTGTTGTCTAAAAATGTTTTCAAAAAGGAAACTGATTGGAAAGATGAGTAATGGTTAAGTGGGGGTCGACCTTGAACACTTGTGTTCATGCCTATGAAACCAAAACAAATATTTCCATGGAATCTTTTCGGTTAAAAACTTGTGTTATTTTGTATATTGTATATATTGTACATATTCCTATGTACCATAAAAGTAAATTGATAATTGTAGTTTCTAGTTACTTGGAAGTTGATAGTTTTGATTTGCTGTCCGGAAAAGGATTTTCTATGCTTTACCGTATAAAATGTTTAAAATCATCAGATGCTGATATTAATCTGAAATTTCTTGAGTGCAAAGTAATTATTATTATATTTCTTTCATTAGAATAACTTTTTCTGATTTGAGGTACATAGATAGGTCTAATAATTTGATCTTTACTGACTGATTCTGTTTAGACAGAATTCCTGTGCTTCACTATAAAAAATCGTGATAAATCTAAGAATAGTATTTTTATCTGACATTTTTTGTGCATAAACCTAAGATTATGATACGTATTTTATTAGCTTTGAGTTTTTCGATTTGAGATACCTAACTATCTCATTGAGTGTCATCTTTACAGACTATTCAGCTTTGACTAATTTCTTAGTTTATTCAATATTGTACTTGGTGTTATTAATTTCATTAGTTTTTCGAAGGACAACGGAAGTCATGAACACTTTAGTATATACAGTGGCTAATGTTGAGTAAATATTATGAAACTTGTCAATTCTTGAACATGAGTGGATTTTATTTAATGGGTACTAACACTACTAATGAGTTTTTGTCAAGTTTTATATGAATGTAGTATTTAAGATCCAATAGAGATGGTGATACGAGATGAATGAGAAGATAAAATCTCAATATTGGGGACTCCCAAGTGCACATCAATTAAGTATTCAAGAATATTCAATCATCAAAGCTTGGGGATGCCCAAGGCATCCCTTCTTTTTCCATGCCTAGCTAAAAGGCGTTAAAGAAAAACACTTCTTGGGAGATAACCTATGGTTTTATTTTTTGCATTGTTTTTCTCTGTTTTCTTTGATTCAAGGTGTTTTATACTTCTGTAGAAACTCCTTTATATCGTTATTTTCATGTATTAGTTTTGCCAAGTAAAGTTTCTAGCGAAAGTTGGTGTTAGTTTTGGATTTCTGCGCAGGAAACAGATTTCTTCTGTCCACCGTATAAAATCTCATAATTCACGAAAAGATCAAAATGAACTGAAACTTTTTGTGCCTATTACTCAGCTAATTATGAAACTTTTTCGTTCTTTAAATTTTTTTATATGAGCAACTTAAGTGCCCCGAAAAAATTTGTCATTAGAGACTGTTCTGGTTTTGGCAGATTCTGCCTTTTTACTTGCATTCTCTCCTTTACTATGTCGAGTGGATTTCTTTGCTTCGCAAAATATCAGTGGCTGTAGATAATGTTTAAAAGTATTAATAACACTTGTGCCCATGCAGAACATGTGAATTTTTTATTGTGCACTAACCCTCTAATGCGAATTACTTTGAGTGTGGTGTGAAGGAAGTTTTCAAGGGTCAAGAGAAGAGGGTGATATAATGTGATCAAGAAGAGTGTAAAGACAAAGCTTGGGGATGCCCCCGTGGTTCATCCCAGAAAATTCTAAGAATACTCAAGCGTCTAAGCTTGGGGATTCCCAAGGCATCCCCTTCTTCATCAACAATTTATCAGGTCACTTCTAGTGAAACTATATTTTTATTCGGTCACATCATATGAATTTTACTTGGAGCGTTTCTTTATTTTATTTTATTTTACTTTATGAACTAAAATTAGTTGCAACCTATCATTCTTGTGTGGGAGAGAGACACAATCCATTTTTATTGCTTAGAACACTCTAGTTTCATTCTTACTCTTCTGTGAGTGTTCACTTTTTGCTAGTACTACGTTTAGCCCTTGTTTTCCACTCGTATTTTTCTCAGAGATTGTTAGTTTTCTTCAATTATATATGATTAGCTCTCTTGTATTTGATGAATATTATCTATGAGAGTTGTTTCAAACAAGTCAATTGGTGTTGGAGAAGAGTAAAATATTTCATGCTTATAACGGTACAAATCAAAGCTTGTTTAGACTGTGGCTAGACTTTATCATGTTGATACGTCCATTTTGCATCTCTGTTTTATATTGTTATTTTCTGTTATTCATCGATATATTTCATGCTATGATGCATCCCTTATGTTATTTTATCTTATTTTTCATGTTTCATAATTTTTGGAGAATAAACACCGGGACCAGAATTCTGATGGAAAAAAGCATCGTCGAGATACCCTATTTCAGAAGATCAGAAGAACAGGGGGGCACCAGAGGTATCTTCGAAGTCCAGAAGAGGGAGCCAGCCACGAGGAGAGCCGGAGGGGGCCACCAGGGGCCCACACCATGGGGTGGCGCGCCCCCTGGCCGCGCCGCCACATGGTGTGGCCACCCTGGCCCACCTCTGGTCGATATCTTTCGCGTACTTGACCCCCAGGGAACCTTAAGCCCCAGACCATCATCGAAGAATTATTCTGCCGCCTCCTCGGAGCGGAAAACACCCAAGAGAGAAAAGCTCTCTGGCAGGGAGAAATCCGCCAGGGAAATTCCTCTCCGGAGAGGGGAAATCATCGCCATCGTCACTGTCATCGCTTTGGGCATCATCAAGATCGTCATCGTCATCATCATCACCGCCAGCACCATCACCCTCATCATCCACTGTCATCCCGCTGTAACAATTAGGGGCCTCTATCGTTGTTTTACATTAGATCTCTCTCCCGGTGTGGATTACTTGTTAGTAGTTGATGCTTGTGAGATTTATCGGTGTTAGCACTTTATGACCAGATTGCTATTATCCATTATATCACCTCTTATTGAGATCCATATGATTTCTTGTGAGTAGTTCGTTTAGTTCTTGAGGACATGGGAGAAGTCATGATGTTAGTAGTGAAGTTATATTGAAGTAATATCTCGTGGTTCAGTATTGAAGCTGTGGTGATATTCTTCTAGTGGTGTCATGTGAACGTCGACTACATGATACTTCACCTTTATGGGCCTAGGAGGATGCATTGTGTATTTGGCTACTAATTGTGGGGTTGCCGGAGTGACATAAACCTAAACTCCCGTTAGGAAACCAATGCACGAGGGAGCATAGAATCCCGAAGTTTTAAAGCTGTGGTTAGTTTTATCTTAATTACTTTCCTGTATTTGCCGATGCTTACGAGTGGTATAATCACAAGTATGTATGATTCCTAGTTGGGCAGTGCATTAGCATAGGTTCACCCACACAACACTTCACAAACCAATGGATATTAATCAACCGTAACGAAGCGAAAGTACTTGACGAAATTCCCATGTGTCCTCGAGAACGTTTGGTAGTCATAAGTATAACAACCGGCTTGTCCTTTGCTCTCAAAAGGATTGGTCCACTCGCTGCAATATTATTTACTGCATTTTATTTACTCGCACTTTATTTATCTGTTATATCAAAAACCTCCAAAAACTCTGTTTGCTAGTGTTTACAGTGAATACTCTATCCAACCTGCTTGTCAACACCTTCTGCTCCTCGTTGGGTTTGACGCTCTTATTTATCGAAAGTACTACGATACACCCCTATACTTGTGGGTCATCAAGACTATTTTCTGGCGCCGTTGCCGGGGAGTGAAGCGCTATTGGCAAGTGGACCTGGTAAGAGAAACTTTTACTGTGAGTGATGTTTTTATTTCTGTCTGCTGTTTTATTTCATTATGGAGAATACTTTTGGTTCTCTGTTTAGGGGTACTTCTACCGTTGCTACTAGGGTAGTTGGTAACCCGTCTTCTGCTGGATTAGATCCTTATAAAATACCTATGAAAATTGTTGGACGTGTTATGGAAGACTGCTATTACGGTGATGGAACTGTTCATCCTGGTGATCATTTGCTCTTTATACATGAATTATGCGAGTTATTCAGGTGTGCAAGTATTACAATGGATCAAGTTAAAAGGAAATTATTTTCCTTATCGCTGAAAGGAAGAGCCATTGAATGGTTCAAATTACTGAAGAATGGTGATTCTATTGGATGGGAGGAAATTGTTCCTCTCTTTTATTCTAAATTCCATCCTCCTAGTGAGGTTCATAAAGACCGGAATCAAATCTATAATTTATGGCCTCATGATGGAGAGAGTATTGCTCAAGCGTGGGGGAGAATGAAGTTATTAATGCTTAAATGTCTCGTTCACGAACTCCCGAGAAATATAGTTATTAATAATTTTTACGCAAGGCTTTCTCTTCATGATAAGGATTTATTAGATGCTTCTTGTTCTGGATCATTCACACGTATGAAGGAATAAGCTAAATGGGATCTTCTTGATCATATTAAAACACTAAAGGATGGGAGAATGACAAAGGAAGAAAGTCAGGTATAAATTATGATTATGAATGCATTAAATATTTTATGGGAACCAATGATTTCTATGATGTTAGTGATGTTTGTGGTCTTGATTCTCAAATCTTTGCAAACTTTCTTAAAGTTTTTGCCTCCTATCTTGATATTCCTAAAAATAATTATCACAAGTACCATGCACCTTATAAAGATATTGTTCCTGCTAGTAATATAGAAGTGCATGCTGTTAATCTGGTTGTTCCTGAGCCATATGTTGAAAAAATGCCTTTCCGTGCTAAGGTAAAAGAACATTCTATGGTGGCTAGTGTGGTTAGTAAGAGTAATAAGAAATCTATTGAACCTGGCGAACAAATAACTGTTGAACCTATTGTAGCAATAGTGAAAGATCTTGTTTGTGGAAATGTAGAGGATGAACACATTGTCTTCTGTGAGGATGCTTCTGATATTGTTTCCCATCCTCATAGACCTAAGAAAACTAGTGTTCCTGTGCTTTCTGTTAAGATTGGTGATCATTGCTATTATGGTTTGTGTGACATTGGTTCTAGTTCTAGTGCTATACCTTATGAGCTCTATAGAGATTCTTGTGAGCTTGAAGATATTGATGTAGTTATTCAGCTTGCAAATAGAGAGACCGTTTTTCCAATTGGTATTGTTAGAGATGTGGAAGTTTTATGTGGTAAAACTAAATATCCCACTGATTTTCTAGTACTTGGTAAGGATGCTAGTAAGACTTTTCCTATTATTTTTGTTAGACATTTCTTGAACACTTGTGGTGCTATTATAGATTGTAAGAGGGAGAACATATTGACTAAATTTGATGGGAAATCTTATGAGCTCAATTTCTCCAAATTTGCTAGAGCACCTTATGAATCTAAATTGCCTGATGATAATTTTAAAGTTGAACAACTTGCTTCTATTGCTCTTGATCCTAACAATGCTTTGCGGCAATATATGGAGGACCATGAGAGTGAGGTATTTATGGAAGAGAGAAAGGAGATTGACGATATTCTTCTTCGTCAACCAGTGATACTGAAACATAATTTACCCGTGGAAGACTTGGGTACAACATTACCACCCAAGGAGGATCCTGTCTTTGATTTAAAAGCTCTGTCTGATGATCTTAAATATTCTTATCTTGATGATAATAAAATATATCATGTTATTATTAGTGCTAAACTTTCAGGTGAAGAAGAGGAAATATTATTGGGAATTCTGAAGAAACGACGTGGAGCTATTGGATACAATCTTGATGATTTGAAGGGAATTTCTCCTACTATATGTCAGCATGCTATTAATATTGAACCTGATGCAAATTCAGTAGTTGAACATCAACGCCGTTTAATTCCTAAGATGAAGGAAGTGGTAAGAAATGAGGTATTAAAACTTCTTGATGCTGGTATTATTTTTCCTATTGCTGATAGTAGATGGGTGAGCCCTGTGCATTGTGTCCCTAAGAAGGGAGGAATGACTGTTGTGCCTAATGAAAACAATGAGATCATTCCACAGAGAGTGGTAGTTGGTTATAGAATGTGTATTGATTTTAGAAAGGTTAATAAATTTACTAAGAAAGATCATTATCCTTTACCCTTTATTGATAAAATGTTAGAGAGGTTGTCTAAGAAAACTCATTTTTGCTTTCTTGATGGTTATTCTGGGTTTTCTCAAATTGATGTTAGGAAGCAAGATCAAGAGAAACAGCCTTTACTTGTCCTTATGGTACTTATGCTTATAGACGTATGCCTTTTGGTTTGTGTAATGCTCCTGCTACTTTCCAAAGATGCATGTCTGCTATTTTTCATGGTTTTTGTGAAGAAATTATTGAAGTATTCATGGACGATTTCTCTGTCTATGGAACTTCTTTTGATAATTGTTTGCACAACCTTGATAAAGTTTTGCAGAGATGTGAGGAAACTAATCTTTATCTTAATTGGGAGAAATGCCACTTTATGGTTAATGAAGGAATCGTTCTTGGACATAAAATTTCTGAAAGAGGTATTGAAGTTGACAGAGCTAAAGTGGAAGCCATAGAGAAAATTCCCTGTCCTAGGGATGTTAAAGGTATTCGTAATGTTCTTGGTCATGCTGATTTTTATAGGAGGTTTATTAAAGATTTCTCTAAAATGTCAAAGCCTCTTACCAATATTCTTCAAAAATATGTACCATTTGTTTTTGATGATGATTATAAGGAAGCTTTTGAAACTTTAAAGAAGTCTTTAACTACTTCTCCTATTGTTAAACCACCTGATTGGAATTTACCTTTTGAAATTATGTGTGATGCTAGTGATTTTGATGTTGGTGTTGTTCTTGGACAGCGCGTAGGTAAGAAGTTGAATGTTATTCATTATGCTAGTATGACTCTTGATGCTGCTCAAAAGAATTATGCTACTAATGAAAAAGAGTTCTTAGCTGTAGTTTTTGCATGTGATAAGTTTAGACCTTATATAGTTGACTCAAAGCTTACTATTCATACTGATCATGCTGCTATTAGATACCTTATGGAAAAGAAAGATGCTAAGCCTAGGCTTATTAGATGGGTGTTGCTTTTACAAGAGTTTGATTTACATATTGTGGATAGAAAGGGTGCTGAAAAGCCTGTTGCTGATAACTTGACGAAATTCCCATGTGTCCTCGAGAACGTTTGGTAGTCATAAGTAGAACAATTGGCTTGTCCTTTGCTCTCAAAAGGATTGGGCCACTCGCTGCAATATTTTTGAAACATTTTCTACTGCAGGGGAGTCCCCCACAGCCCTTTATTACCAACCACAAGCGTTACAGTTACAAATATGTACAAAAAAACATGGAATTAGACTAAGACAGTCTATCCCTGGCTAAATTAAGGAATTAATCCATAAAGCTAAGTCCGCAGCCACAGCAGCACTCAGCCTATGCTTAAGCATAAGGAGATCAAACATGAAGCCCACTTTCCATCCCATAAAGGAGTGTCTTTCTGATTTAAAAATTACTCCATTCCTCTGCTTCCAAATATTCCAGCAAGCAAGAATCACAATCTCAGTGAAACATGGCCCCTTGAAAGACTTTTTGGCAGCAGCAAGATTTTGCACAAGTGTGTTATCACTCCAACTGATTTGCAAATAAATCCAAATTCGAGAGCTAAAAACACATTGAAAGAACAGATGTATCCAGTCCTCATTGCACTGTGTACAGCAAAGAACACAATGATCTGTACCTTCTATCTTCCAGTTTCTTCTTTTGATCATATCCTTTGTATTAATCCTATCCTTGAGAATCAGCCAAGCAAAGAATTTATGTTTTGACATACATTTAGATTTCCATATCCACTTTGCAGGCCCATCAGGATTTAAATGACCGAATTGCAGCTGATAGAATTTTCTGGAGGTGTATACCCCTTTATTGAGATTGCATCTCCAACTATCCTCACTGTCAGTCAACTGAGCATTATTTATAATGACACTCAGATCATTAAACTCCTAGAAAGCTTCAATTGAAAACGGCAAAATAAAGGCATCTGAGAGGTCTGTCATTAAAAGAATGTCTCTTATAGAGGACAGAGGATCCTTGGCGAAGGAAAATAATCTCGAGAATTTTATAGCCAAAGGTTGTCCCATCCACGAATCCTTCCAGAAAAGCCCAGTAAAACCATTACCCAAAACACAAGAGGACAAGGAACACCAAGTTTTTGCCAATTGCATAACACCTCTCCACCAGAAAGAGCCACAAGAGGTGACAGCATGCGGTACTGTTTGGAAATAATAAGCATTCTTTACTAGCTGGACCCAAGGGATATCCACAGAATTATAGAATTTTGCTAGGAACTTCAGTAATAGAGCTCTGTTTGGAATCTGGATATTGATGATCCCTAATCCTCCTTTGTTTTTGGGTCTACATATCATATCCCAGGCAGCTAAAGAGTTCACTCTTTGTTTATTCTTGTCCTTCCTCCATAAACATCTCCTCCGTGCTTTATCAATTATATCAATGACACCTTTAGGAATTACAAGAGTGCACATGTAATAAGAAGGCAAGGAGGAAAGAACCGAATTCACAAGAACCAAACTATCCCCATAAGAAAGGAAAGAGACAGTAGCCGAAAGTCTACTCTCAATTCTGTCAATTAATGGAGCAAAATCCTTGATAGTTGGCTTTGTGGTTCCCATAGGCAAGCCTAAATATGTAAAGGGCATAGAAGCCACAGTGCAATCTAGGACAGAAGCCAAGTTAACAGTTTCCTGCTGGGATAAATTAATCGGTATCATCGACGATTTGTTATAATTCACCTTTAGCCCAGTGAGACGAGCATAAAGATTAAGCAGGTCCTTAAAAACCAATAACTGAGCCGGTTCAGCAGGAAGAATAACTAAAGTGTCATCTGCATATTGCACAATAGGAAAGTCTCCACCAATTGGAATTGGCAATCTGAGTCTTCCTTCTCTTAGTGCCAGGTTTACAATACTTTGCAACAGATCCCCACCCAACACATAAAGTATTGGGGACAAAGGATCCCCCTGCCTGACACCTCTTTTACAAACAAAAGGTTTACCTGGGACCCCATTCAAGAGAACCGATGAAGATCCAGAAGCTAGGATTTCCTTAACCCATTTGATTACTAAGTGAGGGAAACCCTTAAATCTCAAAATTTGCAGAATAGCAGAGTGCTCAATGGTATCAAAAGCTTTCTCAAAATCAATCTTGAAGATCACCGCTCTCTGCTTGGATTGCTTACATTGGTGAATGTATTCAAAACACCAAGCCAAACAATCTTGAATAGTTCTTGATTTGATGAAACCATATTGATTAGCATGGATGCATCCAAAGATTTTGTCTTGAAAACGATTAGCCAGAATTTTGGTGATAAATTTCAAACATGTATTGGTCAGCGAAATAGGTCTGAAATCATTCACCGTATCAGGAGAATTAATCTTTGGAATCAGAGTGATGAAAGATCCATTAATGCTCTCCAAAGAGATCTTAGCACTGTGAAAATCATTGCAAAGCTTGACAAAATCCTCTTTTATTATACTCCAGCAATGTTTGATAAAAAGCCCTGTAAAACCATCTGGTCCAGGCGCACGGTCAGGTTTTAGGTGTTTTACAACACCCTCAATCTCTTCAACAGTGAAAGGGTTAGCCAGGATCTCTAGGCCATCTACCACAGGCAGAAAAACAGACAAATCAAAATCAGACATGGGTGGGCAGGAAACACCCATTCTGTTCTAAAAACAAGACCAGAAAGCGACAGCTTTATCCATATGATCCACCAACAAATTCCCAGAAGTATCCGAGATGGATGGAACATAATTTCTCCTAAATCTCTCAGTGGCTCTGGCATGAAAGTATTTAGTATTCTCCCCAGAAAGCCTAGCCCAACGAATAGTACAACGTTGCTTCCAGTACTCAGATTGTAAAGCAAGCAAATTCTTGATATGCTTCTTAACTATAAGTCTGAAATTAAATTCAGGAACACTCAACTGCCGCATATCCTCCAATTGATCCAAAAACAAAATCACCTTACTACTCATATCAATAAGAATCTTTAACTGTGATAAATTCCTTACCCAATCCTTCAAAGCATATCTGAGATTCTTTAATTTAGGAGTGATTTTGGAGGTGATTGATTTGGCCAGAACAGGAGTATTCCAAATCTTAGTCAAAAGGTCCATGAAACCAGGTTGCTTAACCCAATGATTTTCAAACCGAAAAATCTTTGCCTTTGGGATGTTGGTTCCAATTTTAACCATACAAGGCAAGTGGTCAGAGGTTATTTTAGACATGGGTAACACCATAGTATTAGGGAAATCTAGTGTCCACTGGCATGAAGTAAAGAACCAATCCAATTGAACCAAAAGTGGATCACTTTGCATATTTGACCAAGTGAAATTCCTGCCCTTAACTGGCAGCTCCAATAATCCCAGATGGCTGATAACATCATTAAATATAAACATATCATTTAGATCAGCCCCCGGTTTATTTCGATTATCCAGTGATCTAATGAAATTAAAATCACCAAGAATCATCCAGTTCTGATGAATCGGGATGGAAAGATTATATAACCAATTAACAAAATCTTCTCTTTCCACCCCCTTGCAAGGACCAAAAACATTCACCAAATTCCAAGAAATTGATCAAATCTTTTAGGGCAGAACGACCTAATAAAGGAATGATCAAAATCTTGGCATTTTGTCTCTTGTAAGCAAATGATAGAAGCCTGACTTTCCTCAATTTTATTATAAACTGCGTCTCTTTTATCTTTATCCTTTAGTCCTCTCAGATTCCAGTCAAAAACAATCCAATCCAAGACTAGATGGGCCTTATTATCCATGGAAAAATTATATAGTAAAGGAAATTGCTGATAATCATAAGATACCAGCACAGTAGATATCCAAAAGATAAAACCCATAATGCAGTACATATGCCATATAACATAACAAAATGTAACAGAAAGACCCAGCAACAACTCCAGGGACCAAACAGGCCCAAAAGAAATAACGAAGGCCCACTAATCATCAGAACTTGATGGAGTGGTGGGCTTCTTTGGAGCAGCTTCAAGCTTCTCCACCATTAATTCCGAATCTTCTATCTCGAGTATGTTTCCCGCCCTCCGCAGAACAGCAACATGAGTGAAAGGAGGTACTCCCCCTGTAGAGTCTTGAGGACGAGCAGACTTGGCCTTTTTCCTAGGTTCTGGCTTGTCTGATGCAGGCAAAACCCTGAACCCAGCATTCTTGGCAAGGATACGCGTCACTCTACGCTCCTCAAGGACAAGAGGAGTAGACACCTTCCTGGTCCTCTTCTTGGTAACCGGCTCGGGAGTCATCGGTTCAGTAGCAGGGCATGAATCCAGCAGCATAGGAACAGGAGCAGCAGAGGAAACTGGCAACTCAAAAGGCAGCAGAGACGACAGAAATTCAATCTTCTGTCAAAAATAACCCGAGCTTTGTGCTCCAGAAAATATCTGGACCACTCCACCACAGGATCAGGCAACAGGACTTGAAGAATCTGCACTTCATTGTTCTGATCTGCACCAATTTCAGGGGGTGGTGGAACAAAAGGAACCATAGCCAGTTGGTTATGTTCCACCTGTTGCTGCATCTCCACAAATTGTTCCGGGCCCTCAGCTCGTGCAACATTCATGGAATCAATGGAAGCGCCAGAAAATTGAACAGATACAGAAGACTGCACCTGCTCAGGTTCCGGTGCCTGATCAACAGGCTCCTCCGGCGCAGCATTCTCTCCCTGCTCCTCATTGTTCCACTCTCCCCAACCATCTTGCTGTGGTTCAGGCTGAGCCGGTGGAACCCAAGCATCTGGAATTGGGGCCTCTGGAGAACCAAAAGCTGGGTGTGGATTGTCCCCAGGAGGGAGAAGGTCTTCATCCCCCGGCAAAGCATCAGCAGCATCACTGTCCAAAATAAAAACAGGGCAGGTCCAGGAAACAACGTGACCACCGTAACGCTGAACCTCCCTAATCACAAGCGAGCGGGGAATATCAGCACCGCTCCCATAAGTAACCTTGAGCAAGGTGCGAACAGGAGAAGCGTCCTCCCTCCACTAGGTCCGGAGCTTGCCAAACTTGGACACAAACTCCCGAAGAAACTCATCGGTGCGATAGTCCATGTGCAGATTCAGAATCATAATCCACCCAGTCCTTGTATAAGTTGTTGCTCTAACATTATCTCCTTCATCATGCCTAACGAAGGATAGCATCCTACCATCAGGAAAGATAAAAGGAGGAGAGTGTACCAAACAATCTCTGGCAACTTGATCCGCCATGCGAAACATGCCAACTCCCACAGCGCTCTCCGAGAAGGAGACAACTTGCAGATGTAATTCCTGAAAGATGTAATCGACGATTTGCTGCAGGATATCGTCGAGCTCTTCTACCGGTGGCCGCGGAACCAACTGAGCAATGGCCCAGGATTCATGGCGGCGAGGTGGAGCTGCAGAGGAGGTGATGAAGAGGCGAGCAGGCCTACTCACACTTTATTTATCTGTTATATCAAAAAACTCCAAAAACCCGTTTGCTAGTGTTTACAGTGAATCCTCTATCCAACCTGCTTGTCAACACCTTCTGCTCCTCGTTGGGTTCGACACTCTTATTTATCGAAAGTACTACGATACACCCCCTATACTTGTGGGTCATCACATGTCATGTTGGATGTTATTTTAATTCTATGCTTAGTAGTTATTATTTTAGCATGAATTCTCTCAAATAGCTAAGAGTGCTTAATGTTCCATTGAAAGAATCCTGAGTTGTTTTTATCACATTGAAGCATAAATTTGTGGTGTTCTTCTTCGAATGCTTTATTTGGTTGACTTGGCGCATGCTTACACCATGTTTATGACTACAAACCAGTCACTTATAGCCTTTATGGCCATTTAGTTTTTGACTTGTAATACCATTTATGTTTTGATTAATAATGTTTTTGTCGCTGTGCATGATTATGGCCATTATTGCTCTCTTAATTTGTCGCTCCCAGTCTCTTGCTAGCCTCCACCTGTACTGAGTATGAGCTCTACTCGTGCATCCAACTCCCAAAAACCAAATTTTTTCAAATGTGTCCACTATACCTACCTACATGTGGTATTTAACCGCCACTCCAAGTAAATTTCTCATGTGCTACCTTTAAACTTTCAAAACTATTCCTGTTGTGTGCCTCTGTTTTAGCTCATGAGGAAGTAGTAGTTGGGTTTGTTGTCTTCCATACTATTTAAGTACCCTTACTTGCATGCTTCATCTGCTCGTCATTAATTTTACAAAGAGCTGGTTAGACCATTATAACATCAAAAAGCTAAAGAAATAAACAGGCACTCGTCCACGGTATAGATTGTTGGCAGGCACCCAAGGATTCGGTTAGCCATGGTTTGCGAAAGCAAGGTGGGGAGGAGTGTCATACTATATAAAGAGCATGCTGTAAATTCTTAATATAAATAATTTGGAACCTCTCTCAACTTGTTCAGTATGGAGGATGACAAGAACTCTATTACCATTCGTTGACATAAGCATACACCTCTCTAAAAAAATGTTTTCAATACCTCTATTTTAATAAAAATAAAAATCTCTAGCACATGAGTTAATCCCTGCTTCCCTCTGTGAATGGCCTTTATTTTACTTTTATGTTGAGTCCTCATCTTCTAACTTTATGCACAGTTAAGAGAGTGTAGTTTCCATTCTGATTTCAATGTGCGTTTGTCCCAAAAAAATTATTAATTGATTCATTGTGTGTTATTGCTTGCTCTCAAACTATCTGTTCTAGTCATCCACTTGAACTTTGAAGGTGTCCTGACATTTATGTTTTTCCCTACCCTTAAGGACAAGCGAAATATCACTTTGCTATGTTTAATTTATGCTCGAAACAATCTTATAACTTCCAAGTGGATTATTATTCATGATCTTTTATTTGTGTTACTTTCCATGTTGCAACATAGTTGCTAAGTTACATTGTCGGAATTATATCTATCATGCCTATGTTTAGAGTACTTCGACCTCATCTTGCAATTCTTATACAATAATGTTGATCAAATTTGTGTTGTCTGCATGTCACCTTAAAAATTATTTTGTTATCACTTACCTAGTTGAGGGCGAGCAGGAGTTAAGCTTGGGGATGCTGATACGTCTCAAACGTATCTATAATTTTTTATGCTCCATGCTTCTTTTCTACCAATTGTCCTATGGTTTTATATTATTTATTGTACTAAACTACTAATGGTTGCAAAGTGCACAAGTTCTTTTTTTACACTTTGATGTGTAGGAATTAACAAGAAAACACAAAAGGAGACTTGTTGGAGAAGGACTCTGAGTTTCCTAAAATATGCCCACCAATAGTTTTTAGAGATCGTTAGTTTGACCCCCAAAGACAACGTCAATTGAAGATGAACTTGGCTACAAAGTTGCTGGACATTTCCATAGCTTTCATTTAATCCCAAAAACAGCTCAATCCGAGTTCGTATGCGACATGTGGACCCGTTTTACTGGAGGACAAATATTTGATTACGGGATTACGGGAATCGATGATGTGATTGAGTCCAACTCTTGCCATATTTGATGGATTCGGCCAAGACACAACTTTGGGGCCTCATTAGGGCTGAGAGACCTTGGATCAAGAGACCATCCATCGGAGGGCTGGGAAGCATTGTCCCATCACATATAAGGAGAGGAAAACCCTAATTCTTGGGCAGCCACCAAAAGCCACGAATTTTGCCACCCCATGGCCTCATCTCCATGGGGGGGGGCTCATCTACAGCACCAAGAAGCCATGGAGGAAGGGGGCTAAGGGGCGGCGCTCCCCCATGATGGCCGGACGGCGCAGGAGGAGCCCCCTGCACCGCCGACGGCCGCTGGCGCCGCCCTGCACCTCACGTGATGCCCCTTCTCCATCATATCCACCATCTTCACCGCCATCCCCATCGCTAATTCCTCCTTGTATACAGTGGTTCATCCTCCCACGCACCTCTGTACCTCCCTATGTAAACATGGTTTTTGACGTTATAAATTATTTGCAGACGATGTATTGCATCTATGTCATGTTTTTGTAGATCCCTTTTGTCATATGATTGATTGTTGAATCTCTATGGATGGTTTGAGCTATATATTGAATTTTTTACAGTCCTATGGTGCCGTCATATGTTTATGCATGCATGGATCACATCATAAGGTTTGTAGTATGTGGAGAAACCTAGAGGGAGGGTTGCTTGAGTGACAGAAACATGAACCCCAGTCTAGTGATTAAAGCATATGGGATAACGAGGACCTTTTGATCTTAATGCTATGGTTGGGTATGTTTACCTTAATGTATCTTCTAGTATTTACCGATGTTTTCTAGAGTTCCAATCATACGTACTTGCAATCATTGGATAGTGAGAGCTTGTTAGCTTTGCCTCTCCCACATAAAATAGGAATATCAACCTTGTATTTGACTATTTGATCATGGACAAATCCATCACACTTTCCACCACTTTTCCACACTCATGTTACTGTTAGTTTATAGTCATTTAGTATACTTTTTTGATGCAGCAACTAACTTTACTTTCATGTATTTATTATCCTGTAAAACTATCTTGTTTACCTGTATTGTTACTCTAGTTTTATTTCCTAGATATTGCAAAATGTCTAGTGTGCGTATAGTTGTATCAGTGGTTAATTGAACTTGAGAGAATACTTATCCTACCTTTAACTCCTCGTTGGGTTCTACACTCTTACTCATCAAAAAGGCTACACACGATCCCCTATACTTGTGGGATATCAGACCCCAACCCCTCCTTTTTTTCATTGGCCGACAAATCTTATAGCAAGCAACCAGAGATCATGTTTTGGTGTCATTCTTAGTTTTTTTATCACACAATTGATGTCTTCTAATTTTTTCAATGTGCTCTAGGATTTTTTTAGGTATCTCAAGGGGGCACATAGTAAATATTGCAATTGAATTAAAAAATGAATTAATAATTGTAACTCTGCCACTATATGTCATCATCATGAAATGTGCAGTCATTTTTATTTCCACTCTATCTACCGAAGGCATCATTTCTTGAATTATAGTATTTGTATTTACCAAGGGTAGCCCCAAATATGTGAAAGGCATTGAGCCAACACATCAGCCTAGTAAGTCAGCAATCTCTTGATCTTTCGGATAGTTGAGTGGAATCATAATAGATTTTTCAAAATTAATGTGAAGACCAATTGAGAAGACATATGTTTCCATAACTTCTTGCATGAAAACAATCCGAGTGGGGCATGTTAGCATAATTATTAGAGTATCATCAGCATATTGCACAGTGGGAAAATCAATACCAAAATTAGGATAGAAAGGAGCCTTTATTCTTTGTTCCAAAAAATAGCCTTTTTATAGCAGCTTGCAACACATCAGTAGATAAAAAAAAGGTCATAAAGCCCCCTCCCGCCCGACTCCCCTTTTATAAAATAATTGCCTACCTGGTACTACTGGAAGAATTTTAAAATTTTTCCCTACGTAGTCCGCCAAGATCACTATGCAGACAAAGAGGCATGCCCGTACATGCGAGGATCTGAAAACGACTCACCGGGCAACATAATTGATATAGTCGTAGAAGAGTTCTGAACAATCGTAGATCCTCACAACTAGGCGTAGTTGCAAGGATGTCGCTAAGTCTTCCCGTCTTAGGATCAGACGTGTAATCCCTCTTATGGTGTCCACGTGTACGCTCGTGTCAACTTGTCAGCGCTCAGTCGTCCAGGACTAATCGTTGTTGCTAGTTGGTAGCTCTAATCAACTATGATTAGAGCTAATTATGAAACTGGAAGTTCTCAACACATGAGAGAGAAAACAACCAGGGCTAGGTCTAATCAGGAGAGTATAACTCAAAAACCCGATTAGACTAGGCTCTAATCCAATTGGAGATGTTTCTAATTAGAGTCTCTAATTCAATTAGAGGTTCTATAATTAGAGGCTCTAATTCTAGAGGTCCTCTAATTAGATCTCTAATTCTAAGAGAGAGAGGAGGCCAAAAGGTTCAATTGATATGTTCTACAAAGAGGAGGGGGTGGGGATTATATAGTGGGATCAAGGAGGGCACCTGCCTAGGGGGGGAGGTCGGTTTCCCTCTCCCCTTCTTTGCCGCACCACTCCTCCTAGAAGATTTCGGATTGGACTCCTATAATGGACTCCAATCCCACCTCTTTTTTTGTTTTCCTTTTATTTTTATTTTCCACTCATTTATTTGTTCAGTAAATTCAGTAAAAATACTTATGAAATCCTTGTGCACTTTCTGAGACCATTGGCCCCACACGGCATTTCCTAAAAATAGGTTTTGCCCATAGGAGGAAATATGTCCCCCTCCGGCACTGCTTACATATAAGGAAAGTTCCTTGGAACTCTTCTAGAACCCCGTTACCCCTATAGCTAAAATCATCGATATTATCTAACGATGTTAGAAACCCATTTCTAACACCCCGAGACATCTCATGTCCTCCGTAGATTCTCATATAAATTATACCAAACACCGACACAATTTCTCTCTTATAGTAACTTCCTCGAATCCACTCCGATTGTCACCAGACTTGTTTCTGTGATATCATAACGACATCAACCATTCATAAAGCCAATAACAACATATTATTTCTCTCAATAAAAGGTTGGCATGGCTTAAGCGTGTGATCCGTAAAGGCTCAATAACACACAGACATGTTCGGGTACTTACCGAACAATAACCAACAGCGGGGCCGTGGACGTCCATGATGGCTCCCGTATGTTCTCGATGTATGAGGGAACCTTATAAGTTACTCATTGCACTTATTCGCTTAACTTCACGATACCAACGATATCACAAGGTGAGACTATGTGATCTGGTCTGATCAAACTCTTTGATCATAACACATATAACTCGTTTACCGATATCCTTCTCTTTTCTCATCCATATCCCTGATGACCATGTGATTAGATCACACTGTGACTGTCCGGACGATATGTCATCGGTGATACTGAGAGGGCCCACTGAAATGTATCTCTCTGTCGTCTAGAGGAGTCAGGTACTAGACTTGAACAATCTCAGTTCAATTACACTTTCTAGGTCATATTACCTTTATAGTCCCCGGTTATATCAAGACGGTTGATGTTATCCAAAGTATAACTTTTGATCATGCGGTCACTAGATATTCTCATAGTATAGGAATTATAGTCAATGTTAACTTCATTTGCATTTGCTAAAACATATTATGGTTCTTTAGTCTCTTTTAGGATCATCATACACTTGGGTCGGTTCAGTACTATTGTTACCCTATGTCGCACCCGGACTTCTAGAGGATACTCACCGTACAAACTGAACAGTATTTTGGTTGGATTACGGGGCTTAACGGCTCCCGCGTCCCCTTACGGGTAGGCCAGCACTTATGTGCGACAACCAACCGTTACTGTTCATCGTCGATGTAAACTATCCTGTAGAAATCAGGATACTACCATTGACGTACTTCATACCATACACACATGGTACGTCAACGGTTTTGAACAAAAGGATAACACAACATGCCTCTAAGACACAAAAGATTGAAATAAGGTTGCAAATGGCCTTCACTAAGGCAGAAATAGCAAATACAATCATCCAGAGGACACATGTCCCAACATAGCATTCATTACATCAGCGGAAGCAATCAAAGGTGTCTGGGTACAGACAAATCCAACAGGCTTAAGAAGCCGGAGAAAATAAAGAAGACGAAGCCCATCCACGTAGGTCCTGGATCCAGCCCTGGTCCAGCTAACTACTCGTCTGCAGTCTCGTCAAACTCCACGAAGTAGCCATCCTGGTGGTCATCGTAGCCGTAGTCGTAGTCTGCGTAAACCACAGCCCCAAAGGGGTCAGTACAACAACGTACTGGCAAGCAAGACTCACAGTTCACCAAAGTGTAGCCCGTCAACACCAAGCGCAGATGCCTTGGGATCAACGGAAGAAAAGGGTATGAAAAGATGCTGCAACTGGCTGCACTAACCATCTACAGAACATACTACAACTTACGGTGTATCAGAAAGAGATAAGATAGCGTATCGTAACCAACTATAGCTAACCACCAACCAAAACCCATCCTGGATCTCGCCCCTTATCCAAAGAAGCAACCCGAGGATAACTCACACAGTTGGATTAATGATGGATCAAGTTGTTGTGTCAATAAGCCTATTACTAGTCAAGTTATCATTAGTTAGGTGTAAGTTGTTCTGAGTACTTGTTAGCCAGTACTTTCACCAAGTCAACCATAACCGCGGAAAACACGGCTTCTCGAGAAGATTTATCCCTGCAGGGGTGCACCAATTTGGCCGTACACGTAAGAATAACCCGCCAGATGGGAAGGCCTTTCCCACCAAGCGGGGCACTCAACACAATTCAACCTTTCCTCGCATCAAGCCCAAAGCACCACGTGCTGTGCGTGCGCGGCTAATCGAGCCCCCTGAAGAAAAGGAGGACCCTCATAGCACTGGAAGACCACGCCGCCCTAAATGCCGACTACAAAAGTTCCACCCTGGCCTCGGGTTCGTACCTGCATATGCGTGCATCAAATGGAAAACCCGAACTAAGTGTGGTGATTTGGACGAGATGCGGATCGAGTCAAATTGAGGGGGGCGCCCATACACGCTTCCCACATGCGGATAGTGCGCTCATCATGGATCAGTAGACAAGACCCTTTTCCTATTAGGGTCGACACTAGCAGGCCTCAAAACCACGCCGGGCCTCCTGCCGGTGCCTTATCAGCAAATTATTATTACCTCAAATTAACAGGTGTTGTTTAACATCGAGCCCCAGAATATAACAGAATATAATAACAGAAAGTAACTGATAGCAGACTCGAGCAAAACAACCCTAAGCATGCTAGTAAGACACGGTCCCAAGCAACGGGGTTTAAGGACTGGAGGTGATGGCAATATCAGGGTTTAGGGGATCATGTGATGGGTTCGTAACAGAAACAACTACCACTATGGCTAGCAGAAAAGAACAACGGAAAGTATCGGTAACCAATGTTGAAAGGAACACAATGGTTCATGTGAGTGATAACTTGCCTGCAAACCCAGTAGCCGGGTACTGAGCTAGATCCTCAGAAGGGGTGTCGTAAAGGTCGTCGGTATCAACGTCGTCGTCTATCCGAGAAGAAGCAAACAAACAAGGCAGAAATATAAACAATCATTGTCATGGCATAGTGCACAATCAAATATGATGCATGACAAGTTAATAGATGCATTAAAATAAACTAATTGATAGGATAACACAATTTAAATGGACACATATGCAATTTTGAGTTGCATATGAAGAGCCCATGGATTTTGGTTAGATTATTTGTTTTCCAACTAATCAACAGGTGCTGGTGGTTTAGTATGATGCATGCAAAAGGAAAACAGCAAAATAACAACATTAGAATCAAATTAAAATAGGGTGTAGCAATTTAGAATTTTATTATTAATTTAGGGAATTTTGGGTGCCTTAAAGGTGACACACAAGTATTTGTTGTTTTCAACCATTTAAACTGTTTAAAACAAATAAAAAAGTTTATATTTGAAAAGGTTATCAAATTTTAGTTGGATTACATGTTTCACATTTTGAAATTGGAATTTGGATTATTTAATTATGAATTAAACAATATTAAACAATTTTTAATTGAATTAAACAAGATTTAAATTGTTTAGGCAATTTTAATTATTCAAAACAGAAAACAAAAATTATATTTGAATAGGTTATTTAAAATGGTATGGAAAACATATTTTATTTGCATTTATTGGATTAATAAATAATTAGTTATGGAATTTACAAATTAACATTTGAATTATTTAAATTTGAATTTTTAAATGCATTTGTAATTTCCAAAACAGTACACAAATTGAATATTTGGAAAGATATAAAATTTTGAACAGAAAACATATATAACTTTTATTTATCAGGATTATAGATTAAAAGTTATTGATTTTTAAAGTTAGTGTTTTATTCTGCCAATTAAAAGAATTAGAAATAAAAACAGATTAGTTTTAATACTTTTGTTACCGTACAGGAAACATACCCACACACTGCCAGCCACTGCCAGGTGGGGCCGTGCGCGCGAGGAATTCGCGAAAAAGATTGCGGCCGCGGATGATCGATCCCGCGAGCTCGCGGTGCAAACGTTCGCACTGAACCACTGCGCTAACTGAATTCGTGTGACAGAGGTAGCGCTGCAGTGAGGTTATTGTTCCACGCCAGGTTTCTGAAACTTTAACTGACGACGGAACGCATCCTCGACTGACACACGCGGTGGTGCTACTCGCCGGCGTTGCGGTGGTCGTGGACGTGCACGAGTGGGTGCTGGACGTTGCAGATCAAAGCACGGATGCGAGAGGAGGGAGAGGGTGGACAGAACGGTGCTCACCACCGGAGTAATCGAAGCAGATGGCGGTGACGTACGCTGACGACGGCGGCCGCGGCGATGTCGAAGACGACGGCGAGGAAGCAGCAGCGCTCCGGGCTCCCGCAGGTGTCCAAAGCGTAGAGGGAGCAGCGACGATGCGATTCCAGGAAACGAACGGTGCAGCGAAGCCCTGCAACGTCGACGAGCACGTCGGATTCAGTCAAGGGCGCACGGTGGCCGGAGAGGAAAGAGATCGCGGCGTCGATCTGAGGCTCACCGGTGTTGTTTCTGGTGTCCAAGGGGGAGAGGAAGGAGCGGTGAAGCGACGGCAGGTGGTGAGTGGCTAAGTGGGAGCGATACGCGGCGGCGCCATCGGAATCTTCGGAGGGATGGCCGCCGGTGAGGTGGAGCAGAGGAGGAAGACGGTGGGGAAGTGGCGATCGACGGCGGCGGAGAGGGGAAAGGAAACCTAGGGGGCTAGGGTTGGTACGGGGGTGCCCTAGGGTTCTTATAGAGGCGCGGATGCGACTGGTGGCCGCCGGCGTCGCCGCGCGGTTGCGGTGGCGCCACGGATTGCCTGCCGTACTGGAATCAGAAGGAGTGCACGAAAATCAAAGCGGTACGCGGGGTTTAGCTGGGCTGGGCTGGCGCGCGCGGTAGATAGATTGGGCTGGGTTAGGTTAGCTGACGCGCGCGCTGTAGGTTTTGCTTGTTTTTATTTTTCCTTTCTGTTTTTTTTTTTGTAGCTTTTGCTTTTGGAATAAAAACATAGGTTTTTGTTTATAGAAAAATTTGGAAAAAATTAGGATAAATTCCTTAGGTGAAAAGCAAACATTTGGTAGCTTTTGTTTTCAAAATTTTAAATGTTTGCTTGCTGTTTAAAATTGAACCAAAATGATTTGAAATTTGCAATATTAATTAATATTAGAAAACAAAGTATTTTCAATAGGGTTTCCCCTAGGGTTTTAAAGTGAATTAAGGAATACAAATTAGTGGTGAACTTCAAGGATTCAAAAGATTAATGATTTTGAGAAATGGTTTGAGTTTGGGAATGACTTGGGATTAATTGTTTAATTTGATTAATTGATTTAAGCAACCATTTAATAGATGAATTTATAATGGATTGTTTGGAAACAAATGAGGTTTTTAATTTGCAATTCTTTATTTGAAAAGATTGTAACAGACAAGTGTGAAAACAGAGGTTGAAAAAGTTTGACTTCCCTTAAGAAAACAATGCCAACAGAAATAAAAATGAGGATGATGACATGATGCATTGCTTAAATAAAACAAGAAGTAAAACAACTAGGGGTTTTCATACTTGGATGTTACAAAACGCCCCCCTTGAAGGAATCGCGCCCCGAGATTCCTACGGAGAAGTGAAAAGGTCCGGATACTTCTTGCGAAGATCCTCTTCGGTCTCCCATGTTGCTTCTTTATCGGAATGATGCGACCATTGGACTTTCAAGAACTTGGTGCTCTTGTTGCGAGTCTTACGCTCGGTCTCATCGAGAATACGAACAGGGTGCTCCTCATAAGATAGATCATCTTGCAGTTCGATAGAATCATGATCAACTGCACGATCTGGATCTTTGAAACACTTCTTGAGCTGTGACACGTGGAACACATCGTGCACTTTGGATAGCTTTTCTGGAAGTTCAAGACGATGAGCATTTTCTGCACGCCTTGAAAGGATGTTGAAAGGACCAATGTATCTTGGTGCAAGCTTTCCTTTCACACCGAAACGATGAGTGCCTCTGAGGGGAGTTACACGGAGATATGCCTTGTCACCAGGTGCATAGATCATATCCCTGTGCTTGCTATCATAATAGCTCTTCTGACGAGACTGAGCAATCCTGAGATTGTCACGAATGATACGAACTTTCTCCTCGGCTTCCTTAACAATGTCAGGGCCTAAAAGTGAACGTTCACCAGCTCCAGACCAATTGATTGGACTCCTGCATCTGCGACCATACAGTGCCTCAAATGGTGCCATGCCTAGGCTTGACTGGTAGCTGTTGTTGTAGGAGAATTCAGCATATGGAAGGTAATCCTCCCATTTCATGCCAAAGGAGATACCACATGCTCTGAGCATATCCTCGAGAATCTGATTGACTCTTTCGACCTGCCCCTGAGACTGAGGGTGATAAGCTGTGCTGAACAGAAGTTTAGTGCCCAATGCTTCTTGAAAACTCTTCCAGAAATGAGAAGTGAAGATACTTCCACGGTCTGAGCTTATTTCCAATGGAACACCATGAAGGGGAACAATCTTTGATGTATAGAGCTCTGCTAACTGGCTAGCTGAGATAGTTTCCTTGACAGCGAAGAAATGAGCTACTTTAGTGAGACGATCAATTACAACGAAGATTGCATCGTTGCCCTTTTTGGACTTTGGAAACCCAGTAACGAAGTCCATTTCAATCATGTCCCACTTCCACTCAGGAATTTTCAGAGGTTGGAGTAGACCTGCTGTTTTCTGATGGACTGCCTTAACACGTTGACAAACGTCGCATTCAGAAACGTATTGAGCAATTTCACGTTTCATGCCAGGCCACCAATACAGAGTCTTAAGATCCTGGTACATCTTTGTACTTCCAGGGTGAATGGAGAGAGGAGTTTCATGAGCCTCCTTGAGAATGATATCCTTGAGACTTTGAACCTGAGGAACTGCAATGCGTCCTTCAAAGAACACAGTTCCTTTATCATCAACTGAGAAGGACTTGAATTTCTCCTTGCCTTCCTTGATGTGCTCAACCATCTTCTTGATTTCAATATCACGAAGTTGTTCAGAACGAATCTTGTCCTCGAGAGTTGGACTGGCTGTCAAGCTAGCAAGGTAGCCTTGAGGAACAAGACCAAGGTTCAGCTTCTGGAATTCTTCATGAAGTGGAGGTTGGCTTTCCATGATCATGAGATTATTGCAATAGGACTTGCGACTGAGAGCATCGGCCATAACATTAGCCTTGCCTGGAGTGTAAGAAATGGTGAGATCAAAGTCTTTAATCTTTTCAATCCATCTCCTTTGCCTGAGGTTAAGATCTGGTTGAGTGAAGATGTATTTCAGACTCTTATGATCAGAAAAGATTTCAGTTTTGTTACCCAACAAGTATTGTCTCCATTTCTTGAGGGCAAACACAACTGCTGCAAGTTCAAGATCATGTGTGGGATAGTTTTGCTCATGTGGGTTCAACTGACGTGAAGCATAAGCCACAACTTGACGTTCTTGCATAAGAACTGCTCCTAGGCCTTGGAGAGATGCATCACAGAATATCTGGAAAGGTTTGGTAGTATCTGGGCCAACCAGAACTGGGGTGGAAGTGAGTTTAGTCTTCAGGAGATTGAAACTCTCATCACACTGTGGAGTCCAAATGAACTTTTTGTCCTTCTTTGTGAGATCAGTGAGAGGTTTTGCAATCTTGGAAAAGTTTTGGACGAAACGACGGCAATAGCTAGCCAAGCCAAGAAAACTTCTGACTTGCTTCACCGTCTTAGGGGGTTTCCAATCAACAATTGCCTTAACCTTTTCAGGATCAATGGCTATGCCTTTGGCAGAGATGATATGACCAAGATATGCAACTTCTGGAATCCAGAACTCACATTTGGAAAACTTGGCATACAGACGATGCTCGCGAAGTTTCATGAGAGTGAGACGAAGGTGTTCTCCATGCTCTTCCTCGGATTTTGAGTAGACCAGAATATCATCGAGATATACCACAACGAACTTGTCGAGGTATTCATGGAACACAGAATTCATGAGTCTTGAGAACGTTGCCGGTGCATTGGTGAGACCAAAGGACATGACGGTGTATTCATATAGACCGTACCGAGTGGTGAAAGCTGTTTTTGGAATATCTTCCTTTCTGATCTTTATCTGATGGTAACCCATCCTCAAGTCCAACTTTGAGAATATTGAGGCTCCAGCAAGTTGATCAAAAAGATCATCGATACGAGGAATTGGATACTTGTTCTTGATGGTTTTCTCGTTGAGAGGACGATAGTCAACCACGAGTCTTTTTGTTTGATCCTTCTTGGCAACAAACAGAGTTGGGCAACCCCAAGCGGAGGAACTAGGCTGAATGTAACCTTTCTCCATGTACATATCGATTTGCTCCTTCAACAATTTCAGTTCAGGAGGAGCTATCTTGTATGGATGCTTAGAGATTGGAGCAGTACCTGGTTCTAGCTCGATCACGAACTCAACTGCTCTGTCCGGAGGCATCCCTAGCAATTCTTCTGGAAAGACGTCAGGGAATTCACAAACCACCGGAACATTTTCAAGCAGAGGTAGAGGTTTAGCATCCAGGGTGTACAGCTGAACAGAACTTGATTCACTTGGAAAATAGACTATCTGGCCGGAAGGGTGGAACAGAGTTATTGACTTCTTAGCACAATCAATCGTAGCTTTATTGGCCTTCAACCAATCCATGCCAAGGATGACATCAATGTCAGAATTGCCAAGTAGAATGAGGGAAGCAAGGAATATGTGACCTCCAATCAAGATCTGATTCTCATGACTGATCTTGGAAGTTTGCATAGTTGCTCCAGGGGAGTTTACTACTAGCGGGGAACCCAAACCAACAAAAGGTAGCTTAACTGCTGTCGCAAAGATCTTTGACACGAACGAATGCGATGCTCCGGTATCAAACAACACTTTAGCTGGGTTAGAGTTTACGGGGAATGTACCGAGAACGACGTCAGTAGCTTCCTCAGCTTTGTCGGCCTTGATATGATTCACCCTCGCGGTCCTCCCGACAGGCCTGTTGTTGGAGTTGAAGGCTTTAGCCGGGGAAGCACGAACCATTGCCTGGTTGGTGTTGGGGCGAGGAGGTGGTGGAGGTAGCTGCTTGTGAGTGCACTTATCAGCGTAGTGCCCAGTCTCCTTGCACTTGAAGCAAGTGACGACACGAGGAGGACCTGGCCTTGGCTGCCCCATTGGAAACCTCTGACCCTGCATCTGAGATGGGTTGGGTGGGCGGGGACCAAAGCCTGGAGAAGCTTGGGCATTTGGAGCCCTAGTGACAACACTGTTTGGCACCCAGATGCGGCGCTTCTGCGGAGGAGTGGTCATGTTGGAGGAGGAACCACCCTCACGCGAGTGCTTGCGCGACTCTTCGAACGCCTTGCGCCCATTCTCCTCATTGAGCGCGGTGTTCACGAGCTCCACGAAGTCCTTGCACTTGATGTTGGTGAGAGCGTACTTCAGTTCCGGGTTAAAACCTCGGCGGAACCTTGCCATCTTCTTGGCTTCAGTGGACACCTCGTCACCGGCGTATCGAGCGAGACGATTGAACTCGTTCTGGTAGCCGAGGACGTCCAGCTTGCCCTGTTTGAGAGAGCAGAATTCCTCACGCATCCTTTCCATGAGACCATCTGGGATGTGGTGCTTCAGGAAGGCATCCTTGAAACAACGCCAGGTGATAGGATAGCCAGCTCTCATGGTCTGGTAGTTCTCCCACCAGGTAGCTGCCTGACCCTTCAGTAGGTAGGTGGCATACTTGACCTTATCTTCCTCAGCAACATGAGCAATCTCTAGAGCCCTGTTCATCTCCCTGATCCAGTCATCAGCATCGAGAGGCTCACGTGTTGCCACGAAAGCTCTCGGCCCCAAGCTCAGAAACTCCTTGATGCTGACTCGCGGAGCATTCTGGTTGTTGTTCTGGTTAGCCTGGATCTGGGCCATCTGAGCCACGACCTGAGTCATCTGAGTCAACAGCTCCGTGAGCGGAGGTGGTTCAGGCATGGTGTTCCTGGTTGGAGGCATCCTGAACAGAAATGCATTTTAGCACAATAACAGCAAAGGATAGACTTGGTAACCGAAAGAGAGATTATTCCGACGCATGAAATAGATAACCAACAGGTACATCATCACATGTTCAAATACATCAGAATATCCAACAGACCAATACATGGTTCGAATGCCACAGGATAACTAAACATAGCTAGGAACGGATACATCGGTACTCCCATGCTCATCACGCAGGACGGCGGCGAGTAGTACGACGAGAGATACGGTGAGGAGGAATCCCACGGAAGTAGGTATGACGACGATCCACGTAGAGCGGAACTGCCCTGAGAGCAACTCTCGGTGTGGTGAAGTAGAAAGCGTCGTCTCCCTGTGCTCCATAGCGGGGAATCCCTGTGTAACCAGCTCCAAGGTCGAGAAGTGGGCCTCTGATCGGCTCGTAACCTCCAGCATCTGGCAGCGGTAACCCAGCTGTCTGAACGATACGTGCAAAGCGCTCGTCTCCAACAAAGTCTGTGGTGTACATCGCCAGACGAGTGAGAGCAAGGTGGAGCTGCTCCCTGACTGAGGCTAACTCCTGAGAAAGTGTGGAAGCAACTGCGTCACTGTGCCTCACGAACTGGGCAGTGGTGTGCAGCCTGGAGCTATCAGACTCGTAGGTATCCAGGTTGCTGTGGAGAGTGAAGTGAACTCCCGCCGACGTGATGTAACCACGGGGGATGTGACGATAGATAGAATCGTCAAACCCCCAGTAGTCAGCACGGAGGACGGTGAGACTCACGTAAGCGGCCTGCTGCACAGCCATATCCACTGTGGAACCTACTGCCTCGTAGCGGTGGACAACGCTCCTGCCATCATCCGACAGAATGTAGCCGATAGCCCGGTAGCAGGTCTGGTCAAACTCTCGCTGCTGCTCGTAGACCTGGTACTCTGGTGCCCAATGGAACCCCAGATAGGTAACCATGTCTCTCAGCATCTCCGGATAACCGGCGGTGCTCTCACAGCGAGTCATCCGAACCACCTGCGGGTAGAACCTGAGATCCATCTGCAGATGATTTGGGAGGTTTTGATTAGACTCCGGTAGAAGAAATGAAGTGGAAAACAACAGCAAGGTTTTCAACGGACGAAAGGTTCTTTAGAAGAACAGGATATCGAAGCAACATCGGGAAAACGAGACCAAAAGTCCTGAGGTACTAAGGAGAACCCAAAACACGTGAAATCCTAACTTGAAAGTTTAGGTGAGAACAGAAAACAACGTTGCACTTCCTTACCAGAAAAGGGTGGGTGGGTGGGGAAAGAAGAAAAATGGCAGAATTCCTACTCTCACGTTTCATTTTTCCTATATAGCTACAAAATAGTTTCTAGACTCAACTGCGACCAGTAAAAGGGATCCTACAGGCAGACAGGCTCTGATACCATTTGTCGCACCCGGACTTCTAGAGGATACTCACCGTACGAACTGAACAGTATTTTGGTTGGATTACGGGGCTTAACGGCTCCCGCGTCCCCTTACGGGTAGGCCAGCACTTATGTGCGACAACCAACCGTTACTGTTCATCGTCGATGTAAACTATCCTGTAGAAATCAGGATACTACCATTGACGTACTTCATACCATACACACATGGTACGTCAACGGTTTTGAACAAAAGGATAACACAACATGCCTCTAAGACACAAAAGATTGAAATAAGGTTGCAAATGGCCTTCACTAAGGCAGAAATAGCAAATACAATCATCCAGAGGACACATGTCCCAACATAGCATTCATTACATCAGCGGAAGCAATCAAAGGTGTCTGGGTACAGACAAATCCAACAGGCTTAAGAAGCCGGAGAAAATAAAGAAGACGAAGCCCATCCACGTAGGTCCTGGATCCAGCCCTGGTCCAGCTAACTACTCGTCTGCAGTCTCGTCAAACTCCACGAAGTAGCCATCCTGGTGGTCATCGTAGCCGTAGTCGTAGTCTGCGTAAACCACAGCCCCAAAGGGGTCAGTACAACAACGTACTGGCAAGCAAGACTCACAGTTCACCAAAGTGTAGCCCGTCAACACCAAGCGTAGATGCCTTGGGATCAACGGAAGAAAAGGGTATGAAAAGATGTTGCAACTGGCTGCACTAACCATCTACAGAACATACTACAACTTACGGTGTATCAGAAAGAGATAAGATAGCGTATCGTAACCAACTATAGCTAACCACCAAACAAAACCCATCCTGGATCTCGCCCCTTATCCAAAGAAGCAACCCGAGGATAACTCACACAGTTGGATTAATGATGGATCAAGTTGTTGTGTCAATAAGCCTATTACTAGTCAAGTTATCATTAGTTAGGTGTAAGTTGTTCTGAGTACTTGTTAGCCAGTACTTTCACCAAGTCAACCATAACCGCGGAAAACACGGCTTCTCGAGAAGATTTATCCCTGCAGGGGTGCACCAATTTGGCCGTACACGTAAGAATAACCCGCCAGATGGGAAGGCCTTTCCCACCAAGCGGGGCACTCAACACAATTCAACCTTTCCTCGCATCAAGCCCAAAGCACCACGTGCTGTGCGTGCGCGGCTAATCGAGCCCCCCGAAGAAAAGGAGGACCCTCATAGCACTGGAAGACCACGCCGCCCTAAATGCGGACTACAAAAGTTCCACCCTGGCCTCGGGTTCGTACCTGCATATGCGTGCATCAAATGGAAAACCCGAACTAAGTGTGGTGATTTGGACGAGATGCGGATCGAGTCAAATTGAGGGGGGCGCCCATACACGCTTCCCACATGCGGATAGTGCGCTCATCATGGATCAGTAGACAAGACCCTTTTCCTATTAGGGTCGACACTAGCAGGCCTCAAAACCACGCCGGGCCTCCTGCCGGTGCCTTATCAGCAAATTATTATTACCTCAAATTAACAGGTGTTGTTTAACATCGAGCCCCAGAATATAACAGAATATAATAACAGAAAGTAACTGATAGCAGACTCGAGCAAAACAACCCTAAGCATGCTAGTAAGACACGGGCCCAAGCAACGGGGTTTAAGGACTGGAGGTGATGGCAATATCAGGGTTTAGGGGATCATGTGATGGGTTCGTAACAGAAACAACTACCACTATGGCTAGCAGAAAAGAACAACGGAAAGTATCGGTAACCAATGTTGAAAGGAACACAATGGTTCATGTGAGTGATAACTTGCCTGCAAACCCAGTAGCCGGGTACTGAGCTAGATCCTCAGAAGGGGTGTCGTAAAGGTCGTCGGTATCAACGTCGTCGTCTATCCGAGAAGAAGCAAACAAACAAGGCAGAAATATAAACAATCATTGTCATGGCATAGTGCACAATCAAATATGATGCATGACAAGTTAATAGATGCATTAAAATAAACTAATTGATAGGATAACACAATTTAAATGGACACATATGCAATTTTGAGTTGCATATGAAGAGCCCATGGATTTTGGTTAGATTATTTGTTTTCCAACTAATCAACAGGTGCTGGTGGTTTAGTATGATGCATGGAAAAGGAAAACAGCAAAATAACAACATTAGAATCAAATTAAAATAGGGTGTAGCAATTTAGAATTTTATTATTAATTTAGGGAATTTTGGGTGCCTTAAAGGTGACACACAAGTATTTGTTGTTTTCAACCATTTAAACTGTTTAAAACAAATAACAAAGTTTATATTTGAAAAGGTTATCAAATTTTAGTTGGATTACATGTTTCACATTTTGAAATTGGAATTTGGATTATTTAATTATGAATTAAACAATATTAAACAATTTTAATTGAATTAAACAAGATTTAAATTTTTTAGGCAATTTTAATTATTCAAAACAGAAAACAAAAAATATATTTGAATAGGTTATTTAAAATGGTATGGAAAACATATTTTATTTGCATTTATTGGATTAATAAATAATTAGTTATGGAATTTACAAATTAACATTTGAATTATTTAAATTTGAATTTTTAAATGCATTTGTAATTTCCAAAACAGTACACAAATTGAATATTTGGAAAGATTATAAAATTTTGAACAGAAAACATATATAACTTTTATTTATCAGGATTATAGATTAAAAGTTATTGATTTTTAAAGTTAGTGTTTTATTCTGCCAATTAAAAGAATTAGAAATAAAAACAGATTAGTTTTAATACTTTTGTTACCGTGCAGGAAACATACCCACACACTGCCAGGGGGGGCCCGTGGCCAGCGTGGCGAGCGCGCGCTGGCGTGGCAAGGGGAGCCACTGCCAGGTGGGGCCGTGCGCGCGAGGAATTCGCGAAAAAGATTGCGGCCGCGGGGGATCGATCCCGCGAGCTCGCGGTGCAAACGTTCGCACTGAACCACTGCGCTAACTGAATTCGTGTGACAGAGGTAGCGCTGCAGTGAGGTTATTGTTCCACGCCAGGTTTCCGAAACTTTAATTGACGACGGAACGCATCCTCGACTGACAGACGCGGTGGTGCTGCTCGCCGGCGTTGCGGTGGTCGTGGACGTGCACGAGTGGGTGCTGGACGTTGCAGATCAAAGCACGGATGCGAGAGGAGGGAGAGGGTGGACAGAACGGTGCTCACCACCGGAGTAATCGAAGCAGATGGCGGTGACGTACGCTGACGACGGCGGCCGCGGCGATGTCGAAGACGACGGCGAGGAAGCAGCAGCGCTCCGGGCTCCCGCAGGTGTCCAAAGCGTAGAGGGAGCAGCGACGATGCGATTCCAGGAAACGAACGGTGCAGCGAAGCCCTGCAACGTCGACGAGCACGTCGGATTCAGTCAAGGGCGCACGGTGGCCGGAGAGGAAAGAGATCGCGGCGTCGATCTGAGGCTCACCGGTGTTGTTTCTGGTGTCCAAGGGGGAGAGGAAGGAGCGGTGAAGCGACGGCAGGTGGTGAGTGGCTAAGTGGGAGCGATACGCGGCGGCGCCATCGGAATCTTCAGAGGGATGGCCGCCGGTGAGGTGGAGCAGAGGAGGAAGACGGTGGGGAAGTGGCGATCGACGGCGGCGGAGAGGGGAAAGGAAACCTAGGGGGCTAGGGTTGGTACGGGGGTGCCCTAGGGCTCTTATAGAGGCGCGGATGCGACTGGTGGCCGCCGGCGTCGCCACGCGGTTGCGGTGGCGCCACGGATTGCCTGCCGTACTGGAATCAGAAGGAGTGCACGAAAATCAAAGCGGTACGCGGGGTTTAGCTAAGCTGGGCTGGCGCGCGCGGTAGATAGATTGGGCTGGGTTAGGTTAGCTGACGCGCGCGCTGTAGGTTTTGCTTGTTTTTATTTTTCCTTTCTGTTTTTTTTTTGTAGCTTTTGCTTTTGGAATAAAAACATAGGTTTTTGTTTATAGAAAAATTTGGAAAAAATTAGGATAAATTCCTTAGGTGAAAAGCAAACATTTGGTAGCTTTTGTTTTCAAAATTTTAAATGTTTGCTTGCTGTTTAAAATTGAACCAAAATGATTTGAAATTTGCAATATTAATTAATATTAGAAAACAAAGTATTTTCAATAGGGTTTCCCCTAGGGTTTTAAAGTGAATTAAGGAATACAAATTAGTGGTGAACTTCAAGGATTCAAAAGATTAATGATTTTGAGAAATGGTTTGAGTTTGGGAATGACTTGGGATTAATTGTTTAATTTGATTAATTGATTTAAGCAACCATTTAATAGATGAATTTATAATGGATTTTTTGGAAACAAATGAGGTTTTTAATTTGCAATTCTTTATTTGAAAAGATTGTAACAGACAAGTGTGAAAACAGAGGTTGAAAAAGTTTGACTTCCCTTAAGAAAACAATGCCAACAGAAATAAAAATGAGGATGATGACATGATGCATTGCTTAAATAAAACAAGAAGTAAAACAACTAGGGGTTTTCATACTTGGATGTTACACCCTAACAATAAACTCTCATGTTTTGCTAGACCTTCTTATAAGTCCATGATCAGGAAAATGTGACCATCTCACAAAACACAAGTTAATCTTAGAGTCAAGATTAGGAATTCTTGTTATAGCGGTTATAGCATGATGACATAAACTTAATTATGAAATTAGAGATAGAATAATAACTAAATATTATTGTCTCTAAGGCATACCTCCAATAGGTACCCCATTAAGAAGAACAAAAGATTTTCCAGACGCGAATATTAGAGATATCCATTGAAGTTGTTTTTGAGTAAATCCCATTTGTTTCATAATTTTCAACATAGCCTCATGGTCAATAGTGTTAAAAGCCTTGGCAAAATCTGATATCAGCAGTATTTTTTCCTGTTTAGAGGCTTCACATTGATAAAGAAATTAAAATACCCATGCCAAGAAGTCTTTTATATTTATCCCCTTAAGAAAACCATATGGATTTTTATGAATAATGGAGAGTACCTTATTTTGAACCCTATTAGCCAATAATTTGGTGGGCAGCTTGAGGCAACAATTGAATAATGTAATTGTCCTAAAATCATTTACGCTTTCAGGTACAACTGTCTTTGGAATCAGAGTAATATGCCCCATATTTCTAATTGCCAAATAATTATTTTCATCATAAAAATCAAATCATAGCTTATATATCATGTTTAATGATGAGCTAACAAGACTTGAGAAATTTCCCATTAAAGCCATCTAGTCTAGATGCTTTCCCCACTAGCATAACTTTTACAACTTGGTCAATTTCATTTTGGCGAGTGGTATACAAAGCTCTTCTAAACCATTAATTGGTTGAATCAATGATAGCAGACCAAATTTCATCTCAGGATTACAGGAGGTGCCCAGTCTTTGCTTGCATGTATCAAATATTATTTTTCTTTGGCTTCATGAAAATAGTCAAAGGTGGACCCAATCTTAAGAATCTGCATATTCCTCACAGAACGGGCTAGTAAGTTCATCTAGTGAAAATTTGGGCCTGGGCGAATAAAATAAATTTAATTTGTACTAAAGTTTTACACTTCTCTACTTATTTTAATAGGTTAATTATAATATTACAAGTATAAATTTATATTTGTTCACATAGGTCAACCACATAATTGGCAATATTTCTAAATATCATTTGGTTTTTGTTTCTATTTGATACTGAAATATATTAAATTGTGTGTGCAACAAAATTCTGTTCTAGAACTATTTTTTGTATAATGCATAATTTTATATATTTATGGTAAATACATGTAAAGAGTATGATCTAACAAATAACTCAATAGAAATTTGTAGTATATTATTATGCAAGCATATCTATAGAAACTTATCGAGTATAAGCTGAATTAATGACACTACTTTTTATGTTCAAAATTGCAAAGCAAGTCAAACTTTTAAAAGTTTACATGTTATGTACTTGGTATCGACAAAACCATTGATTAGAGTAATGACCAATCAAAATAATATGGTGTGAATTCTAGTATATTTCCATATGTAAATTTTATCATTTTATAAGATCGATTTACACCGGATATTAATAACTTCAACCAAGATGCATTATTAAGTACTCTCTCCATCGAGTAATAAGTGTCGCTGAACCAGATGTATCTAGAAGTATGAATATTTTTAGAGTATCTTTGGACTCCAAAGAGTATTATAAGTAGTCATAAATATTCCATCTTTAGTTATGGTTGTGCAACAGATCGTACACATATTTATAACGCTATTTCTCTAGCGGCAAGAATAATCTATTCGTAAAAAATATGTGAAGTAATATATTAAGTTGAGTTGAATATTGCGCATGACCAAAAGAAAGGAAACACACGGTCTGTATGTTATGTCCTTTCTATTAATCGCTCTAGGTACTACACTTGTGTGGATCACGGTAGCATTACTAAACCTATGTAGAGTGGCATGCTACTATAAGAGAAATTTATTGTATGCAATGTCCTTGTTATCATCTATTGTACACAAGTCCCCGACGAGTTTACGCAATAAAAATGTGTTGAACAAAATTAAACATGGAAACCTAGTCCATAGATTTATGTAAAACTAAACTTGTTAATGTCGGTCACATTTGTTTGTTCTTCCGTGCTCAGACGTCCTTGGTGTGTATTTTCTTCCACAAATTATCTATTTTATTATGTTAAGATACTCCTCAATCCCAAAATGTAAGACACACATGATTGTTCATTGTCTTTAATTTACGTCATTGACCATTAATATATCCAAGTGTGGATATAGCTTATATGAACGAAACCATCGCATTTTTTCTTATGGAAGGTTTTTTATATCCGTTTATACTATTTTTAGACATGTTATAAATTAAAAAAGTCAAAGTTCTGCGTTATTGACCATAAAAGTCATATATGCTTTAATTGTTTACATGGGAGTATTAAAGAATTTCTTGAGTGTAATGGATAATAGTATAGTTATTAATATATACTTTATCATTTTGACTCCTTCGCTTCTGGGGCCCCTCGGAGGCCCCCTTCTCTCCCCACCTGTGGGTCAGACTTGTATCAAAATCCCTATGTTTATTCAAAATTGATTTGAGTAAGAATTTATCATTGTCTAACAACCATAAAAAAAATGTGTTCAAAGAGAGACATGCAATTCATGAAACAATAGGGGTATGCACAGGAGTTACACCCCCCAAAAATTGATAGTCCTATAAAAAAATTCACATGACATCAAACGGGTGAAACCACCAAACTGGAGAATACTCTTCATAACAGAACTTAACAGTTTCCATCATGGAGACATCATGGAGATATCATGTAAACAACAATTAAACAAGGTTTGGTTGGCAGTTCCTCTAAAAGTAAAGACAAGATTGAACCCATCCCAAGCATCAACAACATGGCAACATTGTTCATTAAGAATGACATGTAAATCCTAAAAGAAAGTAGCCAAAGATAGTGCCCAAGATAAATAATCCCAAAACATAATATTTCTACCATTACCTGAACTCCATCTATATACTATTTTTGCAGGAGCTGCAATCCACATAACCCCATACAAAAAGGTGAGCAATGTAAAGGTTTAGCCCTAAGGATATTGGGAGAAAGAATATATTTAATCAACAATAATTTTCCGATTATTTATTTTCTAGGTGATATATTCCGATCCAAGAAGAGAGAAAACACAAAATATAGTCTCGAAGATTTTGAATACCAAGCCCTCCATATTTTTTTTTCAAATCATATTATAGTTATCCATATAATAATTATGTAAATCCTCACTGTTATAACAAAAAAAATGTGCCATCGGGGTATTTATAACATCATTTCCCTATTTAAGAAACTTGATAAAATATGGGAGATGCATAGGAATGCTAGAAATATCTGACTGTAGGAGGCAGATTGCCTCCATAAGACAACAATTTGCCTCGCCAACCATCCACCATTTTCATAATTTTATCCAAAATAAGCTGCAATCATATTTCATGAGTTTAGAATAGTGTAGGATATTTATTTATTTACTGTAACGACCCGTAGTTCGGATAGTAGAAGGGGGTTAAATATAATATGTGTATTTGCATAGCATGCATCTAACAATGCGGTTAAATTGTGTGCGTTAACTTAAGTAATGCAAAGTGATCGAGGTTTCTCTTTGACTGATGAGTTAGAGCAAGGTCATCGACGAGAGTGTGTCAAACTACAATATGATCTTTAAAACAACTAGTTAGTAAAGTTGAATCGTTTGTTGATTCATTTAAAAATTTGACAATGACCTATCTTTATTCCCTACACTTGGAGCACAATCCAATTATAGGACAAGTATATTGTTCAAATAGAATCTAAATCAGCTACATATATTTTGATCATACATGAGATCCTATTTCCACAAATTAAGTTATACATCTTATCAGAACATTTCAAGTGGAATCCAAAACATTTTCCAATCTCCATTTGATACATCTTTCAAACAAAACACAAATGGAATAGGACATAAGACTGAAGTCATAAGATGATATTGAAGAGAAAAATCATCTTATAATATTTTATGGAATATGTACATATATCAGAATGACAAAGAGAAGAATATAAAGTAATAACATGATACTCTGATAAATCAACTTACAACTATGAATTGAATCACTAAACCCCAATAACCTTCATATGATTATCGACCCAATCATCCTATACAAATGAGCATACGAGATCCCAATACATTAAGGGACCATTTGATCAACTTACTATCTTAAGTCATCATTCCATAAGCACTCCACATTTCTATCCAAATCCAACATGAAACAACTAAAGTATCTTTTGATACAACTAATGGAATAGCAACAAGTTATAACCTCTATAAGAGGAATTGAACTGAAAGTTGGGTAAAACCAATCATATATGAAATCAGTACATATCTTACGGGAAATAAAATGAGAAGTATATGGAAGGGGAATCAAAGCCTGAACTAACTCTTAATCTAGATCTTTCTACTTTGTCTAGACCATCTTATCTTCTTATTTACAAATCTTCTCGAATACATTCTACAAGAGAACCAACCCACAAGAAAGGAAGAACTATGACAGGAAGATCTTCAAAAAGATTCTTTAGGTTGTTCTAGAAGTACTATTCCAATCTATCATAGAGTATTTGGAAACTCATATATCAAAATCTATTCTTAATGATCCATCTAGAAATAGTGTGATATCCCAATGTTAGTGTTATATAGAAGTAGTTTGGTAACAAGTTTAGCAACCTTGTTAACAAATCACTTTAGTATGCTCTAACAATTGAATGCCATATACAAATAAACAGAAGGTTAGATAACCTATTACATCTCACCCATTTGAATATGAAAAGTAATTTGGGAGCAAGCCTTGCTAACTTGTCGACAAATTCTTCTTATATGCATAGGGAAAATTGAGGTCATAAAATACACCAACATTCTTTTACAACCATCCAAAAGGAAGCTTTGCTTGGAGCAATTGTTTGGCTTCACCACAAGGGTGAAACAATTGAGGTTGAAACCCAAAGAGCGGACATCAAGAAGTTGTCTTTGGTCTAGGTGTTGACTAGAGGAATCAATACCAGAGTAAAGGACACAATGGTCTATAGATCATTTGGATTCCAGTAGGAAGTTATGATAAGATACAACCATGATCCCTACAAGGGGAAGAATAACAACGAGTAAATAATAAACTACATAATAACTTAGAAAACATATTCAAGTTTCTAAGTATGAAAGTTACATGGAGATTTATGGTATTACTCCAAGGATATGAATTCCAAGGAAAAGTAAGCCAAATCATAAAGCCCGCATAATCACCATTCATAACCAGAATGACATGAATTAACCCTCACATTCTTGTGAGAGGACAAGTCTCATAAGAGAGTAGATCACAGGAACATCTAGTGAATGAGGTCATTTCGCTTGCTCCAGAGTTCTTCCTCAAGAAGAGAGAAATTTGGTTACGTGGATAATGGAATTACATTAACTACTTAGTCAAGAGTTGTTCTGACTAGTTTCTTACATACACTAAAGTATCCATTTCTATCAAGAGGATTACATAAGCATGGTATATTAAGAATGAGTTATGGAATCAAGAAAGATTCTATTCTCGTCATTTTTACTCATTTATTTTGCCATGAGACCTAATCACACGACATTTATAAATTATGCATCCACTGACATCTCATCATGTTTTCACATAATTTAGTTGTCAAGTACCACAAAATCAAATCCACTAGGACAATGTATCATGTCTGGCATGCATTTGAACTAAAACAATGGGAATACTCTTTGTAGACATAACATTGAGCAAACTCAGGGAAATATTGTTGGACAACATTTTTGGTGTTGCATAAGAATTTCTAAAGCATCCAAAACACTAGTTTAAACCTTTACATAAATTGATATCCAGAAGTGAGGAAAGAAAATTATCCTTGTTTAATTGAAACAACAATTAGTTTCAAATAATAAATATAGCAATATATTTTCATGTTGCTAATCATATATAGAAAAAATAGAGGTGTTAAGTTATACATTTCAAAATGTCAAATAAATCGAAAATAAGTAAATTCACTCGAAATGAGCAATGAAATTTGAATTTGAATACATAACAAAAACCACATAATTGAGCATCCTAAGTTGAAAATTCAAATATTTCTTAGAATTGGAAAACCACAACATTGTGGGATAGGAAATTTAACAAGGTTCCTAAATATCATTTTTCAAAAAAAAATTGCAAAAAGGCCCTGAAAACATTTGTTTTCTCTTCAGTTTTAGTAACAGAAGGACCAATGTATGATTTATGGAAAGTTTTAGGGTGTTTTATAAAAAATGTTTTATTTCTTTTCTTCTTCCTCTTGCTAGAAGGCGAGAGGCGTGGCCGCCGCCGATGCTGCCCCGCGACCTTCTGCTCGCTGCCCGCGCGCGGATAACTCCCAGGGCTTCATGGTCGTCCACTCTTCCTCCGCATTCGTGCCCTTGCCCTCTCCCTCTCGTTTTGTTCCATGTAGAAGCCCGAAACCCTAGCATGCGGGTCGGTAGTGATTGCCTCCTTCGTGGGCCGCCCGGAGCACAACGGAGAAGCTTTGAAGCTCCACTGTCGTCATCGCTCCCTCCTAGACGCCTCATGTTTGGCAGGAGGCCTCCAATCGCGTGAATCGGGGTCTCCTTCCCTGCCTTCGACCGTCACGAAAACTGCTAGCCGCTGGTGAACCCTGCCTTGCATTGGCCAATCGACAACACCAGCATGTTCCTCGTGAGCTCTTGATCGCCATGGTGTCCTTCATTCATTTGATCGCATTCGTTTTCATCACTGTCGTCATGAACTATCCCCATCCACCATGATTCTTCGTTGCCGGAGTCCCTCCGGTGACACTTTTCGAGCGGCGTCGCCACTTACGGGTTCGCTAGGTCGTCCACTTCGTTTTGCACACATTTGATTTGAAGAATTCGCATCAATTCGGACGAATTTGTGTTGATCAGAGGAGTTTCTTCCGTGCTGATGCCGGCTGACGTCACTGCGGGCCCGTAGTGTGAGAATTTGATTGATTTAGAAAATAATAAAACTCTCACAGGGCTGGCCCACGTGTCAATTTAAATTCTAGAAAATGATTAAATTTGTTAATTCAATATCTTTTATTCAGTTAATCGGAAAAATATGAAAAATATATCAAAATGTTTAGAAAAATAAAATTTACATATTTATCAACTTTTCAAACATGTTTTATAAAGTCAAATTTGAACATTATTTGAATTTGAAATAATTCAATTAATATTGAGACAAATAATGAATAATTCAATAATTTTAGAAAAAATGTGTATAATATATCAAATGAAAGAGAAAAACATTTCCAATCCAAATATACGAAATTTAATCATGTTCGAACATTTTAAAAATTTCAAATTTCTGAAAAGAGATAAATTTAATTGAACTTTGAAAAATTCATAAGTAATTCATTTTAAATTAGGAAAATATAAATTATACATCAAACTGTATAGCTAATTAAACCCTTTAAGTTGCCATCAAGACCATACATGTTTAAAAAACATTGAACCATATATACAATGATTTATTAATAAACCATATTTCGTAAATCATGATATTATAGGAAAACCATAATTGAAGTAACTCAACTCCATTTAAAAGGTTAACCATGTCACTTAATGTCAAATTCCATATCCTATAGAATGATTTACAAACATGATGGGTTGTTCATTGCACCGCTGCAAGTAGTAGATGTTAGTCCTCTTTTATCTTTTACAATGATTATAATCAAGCAAATAACTACATATTTGTTCCAAAACGAACTTAATGATTCCTTAAATACTTTATCTCCCAAGGTTTCATAATACTCAAAGTAACACTAATAACTTTAACTATAAGTTTAAAAATAGAACTAAACTCTAGTTTTAGAAAAGTCATGGAATGATATAACATCTTAAGATAAACTTGGATAATCAATGCACCATTACCTTTCTTGAGATTCAACCACAAATAATTTTATACTTAATAAAATCTTATCATTTACCCTAATTAGTTTTAGGTGATAGAATTGGTTATCTTGGGTACTCATTTCCAACTAGGTCAACTTATCCAAGATTTACACCTTTTAACAAGTCAAAGTAAAACTTGTTTGATGTTTATTACAAGTTGTTCTTAAACATGTTATGGATCTATTTCTTAAACAAGTAAAATAAGTGGATATTATAGTTACTCAATCTCAGACAAGTTACTCCTTACTGAGATTGACAGCTTGTAACATAATCAAATCTGCTTGTTTGCTTTCAAATAATTATTTCCAATTGTAGTGCTATCCTAATGCTCTGACCAAATAATAAGTGCTTAAGTTTACTCATATAAACATTTATAATGTGTGATACATAAGTAAATCCTATCAAACCCCAAAACACTTATGTACTCCTTAAGTGAATTAAGTGATCACCACAAGTAATGAAATAATTCTAGGTTCCTTAAACCCGATGAAATCAAAGTATCGTATAAAACGAAGTTTACACTTGTGAGCCGGGGTATTTTTGGGGGTATTACGCAATGCATTTCATTACTATGCATGTATTCATCTTGACAGTGTTTTTAGTAGTCCTTGCTGGGACTACTTTGCTATTTTCAGAACTCGGGGTTTTAACGCAGACCCTAGAACCCCGAAGGGTTTGAACAACCACTTCTATCACAAGCAAGTTCATTCTTGCTCATGTCCAATTTGAAGTATCTTTATCAAAGTACTTGCAAATTACTATATAGTATTACCTTCATTCAAATAAATTGCTACTTTCGAATGATGTGAATTGCTATATACTATGTTGGTTGGCGGATGGAACATGGTAAGAAGAATCGGTCATTGGAAGGTTCCATCTGCATGGGAAACTATTACCTAGGACTTAACAACAAATGTCGCCAGAGTTCTTGTGCCATAAATACTGCGTTAGCCATAGGTCTTGTATGGGGCGAGTAAGCCATCTATGATCGTCTCCCGTTCACATCTCAACGGGCATCCAGAGCCGTACGTTGTAGGTCTTGCGAGAGTACATGCACATCGGTGGGACCCCTTAATACCCAGAGACTCCAGTGTCAACGATGGTCTACACGGAGAGCCTAGGTATCTACAGTGAGGGGTAGAATATCACGGGTAATCATCTGTTGCATGAAATAGGTGGGCATGTGAGGTGTAGAGAAGCACGACTGGTTTGGATCAACAGCCGGGCCCCACACCTAAAGGGGTGTGGACAGGAAAGATCGCCTAGTTGTGCAACATGGTCGTGATCGCTTATGGGTACAGTAACGCACCTCTGTGAAAGTGCATTCTCGATATCTCGATGTTTTGTGTGTTTGTTAACAACATAAAGAAGTTACTAACCGTATGTGCTACTTTGTCAAAGGATTTGGTCTTAAATCAGCACGTATACGGTGTCGAAGAAATGGAGAAGAAATCGAAGATCAACGGATTTTTTATGGCCTGAAACAGAGCTTCAAAGTGCAGCCCGGAATATTCCGGGCCAATCCGGGTGCCAGAATCAGTCCGGAGCAATCCAGCCACAACGGGAAATTGTTCTATTACAATCCGGAATTTTCCGGATGATTCCGGGATCCGGAATATTCCGGGGCCATTTCGGCCTCAACGGGAAAATGCTCTGTTTGCATCCGGAATCATTCCGGGGCCATTCCGGCCATAACGGGAAAAGGCTCTGTTGCAATCCGGATTGCTCCGGATTATTCTGGGGTCCAGAATATTCCGGGCCAATCCGACCTGGTCGCATTTTGGGCAGAAAAACGGCTAGTTAAGTGAGGCCTATAAATAGGGCCTCCCTTTCTTCCCCAAGGGTTAGCTCCTCCAGCATTGAAGACTCCATTGATTGAGCTCACCCACCAAGCTAGATCTCCCTCCACCTCCACCCAAACTTGTTGATTCTTTGAGGATTGAAGGATAAGCCCCGGATCTACATCTTCACCAACCGGTTTTCCATTTCCCCCTCATTAGCTTGAGGGATCTTGGCCTAGGGTTTCCTCTTGTGGAGAACCTAGGCTTCTTGCTACTCTTGGTGATTTGTGATAGTTGGGAGCCCCCAATTAAGTTGTGGGTGTGTTCCTCAAGCTTGTTTGTAAAGGATTCGATCCCCGCCTCAAAGGGGTTCAATAGTGGAAGGTGAACTAGGCCTTTGTGGCGGAAGTTCATCGGAGAATAGGGTGACGCCTTTGTGGCGTTGAGTAGGCCTTCGTGGCGAGCTCACACCCCTCCAACGAGAGGTACTCCCCTAACAAGGAGGAACTCGGGAATACATCGTGTCTCCGTGTGCTTCCATCGGTTACCTCATTCATCACTCTTTACTTACTCGTACTTGTAGCATTTATTGTAGTACTTGTTGTATTAAGTGTTGTCCTAGTTGCATTAATTGCTTGCCTTGCCATATAGGTAAATTCACCATTAGTTGCACTATCTAGAGAATTTACCTTTGTGTCAAGCCTAAACCTTGTTAAAAATTAAAATTGGTCGTAGCACCTATTCACCCCCCCTCTACGTGCCCATACTTTACTTTCACTCTGCGGAGTGTATAAAAATGTGACAGGTTACTCCCTATACCGAGAAGGAGCTACGAACGCTGCAGGAAAGAACTCCATGAAGTTCTAGCACCTTTGAAGATTTGACGGGCATAGTTTTCAATAAAAAACAATCTCTTGAAGAAACATTTGCAAAAACCTTGCATTAGCTTGTGACTCTTTAGAGTCTAGAGATGTAGTTAGTGCATCAAACTAGCCACCGTGCATAATAAACTTGTTGAGTAACGCTCGTTACTCATTCATTCCCTTTTGACCCCTACTGAGATTTGAGGCCATTACGGGAGTTGTAAGATAGCCCTCATGTTGACGAGGAGGTCTTCAACATGAAGGCAAAGCTATCTGATGAAGCTAGAAGGAGTCATATGCTATTTAGTTGATGAAACAACGACGTCAACAATTCCAATGAAGGAGAAGATAGCAAGATGAAGGAGAAGTCCATTCCTAGACTTAGATACTCAGAAGCAATAGATTAGAACTGTGACCACAACCGTAGCAGATTAAGTTTAGAGCTAGAGTTATTCTCCAACTTAGAGTTACGATTTGCATCTTCTGATGTTTTATTTGAACGAGACCTTCTTTGATATAGAAAGATGTGTTCTCGAGATTTTGTAATGAATGTAATTGTATCCTATAGTGTTACCTTGGACTGACTATGTTTCTGTTGTACCACTCTGAAAGATTTAATATTTACAGAGTGGTCCTTCCGTGAATATTATGTCAGCGACTTATACACTACACATGTATTGGTGTGCTGGGTCACTACATTTACAAAGTTTGTAGCCAAACACTTGCGCAAACAAGTTGGCTTCCTCTTCAAACACATTAATGGTGACCAAGTCACTTTTATGAACCTTGATTCACATATTAGATGTTTTCTCATAGCAAGTTAAAACCATTTGATGTTTTTAACCATACCCAAGTCACTTACAAGAAACAGATTGTGCCATTAGCATACTTCAAGCTGATGATCCCGTCATGAACAACCCGAGAAAATAAATCTATAATAATCCGATTTTGAGTGGACTTAGCTAACATCTTATTAAACACATCTTCTACCAAATTTTAATGTATAGGGGAAAATGGGTCACCATGCTTAAGACCTTTACCAGCAACAAAGTTACTACTATTTTCATCATTAATACGAACACAATAAGAACCACTGACAAGAATTAACTTGATAAGTCAAACCCTCTAGATTGAAGTATTTCATTGAGGAATTCCCAATCAATTCTCTCCTAGGCCTTTTCATATTATAATTTGAAACTAAACTACTCATTTTTTGGAGTATACCTCATGAATACTTCGTGGGAAGCCACCCACTCTCAAGGATAAACCTACCTTTGATAAAAGTAGTTTGATTATTTGAGATGATTCTAAGACCAATAGGAGCATGCCTATTGGTTATGATAATCTTGAGGCTGAAATTACCAAGGCTAATATGTCTAAATTTCCTCATTTCTCTAGCATTTTCTTATTTAGGGATCAACATAATAATTCCATAATTCAATCAGGATACATCAAGCAAACCATATTTAAAATCCATCACCAAGGCCATAAAGTCATTCTTGACAATATGCCATATTATTTGATAAAAGAAAAAAGGGAAACCATATTGGGCTAGGGGCACTGGAGGCATAGAACCTGTTATAGCTTTATAGATCTCATCTTATGGAAAAGGACTACCAAGAAGCACAAATCTGAATCGTTGAGGAGATCATGTTGGTCCCAAAAGTCAGTGCCTATATAGAAATATTAGGCTTGGCTTCTTGAGAAATAAGGTCCTTATAAAATGTAACAACTACTTAAAGTAAATCTTCAGTTTTTTCAACAAGCCCATTAAGAGCATTGAGAAATGAGAACAACCAAATGTGTATTCCCTTCTTCTTTGTTTAGCCACAACACGAAAGTAAGTTGTATTTCGATTACCATCTAAGTTTTTTTCTATCTATAGACCGCCGCCAATCTTTAGTTTCCTCGAGAGACCAAATACCATTAAGTTCTTGTCTGGTCTGCTTCATTTTTTTATTTTCATCAAGAGAAAGTTGGTTTTGTTCTAAAAAATACATCAAGGATGTCGAACTCTTTTAAAAGAGCATTTTTTTCATAGTTTCTTGGAGAATAATATCCCAACCTTTAATATGTTTCCACAATTACCTCATTTTGAATTGCAACATGTCAATTACAATAGTGCAATCACATGTGGTATTCCACACATGAGCCACAATGTCATGAAAACCTTAATCCACCACTTCTCAAAACAAATAAAAAGTTTTATTAGCAGAGGTTTGTTATCCACTGAGTCCAAAAGAAGGGGTGTATGATCACTAATGGATCTAGTAAGGGCAGTAGACATGGTGAAGTTTTTATCCAATCAGCTGAGACAAAAATTTGATCAAGCGTAGCTAAAATAATGTTATATTTATTATGGCCCCTGGTAAAGAGCCAAATAGAAGTTTCTAACTGAAATATTCATTTGGTTAGTAAAAAAACAGAGTATTTATGAATAGTGATGTTGTATTTTTTGCCACTATACAGTACCGATTTTTTCTCACTGTACCTCTCGAAAGAATTATATTTTGAACATGAAATTTTGCATGTTTGTAGAACATCACCTCGTCAACATACTTATCTTTTCAGAATTTCTAGAAACTTCGAAACATAGTTTTTATTTGGTTATCACTGTAACTTGATTTTCACAGGTTCATGGCATAAATCACGATAGCCCCGCTAGAACACTAGGATGAAGGTGTGGGCCAGCTTGTGCTTACACTACTCAGTGGCATTTCGGGCCACGTTTTATCCAATTGTGATTGAAGTGGTACGTCTGATTTGGTTGAAAGTTTCAGAAGAATGAAGGAGTAATTTAATCATCTGGTTACGAATGTGCATTCTCCATCCACTCGCTCCATCTGAAAAAGCAGGCTTGCGAGAAATTTTATACACATAAAAGAAAATGACATGAATGTGTTGAGAGGGTAATCTCAACCACCTCGCAGCATCATCTCCCCAGAAAGTCCTTAATCCAGCCAACAGAAAATGCTGGATTTCCTCTGCAGAAGGAACTTAGGGATGAGACAAAACACCTGGCTTCGGCCACTAACTAATCCTCGCGGGCCCAAATCCTTCAAGGAAAACAAAAGCCATATGCGTGAATTGAGCAGCGACATAATACAGCCGCACTACGGTATCAAGTCAAGAATCAGGCAGCTACTCTATAGCATCTTTGTACACGTAATTGCTTCTAGTGCCTACTGACACATCCACGATTTTTCAGTTCCTCTATAACTTAATTTCCTTGGTTCCAAAGAGGCCTCTGCCGGTAGCTCTAAAAAAGAGAGAGGCCTCTGCAACACAATCACACATGTTCTTGGTCGCAAACCAGGACAAGCTGTCTACATCCGCAGCGTTATAAATATTTGACAAGCATGGCAAATAATAGTATATGTTTGAATGTTACGTGAACACGAACGCAGGATTCAAGGGCCAATGTTGTGGATCAACGCAACAGTGCCAGCCCTGCACGCATCGTCCACCGTCCCCATGCATCGCCAAGATCCATCGGCCTAGCCCTAATTTAAGCGCCATTTTTGCTGTACATTTGAATATTACATGCAAGGGAAGATGCCAAGATTTGGCATCGACTCACTAAGATCAAGGACCACCTTCTTGATCTATACTATAGCAGCAGCTGACGATGCAGGGTTCAGACGACAAGGCGACGAGAGCGGAAAGTCGCGCCTGAAAACGAAGGCGAAACCAGTATGAAATTCAAAGTTCCCGGGCACAGGAACATGGACATATCTAAGATTGTTTGCTCATCAGAAACCAATCTGAGCTGCAAGAAGAAGTGAAGAACACTTTCTTTTCTGTTTCTGTTTCCAGCAGCAGAAAATTTATGTGGTCATTTCATATCTCCAGGGAGATGAAAACCTTGGTGTAGTAGTACGTGCTACGGTGACCGACGGTACGACACACCGCATTCAAAGGCCCCCCGCGTCCAACAACTCCTGCAGTGGACAACGATTGGTACACGGTACAAGGCCTGTCCTGGCTCTCCATGTTTCGAGCTGCAGCAGATTCATTTTTCTTGGACGCACAATCATGGGTTCCGCGAGCCAAGCCGGCAGGTACGTACGTACGTGTCACAGATCAAACAAACCCGAGGACACATCCTGTCAGCACCCTGCATCTGCATGGCATGGCATGCATGCATAAACCCAGCCTTGAATTCAGGTTCCCCAGCCCCACAAGAGATCAAGACTTGACATGACCCTCATCCATATTTCCAAATTTCATCTATTATAAAAACCTAATAATGGATATAAGTCCATAGTTTAAGCAACTAGCTAGTATCAGCAAGTTTTCTAGGTTGGCAAACCCCACACTCTGATGAACCAAAGGCTTGATGAGAGACTACACTACACTACAGAGCTACCATGCCACTTAAAGATCAGTACCACCCACTCAGAAATGTTTTTCTTTGACCAGGCCCCGCAAGCTTTCCCACAATACAGTATATATATGGTAAAAGAAAATTGTGGCCTAGCTAGGTTCGGTCATGTCAATGTCGCAGCTTGAATGAGAACAGGGGACTGTGCGTGCCTGCCAATCACTAGGGGACGCCGCGGCCCTTTGCTTGCGAGGGCGAGTGAGTGAAGTAAGCAAAAGTGTGCTGCATTAGGGAGAAAATCTTGTCCACTAACCCACTAACGACACAGTGGCCGCTAGGCTCTACTAATGTGCCAAACCAGGGCATGCTAGCTAGTCCTAGCATCAGCTCAGCTTAGCCTTTTCTTGATCGAGTCACCAAAACACGGCTGATGCTATTTTAGTCACAACTTTATGGAGCTAAGCATCGGAAGCAACATACATTTTGCAGCCCTATTTGCCTTATTTTTTTCCTTCCTCCTCCCAGGCCTGTTTGGGGTGGGGGTCAGCCTTGCTGTCCAAACAACAAACAATGGCCTCTGCATCGTCCAAGGAAAGCCTCTGCTCAATGTTTGTGGTACGACGCATAGTAGCGTTGTACCGTTGCAGTTGCCAATGGACAAGAATGCCTCCAGGGACAGGTTGATTGGATGGCTCAGGGCAGATGTTGGTGTGCCACTACCCACGCCACAAAGTTCTCAAAGCAATGAATTTCAACAGGAATTTGAGTGGCAGTTGAAGTTATCAGCAATTAGGTTCAGTTTGCAGTTGCCGGATGATGTGCTTAAATTTAGGGTTTTTGTGAGAGAAAAAAATGTAGTTTAGTAAGAAAGGCTCAAGTTAGATCATAGAGCGTTTGTTCTCGGATAATATATTATCCTGTCACATTTCAATGCGATGGAATTAATAACCTTGTCACAACTTGCAGTCCTACTACTACTAACATTTTGAAATTTTGACAACCACAATGGGCATCGACATCAATCACCATTCATAAGCCCTGCTGCAACCATAAGAAATGAAAGACGGTGTGTAGGCCCTTGGGAAACTTTAGGTGTGCACTTGTGTCTTGCCATCACCATTGATGAAAAGTCCTTGCACGTAGGTTAGGATTACCAGCCAGGCTTTATGCCAACCCAATCAGGGTTAAAGGTGGCTAACCAAAAGGTTAACCTCTTACAAAAACCTAATCATAAGATGGCTTCCCAATGTTTGACTGGCATAAGGGTTCAGCAGCAGCAGCACCAAGGACAGATCGAGCACATGCACATGCATGAGATGCACTCATCTTTATTTTGTTTCACAATACATGTTCTATTTCTTTTTAAGAGAATATATTCTAATACATACACACACTTGTAGGATACATACTTGTCAGTAGAAGAGACAATGCACCCCAAGTGCAAAGAGAAAATGACAGTCAAAGAAATGCAGAGAAGGACTTAACTGTCTTGGAAAGCAGATGTGTAAGAGCAACATGATAATGTATAGTAAACACATGTTGATAGGATAGTTACACAGATCATAGTGCTCGAGGGACCACTGTTTTGTAGTGGCCTTACCATTTTCCTGCTGCTACTTCTTTACATTGTTTGCGACGGGTGATGTGTATACCTATTTGTAATTACAAAGTTGTACGTACTAAATCTGGGTCACTTAATTCGGAACAGAGGGAGCACAAGATTAAGGCCAAGACAAGATGCAACATTTATGTGTACACAGTTGGTTCTGAAAGTACCCTATGAGAAAGTATAATAAGCGTGAAAATAGATGGAACAATTACAATGGTGTAAATAGATTATAGTCGCAGCAAGTACAAAAGGTTTTATACAAAACATAGTTGCTCTAAGATCATTTGGTAAATTCCCTGACCACAATGTTTGCAGGAAAATAGTTGGTACAGCAGATGAGACCAATTTTACTGTAATCACATGGAAGTTGGAAGCCTTCAGCTACCAAAAGTCAGCTGTCTGAGACCAGTGGAAACTTGCTGGCAAGTGATGCTTTCCTTCACCACTATACATACTTCCGACAGGTTTTAACACGAGTAGGGAGGACTTACAGATATACCAGGAACTGAATCAAAATATATGATGCACGGTAGTTCTAAGGATAAAACCAGTGTCGGTACTACATGCAAACACTGTTAATCCCAAGCAAGTTTGGCTTCTGCCGTAGTTTGTGAGGTCCAGCTACGAAGGAATCTCTACTGTCTTCTGGCACTACAAACAAAACAATAATAGCATACATGTCAGTATAAACTAGCAGCTCGAATGGTAAAATATCACGACAAAAACTGTGACTGCACAAAATCATGACTCAAAGATTCTTCTTACCGGGATTCACGCAATGAACCGAGTTCACTTTCCACCATCATCGTCTTCAAGCAGATAGTCTTCGATTTGATCTCTGGAATGAAAGTTGTCAGCAGCTCACTGAATCAGTGTACTATAAGAATGAACAAGACAATGCATGAACAAATCAATGGAGTAACTGCACATACAGAAACAAGATGAGATATTATGCTAACAGAGAAGCTGTAACATCTAAAGGTTCAGTGTTTTAATTCGCTAAACTGCTGAAATATGCACCATGGCTGTAACGGCAATGAAGCAGCACATAGAGAAAGGGACATCAACCTCACCTTAGAGAGCTATGGCTGGCAGATGCAGTATCTACTCTCTCGGTCCAGAACTTTGGTACTAGTGAAAAGAAATGGCCATACAAGTTTGCGTCTCCTGGTAGGATCTGGAGTTGGCAGCTTTGACAACAATAAGCAGTATAAAGATCAATTTTCTTTTCGGCCTTGAGCTTTGTGATTTCCAAATTATGCAGTTCTGATTCACTGAATGGACTTCGACATATGAGGCAGAGAACCTCGGAGAAAGTAGACTCATCGCTATCAATATTCTGGAACTTGGGACGCAGCCGCGACGGCAGGAAATCATGATAGCCATTTGCTGAGAACTTGTTGAAAGAGAATGGCTTAAGCTTTTGTGCAGTTCGTACAATAGTATGCTCTCGAGAAGGGTTCTCCTCCTGTCAGTCGAAATAGTGATATGTAAGATTACGGGGCGCGCTTGCTAAAAGCACTTAATGAAAACGATCACTAAACAAGAATTTAAATTCGAGCTTCAGTTTTAGTGTCGGAGAATTCAAAGTTGGTATGCAATTCCAGTGCGACATGCAAGGAACAAACTTACTTACCCTTAGTCGTGCAACAAAAGATGCAACTAAGCTGTTGATGCCACTGCAAGGCCTATCAAGAAGTTGCTGTGTCTTTAAACTAAGCAGACAACCAGTTAGCATAAGTGGCATCAGGAGCAGAATCCAACGAAAGAAAACAGTGTATGCTTATCTTACCCTATCAAGTTCACAGAGCAGACTAAGCTCGTGGGCCAGGCAATCACGGAGCGGAAGAACGACTGGCACTTCCCATCGTGTATCAACATATTGGACATCAGCTGGTAAGGAATAGCCTTGCCCCTGGAGACAATTACCAACATTAAGTTCTCTCATGTTGCATTACGGAACTATTAACAGGCGACGAGATCACATAGGAAAGAGCATCTGCTACATACCTTCACTGTTGCAGATAGCACATGACATGCTATTGCAGAAGCACATGATCCCAGCATGATCTTCGCGTACCCGTTTTCCAGTGCAATCTGAACAACATACCAAAATGAAATGGTAAATATGAATTTAGTCACTGAATGAAAAGCAACGCCCAAGATCGTGTAAATTGAATGAAATTCTCAAAGGAAGCATGCGAAAGCACCGAAGAAAACAACCTTCTGCAAAGAAAGCATACGCAAGCACTGAAGAAGATCCTCCCTCCCAGTGTCATCATTAATCATGCTGACTAGCTCCCAGAGCCTGCCTTGATCCGAGGAGAACACATCTTCAATAGGAGCAATGTGCATCGCTTTATCGCTCGGCACCAAGCTTGACACAATTGACCTAATATCCCCAATTGCCAGCTCAACCTCGCATTTCGGCTTCGACAACAAAGCGCTCTCGTCGACAAACGCCACCCCGACGCTGAAGACTGGTAGGGCCTGTGAATTGCTCGCGTCCCAGCTCTCGATCGCCTTGACCGCATCTCGTGTAGGAATTGCAGAGCCACCCTGTAACATATGTACCGACAGGTCATAAACGATAACTGTGCAAAGTAAGCAAATCTTAGAAGTAACTTTTTTATTGCAAATCATGAACATAAATATGTGGGGAAAGTGAACCTTGAGGCGGGGCCGCCGGAGAAGGCGAGGAGGATGGAGTCAGTGGGCCGCACCATGGCGTTGCTCGTGACGGCGAGCTTGAACTTCCCGAACAGCTGGGCGCGCAAGCACTCGGTGCAGAGGCCGACGCCTCCGGCGACCGTGACGACGGCGCCGCCGCCGCACTTGCCGCACGAGGAGACGGCGCTGGTGGCGATGGAGAGACGGCCCATCCTCTCCCCCGGAACATCATCGGCCGCTGAGGAGGAGCAGTTGGACCGGCAGCCGCCTCCGCCGCAGGAAGAGGAGGTGGCGGCGGCCATGGTGGAGGAGACGGGCGCGCAGGTCAGGGGTTTCAGAATCTTCTTCCTCTTCTCCTTTTTTTTCTTCTCCCTTTTTTTTTTCTTCTCCCTTTTCCGCTTACAGTTTTACACGGGCCTGTCTATGCTCCTGGTTGGGCCTAAACGTTGTCCGGACTGAGAAATTTCTCGGCCGGATGGGCCACCAAGGGTTCTAGCCAATTCGAAACTCCAGTGCCGAGGCAGCCATGAATTAATAATTCTTCTTATAAGAAGAAGAACAAATGCAATCAGGAATTCAAAATCTTGATGTTGATTTTCTAAAATTAAAGGTTATGCCTCATGATGTTAAAGAAAGCAAAGTTTTAAATGATATCCAAATTCGACTTGATGATAATGTTAGAATGTTAGCTGAATTGCATGCTAGATGGGAAAGAGAATATGAAATAGCCAGAAAGAACAATATAGCTAATGTTTGCACCATTACCAACATTAGTAAAACTGAAGCCTCTCGTGCTAGTAAACCTTCTACTATCAATTGTAAATTAATTGGTGTTGAAAATACTTCAACTTCTGCTATTAAAAATGCAAAACTGGCTGAAACTGTTAAAAAATGTTTCTGATAAAAGTGTGGAATTTTTTAGAAACATGGGAGACAATGGTCCTATTACCTTTGATAAAAATGATCTTGAATTTGTGATTGCAACATAACTGAAATGATTAATTTCCTACAAAAGCTTGCTAGTTGTCCTAATGTTAGTACTATGAATATGGCTTTCACAAAACATATTATAAATGCTCTCATGCAAATTAGAGAGGATGCATTAAGATGTGAAGGCTCTGTCCCAAAGAAGCTAGATGATGGATGGGAACCCATTATTAAAATTAAAATTAAAATGAATGATTTTAATTGCAATGCTCTACGAGATCTTGGTGCTAGTATCTCTGTTATTCCTAAGAGAGTTTATGATATTCTTGATTTGCCACCTTTAGAACCTTGTTATTTGGATGCTCGTTTTATTGATAATGTTAGGAAGAAACCTTTGGGTAGAGTTGATGATGTTCTTATCATGGTGAATAACAATCTTGTCCCCGTTGATTTTTTTCTCTTAAATATTGAATGTAATGCTTCTTATCCAATTGTTTTGGGAAGACCTTTTGTTAGAACTGTTGAAGCTCTTATTGATATGAAAAAGGGAAATATTGAATTTCAATTCCCACTCAAGAAAGTTATGGAACACTTTCCTAGAAAGAGAATGAAGTTTCCTTTTGATTCTATTATTCGAACAAATTAAAATTTGGATGCTTCTTCACTTGAAAACACTTGATTCTATTTTTCTGGGCCTAGCTAAAAGGCGTTAAAGAAAAGCACTTCTTGGGAGATAACCCATGGTTTTATTTTTGTTTTGTTTTTCTCTGTTTTATTTGAGTCAAGGGGTTGTATACTTTTGTAGCAACTTCTTTGTACTCCGACCCGAATTAACGGACGCGCTGTGAAAGTTGCAAAAAAAACCTCCGGTTTCTTCCGACAAACAAACTACCCCACGCTTTTTATCCTCTTCCACTCCGACCGGCGAGTTGTCCCCTGCCCCGGCGATTCCGCGTCGTCCCCTCCCCCGCCGGCCTGCTCCTTCGCTTCCCCGCACGTCGTCCTCGTCGAAGCTCCATGACACCGCCCCTTGTCGAGCTCCGTGATCGGAGGAGGATAAATCAAGGGAAAAGGATCCCCTTTTCTACAAAGCGCGGATCTCGCGGGCTCCGGCGGCGGGCCTCATGTCCTGGAGCCAACAAGTGGTACCACACGGAGGCGCAGCAAGGCCAGCTCAACTACGGCGACGCTGACTCGCTGCTCGACTTCTGCGACCGCCTCGGCGTGCGTGTGTGCGGCCACTGCATCTTCTGGTCCGTCGACGGCGACGTGCAGCAGTGGGTCAAGAACCTCCAGGGCCACGACCAGCTCATGGCCACGGTGCAGTTCCGCCTCCACGGCCTCGTCTCCCGCTACGCCGGCAGGTTCCCGCACTACGACGTCAACAACGAGATGTTGCACGGCCGCTTCTTCCGCGACCGCCTCGGCGAAGACGTCCCCGCGCTCATGTTCACCGAGGCCGCGCGGATCGACCCGGCCGCCGCGCTCTTCGTCAACGACTACAACGTCGAGTGCGCCAACGACCCCAACGCCACCCCGGAGAAGTACATCGAGCTCATCAGGTCGCTGTAGCACGGCGGCGCCGACGTGCGCGGCATAGGGCTGCAGGGCCACGTGAGCAACCCGGTGGGGCAGGTCATCTGCGACACAAGCACGTTGTAGCCTGACACAGAGGTGAGCCCAAGCACGGTGGTTCCGACCGTCAAGATATTGGCCTTGAAGGTGAACTTTGGTGTCTTTGAGGAGGTCAAGATGCTGGCTAACATCCTCAGATGCTTTCCCAATGCTAGCAAGCTGCATATCGAGGTGGCATTTCAGTACCCAACACATTAAGTCAGTCAGTGGATTGACATTCATACTGTCAAATTATTTTTCAGTCAGGTGATTGAACTACTGCTCACTGCTGTGATCTTGCAGTCTGTCCCAGCCGCGGCTGAACCCACTGGAAGGCGCACCGGCAAGTTTTGGCAAGGGACCCCTCCCATCGAATGCCTGAAGTCGCGCGCCAAGAAGATATTCATCCATGAGTTCCGCGGGGAGCAAAGCGAAATGGAGTTCCTCAGGTTCGTTGCCCGGAGTGCCACGAAGGTGCAACATCTGCTTGTTGGGGTCACCAAAGAAATATTTGCTACGGAGGAAGAGAGGAATGAGGTGAGAAGCAAAGTGGATGCTCTGTCATCTGAAGCTGGGTTTATAGTCGTCGATCCTTGCCTGATGAGGTATATCATGTATGTACTCGTTCTATGCGGGTTGGACACTTCTTCAGTTTGTAGGCATGGATGTTTTTGGGAAGGTCAGGTTTCAGGTAGCATGAGTAGCTGCAAGTGCTGAGTGTGGTCGACATTGATCTGTGTGCTTATCGATGCTGCTACAATTGTTGATGACATGGAACCAGTCACCTCTTAGACGCCACCATATTGCTTACCATCCCATTGCCAAGGAGTGCGGCCTCCACAAGGGCAACATCGACAAGGATGGCCAGGCACCTAAGGTGGCCTTGAAAATATTTCTCAGCTGCTTGCTGTTTGTGAAGTTCATTGCTCTGCTTCTGTTAAGATCAATGGGGAGTCAGACTGGTATGGAATTCTTCAAGTAGAGCCAACTGGTGCTGAGGCTGCTTTTAAGTTAATTGGGGAAGCTCACATGACTTTGACAGACAAAGTAAAGCACCAGTGTCACTAACATGTTAGTGCTTTTTATCCTATAAATTCATATTTTACAGTTCATGGCCTGCACCAGTGGCTTAATTCTTGAACAAATACTCTTGGTCAAAGTACAAAGTATTGCATGCTGCATTTATATAATCTGATCCCACAGTACAAAGTATTGCATGCTGCATTTAAAAAGTTGAGATTTACCGAAAATTAAATACTCCATGTGAGCTAAATGATTGGCCTATTATAGGAGTAGTAAGAAGATGCAATAAAATTAGGTTGCTGCATTTTTTACCATTCCTTGTGATCAATGAATGCGCTAAAGAGGAGTTGATAATAAAGCAATGCCCATCACTCTCATGCTCTTGCAACTGATATAAGGCTCAGCTACCTCAAGTAACATCGATAACTTAGATAAATAATCATGAAATTATTATCCAGTGACTCATGAATATTTGTTTATAACTTACAAGATGATCACATTGTCAACATAATATACTCCACAATTGTTTTGCTCTAGTATCACATGGCAGCTAATTTAGGATGGTTTGATGTTTGTTTTGTGTTTGTTTTGTGCCTTCCTGGCCTTCTTGTATTGCCCATCTTCTTCTCCTCCTCTTCTCCTCTTGATCCTCTTCTTCTCCTCAAGCTTCTCTTCTTTTATTGTTGGCTGTATCGTACTAGCTTTAAAGTCGCCTATTTGTTTTTCTCGGATGAGATCAAGCTGCTGCAAATAGTAAATATGAAATTATGTTAGTAAGGTGATATCAACTTGCTGCAAATAGTACACATAATTACAAGCAATAAGACATTGACATACACTCTTCACTCGACGGCGTGGACGGACAATGCTTGAAGGGTCCTTCAACCATGTCTCATATTCCTTTCCTGCGATCATTAAGTCATAATCCAGGATTACTTGGGACCTTACAGTTCTCTTTGTTGCTTTCTTTGCTTGTTTATTCTTTATCTTCTCCTCCTCTTGCTCCACTAGTTGTTTCTCATAGTCGACTATTAGCTTTAAGGTATCTTCATACAGTTTGCTATAAACCTCTAGTATGTTAGGTAGCTTTCCCTCTCTTATTAGCTTGTCCTTGCCCATGTGGGGTGGCTTATATGTGTTTCCACCCTTGTCTTTCATAATCTCCAACAAGACAGACTGTAATGTGATGTACACTTTGGCAAGTGTCTTCACGTCATATGCATCATAAGCTTGCTCCACTGTTTCTATCAGTTCTTTGAGATTTTTAGGTGCACTCTCAAATGCCAATGATTGGATGGAGCTGAAGAAGCAAAGGTCCAAAACATTCAGATCCGGCGAGTTGGGAGGTTGGAAAGTCAACCTAATATCTAGTCCTGAAGCTTTCACGGCGGCCAAAAATGCAGGATCATCAGGCTGAACATGCGTTCGAGCATTGTCTTGTTGTATCCATATTGTTTCCTCGTATCCATCTTCAGGCCACACTTCTACAATTGCTGGAATTACCTTCTCACACAGGTATTCCCACATGACGTCTCTGGTAACATTGACATTCTTTAATTCCATTGTGCCTTTTGTCCTATACTTTGAGTCGTATTTGGCAGCATCTTCTGTGACAAAAGCCCAGATGCCAACCTTTCCGTCAAAGGTCACATTTCCTTGCTCATCATGTCTAGGTCTAGCAACAACAGTTAAGAACATGACCTTGCCGATGTTGTTTTTTGTTATGGATAGTACGAACTGGTGCTGCTTCTTCTCGTGATAGGTAGTATGTCCGATCTCGCTTAGTCAAATTAAACCACTTCTCATCCATGTGCATTCTATTCCTCATCTTTTTGAACCAAATCTTTGCTTGTAAGATAGTGGCATCATCGACCATTGAGATGCAATGTATGAGCCTTCTTAATCTGTTTTCTAAAGATAGATGTGTTTTCAGGGTATTGGTATGGCGCCTTAAATCGCCCCATTCCAATCTCCTTTGCAGTGTTGTGGAAGGGATATCAAGAGACCTAGCCAGCGCCCTCAATGTACCCCTTTTGTTGAAGGGAACTTGAGGCACCCTTTCATCGAGTTCAAGCTCCCTCCTCTTTCTTCCGCACCTACCCTTCCGCTTATTTGAGAAATCAAGCACTTCATTTCTGCTCTCTTGATCTATGGCCTTCTTCCATATCTTCTCGACAGATCTGAGACTTATTCCCAAAAGTTGAGCCACATTTTCCTTATCTGCCTTCACCACGGGTCTACCTTTTCCTAGAGCTTTGAGTGCAATATATGCTGCAAATTTATAACTCTCCGGCACATCATGTCTTTGCACAACATGTTCTTCTTGTTCTCCATGAACATGAGCATCTACTTCTTCTTCTTCTAGAACATGAGCAACTTCTTCTTCTTCTTCTGGAACATGAGCAGCTTCTTCTTCTTCTAGAACATGAACAGCTTCTTCCTCTTCTTCTTCTTCTTCTTCTTCTGGAACATGAGCAGCTTCTTCTTCTTCTTGTGGAGTATTTGGACTGAAGTTGAGATCCAGCTCTTGTGGAGGAGTTAAGTTGATATCAAAGAGGACCATCTTGTCCTATGGTGGACTAGGCAACCTGCAGAAAAGCAATTGAGGAGTATTTAGTTTCTCTCAAATTAATATAGGGAGCATAACCACAATATTGCATCAGTAAAAGTATAGCAATGGAATGTACATTATATTTTCAGTCATGTTTTAACCTAAGGAGAATTAGGGTGCTAACATATGTGACTCAATGTTGCCAAGCATTCCTAAGTTGCTCCCTTGTAGAAGATGAAACATCAAACAGAATTGTCAGCTTTGGTGAAGTTGCAAAAATACTAGGAGGTCTGAAGCCAAATTATGGCAGTTCTTCACCAAAAGTAATGTTTTATTTTGCATGTTAATCTTAGATTTGATTTAGGTGCTAGTTCTATTCCTTTTGGCTTATTGTTGAACTATCGTTGCATTTGGAATCAAACTTGTTGCTTGTGAAATCTGACTATTTACCTGAATCATGAACTACTTTTACAGGTTAAGGATCTGTTGTGCATAACAGAGTACTCGTTTACTCGGGAGCAGGTCCTAAGAAAGGAGAAGTCCATATTAAACAAGCTGCAATGGAACTTAACAGTCCCGACGTTGTATATGTTCATGGTCTGATACCTGAAAGCTGCAATGGGTGACAAGGAGGTAATACTACATTTGTACCCAGTTTTCAGTAACTCTACCGCAGAATTTAGGCATTGATGATATGTAATGTGCATTTGTTTGCTCTCTCCGATGCAGCTGGAGAATAAGAAAGGAGAGGTTACAGGGCTCTGCCACGAGACAAGCAAGTGGTGTGTGGACGGAATGTGGGCAGGGATAGAATTCAAGGCCACTCTCTGAATTGGTGATTGACTGATTGGTGATCTTGCAGAGGACCTTCCCGATCTTCTTGTACACCATGTTGCTGTACCCTCCATCGGTGACAGCGGCAGCAGATGTCTACGCTGCTCGGTGCACCCTGAAAATGAGTCAGCGATGGACCGATGTCCTGGAGCACCACACCGGCTTAGCGGAGTGGCAGTTGTTGTATGTTCCTTCTTCCTGATCTTATTAGCTCCCTTTGTGATCTTATTAGCATGTGGAGTACATGAAACCTGAAACACACTTTAAAAATTATAATGCTCGCATGCTATTGTCACCAGAGAAATGCTCCTAAGAAACCTATACAATGCTTCCCACTCCACATGCTGCTATCTAAGTTATTTTCTTCGTATGTACTCCCAAAATGAATGGGTACTAGTACCACAGCATGCTTACGGATAGAACTTACTGAATTCGTTTTCTTGCTAAGCAGTATCCCCTTTACACAGTACTTAACTCTGAGTCTGTTGTTGTGTTTGGAACTGAAGTTGTGCGCGAGACGGCTTGCAAGCTATGGCCTATATTTCACAAATTCTTTTTCTCAAGTTCTAGTTCTTGGGGTGCTCTACTCTGTGCCATGAAATTTATACCCCCCCTACTCTGTTTGTCCTAGTTAGTGGTTACTGTCTACTGTGAACCTTCTGTTCCATCAGAAGCTGGAAAGACAGAGGCAGCTTTGGACAAGAAAAAAGTAATCAACAACAGAGGCAGCTTTGGAGTATTTCTGATGATTTTTAACCTTCTTGATTTTTGGGGACAAGTAAGGTTTGCATATTGGCTGCATATTGGCTGGTGGACAAGTGAGATTTGGTGTGATTCTTTTTCTTCTTTCTTCATAGAGCATAAAAACAAAAAAGGCCATCAAAGTTCAGATAACATCCGTGAGGCAGCTATGAACTCACTGTGATTTCCTTCTTCTGATCCGTATCTTTTGTGTGTTTTTTGCAGGAGATGATGAGTGGTGGGAGTACTTCCCTTGCCCCTACTGCTACGTCCAGCAGCATCCGCGGCGAGCGGGGAGGGGGCGAGGCGGCGAGTGGGGAAGGGGCAAGGCGGCGAGCGGGGAGGCGGCGAGAGGGGAGGGGGCAAGGTCGGAGGTCCGACTCCAGCTGCGTCCGCGGCGACAGGGAGCTCCGCGTCCGCGGCCGAGGCGAGCGTGGCCGACGGGGGCACGGCGAGCTGCGCTCCGCCCCGGGGCTGGGAGTGGGATGAGCCCGCGCCAAGGGCTCCTTTGGCGGGGGAGGAGGGTACCGGCGCGGGAAGCGTGGGCTGCGAGTTCGAGGCGGCGGTTGCGGTGGCGACGGCGGCGAGCAGGTGGCGACGGCGGCGAGCAGGATGATGTGCTCCGCCCCGTGAGGAAGACGGACCTGATTGCAAAAGTTTTCAAAATAGTGGGGGGGTTTTTGTAAAATGTTTTTGTAACATGAGCCCGCCCACTAATTCGGGTCGGAGGGAGTATCTTTATTTTCATGTTTTAGTTGTGCCAAGTAAAGTTTTTGACGAGAGTTGGAGTTGGTTTTGGATTTCTGCGCTGTAAACAGATTTCTCCTGTCCACCGTAAAAAATCGTATAATTCACAAGAAAATCAGAATGACCTGAAATTTTTTGTGCTTATTCTTCAGCTAATTACACAACTTTCTCGATCTTTAAGTGTTTCGATCTGAGCAACATAAGTGCCCCAAAAAAATTCGTCTTTACAGACTGTTCTGGTTTTGGCAGTTTCTACCATTTTTCTTGCATTTGCTCTTTTACGATGTCAAGTGCATTTATTTGCTTCACGAAACATCAGTGGCTGTTGCTAATGTTTAAAAGTATCAATAGCACTTGTGCCCATACAGAAACCATGGATTTTTTATTGTTGCACTAACCCTCTAATGCGAATTACTCTTTGAGTGTGGTGTGAAGGAAATTTTCAAGGGTCAAGAGAAGATGGTGATATATGTGATGAAGAAGAGTGCAAGGTCAAAGCTTGGGGATGCCCCCATGGTTAATCCCAGTAAATTCTAAGAAGACTCAAGCATCTAATCTTGGGGATGCCCAAGGCATCCCCTTCTTCATCAACAATCTATGAGGTCACTTCTAGTGAAACTATATTTTTATTTGGCCACATCATATGAAGTTTACTTGGAGCGTTTGTTTGTTTTTATTTTGTTTTATCTTGTTTTCTTTTGTTTTATTTGCTGCAATAATATAGTTAGACCCTAGCATTCCTTGTTTGGGAGAGAGACATGCTCCGCTTTTTCGTTTGAATACTCCTTATGCTCGTATTCTTAGTTATTCTTATAGCTGCTGCAAAATTCCTGTTTAGCTCTTGTTTTCTTTGCATCTCTTATTCAGAGATGTTAGTTTTAGTAGTGTTATGTGAGTACTCTCATGTTTTCTTGCTGTATCATTTAGAGAGTTTTTGTTAAAACATACTTTGTATGGTACCTTTTGGGAAAGAAACTGCTGCTTGAAGTAGAATTTATAACGGTGCAAGTAGAAGCTTGTATAGACCGTGGCTAGACTTTTTCGTATCATGCTAGCTGTTATTTTAATTCTAAATCCTAGTGGTTATTTAGTAGCATGATTAGTCTCAAATATCCGAGAGTGTTTAATGTGCCATTGAAAGAATCATGAGTTGTTCTTGTCATATTGAAGCATAAATTTGTGGTGTTCTCCTTCGAATGTTTTATTTGGTTGACTTGGCGCATGTTCACACCATGTTTATGACTACGAACCAGTAACTTATAGCCTCTATGATCATTTAGTTTTTGAACTTGTTGTACCACTTATGCTTTGATTAATGATGTTTATGTCGCTATGCATGATTATGACTCTTATGCTCTCTTGATTTGTCGCTCCCAGTCTTTTGCTAGTTTCCACCTATACTGAGTATGAGCTCTAATCGTGCATCCAACTCCCAAAAACCAAAGTTTGCCAAATGTGTTCACCATACCTACCTACATGTGGTATTTAACCACCACTCCGAAGTAAATTGCTCATGTGTTACCTTTAAAACTTTCAAAATTACTCATGTTTTGTGCTCCTGATTTAGCTCATGAGGACGTAAATAGAGAATTTTTATCTCACTTGTTAATTAGACTTTCACACCCTGCACTAGTGGCTTCATCCGCTTATCCAATTGATAGAAGAGCTGGCAACGAGGTTCCCAGCCCCCAAATTAATAACAATAAATTATCTTCACTATTTTTGCCCCTAATTTATCAGTCAAAGTATAATTGTGTAAACAAAAGAGAAACAGGGATGACCTTCTACCCAGATGCGTCCTTCTATGGGAGCCACTCTTGTGAAGTCTAGTTGGCTTGTGACGCACTGTATTTTTTGTTTACCATTCGTTGACATAAGCATACACCTCTCTAAAAAAAAAAAACATTGTTCCATGGTATGTGATTGTTGACAGGCACCCGAGGATTCGGTTAGCCATGGTTTATGTAAGATGGTTGGGACGAGTGTCAAACATTTTATACCTCTATTTAATAAAATAAAAGCACTAGCACATGAGTGATCCATGCTTCCCTCTGCGAAGGGCCTTTCTTTTACTTTTATGTTGAGTCTCCATCTTCTAACTTTATGCACAGTTGAGAGAGCATAGTTGCCATTTTGAGTTTAATGTGCATTTGTCCCAAAAACATTAATAATTGATTCATAATGTATTATTGTTTGTTCTCAAATTATTTGTTCTAATCTTCCTCATAAAGTTTGAAGGTGTACTGACATTTATGTTTTGCCTCACTCTTAAGGACTAGCGAAATATCACGTTGCCATGCTTTCTCTATACTAGAAACAAACGTATAACGTTCGATGCATTGTTATTCATGATATTTTATTTGGTTACTTCTCATGATGCAAGGTGATTGCTATGCTTTATTCTTAAAAATTTATTTATCATGCTTGTGTTGAAGTTCTATGATCTCAACTTACATATGCTTTTACATTATTAATGATCAAGTTTATGTTGGTAGCATGTCACCTCAGAAATTATGTGTTTTTATCGTTTACCTACTCAAGAACGAGTAGGAACTAAGCTTGGGGGTGTTGATACGTCATAAATGTATCCTTAATTTATGATGTTACATGTTGTTTTCATATTATTTCCTACATGTTTGCTGTACACTTTATATCATTTTTATCGATTTCCGGGACTAACCTATTGACAAGATGCCACGGAGTTAGTTCCATGTTTTCTGCTGTTTTTAGTTTCAGAAAATTTGTTCTGGAAACATTCTCGGAATTGAAAAATTTGAAGCCCTAAAGTCTTAGAATTCTCGAAGGTGTGGGCCCCTCGGGCGTCCACCGCCATCGCCCTTTCGCTTATTTATACCCCCTATACGTGAACCCTAAAGATATACCACTTTTTCCCGAGAAACACCCGAGGCCTCCGTCATCGTCATCCCGAGATCGGGAGGGTTCGGGAGATCTCTCCGGCACCCTGCCGGGAGGGTAATTCATCACCGGAGGGGTTTACACCACCATGCCCTCCTCCAAAGTGATGTGTGAGTAGTTCATCCCTAGACTACGGGTCCATAGAAGTAGCTAGATGGTTGTCTTCTCCACTTTGTACCTCATGTTTAGATCTTGTGACCTGCCCTACATGATCGAGATAGCCTTTATGTAATCCTACATGTTGTGTTTGCTGGGATCTGATGAATGTTGAATGATATGTATTCTAATTATAAATCTATCATGTTATCTTAATGCATATGTTATTTGTGATCTTGCATGCTCTTCATTATTAGTAGATGCTAGTAACTCCAAGAGGGAGTATTTATGCTCGATAGTGGGCTCATACCTTCTTTGCATCTGTGCTCGAGTGACATATACGTGACAGATGGAGGATGTGTTGTTGCCATTAGGAAGAAAACAACGGTGTTTAATTAGTTTACATTACACACTTTGCTTGCTGCGATAATCTGTTGCTTGCAACTTAATACCCAACATTTGTTCGGATGATATTCGGAGGGTGGATTATTAGTCATAGATGCAGTTGGATGATGGTCTATGTATTTTGTTGTAATGCCCACATGAATCACATAGTAATCTTTATGTATGGCATATGCACTACGGTGCAGCCTTCATTTCTGTCAATTGCACAACTATAATTTGTTCACCACACATGTTATTTATCTTTCGCGGAGAGACACAACTAGTGAACTGTGGACCCCCCGGTCCATTTTCTCATACTGGTAATACACACCATGCTTCCACTGTTTTCACACTGCTGCTCCTGTTTTCATACTGTTCTCATATTGTTTTCCACGCCATACGTTCAACCTCTTTGTGTTCAGCAAAACCGATGAGATTGACAACCTCACTGCTTCGTTGGGGCGAAGTGATTTGATTGTGTTGTGTAGGTTCCACGTTGCTGCTGAACCGGTAGTGCGCCCTGCCACCTCAGCTGCATTAACCTTCATAGATTGATTGTCCTCCTACTGGTCGATTCGATCTTGGTTTGTTTTTTGAGGGAAAATTTGCCGCTGCACTCTTCACAACCTTTCGCTTGGAGTTTACCAACGTTAGCCTCCCATCGAGGGACACATCACTCCGCAGCAGCGCCCCCCCAAACGGAAACCCTTTTTTGGTTTTGATCAAACTATTTTGTATTTGATGAAAACACTCGATTACTAGGTAAATAATAATTGTATAAACACACAAATAGTTGCATAGTTATTACAATAATTTAAATATTTCTAATTCTTCAACTTCGTACGAACAAATCTTTCTAATTGACCTACTCGTTAGCTCTCATAGCCCAAAAGTGTGCCACAAGATCAGGCTAAAGTTGATAGTGAACTCCCTCGTCACGAATTTCCTGATAAACACCAAGAAAATCATCAAACTCAGTAGACACGCCCGGTTGTGGATCCGCAAGAGGGCCCTGAAAGTCGAATGGCTCATCGAACACCATTCCAATGTCTCGCTCGCTCTCGATGATCATTTTATGCATGATAATACAAGAGTTCATGACATCACACATTTGATCTATCTACCAAGATAGACAAGGATACCTTACCACACCAAACCGTGCCTGGAGTAGACCAAATGCCCTTTTCACATCTTTCCGGACGGCCTCCTGTTTCTTTGCAAAAAAAAAAAATCCTCACCCACATGGTCACAGATTGTCTTCACAAATGTAGACCAATTGGAGTATATTCCATCCGCTAGGTAGTACCCTCTATCATACGCATGTCCATTGATCGAATAGTTGTAGCCCGGAGCATGTCCTTCACCTAGTATTTGGAATATCGGACAGCGTTGCAACACGTTGTGGTCATTGAGAGAACCGGCCATTCCAAAAAATGAATGCCAAATCCAAAGATCATAATCAGCCGCAGCCTCAAGCACAACAATGCACTTTCCGTGATGACCACCTTTGTACATCCCTTGCCAAGAAAATGGACAATTCTTCCAACTCCAATGCATGAAATCGATGCTTCCAAGCATCCCAGGAAATCCTCTTGCTTGTCCTTGTGCCAACAAACGAGCCGTGTCTGCTTCATTTGGTGATCTCTGATACACGAGACCAAACACTGCAACTACTGCCTTGCAAAATGAATTGTGGCTTGAACGAAGGTGGTCTCAGACATATGAAGATAGCCATCCAATGAATTTGCAGAGGCTCCATATGCAAGACATCGTATTGCAGCCGTGCATTTCTGAAGAGATGAAAATCCTAGAAGCCCAATACAGTCTGTTTTCAGCGCAAAGTAGTCGTCATACTCCCGAACACCATGCACAATTCGCATGAAGACATCCCAGTTCATCCGAAAACGTTGGCTAAATTCATGAGGTAGGTTTGCCGGCGTGTCCGAGAAATAGTCGTCCCACAGGAGTCTATGGCCAGTTTCCCTTTGCCGGTTCTTGTTCGCCGGACGCCCTTTCCTTGATCCTCCATGCTTTGGCTCGACTGCCTCCATGGCCATCGCCTCTAATAGAGCCGCCATGACCATCTCATTCTCCTCGTCGTCTGCAAGGGCGGCCTCCTCTTCCTTCAGTTGTCAAAACATGATCTCGTCGTCACCATCCATACTATATTGGACAAAACCCAACCATTAGCCGTGAGCTAAACAAGTTTAACGGCGGTTCATCGACCGGGCAAAAGGCTGAACACCTTTGAAAGATCATCTTTTGTTTTGATAATTTAATGACAACATACCTATTGGACTAATGTTTATTTGTTATATATGAATATGCCCAGGTTCATCAAAGATACAACCTCTATGGGTTACAAATTTGTTTGGAATGAAAAGAGCTAGAAGTAACAAAGCTGGGAAGCTATTTTTGTCTGCAACGGAGGCTCTGATGAAACCACCGGAACCTCCACCCCAGTCTTTTTCCAGCACAGACCAGGCGTGGGCCTCCGGTGCGGGCTCCGATGCGGGCTCCGCCAAAATGGTGTTCGGGAGGATAAGAGCGGAGGTCAGGACGGAGCCTCCGGTGCACATCCGGTGGGCGGAGCCTCCGATGAAACCACCGCAGTCTCCGCTTGCTCCACCACCCCCACTTTGGGGCTAGCCTCCGGTGCTGGCTCCGGTGTGGGCTCCGCCAAAATGACGTTCGGGTGGATAAGAGCGGAGGTCCTAGCGGAGTCTCGGGTGACATCCAGTGGGCGGAGCCTCCGCCAAAACCACCAGAGCCTCCGCCCTACAGGATACATCGCGGAGGAAATGGACTGTGCGTGTGCGCGCATACGAAGACCACCGGAGCCTCCGGTGCTGCGTGGAGCTGCCCAACGGCCACTTGTGGGAAGGGGTATTTAACGCCTTCCGCTACCTCATAAATTCTTAAGCTTTTCCCATTCTCTCTCCTAGCCATTAATGAAAGCTTCAACCTCCTAGATCTCCCTCTCCAACCACCCAAACACTCCGAAACTTTATGGAGAGCTAGAGGAGACCTAGATCCGTGATTCCACCAAAGGAATTTCAAATCCATCCACCACATCCTAGTAGATCTAGAATCCTACTTGAGGCCTAGAAACCTTAGTAGATCTTGTGCTTTTATCTTTCACCTTGTTGCAAGAAGCTTCGGATACGTTGAGAGCCTCCATCCATCTTGTGGAGTCTTCTCAACCTTGTGTAAAGGTTTGGTCAACGCCTTCAAGTCGACCTCATAGTGGAAATGAGAATCTCCCTCACCGGAGAAGCTCAAGGAGAATAAGGTGTGCACAACCGTGCTATTGAGGAGCGCTTAGGTGTCTCCTCACCTCTCCAACGTAGACGTACTTATCTTGAGAAGGAACTACGAGAAACATATCCTTGTCTCCTTGTTTACACCTCTGGTTTATCTTGTTGCCTTTCTTTTTTTACTTCAGTTGTGTATCTTATCTTGTATCACTTAGATTGCTCACCTAGTTACACATCTAAAGAACCTTACTTTATCTTGCTTAGCCATAATTAAAAGGAAAAGAAGAAAATTTGGTAGTCAACCTATTCACCCCCCTCTAGTTTACCATAGTGCACTTTCAATTGGTATCAGAGCCTCGGCTCTTGCTAAGGGCTTAACCGCCTAAGAGTATAATGGTCAATGAAAATGAGCCCGACGGTTCTAGTGCAGAAATCACCAAAATGGCCGACACTATAACTAACCTACAAGAAACGGATGGAATCCTCCAAACCGAATTATCCAAGGTTAGCTCTAGTGTTGGCTCGGAGGTTTCTAGCATAAAGAAAATGTTGGAGGCCATGATGGAGAAAACCAAGGAGCTCGAGGAACCACCTCTCACCGCTGATGATGTTAGCTCGGAAGATGAGTCCATTCCAGACATCGCCGAAATGGAAGCTAAATTGTTTTAGCCAAGGCGAAAGCCAAGGATAAAGCCGATAAAAAGGCTAAGAGCGGTGGGAGCTCCAAAGGATCCAAGTCTCATTAGGCTAATGGTTCGGGGTCTAACTCAAAAGTACCACCACCTCCCAATTATGACATTATCCATCCTATTGCCACAATGCCACATATTCTAAATGTTGGACTTCCTCCCATGCTTAACACTAACGAATTCTCTTCTTGGAAGTTCGATATGGAGTCTCATATTTCAGGGTCTTGCACCGCTTTGTGGAAAAGTGTTCTCCATGGATTTCATCCTCACGATGCAAGCAACTTGACTCCAATATAAGACGTGGAATTTCAACTCAACAAGACCGCTCTTGTCACTATCCAGAAGGCTCTCCCAATAGAACATCTTGAACACATCCGCGGTATTAAGACCACCAAGGAGGCTTGGGATAAACTTGACACCTTGTTTCAAGGCAATGCTAGCATTCAATCCTCCAAGTATGATGTGGCTCTTGACAAGTCCGAGAACTTCGGTATGCTTGAAGATGAAAGTCCCGAAGAACTATATAGAAGGGTTGTCACTCTTGGCAACCAATTGAGGGACTTTGGGAAAGAAGAGATCTCCGATGAGTGGATCAAGAGGAAGTTTGTCAAGGCCATAACTCCTTTCGAGAAGAACCTCTCCACTAGAATTCGAACAAGATCGTACTTCAACTCCCTCAACTCCATTGGTGTTCTTAGTGAGTTCATAGCCATATCCCTATCTCACAAGAGCGCGGATGATGCTCTCGCTCGCTCACGAGGAGTTGGAAAAGTCTCCCAACCTCGCCTTGAAGTCTAAGGCGGTTGCTCGGATAGAAGAAGTGCATGAGGATGATGAGGATGATGAGGATTATGAAGATACATACAAGGGTGCTCACAAGTGCATCGATCTTGCCATGCACGGCTATTGGAAGAGATGGGAGGCTCAGAAGGCCGGTGCTCCTAGACCTTCAAGAAACAAGATATACAAGAAGAAGGGGGAGCGGCCAAGGACATGCTTCAATTGTGGAAGTGCAAATCACTTTGTCAAGGAGTGTCCCTTTGATCCAACAGAAGAGAATGAAGGGAAGCTTGTTCGCAAGGACAAGAACAAAGCTCCACAAAACAGGAATCTCGCGAGAAGAGTCCCAAGGGCTCTATATGTCCAAGAAGGCCCCACATTGGAAACATACGACTCCAGAGATGAAGGAGAAGATGAAGTCGTAGGTGTGGCCCACGTCACCATAGCTACGACTTCCTCTTCATCGGTCTCTCTATTCGAATCCCCCAATGGGAAGGCCTTAGTCCGACCTACATGTCTCATGGCAAAAGCCACCGCGGTAATATCTTCCACCTCCAAGTCTATTGCTACTAGTTCTCCCTCGTTATTGGATTATGTTGAAAACATTGTGGATGATGAGGAGACCAAGAATCTTAGCTCTTGGCTATGTAGTCTTGAAGGTGAAACCAAGGAAAAGGTAAAGGCCCTCTTGAGGCAACTTGATGGGGCTAACTCTCTCATAGATGAGAAGGAAGAGATCATCACGACCTTGGAGAGCTATGGTGGTGGTCATGAGAATCATGACAATGAGCTTTTAGAAGCTCTTGAGAAAGAAATATCCTTGAGAGCCTCTCTTGAAGAGAGACTATCTAGTCTAGAAGAGACTTACGCTATTAGTGTTTCCAAACTTAGGAAGGATAATGAAAAATCTCGTGCTTTACTTAAAATCTTCGAAGAAGAAGAGTTGAAGCTAGGGGTAGCTCATGAAGAACTTGTTGAGCGTCATGGAAAACTAGAAAAAGGAGTTCACGTCTCTTAAAGAAATCCATGACAAACTCACCATATCCCGAAATAAGCTCCTAGCTCAACAATCTAATAAGCAAGTGACTTCCTCCTCTAATAGTATTGTTATCATGCCTACCTCTTGTACTACTACTAACGTTGTAGGAAGAGAGAAAATTCTCAATGACTCCATAAGCTCTCAAGGAGCCAAGAAGGGAAAGGAAGGACTTGGCTTTTTCGCCAAGTCAAAGAAGAAAACCAAGAATGCCACCTCTCATTAACGGAATGTTATCTTTGTGAAAGATATAGAGGTGACCAAGGAGAAGGATACCAACTTCGTGGTGGGTGATGATACCTCTAGGGGGAGCATCACTCACAACGACTTTGCCGGAAAATATAACCCCTCTTATGTTCTTATGAAATCTAGAGATGGTCATGTTTATGCTAAATAAGTTGGTACTTCTTATGGTGATGATTATCATTGGACTATTCCTAAGACCCTTGTTACTAACAAAAGAGGAACCATTGAAGGATGGGTACCTAAATCAAGAAATTGATCTCTTGTAGGGAAGTGCTTTCGGGCCGGGTAGATGGATGGTGGATAGTGGTGCATCCCAACATATGACCGGAAGCAATGACGCAATGAGCAATATTGAACCTCCATTATCTCATCTCAATTGTGTCACTATTGGTGACAATTTTGAACTTAAGGTATTGGGACGAGGCAAGGTCGCTGATGGAGGGATGATAACCCGGTATGCTAACACCAAGGTGTAATTCGGCCCAAAGGACGCTGCACAAGACCCGGCTTAGGGAAAAGGAGCTTCTAGAAGGCCCATGAGTGTAGGCCTCGTAACCCGGATTGTGGGTTCCGATAAGGAAGTTTAGGGTTTGTAAGTATTGTCCGGGTAGGACTCCGAACACGCCTTGGATAGTAAGCTAGGGGATCCGGGTACTATATAAGCCGGTCCCTAGGGTTAGATTAGACAAGATTACGAGATAGAGATTGCGAGATATCGAGTACCAATTGTAACACGAGCGTTGAGATAGTATATTCGGATCGAAGACTCGGCGACTTGATTGCCGGCTACCAGATCGCATATCACCATGGTTTCCCTTGAGCTAAACCCTCTCCCAAACACCAGAGTCGATTTGCCCCAAGACAAGTTACCCCCGGTAAAGTCTGCCGTGATTATCCCACGACAGTTGGCGCCCACCGTGGGCCCTACGTCCAAGGGTGTTTACATCACGGGAGAAGCTCGGGAGAACATGAAGAACCTCGTCATCGGCGAGATCTACACCAACCCCGACGGAGAGAAGATGGTGGACGATTTTGGCTGGGGGCCAGAGTCGGATCTGCTATCGTCACGATCGGCCGGGTCAACGTCTTCGTCGGCATGGTACGTGCGTTTGGATCAATCCCTGACGATTTTGGACTTGATTCTGTGTCAGGAGAAGCCACCCACGTTTAGTCAGACGGAGAAGAATCGGCCGGAACGGTGGATCCGATAGAAGAGCCCACCACGAAGAGGGAACAGCCGGAGGAGCCGGCATGGACCCCGCGTGGCCGGGTCATAAGAGAGGATGATACCGAGTCTATCTTGCACCTGCTGGAGGACCGGTACGAGGAATATAGCTGCGATGAGGAGGAATATGAGTCTTCACCAAGCATTGCGCGCCAGGTCGTGGTCTACACGGCCCCTGCAACCAATCTCAACCAGGGGAACGTGACTACGGCCGCGGTCGGAGCGGCGAAAGCATTGGCCCAGCAGCAAAATCCGGCTGACGGAAATCCGGTCTTCACCCGGGTTGATGGAGAGTCGGCTTCAGTCACCAGCCGAGCGGCGGATAGCGAGCTGCAGGCAAATATGTTCGGGTTCCTGGCTAACAGGACGCCGGGGGCGGGTCCTTCGAATCCGCAGCACCCGGCCCTGTTCAGTAACAATATTGTCTTGGACCCAACAGTGTTAGCTACTGTGATAACCCCGGAAAATGCCGCGGCACGTGCCAGGGACTTGGAGGTAGCACGCCGCGCTCTAGAGCAACAAAGAAGAGATGTAGAAGCACGAAAGCAAGGGGTAGCCACGCGCCAACGTGAACTGGACGCGCTGGAGAACCGGCTCCGAGCTGAGACAAGCAGGGTGCATCAGAGATACCAGACGAGATTACCGGCGATGGGTGGAGTCATAAACCCTAACGCACTATTCATCACACCCCAGGATCAGCCGATTCCGGCTGTGAATCAGGAAACTGTGCATCAACCGGCAACTGGAGCAGGACAGCCGCAAACGTGCAGGCCGGGTTACCCACACTACAGACTGGGGCCCCTGTCGGCAACACAACACCACCACCACCACCATCACGATTTCGTACGCCGCCAGGTCACTTCAATAACCCCATGGATAACGTATATGCCGCAACGTTAGGATTGAATCAGATCCCCGTAAGAGAGTCACCCCATGCGGAGCAGACCCGACGGGCGATCGATTTGCTGCATACGGCAGTGGCTCAGCAGGTTAATTACCCGGATAATAGGAGTGGAATGCATGGAACACCTTATATCAGCCAGCAACACGGTAATGCCGGCAATATGCAAACAAGTTCAGCGCGACGGAGGGCAGAGCAGCAGCAAATGCCGCCTCCTCCCCGCGTGCAAGCAGCACCAGCAGTATCAGCAGCACAAGCTATTGTGGATAGTTCCAGAGCTAGGAGAGCCGCGGCCGGGTCTGCGGTGCATGGACCAGCGGCAGCGCCACGTCCAGCCGTACCCCCCGCAGGATCGCATGTTTCACGGGTGAGGCCAGTACCGACTAATCTCGCTGGGCCCAAGTGTCTGACGGATAACATCAGGGCTGAGCCTTACCCGGATAAATTCAAGGAACCGGGTAAAGTAGTGAACTATGAGTCGACTATGGATCCTGAAACATGGTTGAGCAGTTATGAGATGGCTATGTCGATTCGCAACGCGTCTGAAAACCTTCAAGCCAAGTTCATGTATTTAATGATGTCGGAAGGAGCAGCAAAGTTGTGGTTCAACAATTTACCGGAAGGATCTATCAAGTCGTGGGGTGAGTTGAAAACTGCGTTTATCAAGCACTTTCACGGAACATGCAGGAAATTGTTTACTATCGACGATCTAGAACGGTGTGTGCAAAAGAAGGGAGAGTCGGCGCGCAACTGGGTGCGCCGGGTTATGGAGATATTGCATTCATCTACAGATATTCAGCCGAAGGATGCGTTGCAGGCTATGGCCAAAACATGCAAGTATACACCTTTAGTGCAGAAATTAACTCGCATGAAATCCAGTCGGAATGCTTCAGAGGTTACAATGGGAGAACTAATGGATGCGTGCAACAAACATGCTGCAACGGATACCACCGAAGAGGACGTTGATGACAAGAGCAAAAGCAAATACAGACAATAATGGAAGAACCGGCAATGGATCTACGCCGGGTAACCATGGAGGTAACAATGGGAACAACCAGAACAAGCGCCCGTTCGAGGGGAATTCCGAGTTTGTCGCCAGCACAGAAGCCGGGTCTTCAAGGCCCAGGGCAGAAGGAAATTTCAGCGCAGGAAATCATAACGGAGGCAATTATCAAGGGACACCAAGGCCGGGTAACAACTGGGATATCTTCAGAATGGCGTGCCCGAAACACAGCAGGAACGGAAGGCCGGCTAACTACTCATTGGAGCAATGTGCGGATTTGCAGAGATGGAAGAACGAGGAAGTGAACAAGGCTATGCGAGGTGCAGGCCGGGGAGGAGGACCGGGTCCGGGTGGAAACCCGGGCAACGGCCCACCCCCAGCAGGTAACCCGGGAGTTGGGAATCCGGGCAATAACCAGGGAGGAGCTGGAGGTTTCCAAGCCAACCCCAAGCAATTGGGCCAATACCACGTTCACACCACAGGAATTTCTAACAAGGATAGAAAGATACTAAAGAAGGCAGTAAACTCGGTTTCCTCGGCTGTCCCGAGATACCTGAGGTGGTCCGAGCAGGATGTAACGTGGAGCAGAAGAGATCACCCGGAAAGAATAGAACACCCGGGAGTCCTAGCATTGGTGGTTGCGCCACAGGTTAATGGTTATGAGCTGAAAAAGGTCTTAATGGACGGTGGAAGCAGCATCAACATCCTATATTGGGAAACTTTCTTACGCATGGGTCTCAAGGAGTCTCAGCTACAGAGAAGTTCACACCACAGGAATTTCTAACAAGGATAGAAAGATACTAAAGAAGGCAGTAAACTCGGTTTCCTCGGCTGTCCCGAGATACCTGAGGTGGTCCGAGCAGGATGTAACGTGGAGCAGAAGAGATCACCCGGAAAGAATAGAACACCCGGGAGTCCTAACATTGGTGGTTGCGCCACAGGTTAATGGTTATGAGCTGAAAAAGGTCTTAATGGACGGTGGAAGCATCATCAACATCCTATATTGGGAAACTTTCTTACGCATGGGTCTCAAGGAGTCTCAGCTACAGAGAAGTTCAACAGTCTTTCACGGGATCGTGCCGGGTCACTCAGCGTGCCCTGAAGGAAAGATTACCTTGGAGGTTGCCTTTGGAGAATCAAAGGATAATTTCCGGGTGGATTGGCTCACGTTCGAAGTGGTGAAATTGCGCAGTCCTTATCACGCGCTATTTGGGAGGCCGTCTTACGCCAAGTTCATGGACAGGCCGTGTTACGTGTACCTACAGCTAAAAATCCCGGGTCCTAAGCAGACCATCACCATACATGGGAGCCGGGATATAGCGGCTGAGTGTGACGAAGGAGATGCGGCAATGGCAGAACAAGCCTGTAGAAAGGATGAGCTTAAGTATTACCGGTCTCAAGTAGACCCGGATGACAGGACAGTGCTGAAGAGGCCAAACACCGAGGATGAGAGAGCAAAATTCAAAGCAGCGCAAGATACCAAGATGGTGGCCTTCGTCGAAGGTGATCCCTCCAAGCAATTTGCCATAGGATCTAATTTGGACGATGAGCAGGAAAAAGCACTTGTGGAATTTATTCGTTCAAATCAGGATGTGTTCGCTTGGACGCCTAGCGATATGCCGGGTATCCCTACGGAGCTGGCAGAGCACAGTTTGCACGTTGATCCCAAGTCCAGGCCCGTGAAGCAGGGACTAAGAAAGATGAATGAGGAAAGAAGAAGGGCTATCGGCGAAGAAATTGATCGGCTGTTGACAACCGGCTTTATCATGGAAGTATTTCACCCGGAGTGGTTGGCAAATCCGGTTCTCGTACGACAGAAAAAAAGGCGGAAACCCTAGGCGATCTACCCTAGGCGATCTGGCGGCGGTCTAGGGCTTCGGCCCTCCTTCCCGTCGGTGGCCGCTCCGGCGCCGACGTACACTTCCTCTCTCTCCTTGTTGGCTCTCGGTGATGGCCCATGTGGGTTTATGGCGGTGGAGGGTGCAATTTGTCACGGGACTGGTTACCCGTCGTAAAACCCTGTACCAGGGTTTCCTACGTCTTGATCCGGCTTCTCGTCGGTTGGATCTACTGGATACATCATTGGATGAGGTGGACGCGAGGGATCTACGCAAGCATGAGGTAATTCACCCTGGATCTACGATCTATTTTCCTTGTCATGTGGCATTGGTTGGTGTCAAGATCCCACGTCATAATGATTATCCAGTGGTCGAACTCTCCTCTGATCCGGTGGATCCTTCAGTTTTTGCGGTCCAAGCAACACGTGATCTAGGGTTTGACTTCACTCCTGGTGAAAACTTTGCTGCTCATATTCAAAAGAGATTTTCTACTCCAGTGCATGCAGATAGATCTATTGGTTCTTTCACCATGGTAGTGTCTTTTGCTCGTTTCACATTCGGTCTGGACTCGGATACTGTAAGTTTTGCCTTGGAGGCAGCAATTGGTGGTTTTTGTGGTGAGCTGAAAGTGTTTAAACTGGCTGATAATGTTTTTGGTTTCTCAGTTTCTTGCAAGCAAGTTGGTTTGTCTATTTTGCAATTGAAATCTTACAGCTGCTTGCACTTCAAATGTTATTTTCACCTTTGGAGTAATGGTGGCCCTAATTGGAGGCGTGAGTATCATTCTTGGCTCAAGGAATGTGAGAATGAATGGGTCCTGGTCTCAAGGAAAAATAAGCAGTTCAAGAGTAAGAAATTGGATCAGTCTTTTAAGCCCATGGTTGTTAAGAAATTTCTTCCAGTTTCTATTGATCGAGTCTCCTCTGTTGACGTTGTTAATATGACTGTGGACTCAGCGGCTGCTCATACCGTTGTTGGGGTGTCTGCGTTGACTGGAAAAAATGATTGCTCTGAGCATTCACATACTGATATTAATGCATCTGTTGGTGTTGAGGCTTTGCTCCCTTCGGTGGTTAAGACTCTGACAGTGGTGGATTTCGAGTCGTGGGATTGCCGGAGATGCCTTTCGATGGGCCATAATACTGCTAGTTGTACTAACCAAATTCGTTGCAAACTCTGTTCCCGATATGGGCATAAGGCCAAGCTTTGTTTGGGGAGGGCCCAATTTACTCAAAGGTGGACACCTAAAAAGGTAAGCTCTATCTCTGTCGGAACCGTGAAGGTCCCCCTGGTCGGTACAACTTCTTCTTATTTAGTCTCGGCAACTCCGGGGGTGCTCGCCTCGACTTCTACACCTGTGTCTCCACCCCCAAATCAACCCTTGACGATTCGAGCTTCTGCCGCTGTCGGAACCATGGCCAACTTCGAGATGGATCCGCTGCCATGGCTACCTTGGGGACATCAAGTCATCGATGGTGGACCGACTAGGCTTCCGCGCACGTTCTGCTGCCCTGCGCAAGACCCGCCGGAGATTCATCGTGCTTTCTGTTATGCTCTGGTTAATCCGGCTCCACCGCCGGGGACAGAGGAGTTTTGGAGGACACAGGTTCGTATTTTCCTGACAGAGCACTTGGATAGGAACATTGTGGAGGATCAGCCTGCTGTTTTTGGTGTGGGGCTGTTCGAGATGTTTAGTGTCAATTCTAGGAACGCTTTGGTTCAGCATGGTCCTTTTAATTTGCATCTGCCTGGTGTGTCAGTGAGGTTTGTGGAACCAGAGAGAGCTTTGAACCATCGTGCTGAACAGGGATTTAGGCGTGGCTGGCTAATGTTTCTAGGTGTGCCGCCAGATTACAGGAACACGGCGGATATCATCAATGCGGTCTCTACCTTTGGCAAATACATCACCTGGAACATGGATGATCCCATTAAGTCACGGATTCTGGTTCTAGCAGATTTCACTTCGCCTGCAAGGGTTCCTCGTGATGTGGTGTTTTGCAAATTTTCCACAGTGGGAGCTATTAAAGAGTCATGGACTGCACCTGTCTATATCCTGTCAGCTGAATTTGCAGACCATTTACCAGCAGATGAAGATGAGATGCCTTTGGATGGTAATCCACACCCACTACCTGGTGGTTTAGTACCCAATGCTAATATGTTTGTGGGACCTCAATTCCCTGAAATTGGATGGGATAATGTGCAGCATCAGCAGGGGGTTGATAACCAGCAGCAACAGGATTTGGGTGAACCTTGGAATATGGTGCAAGAAGAAGTAGAGGATCAATTCTCCATGGTTTTAAATCCTTCTGAGGCCTCTGTTTCTTCAGTCCAATACCCTCCTCTGCAAATCAATCAAGATATTCAGGTTGGGCTGGTACAGACTGTGTTTGGTCCCTGCCTTCCACCTCTGATGGCCTGGACAAGACTTTTTGAGAAGAATATGCCTCAGTTCCTATCTCTCTCAATTCCTGCTTCAGTGAATGGTTCTCCTTTCTGGCTGATTAAATTGAACAAGCGTTCCTGGACTCAAGCTTTTGATCAATTGTTTGATGTCTTTGGTCTGGTGGGGAAGACAGGGCACTCTCCTAGACTGAAATTGTTTAAGGCTAAACACTCCTGTCTACCTAGTGCTGTTCCTATTCAGATGCCTCAATCTGCTATGGATTTTCAGTCCTCTGGCACTGAGAATTTTTTATCTCAAACTGCAAAGCTCAAGGCTAAGAAGGTTGTGTTACTAGGAGGACCTGTCAGACGCAGTGCCAGACAAATGGAGCTTCAGAAGGGTTTTAAGCCTTCCCCTATGCTGGATGGCCATACTCAATACAGGAAACGTGCTAAAAAGAGTAACAGTAGCTGTGATCTTTCAGTTTGGAAACCTCTGGCTATGCCCTCCAAGGAACATGAGCAGAATGCTGATGCTAACAATTTCAGTGGTGCTGATGGAGTAAAACCATATACTTCCATCCAAACTTTGCAACAGATTGGGATTGGCTTGGGGATTGATAAATCACTGCTATCTGAGGAGAGGCTTGCAGCTAGGACTCCTTCTACTTCATCAGACAGTTCAGATGTTTAGTTCACCTATGGTACTTGGGGTGGCTGGGTTGGCAGTGCAGTGGGTGTGTTTCTTTTATCCTTGGAGCTGTAATCATGTGGTTGTTGTGGCACACTTTCTGTATCTGTTAACTGGAACTTGTTTCTATGTTGTCAGACTCTATGTGCTTTTGTTACCTCCAATTGTACCAATTGGTGGTTTTCTTTTATTTATCAGTTGTAATGAATAGTACTGGTAATCGTATGTGGAAGGTGTTTGATCTCAATGTGCGTGGACTGAATGGTGAGGAGAGGCAATCTGATGTGCGTGCTAAGATTGAAGAAAGTCAGTGTTCAGTCATTTGTTTGCAAGAAACTAAAATTGAGTACTTTGATCACAGGCTAATTAAAAAAATCTGTCCCAAACGTTTTGACTCTTTTGTATACTCTCCCTCTGTGGGTGCCTCAGGAGGCATCATTGTCATTTGGAATTCATCTATATTAGCTGGGTCATTGGTGGAATTGCAAAGATTTGGTATTGTGATTGATTTTGTTTCTGTGCATAATTCTGAAAAATGGAGATTGGTTAATGTCTATGGACCTTGTCAAGGGATTGAAAGAGACAATTTTGTGTCCTGGCTCTATAATTTGGATATTGGTTTTGTTGATAATTGGTTAATTCTAGGTGATTTCAATTTTTCCAGATCAAGTGATAACAGAAATAGAGGAACTGGGGATGTTAATGATATGTTTCTGTTCAATGATATTATTGGTAATCTTGGATTAGTGGAATTACCTATTAAAGGGAGGTCCTATACATGGTCTAATATGCAGGCAGACCCTTTACTGGTTCAGTTAGACTGGTTTTTTACATCTGTTAATTGGACTATCACATACCCTAATACCTATGTACTTCCTTTGGCTAAGTCCTCCTCTGATCATCTACCATGTGTAGTAGTGATTGGTACTTGCATCCCCAAAGCTAAGATTTTTAGGTTTGAAAGTTTTTGGACAGATCAGATTGGCTTTTTGCAATGTGTCCAAAGCTCTTGGGAAAAAGAAGTATATAAATCTTCCAGTGCTGCAACATTGGCTGCCAAGTTTAAGACTTTGAGATATGATCTGAAAAGATGGAGTACTGGATTATCAAAAATAAAGATTCTGATTGAGCTTTGCAATAAAGCTATCTTTATTTTGGATGAACTTGAAGAGAATAGGGTGCTCTCTATCCCTGAGTCAAACTTCAGAAAGCTGGTTAAACAACACCTACAAAAACTGTTATCAGCTCAGACCAAATATTGGAAAGATAGGTGCACCATACGATGGGCTAAAGTGGGAGAGGAAAATTCCAAATATTTCCATGCCATGGCAACCAATAGATTGAGGAGGAACTCTGTTGCTAGTCTTAAGAGTGAGGATGGCACATTAATTACAGATCATGATCAAATGGCTGGTAAATTTTGGAATGTTTTCAAAGCCAGAATGGGTTGCACTAATGGCATCACCATGAGTCTTGATATTGATAGAATTGTTAAGAGAGTAGATGGACTGCAGGAACTATCTAAACCTTTCACTAAAACAGAAATGGATGATATTATTAAATATATGCCAGGTGATAGAGCTCCAGGTCCTGATGGGTTCACAGGTATATTTCTAAAAAAATGTTGGTCAATTGTTGCTAAGGATTTTTATCAACTGGCTCAGGATTTTCATGCTGGAAAGACAGGGGTTGCTAGCATTAATACATCCTTCATCACTCTAGTTCCCAAAAACTCATCTCCAGAGACTGAGAGTGACTATAGACCTATTTCCTTGACTAATGTTTGCCTCAAATTCCTTACTAAGCTGATTGCTAATAGGTTACAGAACAGGATTCTGGACTGTCTTAACAAGAATCAATATGGGTTTCTCAGAAACAGAACTATACAGGACTGCATTGCCTGGACTCTGGAATATATACATATGTGCCATGCTTCCAAAAGGCCAGTAATTATTTTAAAACTGGACTTTGAGAAAGCCTTTGATACAATTGAGCATGAGGCCATAATTAAAATTCTCCAGTGCAAAGGTTTTGACAGCATTTTCATAAGATGGGTAACAGATTTACTAGCCTCTGGTACTTCCCAAGTTCTACTCAATGGAGTGCCTGGTAAGCAATTTATGTGCAGAAGAGGAGTAAGGCAAGGGGACCCCTTATCTCCTTTGGTGTTCACAATGGGGGCTAACCTGCTCCATGAAGCTATCAATGATATTTTGGATTCAGGACAGATTGCTCTGCCTATTGACACAGGGGATCCTGATTTTCCAATCATCCAGTATGCAGATGATACTCTTCTTATTGTTCCTGCTGACCAGGAACAAATCATGGCCCTTAAAACCTTGTTACATAAATTCTCAGTCACCACAGGGCTTAAAATTAATTTCCATAAGTCCAGCATGTTACCAATCAATGTGGAGCCTGATGATTTATTGCTGCTAGCTGAGAGTTTTGGATGCCAAGTTGGTTCTTTACCTTTTACTTATCTTGGTTTGCCTGTGGGAACTACTAGACCAAAAATCAGTGATTTAACTCCAATTGTGACGAGATTGGAGAGGAGATTGTGTGCTTCTTCCTGTTTCTTATCACAAGGAGCTAGGCTGCAGCTGGTTAATTCAGTATTCACTTCCCTTCCTGTGCATTTTCTTGCCACTCTGCAGCTTCCTCAGGGGATTGTGGAGCAGTTGAATAGAATTATTAGACAGTGCTTATGGAGAGGAAATGATGATACTCCTAAACAGTCTCTTGCTTCTTGGGATATGATTTCTAAACCAAAAATGAAGGGAGGCTTAGGTATTACTAACTTCTCTATTAAGAATGATGCATTGATGCTCAAATTTGTCAATAAGTTTTACAACAAGTTTGAGATGCCTTGGGTTAAACTAATCTGGGACAACTACTATAGAGATACCATCCCACATAAAGAGGACCCATGTGGTTCCTTTTGGTGGAAGGATAATCTGAAATTAGTGGGAAAATTCTTGGAGATCACCAAACCAGTGGTTAATAGTGGAAAATCTGTGTGCTTTTGGATGGACTCTTGGGAGATTGGAGGTTCCTCTCTGCCACTACAGTTTAGGCTACCCAGACTTTTTTCATTTGTCAAGGATGAGAAGGCATCAGTGTGGACTATCATGAGCCTAGTGGAGAGGGAAGAGGGGTTTCACCTGCCCTTGTCAACACAAGCTTTTGATGACTTGATTATCCTCTCGGATTGGATGGATTCTGTTAGGCTAGATGCCTCAAAACATGATGAATGGCTCTGTACTTGGCAAGGTGGTACTTACACAGCTGCTAAATATTATGCTCATGTGCATAAGGACATTGTGGTTTGCCCTGTGGTACAGTGGCCATGGAAAAGTAAATGTATGATGAGGATTAAGATGTTTTCTTGGTTACTGATTAATGACAGACTGAATACAAAAGACCTTCTGAGGAGGAGACACTGGGCTGTAACTGAGGATGATAATTGTGTTCTTTGTGTTGGAGACTGCTATGAAGACAGAGATCATCTGTTCTTTCAATGCAATTTTAGCAGCAGAGTGTGGAATTATCTGGGCATTGATTGGTCACAGGGAGTTGATTTGCTTTCAAAGGCAAGGCTTGCTAGGAAGAGTTTTGGTAAACATTTCTTTTTGGAAGTGGCATTCATTGCTTGCTGGAACATTTGGAAGATCAGGAATGATGCAATTTTTAGATTGGATAGACCTAAATTCTCTGTTTGGAGAAATAGATTTGCTAATGACATGCTTCTACATGTACATAGGTTTCAGAAGGAGAAATCCTTGGCTGTAAAAAGTTGGATAGATAGCCTCCCCTAGGGGTCTGGCTGTTGTAAATGGTTGTCCCTTTCCTAACATATCAATAAAAGGCTGTGGGGTTCTTTGCCCTACAGTAGAAAAAGTCAAAAAAAAAATCCGGTTCTCGTGATGAAAAAGACCAATGAGTGGAGGATGTGCATTGATTACATGAGTCTCAACAAGCACTTCCCAAAGGATCCGTTTGCACTTCCAAGGATAGATCAGATCATAGACGCAGTGGCTGGAAGTGACCTACTATGCTTCCTGGATGCATATTCCGGGTATCATCAGATCAAGCTCAAGAAGGAAGACTGGGAGAAAACATCGTTTATAACCCCTTTTGGGGCCTTTTGTTACAAAACCATGACTTTTGGATTGAAGAACGCCGGCGCAACCTATCAGCGGTGCATTCAGAAGTGCTTTGAGGACCAAATTGGACGCAACGTTCATGCTTACATGGACGACGTGGTGATAAAGCCCAGAAAAGCAGAGACATTTATTGATGATCTGAAGGAAACAATCAAGAACCTGAGAAGATACCAGATGAAACTTAACCCGACAAAGTGTGTATTTGGAGTCCCAGCAGGGAAGTTACTCGGTTTCATTGTTTTAGAGAGAGGGATTGAAGCAAACCCGGATAAAATCAAAGCTATCCAGAGTCTGAAAAAGCCGGAAAACCTGAAGCATGTTCAGAAGCTTATGGGGTGCGTAGCAGCGCTGAGCCGGTTTATATCAAGACTCGGAGAGAAGGCAATACCCTTGTACCGGCTCTTGAGGAAATCTGATAAATTCGTTTGGGACCAAGAGGCGGATGAGGCGTTCGAGGCACTAAAGAAGTAGCTATCTGAGGCACCAGTCCTAGCAGCCCGGGTCCTAAAGAGCCCATGTTACTATACGTTGCAGCGGGGCCCCGGTCGGTTAGCGCAGTGGTTGTCGTTGAGCGCAAGGAGGATGGAAAAGATCACCCGGTCCAGAGGCCGGTCTATTATGTCAGCGAGGTGTTATCAGAAGCAAAGCAGCGCTACCCACATTGGCAGAAGTTGGTTTTCGGGGTCTTCATGGCCATCCGGAAATTGAAGCCGTATTTTCAGGAACACCCCATAACAGTGGTTAGATCTATACCAATGTCGGATATTATCAGAAACTCGGATGCAACAGGTAGAATAGCCAAGTGGGCGATCGAGATGGGAGACTATCACATCAACTACGAGCCCAGGTCAGCAATCAAATCTCAAGCTCTAGTTGATTTCATTAATGATTGGACTCACACAAGCATGCCCACAATGACTCAAAGTTCCGAGTCTTGGATAATGCACTTTGATGGTTCCAAGCAATACGAGGGATCGGGAGCTGGAGTGGTGCTCACATCACCCAAAGGAGACAAGTTGAGCTACGTGTTGCAGATTCACTTTGATTGTTCCAACAACGTGGCCGAATATGAGGCATTATTGCATGGATTGAGGATAGCCAAGGAGATGAACATTAAGAGGATACGATGCTATGGGGACTCGGATCTTGTGGTACAGCAAGTCTCGGGAACTTGGGATAGAAAAGATGCAACCATGGCAGCATACCGCAGAGAGGTGGACCGGGTTGCCGGGTGTTTTTCCGGGTATGAGGTGGAGCATGTAGATAGAAGAAAAAATGAGGCAGCAGATGCACTCGCCAGACTCGGCTCGCGCAGAGAGCCGGTTCCACCCAATGTGTTCCTGGACGAGCTATGGCGGCCGTCAGTTAAAACCGAGTCTGAGGAAGAACTGGCTAACAAAGACCCGGATTTGGAGCTCGTGGCCACAATACGCACTGTTCCCGAGTGGACAGAGCCGTTTCTGGCTTACCTATCACGGGGCGAGTTACCACAGCAAGAGGTACTAGCAAGGCAAATTCTGAGGCGAGCAAAAGGTTATTCCATCATCAATGGGGAGTTATATAAAAGGAGCGCTGCAGGAGTGTTTTTGCGCTGTGTAGCACCAGAAGAAGGCCGGCAAATCCTGAAAGAGATCCACGAAGGCGACTGTGGGCATCACGCATCCACAAGGTCCCTTGTGGTTAAAGCATATAGGCACGGTTTCTTCTGGCTCACAGCTTTAGCAGATGCGGAACGCTTGGTGGCAAGGTGCGACGGATGCCAAAGGTATGCCCGCCAAATCCATGTGCCGGCTATGGAGTTGCAAACAATTCCTTTGACCTGGCCTTTTGCCGTTTGGGGTATGGACATGGTTGGCCCCTTTCACATGTCACCTTGCAAAAAGACACATCTCTTGGTGGCTATCGATAAATTTACCAAGTGGGTTGAAGTTATGCCAGTTACTAATTGTGAAGCGATTACGGCAGTTAAGTTCCTGAAAAGGATTATCTACCGGTTCGGGTATCCTCACAGTATAATTACCGACAATGGAACCAACATGTCCCTTGGCGAGATGGAGAAATTCTGTGGTAATAACGGAATCCGGCTTGATATAGCTTCCGTAGCTCATCCACAAGCCAATGGACAAGTGGAGAGGGCAAATCAGGAGTTACTTTGTGGATTAAAGCCACGATTGCGCGTCCCATGTATCAGAGCTGCTGGAGCATGGGTTGAGGAGTTACCTTCAGTGGTTTGGGGTATCAACACCACACCTAACAGATCTACTCAGATGACACCGTTTTTCATGGTTTATGGTGCAGAAGCAGTGCTACCGAGTGATATCATCCATGACTCACCTCGAGTATCGGCTTACGTTGAGGTGGAGAACGAAAAGACCCGTCAGGACGCCGTGGATATGTTAGAAGAACACAGGGAACAAGCTTTGGAGAGATCAGCCATATACCAGCAGGATCTGAGGAGATATCATAGCCGGCGAGTCAAAACCCGGGTCTTCCAGGAAGGAGACTTGGTTCTGCGCCTGGTACAATCAAAGGAAGAAAAACACAAGTTATCCCCACCATGGGAAGGACCGTTCATCATAAGCCGGAATCTGCATAATGGATCATATTACTTGATAGATGCAAGGGAAGAGTCGGCCACGGTTAATGACACCGCTCATACCACTTCATCTATGCAGGAAAGAGAAAGACCATGGAACGTGGCTCAGCTACGTCCCTACTACACCTAGTTTAGACTAGATTTACAAGTGGAATTACACGATGTAACAGGCAGCAGGTTTCAGACGCACTCTTTTCCTATCCAGGGTACCTAAGGGGACTGGAGGGTTTTTAATGAGGCGGCTTGCTGACCTAACTTTTCTCATATCAATAAAGAGATGGTTAAACAATATATTGTTTCCTTTTCCTGTGTTTTTTATCAAGTTTTTTATCTCTGTTGTGTTTTTATTTTTTCCTTCCAGGTAAGTATTATTTATTGTTCTTAGTACATTAGTTTCTTTAGTAAATTGCATACATTTAGGTCTTGGGGGATGATTGCTTGAATAGCACAGTTACAAACTCAAAGACCCGGCCACGATGCCTATGAGTTATAAGGGCCGATTACTTGGAAACAAGTACGGCTGCAAGCTTATAACCGGACAAAGGAGCCAAACTTTCTTGACTTTTCTTACTTTAGCTCGATGTGACTCGCACTAAAGTGGCATGCTTCGCTAGCGTATGATCACAATCAGCCATGATGCCCCATGGGACTTGCCTGACCCTGTCTTCATACAGCTGTAGCAACATGATTATCCACGCGAAAGCCGGCTTACAGTACAAGAGAGTCAAAAGGGTCATCTAAACCACAAGTTATGCAGAGTACAAGGTTAATAACCGGAAACTCAAAGATTATTAAGCATAACTTCAAAACCTATGTGAAACGGCTCTAGGTTTTGGGCTTAGCATGTAACGATTTGTTCCTTTTGAAAGATCCAACACCCCAGACTCGGAATTTCGGGCCTTGGGGACTCGGGAATTTGAAAATAGAAACAAATTATCCAGCTATTCAGCTCAAAAACCCAAAAATCCGAGTCTTGGGGACTTGGGGACTTAGAAAAAAGTCCACTAGTCAAAACCCACGAGACCCGGAAACCGAGTCTCACAATAGGAACCATAGCAGAAAGTCAGAAAATCAAGAATGAAAAAGCTCAAAGTTAAGAAATATCAAATTCAAGCAAAAGGCCAGAAGAGCCACGAGATATATTAAGGCATTAAAACGTATCACAAGCCAGGATAGTAGTATCATAAAGTGCACAGGCGCACTATCAAAAGAATAATTGTTTTCAAAAGGCCCATTGGCCGAATAAAGTGCTTAAGACGGTAGCCGATAAAGAGTTCACTCGGCATCTTGAGCCGAGTCTTCCATCTTGCCCTTGCCCTTGACAGCCGGGTCTTGCTCCTTGCCTTGTTCTTCAGCATTCTTGGTGGCAACAGCGTCCGGGTCAGCAGTAGTGCCGGCCCGTGCGGGAGGAGGAACGACCGGCGTGGAGGTAGCAGGCGTAGAGTCGGCCTCAACCTTCTTCTTCGCGGCTTCTTCTCTAGCCTGAGCGGCCTCCGCCTTCCATCGGGCCAGCATATCATATGGCTTGGGAAGATACAACTTAACTGCCTTATCATCAGCATCATATGATGGGGTAATTGAACTGATATCCAAACTATCGGCGATTACGCTGGCCGAGTGACGAACCTCCTTCTGGATAGCCTTGAAGTTCTTCACTGAGAACCTGGAGCCGTCTTGGTTGAACTCTGGAAACCCGCCCACAAGCTTGGCCGGCTCAAGTTTTGGGAAATATGCCTTATCCAGCGCAAGCCCCCGGGTCACCCCAACCCGGCAGGACGAGCGTTTCCAGTGCTCAATCCACTCGGGGATAGTGGAGCACGCGTCAAGCAGCGTCTTCAGGTTGCCATGCCCGACACCTGGCCACTTCAGATCCTGAAGAATCCATTTGGTTCCGGCACAGAGCTGCCGAATTGTGCTCTTGATGGTTTTCAGCTTTGCGATATCATCTTCATCCGGAGTTGCATCATCCGGACCTGCAGAAAATAGGAAAAAGCAGTGAAGTAAGGAAATCCAACTATTTATCAGAATGAGAATCCGGGTTATAATTATTAAGTTAGGAATAGTACCAGTCAAAGCACGATATGTGTCGGCAATCTGAACGGAAAGCTTGGTCAGTTCATCTTCTGCTGCATGAGCCCTCTTTCTATATTTCCTTGTGATTTTCCCTGCCCTCTTGGCATCAGCTTCAGCCGACTCACGCAGAGTCGTCTCCTTCTCGAGGAGTTTGGTCGCCTTCGCCAATGCCTTCTCCGAGTGGGTCACGAAGGCCTGTGGGGAAACACAAGGAAGGGTTAGCCGGATAAAAAGCAAGCTATCAGTCGGATATACTACGAAGTTCCAAGCAAATTATCAATAAGTTCACTTGGAACTTGGGGACTAGACAAGGATACAGGCAATATTATTCGGATTTACCTCATGTTTGTCTATCAAAGCTTCTAGGACATTTTCTTCGTCAGCCCTCAAGGTGTGCAGGGCGTCAAGCATCTGGGAAAAAGTCATATCTTCGGGCCTGATACCAGAAGAGCCGGTAGCCTGATCACTCGGAGGACGAGCCTTCTCCGACTTTGGGGTCGAGACCCGGGTCGCCTGGGTGTCCGGATTGGGAGAGCCCATCCTTGTGTCCAGGATCTCGACGTCGTCGTCCTCAGCTTCTTCAGATGGCTTGGGAGACCCGGCTTCCTGCCGAGGCGAGTCAGCCAGGGGGTCTTGCTCCTGGTTATTTTCATCACCACCGCCAGTCGCGGCGTCCATATCGTCAATCGGCCCCTCCGTCTCCCGGTTGTCTGTGTCCATGTTATCCGGGTCACTGATCGAGACCTAGGCGCTGAGGAAAGAAAAGAGAAGTGATTAGAAACAAAAATTGATGGCTATCAAAAGGACTAGTGTATTGCTTAGCCGGAAATATGACTTACCCGGCATTCACCACGAAATCTGCAGGAAGTGAGCTGCTAGACGCGGACGAGGCTGTCACAGAATGCGAGAGTGAGACCCGGAGCTGTCCGGCCAATGCATGATTGGGGGAAGGGTGTTTTCGAGGTGAGTTGATGGGATGAGATGGAGAAATACCAGTACGACGAGCCGGGGACGTAGGAATACCCGGGTTGAGGGGATCATCGCTCGGGGAATTCCGGGTTACCCTACGCTTGGTTGGAGGCGGATCCTTCAAGTGTGGTGAATTTGATAACTGTCGGTTAAGTTCGCGCATATTATCAAAAGAATAGGGTTTGGAGGACATGGAAGAGTAGGGAACCTTGAAGACGACCCCGCGGGTTTTCCTCTTGGTCCCAACCTCGACTTCCGGCTCAACCTCGCTTTTGTCGCTCTCAGTTTCTTCCGGGTCTCCCTGGTCGTCCTTGTCACCCTTATCATCCATCCCTGAAAGGCGCAAGCATATAGTTGGAAAAAGAGAAAAAATGGGAAAGCAAAGTAATAGAGGTTGAGGTGATTGGATTCCGGGTGATACCTTCGTCAGTGTCGTGGTGGTGTCACGGCAGATGCCATGGGATGGCTAAAGATGTGGGGACGATGGACGCTGGAGGTGTCCGGGGAGGGATCACGCGACGAGTAGCCGCGTGAGGTAAGATCCACACAACACAAACAACACGATGTACCCAGGTTCAGGGCCCTCGTGAGGAGGTAAAACCCCTACTCCTGCCTTTCTCTATGTATTACGATGTCTCTCCGAGTAGGAACAGTACAAATGGTATCGCTACCGAGTAGCCCCTCGCCCCTCTCCGAGTAGAGCTAGGTCAAGAACTCAGGGTTTCTAGGGTTTCCAGTGAGCCACTGATAGCGTCTATGGGAGCATGCCTCGCGCAGGAGGCGGCGGGGCACCTTATATACATGGTGCCCAGCCGGATACGTCCAAATCTAGACAAGTGTCGACATAGTGTGCACACCGTCCTTTCTCTGAGTACCCGCTGACAGCTTTGGTCGTTGATCTTGGCTGCTTCTGTAAAGTCGTTGGGCAAAACTAGGGGACAGACTGGTATCACTGTACCTAGGCACAGAGTAGGCCCCCCTTATCCTGCCACGGCCTGCTTCCATGCTGTCACTGTCAGGCAGGCCGTCCCCACGTGAACAGTAGTTCGAATGCTGCCAAGTACGGACCCAGGATACGCGGGATCCTGTGTCAGAACGGCTCCTTTGACTTCCTGCCCGAGTAGTTTCCCGCCAAAGGTTCCCGCCAATTGTACTCGGGCCAAACCTTCTACTCGTCAGGGCAGAACTTGATTGATATCTCCTTCTGGTCATCTTGAGGTGAGACCGAGTAGCAGTCGACCGGGTAGCGAGTACCCGGTAGTCGGCTACTCGACCAAACCTCTCTTCTGTAAGCGGCCTTTACCACCTGTCTTTACCCTACTCGGGGGTAACCCCCCGACAGCAGTCCCCGAAGCTGGTTGAGTCTTGCGAACTTGTTCACTAGGCTCTGCCAGCTTAAAACCAGCCTTTGCATCTCAGCCATCGAACCTCAAGATGCCGAGTAGGTCCTCCGAGTAGCTATCTGGAAAGTACCTTGAGTTTCCTCTCTTCCGAGTAGCACTTGCTTTCTACTCTGTAACCGAGTAAAAAGACTTAGCGAAATTTCGCAAACTGAGCCTCTGCAGCGTAGAGCAACATCCAGCCCTTCACGCAGGCACTGCCCACGTGTCAAGCATCCACGACCTCGTCGTTTGGTTGCCCAGGACACGACGCCACGCGTCCAGTTTTCACGCTGTGGGCCCACCGGCCGTCATGTCCCATCACGCGCAATTACTGGCCACGATCTGATGGTGGGATCAAATGCGGCCGTTACGCGCGCAGCCCGCGCATGTGTGCGTTTCTAGCCGGCCACAGGACCCACCACACGCCACAGTCGATCCCACTTCCGCGGTGGTAACGGTAATCTCGCGAGGGAGATATAAATACCCCCGCGGTAACTTCCTTTTCCCCTTCCCTGCACTTTTCCCCTTCTGCCTCTTGTTCTTCTTCGCCACCGAGCCCTCCGCCGCCGCGCAAGCTTCCGCGCCGCCGCGGACTCACTCCACCGAGCAACTCCACTCAAAAATCATCCACTCCTCCCACTCGCAACGATGGCCAAGGCTAGCTGGGCGGGTTCCTCCGTCACCAAGGCCAATCTCGCCTGGCTCGTGACCAGCAGAAGGGTTCCCCCCGGCGTGGAGTGCCGGGCACCCGACGACGAGGTTGTGCCAGCTCCACGGGACGGCGAGCGGGTGGTCTTCATGTCGCACTTCGAGCGCGGCTTTGGACTGCCCGCCTCCGACTTCCTGCGCAAATTCCTCGACCACTTCGGGCTGCAGATGCATCATCTGCCGCCCAACGCGGTCGTCTTCCTCGCCTACCATGCGGTGGTCTGCGAGGCTTTCCTCGGCATCAGGCCCACGACTGATACGTGGCTCAGGTATTTCAATCTTCGCCAGCAGTCAGTCGGGAAGAAAGACGCCGCAGGCATCGGCCGCGCCACCGACACGGGCTGTGCCATGATGGTGCAGCGGACCGGGACGAATCATCCCCGCATCCAGGGGCTGGATTCCTGCCGAATGTGGCAGCAGTCGTTCTTCTACGTCAAGAATGTCCCCGCCACGGAAGGAGGTGCGGTTGATGATCGAATCAACCTGCCCGCTTGGAGGAATCGTGCTCCACTCGGGTCAAACTGGAAGGAGAAGCCCACCATCGACGAAATCGCCATCGAGATAGAAGATAGACTCGGCGAGCTGAAGAAACTGGGCCTCAAGAACGACGACCCGGTGGTGTGCTGGATCAAGCGCCGATTGCTCCCTCTGCAGGAGCGTTGCCATCTCATGTGTTACATGGGAGGCCCCCGCGACTGCACCAGGACCACCACCGTCGAAATCGACGACGTCGACGTTGCCTATCATGCCAAGAACATTCTGAAGACAAGCCTTAGCGAGAAGTGGCGGTATGGTTTCGTCCCGTACAGCCGCACGCAACCGATTGCCCGGGTACGCTGTTCCTACTCTGCTTTCGCCTTTGCTTCCCGAGTAGATAACTTCCCTTTCCGCCCCGACTGGCAATCACCTGGTGCACCGAGTAGAGCACTTAGTCGACTCGCGCTTAGGCTTTGTATGCTTTGTGTTTGCACGCCTATCCGGGTAGAACACTTAGAAAACTGTATAGGCTTAGTGTGCTTTGTGTCTGCACGCCTATCCGAGTAGAATACTTAGAAAACTGCATAGGCTTAGTGTGCTTTGTGTTTGCACGCCTATCCGAGTAGAGTTCCATCCTGATACTCGGTTGACTTATGATCCTTCTCTGTCTTTCAGACTCTTACTCGACAGTTGATTGAGAGTCGCGAAGTTTTTGAGGACAACTGGTTCGCCGATCGCGAGGAGGATGACATGCTGCCTTCTGATGACGCGGAACAGAGCAGTCCCGTTCCTGACAAGCGCGATGCTCTCCGCACTTGGTCGGATGAAGGCTCTCACGGTATTGTTATTTTCATCTTGTTTGTTTCTGAGAAATACCAACCCCTTGCACTGCTGTTTCTGATTCTTCCTTCTTCTCTTTTGAATTTCTCAGATGAGGCCGCTGCGGAGAAGGACGACGAGGATGAGGACGAGAACGAGGGCGATGCGCCCCTTGTCGTCCAACCTCTGTCTACTGCCCCTCCCGAAACCCGCAAGCGGACCGGCAGCGGAGCAGAGGCACCTCCAGCCAAGAAGAGGAAGCCCGCCGAGAAGGAGGAGGCCGCCGAGAAGAAGAAGAAGGTTACTGTAAAGAAACCCCGACGACAGCTTAAATCCACCACTGCGTGAGTTCTCTTCTCGTTTGCCCTTCTTCTCGCGTAGTACTGTTTTCTCCCAAATCTTCTTCCAATCCCTGACTTCTTTCTTCTCTGCAGTCCTGCCATGGATGCGAACGCAGCCTTTGCGTCCGGCCAAGACAGGGAGACAGCAGTACCCCTGATCGACCTCGTTGACGACGAGAACGACGCCACCAATGCTGCTGCCACCAACGCACAGGCTAGCGATGCTCGAGGAGCAGAACCAGAGCCAGCAGCACAAGATACCACCATTCATGAAGAGAGACCCCCTTCTCCTCCGGCTAGCAACGCAGAGGAGAACCAAGAACAAGAAATGCAAGACGCCGCCGCCCTTGAGCGGCCAGAAGTAGAACGGGAGCAGCCTACCAGCGAGGCTGCCGCACAAGAGAACATCACTGCCGAGCAGCCGGTGAAAGACGACACCGCCGCGGATGCTACCATAGCAGATGTCTACCCACTGCCAGGCGGCGCACCGAGTAGTGTTCAGCTAGGAGCTGCACCGGGCGATGGATCTGCGGCGCCACCCACTGCGCAAGGCCCTACGCCACCAACTGCGCAAGGCCCTACACCACCAACTTCCTCCTCGTCGCCACAGAGCAAGGACACATCCAGCCCTCCTGGGCGAGTAACCAGGCAACGGGCCCTTGATGCTCTGAGGGATTACTGTTCCGATAAAGGCCTTTCTGAGAAGGAAGCTGCCGATAAGGAGGCTGCTGAGAAGGCCAAGGCCGAGGAAGAAGCCGCCGAGAAGGCCAAGGCTGAGAAGGAAGCTGCTGAGAGAGCCAAGGCCGAGAAGCAAGCTGCCAAGAAAGCAGTCGCCGAGAAGGCAAAGGCCAAGACTGACGGGAAGAAACCCGAGGATCTCGAGAAGCAGGGAATCGAGAAGGAGCAAACGAAGAAAAGGGCTAGAGACCAGAGTACACCCTCCAGCGGAGCGCTCGTGATCCGCGACTCCGGCCCGATTCCTGCTGCGCTCTCTGCGGACGCTCGCGCTGCTGGCCAGCCTTGCTACCCGGAGTATATGATCGAGGTTAGCCAACAGCACACCATCGGCTTCCCTCCCCAAGATAAAGCTTTAGCTATTCAGAAGGGAAGGAAAGTTGTAGCCAGGAATACTCCTCCTTTCGATCCAGCTCAAAACAAACCCGTCAATATTGCTTCTCGGGGAGCCCAAGACAAGCCAATAACCTCCAAGGGTCTTGAGCAGGTACTGGACACTGTTGGCCACATCAGCGCCAAGTGGGACAGCAGGGTTCTCGGAGAGGAGAAGTGGCATGGCTTGACCCTTGGCTCCATCGACCACTACCGCGTGGAGTGGAACAAGATCGACCTGGGACACCAGCCCATGTCCGTCTCCACTGATACCGCAACCCTCGCAGCCAAGATGTTCTTGCACCGCAAGAACGCCGAGGATATCGAACAGAGCTACGCAGTAAGTCTTTTTTGCCTTTTCCGAGTTGAATTTTCTTCTCTTCTACTCGCCTTTCTTCTTTCTTACCATCACCCCCAGTCCCCGAGATTTGGGTCGAGTAGATGGATACTCTCCGAGTAGCCTCCTACTCGGGCCGAATCTTCTCTGCTTTGCCTAACTCATTTTCTTCTCGGTTTTCAGGATAGCGTTCTTAAGCGGACCAACTTATACCGCATCCTTCTCTGGAACCACTCCATCGCCAGGAGGCGTATCGCCGTACTGGAGAAGGAGAAGGCAATGGCCGAGGCCGCAATGGCCGAGGCCGCGAGCAAAGATGCTACCACCAGCACCCAACAGCTGGCTGAAGTGCAAGGTACGCCTTTAGCTCCGCGGTTTCTGCGTTTTATGTGTACGCCCGCTTTTGCTTTCTTACGCGCTAACCTTTCCTTCTCTGCAGACAAACTGAAGGCCTTGGCAGATGAACATGAGAAATGCCGCACTTTCGTGGCGAACGCCGAGGCCACCATAAAGAAACTTGAAGGTGAGTTTGCTGTTTACTCGGTGTGACCTTGAATCTGTTTCCTTTCTGCTTATTTACTAACCTCATCTATCTTTTCGCAGAAGATTATAAGTCATTTGCTGAGGCACACCAAGATTGCGTCAAGCCAGCGGAGGTGGAGAAACAGCTATCCGACCAGGCCATTACTCTGGTGAAGGACCACACCACCGAGATGGAGAAGCTGCAGGTCCAGCTTCAGAAAGCACTCCAAGATGCCGTCAGGATTGGCGCCGAGAGGGACAAGGCAATCGCCGAGAAGGCCAAGGCCGAGACCACTTTCAAGGCCAAGGAGAGGGCCCTCGAGGCTGAGTGCGAGACTCTGAAGAAGACCAATGCTGATCTTTTTGCTCAGATGGACAGCTTGCGCCTGATCCAATCCAGGCATATTGGCAACGAGGAGTCCTGGAAAACCAAGCTGCAGCAGCTGCGCCGCCAACTGATCGGTAAGTTTTCTCTTCATTGCATCTTTTCTTCTCGGTCTTGTTCCTTCTCTGCTTCTTCTTTCTTCTCGGTTTTTGATCTTGCTACTTGCTATTTCAGATATCTGGCCTCGTCTTGATTCTACCTCTGCGCCTACGGTAGCCAAGGCCCGAGCAGTTCGCCTTTCGCTGGGTGAGCCAATTGACACCAGGGCTGAAATCGAGGACAGCCTGCTGGTGCTTAAAGATTACTTCGAAATGCTGTCCGGCGTCGGAACTGACTTGATTCATGTGGGCTTTGAGCTCCACCGGCTGTTCTGGCCTCATGATCCCGAGCCAAGAAACATGCGGGAGCTCGCCCTCAAGCTGGAGAACGTGAAGGCCGAGTTGAAAAAGTGGCGAGCCTCCGGAGCCCGTGCTGGTGCGGACGTGATGCTTCTCTGCATAGCGTCCTGGTATGAAAACCTGGATATGCAGCTCATCCGCGGGAAGCGCAATGATTCCAAGTGGGAGACGGATGCCGAGAGCGTGGCCTTGCGCAAGCAAATTGCGTATGATGTCGCAGAATGCGCCGAGACGGAGGTCTACATCGATGGCGTTCCCGAACCCGACACCGAGTACGAGGACGAAGAAGATGATGACGAAGAGGAAGAACTTGGTGACTTCTTCGAATCTCCGAAGGGCAAGGCCGGGAAGGGAAAGGTCGCCGTCGTCGCGAGTAGTGACGAAGACGAAGGGGCGCACATCGACTCCGAGCCACTCGACTTCGGCACCTCCTCAGGTGCTGCTCTCGACGACACGGTGCCTCCTCCTGGCCACGCTTCAGGCTCCTCCTCGGCTCCAGGACCCGGCTCGGTGGCCACTGCCACTTCCGAGCAGGCGGCCACCCAGGAGGATGCCGAGATGGAGGAATCCGCCGCCGTGCAGACGGAAACGGATGCCACTCAAGCCGGCACCGAAGGAACAGCTACCGCGACCGCCACTGAAGAAACTGCTGCCAAGACCGCCGCCGAGGAAACATCAGCCAAGGCCAGCGCCGAGAACAACGCCTCCTCATCTTGAAACAACCTGCATTCTCTTTCAAACTTGAACACTTATCAGATCCCCGGGATGCCGGGAGCAGATGTAACAGACTATCTTTATCTTGCTTGCTACTCAGTTTTTATGCCCACTCGGTTTATGTTGACATTAATCAATTTGAACGACACTGGCTTAATGCCGAGTTGTGTTTCCATGCGAGTCCCCGAGTAGCTTTTCTTATTCACCCTGTCTTTTCATCTCTGCTCTACCTGCGACTTGTCGCTTGTTTGGTATTCGAGTCACAAGAATCAAGTAGCAGGGCTGCAAATACTTAGCCGCTAGAAGAAATCATGGTAACGCAGCCCACCACCTAGCCGAGAAGACGAAAACGGGGAACAAAAAGTAACCGACAATCTACTCGGTTCCTGCACTCTTTCTTCCTTAGTGATTTTCGTGTGCTCATTGACCTTTTGCTTGTTCTCTTGCTTGCCATGAAGCCGGGTTTCGGACAGCAGCAAAGTCGAAGAGTTGGCATATAGGTTTAAACACGGTACTCAATGCACTTTTGAGTTCTGAAGTGGAGCAACCGAATAGGCAAAGGAACAAGCCAAGTAAGAAAAACACTTAGAGCAATTTTGGACGAGGGCAGTCCCCGAGAACAATTTCAGATTGCAGAGTAGAATTTCAACTCGGATAGGAGGGTACATACACATCTTTGCTTACGAATGAAAACGACGAAGTAGAGCTACATTCCAGGGACGCTTGGTTTCCTCTCCAGCTTTATCTGCCCTGTTCGCCTGCGATGGGCGCACATCTACAAGGTAGTACGCGTCATTGTGCAGCGCTTTGCTGACAATGAAAGGCCCTTCCCAAGGAGGAGACAACTTGTGCATCCCGGCCGTGCGCTGCACAAGCCTAAGGACCATGTCTCCTTCTCGGAAAACCCTCGGGTTCACCTTTCGGCTATGATAGCGCCGCAGGTTTTGCTGGTAGATAGCCGAACGTGACAGAGTCAGCTCTCTTGCTTCTTCAAGCAGGTCAACGTCGTCTTCTCGAGCTTCTCTCGCCTCCACCTCAGTGTAGAGGGCTACTCGGGGGGAGTCATGCTCTAAGTCTATTGGCAACACGGCCTCAGCCCCGTATACCAAGAAGAATGGCGTGTAGCCGGTTGACCGGTTAGGGGTAGTCCTTAGACTCCACAACACCGCTGGCAACTCTTCTAGCCAACACCCAGGTGTTTTCAGCAATGGCTCAATCAGCCTCGGCTTGATGCCTGCCAGTACCATCCCATTTGCTCTCTCAACTTGCCCATTGGAGGCAGGGTGCGCGACTGACGCAACGTCTAGTCGGATATGCTTATCTCTGCAGAATCGCACCATTGCCCCCTCTGCAAAGTTGGTGCCGTTGTCGGTGATGATACTGTGCGGGTAGCCATATCTCATGATCACATCCTTCACAAACTTCACAGCTGTGACTCCATCGCACCTCCGAATAGGCTTCACCTCGATCCACTTGGTGAACTTGTCCACCATGACCAAGATATGAGTCATGTTGCCTTTAGCCGGCTTGAAAGGACCAACCATATCCAAGCACCAGACAGCAAAGGGCCATGTGATAGGAATTGTTTTCAACTCGGAAGCTGGCATGTGAATCTTACTTGCGAACATCTGGCAGCCGGCGCACTTTCTCACGATATCTTCAGCTTGCTGCAGTGCAGTGAGCCAGTAGAAGCCATGCCGAAAAGCTTTCTTGACCAAAGCCCGAGAAGAGGCGTGATGCCCACATTCCCCTTGATGTATCTCCACCAGGATTTCTTCTCCTTCTTCTGGGCTCACACAGCGTTGCAGCACGCCGGTGGCACTTCTCTTGTGCAGCACATCTCGGACTATAGTGTAGCCCTTGGACCTTCTCTGAATCTGCCTCGCGGTCACCTCATCTTCAGGTAAAGTACCGTCCCTTAGAAAGGATAATATGGGCATTGCCCAACTCGGTGTCTCCCGCACGGGAAACACTGGTTCGTCCATTTCCATTGGGACAGGCTCTGGTGGTTGTACAGGAGGAGTAGGAGCGCTTCTCTGCAGCCCAGACCGATTGGCGAGAACTTCTTCAATGAATGCAACAGCTTCTGGGTTGAGGGCGGCAGTCCCCGAGTAAGGAGTGGCAGTCCCCGAGTAGGGAATGGCAGTCCCCGGGTAGGGAGTGGCAGTCCCCGAGTAAGGAGTGGCAGTCCCCGAGTAGGGAGTGGCAGTCCCCGAGTAGGGAATGGTAGTCCCCGAGTAGAGGACGGCAGTCCCCGGGTTCCCTGCAGCACTCTCCCAGTCAATCTCCATTGGGTCAGATTCCTCACTTGGCAGAGAAGGAACAAAGATGGATTCCGAGTTGGGGGAAGGCTTGATGGATGGCTTCCTCAAATGCTCCAAGGCAATCCCCGCCGGGATGGACTGCCGAGAAGATCCCAACTTGGATAGCTCGTCTGCTGCCTCGTTCTCTGCTCGGTGAATGTGCTGGAACTCACAGCCTTCGAAAAACCCAGTCATTGACTGCACCAGGAAGCGATACGACGCCATGTTGGCATCCAAAGCATCCCAGGTACCCGAGACTTGCTGCACCACTAGATCTGAGTCGCCATAGCATATAATGCGCTGCACACCAACCTCCTTTGCTACTCGCAACCCATGCACCACTGCCTCGTACTCGGCTACATTGTTGGATGCCTTGAAATGGATCTGCAACACATACTTGAGCTGATCCCGCTTGGGTGATGTAAGCACCACGCCAGCACCAAGGCCTTCTTTCACCTTTGAGCCATCAAAGTGCATCTTCCAATAGTTGGAAACTGGAGCGGGAGGTTCATACTGCATCTCGGCCCAGTCCACAAGAAATTCCGCCAGTACCTGAGACTTGATTGCTTCTCTTCTCGTATACGCGGGAGCGTACGCGGCTAGCTCAATCGCCCACTTGGCTACTCTGCCACTCGCCTCCTTGTTACCCATGATGTCCGAGATGGGAGCTGAGCTCACAACAGTGATGGGATGCTCCTGGAAGTAATGTTTCAGCTTCCTGGCGCCCAGGTACACACCATATGTCATCTTCTGGTAATGTGGATAGTTTTGCTTGGAACTGGACAGCACTTCACTGAGATAATAGACTGGACGCTGCACACTCTTGCCTTCTTCTTCTCGCTCCACCACTATCACCACGCTGACTACTCGGTTAGTCGCCGCAATGTACAGCAGCATAGGCTCCTTGGGTAGCGGACTAGCCAAGACGGGAGCGCTAGCCAGCATTGCTTTCAGCTCATTGAATGCCACATCCGCCTGCGGAGTCCAGACAAACTTGTCGCTTTTCTTCATCAGCTGGTACAGGGGTAGAGCCTTCTCGCCCATTCGGCCCAGAAAACGGCTCAGAGATGCCAGACAACCCGTGAACTTCTGCACATCCTTCAATGATCTCGGCAAAGACATGCTCTCAATAGCTTTTATCTTAGACGGATTGGCTTCAATGCCCCGACTAGAAACCAGAAAACCGAGTAGCTTTCCAGCTGGTACACCAAAGGTACACTTACTTGGATTCAGTTTCATTTTGTACCTGCGTAGGTTAGCAAAGGTTTCCTCCAAGTCGGCAAGCAGAGTATGTGTTTTATTCGTTTTGATGACAATGTCATCTACGTACACCTGCACATTCTTGCCGAGCTGGTCATGCAAGCATTTCTGCATGCATCTCTGATAGGTTGCACCCGCATTCCTCAGGCCAAAACACATGACACGATAGCAATAAGCCCCGTACGGGGTAATGAAAGCAGTCTTTATTTGATCAGCAGGGTTGAGTGCAATCTGGTGAAAACCAGAGTAGGCATCTATGAAAGACAACAGTTCACAGCCGGCAGTGGAATCGATCACCTGATCGATGCGAGGTAGCGGGAAAGGATCCTTGGGGCATGCCTTGTTCAAGTCGGTGTAGTCGACGCACATGCGCCATGCAGTGGCAGCCTTGGGATCTTCCTTTTTCTTCTCGACCATGACCGGGTTGGCCAACCAGTCCGGGTGCAGCACTTCCATGATGAAGTTGCTGATCAACAGCTTGGTGATTTGATCACCGATGGCCTTCCTTCTCTCATCCCCGAAGCGGCGTAAAGCCTGCTTCACGGGCTTGGCGTCAGGACGCACATGCAAAGAGTGCTCAACCAACTCCCTCGGGACTCCTGGTAGATCTTCATTAGTCCAGGCGAAAACATCCCGATTCTCACGGAGGAAGTGGATGAGCGCGCTTTCCTATTTCTCGGCCAACCCGGCACCAATGATTGCCACACGCTCCGGGAACTCGGGGTCAACCTGGACTGTCTTGGTCTCCTTGGCAGCTTGGAAAGCAGTACCATGCTGGGTACTCGGCACACCTTGTGCGCCAGCTTGTGCGGACTGAGCCATGGCCACCACCTCGTACATCTTCTTCTTCTCGGCAGCAATCACCATTGACTCCGCCAGCTGGGAGCTAGCAGAGGCACACTCCATGGACTTCTTGTAATCTCCCGAGATGGTGATGATGCCATTGGGGCCGGGGATCTTCATCTTCAGATAAGCCACATGTGTCGAGGCCATGAACTTGCTCAGAGCAGGCCTGCCGAGTAGAGCATGATATGGGCTCTGATGATCCACCACCTCGAACTGCAGGCGCTCTGTGCGGCAGTTCTCCCGAGTACCGAATAGCACATCAATCCACACTCGGCCAATCGGGTTGCATGAGATCCCGGGCACAATGCCATGGAAAGTGGTCTTGCTGGGCAGCATCATGTTCTCGGCCAGGCCAAGCTTCTCGAGTGTGTCCTTGTACACGATGTTGATGCTGCTGCCGTTGTCGATCAGCACCTTGCTGAACCTCACATTCTTCTCGGGGCCCAGGAAGGTGGGATCCAGCACCAAAGCATAGGTACCCGGATTGGGCATCACCTTGGGGTGATCTGCCCGAGTCCACCTGATCTCCTGGTCACACCAATACATGTAGTGAGGGACAGCCGGAATCACTGCATTGACCTCCATGGCCCGCCTGTGCTGTGACTGCTTGTCGACTGCCTCAGAAGTGAAGATCATATAGCTCTCATGGTGCTCTTGGTACTGGTTGGAGCCATTGCCCCCATTGTTGCCATTGTTGCCATTGTTGTTGCCCTGATAGTTGTTGTTGCCTCGGTTGTTGTTGTTGCGGTTGTAGTTGTTGTTGCGGTATCTCTCGTTGTTGAAGTTCCGGTTGGCTCCTAAAGCCACCTGGTTGACATTCTCTCTTCTCGGATAAACTGGCGGCCGAGTTGCGGGAGCGCGAGTAGGCTGGACAGTAGCATTGGCAGCTGGCAGAGGAGGAGGAGGAGGCAAGCCATCACTCTTGATCACATCCCACCACTCGCACTGCCGAGTAGTGTGGTTCGTAGGCCTTGAGGGATGATGAGTGTGAAAGCTGCATGGGCCATCCTTCATGTCATCGAAGACGAACTTCTTCGGCTGCTCGGAGTTCCCGCTACCCGGCTGCGCAGTGCGGAACGGTTTCTTGTTGCCTTGGCCCTGGTTCTGGTTCTGCCCGTAGGCTCCAGCAGGTTTCTGCCTTTGGCCACCACCGCCTCCGACATTCACTGCGTTCACCTCTTCGGGATCATACCGAGTATCTACTCGGCGCTTGTTGCGGAACTCGTTGCGCTTGCTGCTGTTGAAGTTTCTTCTCGGCTCAGAGGAGTCCATCAATGGCTGAGTGGGATCGCCGAGTGCGTACTGATCCGCGATCTTGATGGTCTCGGCCAGGGTGTTCGGCATCTCCCTCTGCAATCTCTGCCAAAGCATGCTGCCATGTCGGCATCCCTGCGCAAACCAAGTGATGGCCTGCGCCTCGTTCACACCCTCACAGGTGTTCCTCAAGGTGCTCCACCGAGTAAGATACTCGCGGTCTGTCTCGTCTTCTCGCTGCCGGCAAGCCGACAACTGCTGTGGCCTATTCGGCCTCTTGTAGGTGCTCGTGAAGTTGCTGACGAAGGCATCCGAGAAGTCCAGCCAGCAGTTTATGCTGTGCTTAGGCAAGTTGTTGAGCCAAGTGCGAGCTGGACCCTCTAGCATCTGCGGCACATAGCGCACCGCCCATCTCCTGTTGCCACCCGCAATATGGACTGCGGTGACGTAGTCGTTGAGCCAATCTTCAGGCTTGGTGCTACCATTGTAGCTCTTGGTGCCTCTTGCGAGCTGGAAGCCCTTCACGGATGGCTCGTTCATGATGCGCGGGCCAAAGCACTCGGGGCCAGGAGGACCCGTGCTCTCAAGCCGCGCCGACAAGCTGAGACGGTCCAACTGGTGCCTTGCATCTCCAGGCGCCAACACACGCTCACCAACACGGTCACGGATGTCATAACCAGCCATCTCCATAGCCGAGTAGCCATCATCATACCTATCCACCTGCATTGCTGCGGGCTGCTCCAACGGGTTGGCGACTGGTGCCACTGGGCGCGGCTGCTGCCTCTGCCGAGTAGGCGGGGCTGCGGGTTGCCGAGAAGTACCCGGACGCGCGGCTTCTCGGACACGGCTTTGAGCTTGATGGGCTTGAGAGCCTGCTCTTGCAGCGTTGTGTTCCTGCCCGGGCCGCTGCGGCACAGCAACCTGTTTCGCGGCAGCGGCCGGGTCATACACCTGCATTTGCCTGTCTCTACCCGAACGCCCGCTGCGGCTCTTCTCGCGGCTCGGATGCGGAGATGAGGCTTGATCGTTAGATCTTGCCGCATGCGAGTGAACCACCTGCGAAGCTCCAGCTCCCGGGTTGGCCTTGCGGAACTCCTCGTTCTGCCTGGCGGCCTCCAGCACCAGCTCATTGAGCCTCTCCTGCTGCCTGAGACGCGCTTCTCCATCTAGGCGCGGCAACTCGGCAGCCACGGCTTGCGCAGCTCGCAGCGTCTTGGCGGGCGTGCTGTACCTTGGCCTTGTGAAGGTGTTCGCGGTGGCGGACTGCGCGGGCTCCTCCGCAACTGTCGCCATCTCGGCACCCAGGTTGCGCCGCGTAGCACCCACTCTGCTGGGCCTCCTGGCGACTGGCGTGAAGCCATGAGCCTTGTTGTACTCGAGCTGGTCCAGGCTCAGCTCAAGCCTGATCTTCTCCAACTCTGCCTGCTCGGCAAGCAGCTCCTGGCGTTGCCGCTCGAGCTGCTCCCGCGCGGCTAGGAGCTCGACGTCGGTGGGCGTGGGCATGCCGGTTCGCGCGGCAGACGCGGGGATGACCGTAGACGTGGAAGGCGGCAAGTTGCTCTCCTTCTCGTAGGGCCGGTGGTTCCTGCCACCAGCAGGCGGGTCGTCAACCTCCTCGACGACGGCCGCAGCGCCCGTAGCAGCTGCGCCAGTGTTTGCCGCCAAGCCCGTCACCATCACCTCAGCGCAGCATGCATAGCTGCGTGCAGGCCTTCCGCGAGCAGCAACCACCGCGGGAGGATCCTCCGCGTCTTGCACCAGCTCGGGGTAGGCGCTGTTGGCGACGGTGGCGACGTAGACGAGATGCGAGCCGAAGGAGATCACCGAGCCGCCCTCGGGCATGGCCATACCGCCGAAACAGCCGGCGTTGTCGGTGACGAAGTCGAAGGAGCCAAATCTGTGGACAAGGCCACAAACTACGCGCTCCACCGATGAAGATCCCGTCCGAACAAAAACTCCAGCCGGGTAAAGACAGGTGGTAAAGGCCGCTTACAGAAGAGAGGTTTGGTCGAGTAGCCGACTACCGGGTACTCGCTACCCGGTCGACTGCTACTCGGTCTCACCTCAAGATGACCAGAAGGAGATATCAATCAAGTTCTGCCCTGACGAGTAGAAGGTTTGGCCCGAGTACAATTGGCGGGAACCTTTGGCGGGAAACTACTCGGGCAGGAAGTCAAAGGAGCCGTTCTGACACAGGATCCCGCGTATCCTGGGTCCGTACTTGGCAGCATTCGAACTACTGTTCACGTGGGGACGGCCTGCCTGACAGTGACAGCATGGAAGCAGGCCGTGGCAGGATAAGGGGGGCCTACTCTGTGCCTAGGTACAGTGATACCAGTCTGTCCCCTAGTTTTGCCCAACGACTTTACAGAAGCAGCCAAGATCAACGACCAAAGCTGTCAGCGGGTACTCAGAGAAAGGACGGTGTGCACACTATGTCGACACTTGTCTAGATTTGGACGTATCCGGCTGGGCACCATGTATATAAGGTGCCCCGCCGCCTCCTGCGCGAGGCATGCTCCCATAGACGCTATCAGTGGCTCACTGGAAACCCTAGAAACCCTGAGTTCTTGACCTAGCTCTACTCGGAGAGGGGCGAGGGGCTACTCGGTAGCGATACCATTTGTACTGTTCCTACTCGGAGAGACATCGTAATACATAGAGAAAGGCAGGAGTAGGGGTTTTACCTCCTCACGAGGGCCCTGAACCTGGGTACATCGTGTTGTTTGTGTTGTGTGGATCTTACCTCACGCGGCTACTCGTCGCGTGATCCCTCCCCGGACACCTCCAGCGTCCATCGTCCCCACATCTTTAGCCATCCCATGGCATCTGCCGTGACACCACCACGACAGTTGGCGCCCACCGTGGGGCAACCAGCGGCGCTGGCTGGAGTTTTTGTTCGGACGGGATCTTCATCGGCGGAGCGCGTAGTTTGTGGCCTTGTCCACAGATTTGGCTCCTTCGACTTCGTCACCGACAACGCCGGCTGTTTCGGCGGTATGGCCATGCCCGAGGGCGGCTCGGTGATCTCCTTCGGCTCGCATCTCGTCTACGTCGCCACCGTCGCCAACAGCGCCTACCCCGAGCTGGTGCAAGACGCGGAGGATCCTCCCGCGGTGGTTGCTGCTCGCGGAAGGCCTGCACGCAGCTATGCATGCTGCGCTGAGGTGATGGTGACGGGCTTGGCGGCAAACACTGGCGCAGCTGCTACGGGCGCTGCGGCCGTCGTCGAGGAGGTTGACGACCCGCCTGCTGGTGGCAGGAACCACCGGCCCTACGAGAAGGAGAGCAACTTGCCGCCTTCCACGTCTACGGTCATCCCCGCGTCTGCCGCGCGAACCGGCATGCCCACGCCCACCGACGTCGAGCTCCTAGCCGCGCGGGAGCAGCTCGAGCGGCAACGCCAGGAGCTGCTTGCCGAGCAGGCAGAGTTGGAGAAGATCAGGCTTGAGCTGAGCCTGGACCAGCTCGAGTACAACAAGGCTCATGGCTTCACGCCAGTCGCCAGGAGGCCCAGCAGAGTGGGTGCTACGCGGCGCAACCTGGGTGCCGAGATGGCGACAGTTGCGGAGGAGCCCGCGCAGTCCGCCACCGCGAACACCTTCACAAGGCCAAGGTACAGCACGCCCGCCAAGACGCTGCGAGCTGCGCAAGCCGTGGCTGCCGAGTTGCCGCGCCTAGATGGAGAAGCGCGTCTCAGGCAGCAGGAGAGGCTCAATGAGCTGGTGCTGGAGGCCGCCAGGCAGAACGAGGAGTTCCGCAAGGCCAACCCGGGAGCTGGAGCTTCGCAGGTGGTTCACTCGCATGCGGCAAGATCTAACGATCAAGCCTCATCTCCGCATCCGAGCCGCGAGAAGAGCCGCAGCGGGCGTTCGGGTAGAGACAGGCAAATGCAGGTGTATGACCCGGCCGCTGCCGCGAAACAGGTTGCTGTGCCGCAGCGGCCCGGGCAGGAACACAACGCTGCAAGAGCAGGCTCTCAAGCCCATCAAGCTCAAAGCCGTGTCCGAGAAGCCGCGCGTCCGGGTACTTCTCGGCAACCCGCAGCCCCGCCTACTCGGCAGAGGCAGCAGCCGCGCCCAGTGGCACCAGTCGCCAACCCGTTGGAGCAGCCCGCAGCAATGCAGGTGGATAGGTATGATGATGGCTACTCGGCTATGGAGATGGCTGGTTATGACATCCGTGACCGTGTTGGTGAGCGTGTGTTGGCGCCTGGAGATGCAAGGCACCAGTTGGACCGTCTCAGCTTGTCGGCGCGGCTTGAGAGCACGGGTCCTCCTGGCCCCGAGTGCTTTGGCCCGCGCATCATGAACGAGCCATCCGTGAAGGGCTTCCAGCTCGCAAGAGGCACCAAGAGCTACAATGGTAGCACCAAGCCTGAAGATTGGCTCAACGACTACGTCACCGCAGTCCATATTGCGGGTGGCAACAGGAGATGGGCGGTGCGCTATGTGCCGCAGATGCTAGAGGGTCCAGCTCGCACTTGGCTCAACAACTTGCCTAAGCACAGCATAAACTGCTGGCTGGACTTCTCGGATGCCTTCGTCAGCAACTTCACGAGCACCTACAAGAGGCCGAATAGGCCACAGCAGTTGTCGGCTTGCCGGCAGCGAGAAGACGAGACAGACCGCGAGTATCTTACTCGGTGGAGCACCTTGAGGAACACCTGTGAGGGTGTGAACGAGGCGCAGGCCATCACTTGGTTTGCGCAGGGATGCCGACATGGCAGCATGCTTTGGCAGAGATTGCAGAGGGAGATGCCGAACACCCTGGCCGAGACCATCAAGATCGCGGATCAGTACGCACTCGGCGATCCCACTCAGCCATTGATGGACTCCTCTGAGCCGAGAAGAAACTTCAACAGCAGCAAGCGCAACGAGTTCCGCAACAAGCGCCGAGTAGATACTCGGTATGATCCCGAAGAGGTGAACGCAGTGAATGTCGGAGGCGGTGGTGGCCAAAGGCAGAAACCTGCTGGAGCCTACGGGCAGAACCAGAACCAGGGCCAAGGCAACAAGAAACCGTTCCGCACTGCGCAGCCGGGTAGCGGGAACTCCGAGCAGCCGAAGAAGTTCGTCTTCGATGACATGAAGGATGGCCCATGCAGCTTTCACACTCATCATCCCTCAAGGCCTGCGAACCACACTACTCGGCAGTGCGAGTGGTGGGATGTGATCAAGAGTGATGGCTTGCCTCCTCCTCCTCCTCTGCCAGCTGCCAATGCTACTGTCCAGCCTACTCGCGCTCCCGCAACTCGGCCGCCAGTTTATCCGAGAAGAGAGAATGTCAACCAGGTGGCTTTAGGAGCCAACCGGAACTTCAACAACGAGAGATACCGCAACAACAACTACAACCGCAACAACAACAACCGAGGCAACAACAACTATCAGGGCAACAACAATGGCAACAATGGCAACAATGGGGGCAATGGCTCCAACCAGTACCAAGAGCACCATGAGAGCTATATGATCTTCACTTCTGAGGCAGTCGACAAGCAGTCACAGCACAGGCGGGCCATGGAGGTCAATGCAGTGATTCCGGCTGTCCCTCACTACATGTATTGGTGTGACCAGGAGATCAGGTGGACTCGGGCAGATCACCCCAAGGTGATGCCCAATCCGGGTACCTATGCTTTGGTGCTGGATCCCACCTTCCTGGGCCCCGAGAAGAATGTGAGGTTCAGCAAGGTGCGGATCGACAACGGCAGCAGCATCAACATCGTGTACAAGGACACACTCGAGAAGCTTGGCCTGGCCGAGAACATGATGCTGCCCAGCAAGACCACTTTCCATGGCATTGTGCCCGGGATCTCATGCAACCCGATTGGCCGAGTGTGGATTGATGTGCTATTCGGTACTCGGGAGAACTGCCGCACAGAGCGCCTGCAGTTCGAGGTGGTGGATCATCAGAGCCCATATCATGCTCTACTCGGCAGGCCTGCTCTGAGCAAGTTCATGGCCTCGACACATGTGGCTTATCTGAAGATGAAGATCCCCGGCCCCAATGGCATCATCACCATCTCGGGAGATTACAAGAAGTCCATGGAGTGTGCCTCTGCTAGCTCCCAGCTGGCGGAGTCAATGGTGATTGCTGCCGAGAAGAAGAAGATGTACGAGGTGGTGGCCATGGCTCAGTCCGCACAAGCTGGCGCACAAGGTGTGCCGAGTACCCAGCATGGTACTGCTTTCCAAGCTGCCAAGGAGACCAAGACAGTCCAGGTTGACCCCGAGTTCCCGGAGCGTGTGGCAATCATTGGTGCCGGGTTGGCCGAGAAATAGGAAAGCGCGCTCATCCACTTCCTCCGTGAGAATCGGGATGTTTTCGCCTGGACTAATGAAGATCTACCAGGAGTCCCGAGGGAGTTGGTTGAGCACTCTTTGCATGTGCGTCCTGACGCCAAGCCCGTGAAGCAGGCTTTACGCCGCTTCGGGGATGAGAGAAGGAAGGCCATCGGTGATCAAATCACCAAGCTGTTGATCAGCAACTTCATCATGGAAGTGCTGCACCCGGACTGGTTGGCCAACCCGGTCATGGTCGAGAAGAAAAAGGAAGATCCCAAGGCTGCCACTGCATGGCGCATGTGCGTCGACTACACCGACTTGAACAAGGCATGCCCCAAGGATCCTTTCCCGCTACCTCGCATCGATCAGGTGATCGATTCCACTGCCGGCTGTGAACTGTTGTCTTTCATAGATGCCTACTCTGGTTTTCACCAGATTGCACTCAACCCTGCTGATCAAATAAAGACTGCTTTCATTACCCCGTACGGGGCTTATTGCTATCGTGTCATGTGTTTTGGCCTGAGGAATGCGGGTGCAACCTATCAGAGATGCATGCAGAAATGCTTGCATGACCAGCTCGGCAAGAATGTGCAGGTGTACGTAGATGACATTGTCATCAAAACGAATAAAACACATACTCTGCTTGCCGACTTGGAGGAAACCTTTGCTAACCTACGCAGGTACAAAATGAAACTGAATCCAAGTAAGTGTACCTTTGGTGTACCAGCTGGAAAGCTACTCGGTTTTCTGGTTTCTAGTCGGGGCATTGAAGCCAATCCGTCTAAGATAAAAGCTATTGAGAGCATGTCTTTGCCGAGATCATTGAAGGATGTGCAGAAGTTCACGGGTTGTCTGGCATCTCTGAGCCGTTTTCTGGGCCGAATGGGCGAGAAGGCTCTACCCCTGTACCAGCTGATGAAGAAAAGCGACAAGTTTGTCTGGACTCCGCAGGCGGATGTGGCATTCAATGAGCTGAAAGCAATGCTGGCTAGCGCTCCCGTCTTGGCTAGTCCGCTACCCAAGGAGCCTATGCTGCTGTACATTGCGGCGACTAACCGAGTAGTCAGCGTGGTGATAGTGGTGGAGCGAGAAGAAGAAGGCAAGAGTGTGCAGCGCCCAGTCTATTATCTCAGTGAAGTGCTGTCCAGTTCCAAGCAAAACTATCCACATTACCAGAAGATGACATATGGTGTGTACCTGGGCGCCAGGAAGCTGAAACATTACTTCCAGGAGCATCCCATCACTGTTGTGAGCTCAGCTCCCATCTCGGACATCATGGGTAACAAGGAGGCGAGTGGCAGAGTAGCCAAGTGGGCGATTGAGCTAGCCGCGTACGCTCCCGCGTATACGAGAAGAGAAGCAATCAAGTCTCAGGTACTGGCGGAATTTCTTGTGGACTGGGCCGAGATGCAGTATGAACCTCCCGCTCCAGTTTCCAACTATTGGAAGATGCACTTTGATGGCTCAAAGGTGAAAGAAGGCCTTGGTGCTGGCGTGGTGCTTACATCACCCAAGCGGGATCAGCTCAAGTATGTGTTTCAGATCCATTTCAAGGCATCCAACAATGTAGCCGAGTACGAGGCAGTGGTGCATGGGTTGCGAGTAGCAAAGGAGGTTGGTGTGCAGCGCATTATATGCTATGGCGACTCAGATCTAGTGGTGCAGCAAGTCTCGGGTACCTGGGATGCTTTGGATGCCAACATGGCGTCGTATCGCTTCCTGGTGCAGTCAATGACTGGGTTTTTCGAAGGCTGTGAGTTCCAGCACATTCACCGAGCAGAGAACGAGGCAGCAGACGAGCTATCCAAGTTGGGATCTTCTCGGCAGTCCATCCCGGCGGGGATTGCCTTGGAGCATTTGAGGAAGCCATCCATCAAGCCTTCCCCCAACTCGGAATCCATCTTTGTTCCTTCTCTGCCAAGTGAGGAATCTGACCCAATGGAGATTGACTGGGAGAGTGCTGCAGGGAACCCGGGGACTGCCGTCCTCTACTCGGGGACTACCATTCCCTACTCGGGGACTGCCACTCCCTACTCGGGGACTGCCACTCCTTACTCGGGGACTGCCACTCCCTACCCGGGGACTGCCATTCCCTACTCGGGGACTGCCACTCCTTACTCGGGGACTGCCGCCCTCAACCCAGAAGCTGTTGCATTCATTGAAGAAGTTCTCGCCAATCGGTCTGGGCTGCAGAGAAGCGCTCCTACTCCTCCTGTACAACCACCAGAGCCTGTCCCAATGGAAATGGACGAACCAGTGTTTCCCGTGCGGGAGACACCGAGTTGGGCAATGCCCATATTATCCTTTCTAAGGGACGGTACTTTACCTGAAGATGAGGTGACCGCGAGGCAGATTCAGAGAAGGTCCAAGGGCTACACTATAGTCCGAGATGTGCTGCACAAGAGAAGTGCCACCGGCGTGCTGCAACGCTGTGTGAGCCCAGAAGAAGGAGAAGAAATCCTGGTGGAGATACATCAAGGGGAATGTGGGCATCACGCCTCTTCTCGGGCTTTGGTCAAGAAAGCTTTTCGGCATGGCTTCTACTGGCTCACTGCACTGTAGCAAGCTGAAGATATCGTGAGAAAGTGCGCCGGCTGCCAGATGTTCGCAAGTAAGATTCACATGCCAGCTTCCGAGTTGAAAACAATTCCTATCACATGGCCCTTTGCTGTCTGGTGCTTGGATATGGTTGGTCCTTTCAAGCCGGCTAAAGGCAACATGACTCATATCTTGGTCATGGTGGACAAGTTCACCAAGTGGATCGAGGTGAAGCCTATTCGGAGGTGCGATGGAGTCACAGCTGTGAAGTTTGTGAAGGATGTGATCATGAGATATGGCTACCCGCACAGTATCATCACCGACAACGGCACCAACTTTGCAGAGGGGGCAATGGTGCGATTCTGCAGAGATAAGCATATCCGACTAGACGTTGCGTCAGTCGCGCACCCTGCCTCCAATGGGCAAGTTGAGAGAGCAAATGGGATGGTACTGGCAGGCATCAAGCCGAGGCTGATTGAGCCATTGCTGAAAACACCTGGGTGTTGGCTAGAAGAGTTGCCAGCGGTGTTGTGGAGTCTAAGGACTACCCCTAACCGGTCAACCGGCTACACGCCATTCTTCTTGGTATACGGGGCTGAGGCCGTGTTGCCAATAGACTTAGAGCATGACTCCCCCCGAGTAGCCCTCTACACTGAGGTGGAGGCGAGAGAAGCTCGAGAAGACGACGTTGACCTGCTTGAAGAAGCAAGAGAGCTGACTCTGTCACGTTCGGCTATCTACCAGCAAAACCTGCGGCGCTATCATAGCCGAAAGGTGAACCCGAGGGTTTTCCGAGAAGGAGACATGGTCCTTAGGCTTGTGCAGCGCACGGCCGGGATGCACAAGTTGTCTCCTCCTTGGGAAGGGCCTTTCATTGTCAGCAAAGCGCTGCACAATGACGCGTACTACCTTGTAGATGTGCGCCCATCGCAGGCGAACAGGGCAGATAAAGCTGGAGAGGAAACCAAGCGTCCCTGGAATGTAGCTCTACTTCGTCGTTTTCATTCGTAAGCAAAGATGTGTATGTACCCTCCTATCCGAGTTGAAATTCTACTCTGCAATCTGAAATTGTTCTCGGGGACTGCCCTCGTCCAAAATTGCTCTAAGTGTTTTTCTTACTTGGCTTGTTCCTTTGTCTATTCGGTTGCTCCACTTCAGAACTCAAAAGTGCATTGAGTACCGTGTTTAAACCTATATGCCAACTCTTCGACTTTGCTGCTGTCCGAAACCCGGCTTCATGGCAAGCAAGAGAACAAGCAAAAGGTCAATGAGCACACGAAAATCACTAAGGAAGAAAGAGTGCAGGAACCGAGTAGATTGTCGGTTACTTTTTGTTCCCCGTTTTCGTCTTCTCGGCTAGGTGGTGGGCTGCGTTACCATGATTGCTTCTAGCGGCTAAGTATTTGCAGCCCTGCTACTTGATTCTTGTGACTCGAATACCAAACAAGCGACAAGTCGCAGGTAGAGCAGAGATGAAAAGACAGGGTGAATAAGAAAAGCTACTCGGGGACTCGCATGGAAACACAACTCGGCATTAAGCCAGTGTCGTTCAAATTGATTAATGTCAACATAAACCGAGTGGGCATAAAAACTGAGTAGCAAGCAAGATAAAGATAGTCTGTTACATCTGCTCCCGGCATCCCGGGGATCTGATAAGTGTTCAAGTTTGAAAGAGAATGCAGGTTGTTTCAAGATGAGGAGGCGTTGTTCTCGGCGCTGGCCTTGGCTGATGTTTCCTCGGCGGCGGTCTTGGCAGCAGTTTCTTCAGTGGCGGTCGCGGTAGCTGTTCCTTCGGTGCCGGCTTGAGTGGCATCCGTTTCCGTCTGCACGGCGGCGGATTCCTCCATCTCGGCATCCTCCTAGGTGGCCGCCTGCTCGGAAGTGGCTGTGGCCACCGAGCCGGGTCCTGGAGCCGAGGAGGAGCCTGAAGCGTGGCCAGGAGGAGGCACCATGTCGTCGAGAGCAGCACCTGAGGAGGTGCCGAAGTCGAGTGGCTCGGAGTCGATGTGCGCCCCTTCGTCTTCGTCACTACTCGCGACGACGGCGGCCTTTCCCTTCCCGGCCTTGCCCTTGGGAGATTCGAAGAAGTCACCAAGTTCTTCCTCTTCGTCATCATCTTCTTCGTCCTCGTACTCGGTGTCGGGTTCGGGAACGCCATCGATGTAGACCTCCGTCTCGGCGCATTCTGCGACATCATACGCAATCTGCTTGCGCAAGGCCACGCTCTCGGCATCCGTCTCCCACTTGGAATCATTGCGCTTCCCGCGGATGAGCTGCATATCCAGGTTTTCATACCAGGACGCTATGCAGAGAAGCATCACGTCCGCACCAGCACGGGCTCCGGAGGCTCGCCACTTTTTCAACTCGGCCTTCACGTTCTCCAGCTTGAGGGCGAGCTCCCGCATGTTTCTTGGCTCGGGATCATGAGGCCAGAACAGCCGGTGGAGCTCAAAGCCCACATGAATCAAGTCAGTTCCGACGCCGGACAGCATTTCGAAGTAATCTTTAAGCACCAGCAGGCTGTCCTCGATTTCAGCCCTGGTGTCAATTGGCTCACCCAGCGAAAGGCGAACTGCTCGGGCCTTGGCTACCGTAGGCGCAGAGGTAGAATCAAGACGAGGCCAGATATCTGAAATAGCAAGTAGCAAGATCAAAAACCGAGAAGAAAGAAGAAGCAGAGAAGGAACAAGACCGAGAAGAAAAGATGCAATGAAGAGAAAACTTACCGATCAGTTGGCGGCGCAGCTGCTGCAGCTTGGTTTTCCAGGACTCCTCGTTGCCAATATGCCTGGATTGGATCAGGCGCAAGCTGTCCATCTGAGCAAAAAGATCAGCATTGGTCTTCTTCAGAGTCTCGCACTCAGCCTCGAGGGCCCTCTCCTTGGCCTTGAAAGTGGTCTCGGCCTTGGCCTTCTCGGCGATTGCCTTGTCCCTCTCGGCGCCAATCCTGACGGCATCTTGGAGTGCTTTCTGAAGCTGGACCTGCAGCTTCTCCATCTCGGTGGTGTGGTCCTTCACCAGAGTAATGGCCTGGTCGGATAGCTGTTTCTCCACCTCCGCTGGCTTGACGCAATCTTGGTGTGCCTCAGCAAATGACTTATAATCTTCTGCGAAAAGATAGATGAGGTTAGTAAATAAGCAGAAAGGAAACAGATTCAAGGTCACACCGAGTAAACAGCAAACTCACCTTCAAGTTTCTTTATGGTGGCCTCGGCGTTCGCCACGAAAGTGCGGCATTTCTCATGTTCATCTGCCAAGGCCTTCAGTTTGTCTGCAGAGAAGGAAAGGTTAGCGCGTAAGAAAGCAAAAGCGGGCGTACACATAAAACGCAGAAACCGCGGAGCTAAAGGCGTACCTTGCACTTCAGCCAGCTGTTGGGTGCTGGTGGTAGCATCTTTGCTCGCGGCCTCGGCCATTGCCTTCTCCTTCTCCAGTACGGCGATACGCCTCCTGGCGATGGAGTGGTTCCAGAGAAGGATGCGGTATAAGTTGGTCCGCTTAAGAACGCTATCCTGAAAACCGAGAAGAAAATGAGTTAGGCAAAGCAGAGAAGATTCGGCCCGAGTAGGAGGCTACTCGGAGAGTATCCATCTACTCGACCCAAATCTCGGGGACTGGGGGTGATGGTAAGAAAGAAGAAAGGCGAGTAGAAGAGAAGAAAATTCAACTCGGAAAAGGCAAAAAAGACTTACTACGTAGCTCTGTTCGATATCCTCGGCGTTCTTGCGGTGCAAGAACATCTTGGCTGCGAGGGTTGCGGTATCAGTGGAGACGGACATGGGCTGGTGTCCCAGGTCGATCTTGTTCCACTCCACGCGGTAGTGGTCGATGGAGCCAAGGGTCAAGCCATGCCACTTCTCCTCTCCGAGAACCCTGCTGTCCCACTTGGCGCTGATGTGGCCAACAGTGTCCAGTACCTGCTCAAGACCCTTGGAGGTTATTGGCTTGTCTTGGGCTCCCCGAGAAGCAATATTGACGGGTTTGTTTTGAGCTGGATCGAAGGGAGGAGTATTCCTGGCTACAACTTTCCTTCCCTTCTGAATAGCTAAAGCTTTATCTTGGGGAGGGAAGCCGATGGTGTGCTGTTGGCTAACCTCGATCATATACTCCGGGTAGCAAGGCTGGCCAGCAGCGCGAGCGTCCGCAGAGAGCGCAGCAGGAATCGGGCCGGAGTCGCGGATCACGAGCGCTCCGCTGGAGGGTGTACTCTGGTCTCTAGCCCTTTTCTTCGTTTGCTCCTTCTCGATTCCCTGCTTCTCGAGATCCTCGGGTTTCTTCCCGTCAGTCTTGGCCTTTGCCTTCTCGGCGACTGCTTTCTTGGCAGCTTGCTTCTCGGCCTTGGCTCTCTCAGCAGCTTCCTTCTCAGCCTTGGCCTTCTCGGCGGCTTCTTCCTCGGCCTTGGCCTTCTCAGCAGCCTCCTTATCGGCAGCTTCCTTCTCAGAAAGGCCTTTATCGGAACAGTAATCCCTCAGAGCATCAAGGGCCCGTTGCCTGGTTACTCGCCCAGGAGGGCTGGATGTGTCCTTGCTCTGTGGCGACGAGGAGGAAGTTGGTGGTGTAGGGCCTTGCGCAGTTGGTGGCGTAGGGCCTTGCGCAGTGGGTGGCGCCGCAGATCCATCGCCCGGTGCAGCTCCTAGCTGAACACTACTCGGTGCGCCGCCTGGCAGTGGGTAGACATCTGCTATGGTAGCATCCGCGGCGGTGTCGTCTTTCACCGGCTGCTCGGCAGTGATGTTCTCTTGTGCGGCAGCCTCGCTGGTAGGCTGCTCCCGTTCTACTTCTGGCCGCTCAAGGGCGGCGGCGTCTTGCATTTCTTGTTCTTGGTTCTCCTCTGCGTTGCTAGCCGGAGGAGAAGGGGGTCTCTCTTCATGAATGGTGGTATCTTGTGCTGCTGGCTCTGGTTCTGCTCCTCGAGCATCGCTAGCCTGTGCGTTGGTGGCAGCAGCATTGGTGGCGTCGTTCTCGTCGTCAACGAGGTCGATCAGGGGTACTGCTGTCTCCCTGTCTTGGCCGGACGCAAAGGCTGCGTTCGCATCCATGGCAGGACTGCAGAGAAGAAAGAAGTCAGGGATTGGAAGAAGATTTGGGAGAAAACAGTACTACGCGAGAAGAAGGGCAAACGAGAAGAGAACTCACGCAGTGGTGGATTTAAGCTGTCGTCGGGGTTTCTTTACAGTAACCTTCTTCTTCTTCTCGGCGGCCTCCTCCTTCTCGGCGGGCTTCCTCTTCTTGGCTGGAGGTGCCTCTGCTCCGCTGCCGGTCCGCTTGCGGGTTTCGGGAGGGGCAGTAGACAGAGGTTGGACGACAAGGGGCGCATCGCCCTCGTTCTCGTCCTCATCCTCGTCGTCCTTCTCCGCAGCGGCCTCATCTGAGAAATTCAAAAGAGAAGAAGGAAGAATCAGAAACAGCAGTGCAAGGGGTTGGTATTTCTCAGAAACAAACAAGATGAAAATAACAATACCGTGAGAGCCTTCATCCGACCAAGTGCGGAGAGCATCGCGCTTGTCAGGAACGGGACTGCTCTGTTCCGCGTCATCAGAAGGCAGCATGTCATCCTCCTCGCGATCGGCGAACCAGTTGTCCTCAAAAACTTCGCGACTCTCAATCAACTGTCGAGTAAGAGTCTGAAAGACAGAGAAGGATCATAAGTCAACCGAGTATCAGGATGGAACTCTACTCGGATAGGCGTGCAAACACAAAGCACACTAAGCCTATGCAGTTTTCTAAGTATTCTACTCGGATAGGCGTGCAGACACAAAGCACACTAAGCCTATACAGTTTTCTAAGTGTTCTACCCGGATAGGCGTGCAAACACAAAGCATACAAAGCCTAAGCGCGAGTCGACTAAGTGCTCTACTCGGTGCACCAGGTGATTGCCAGTCGGGGCGGAAAGGGAAGTTATCTACTCGGGAAGCAAAGGCGAAAGCAGAGTAGGAACAGCGTACCCGGGCAATCGGTTGCGTGCGGCTGTACGGGACGAAACCATACCGCCACTTCTCGCTAAGGCTTGTCTTCAGAATGTTCTTGGCATGATAGGCAACGTCGACGTCGTCGATTTCGACGGTGGTGGTCCTGGTGCAGTCGCGGGGGCCTCCCATGTAACACATGAGATGGCAACGCTCCTGCAGAGGGAGCACTCGGCGCTTGATCCAGCACACCACCGGGTCGTCGTTCTTGAGGCCCAGTTTCTTCAGCTCGCCGAGTCTATCTTCTATCTCGATGGCGATTTCGTCGATGGTGGGCTTCTCCTTCCAGTTTGACCCGAGTGGAGCACGATTCCTCCAAGCGGGCAGGTTGATTCGATCATCAACCGCACCTCCTTCCGTGGCGGGGACATTCTTGACGTAGAAGAACGACTGCTGCCACATTCGGCAGGAATCCAGCCCCTGGATGCGGGGATGATTCGTCCCGGTCCGCTGCACCATCATGGCACAGCCCGTGTCGGTGGCGCGGCCGATGCCTGCGGCGTCTTTCTTCCCGACTGACTGCTGGCGAAGATTGAAATACCTGAGCCACGTATCAGTCGTGGGCCTGATGCCGAGGAAAGCCTCGCAGACCACCGCATGGTAGGCGAGGAAGACGACCGCGTTGGGCGGCAGATGATGCATCTGCAGCCCGAAGTGGTCGAGGAATTTGCGCAGGAAGTCGGAGGCGGGCAGTCCAAAGCCGCGCTCGAAGTGCGACATGAAGACCACCCGCTCGCCGTCCCGTGGAGCTGGCACAACCTCGTCGTCGGGTGCCCGGCACTCCACGCCGGGGGGAACCCTTCTGCTGGTCACGAGCCAGGCGAGATTGGCCTTGGTGACGGAGGAACCCGCCCAGCTAGCCTTGGCCATCGTTGCGAGTGGGAGGAGTGGATGATTTTTGAGTGGAGTTGCTCGGTGGAGTGAGTCCGCGGCGGCGCGGAAGCTTGCGCGGCGGCGGAGGGCTCGGTGGCGAAGAAGAACAAGAGGCAGAAGGGGAAAAGTGCAGGGAAGGGGAAAAGGAAGTTACCGCGGGGGTATTTATATCTCCCTCGCGAGATTACCGTTACCACCGCGGAAGTGGGATCGACTGTGGCGTGTGGTGGGTCCTGTGGCCGGCTAGAAACGCACACATGCGCGGGCTGCGCGCGTAACGGCCGCATTTGATCCCACCATCAGATCGTGGCCAGTAATTGCGCGTGATGGGACATGACGGCCGGTGGGCCCACAGCGTGAAAACTGGACGCGTGGCGTCGTGTCCTGGGCAACCAAACGACGAGGTCGTGGATGCTTGACACGTGGGCAGTGCCTGCGTGAAGGGCTGGATGTTGCTCTACGCTGCAGAGGCTCAGTTTGCGAAATTTCGCTAAGTCTTTTTACTCGGTTACAGAGTAGAAAGCAAGTGCTACTCGGAAGAGAGGAAACTCAAGGTACTTTCCAGATAGCTACTCGGAGGACCTACTCGGCATCTTGAGGTTCGATGGCTGAGATGCAAAGGCTGGTTTTAAGCTGGCAGAGCCTAGTGAACAAGTTCGCAAGACTCAACCAGCTTCGGGGACTGCTGTCGGGGGGTTACCCCCGAGTAGGGTAAAGACAGGTGGTAAAGGCCGCTTACAGAAGAGAGGTTTGGTCGAGTAGCCGACTACCGGGTACTCGCTACCCGGTCGACTGCTACTCGGTCTCACCTCAAGATGACCAGAAGGAGATATCAATCAAGTTCTGCCCTGACGAGTAGAAGGTTTGGCCCGAGTACAATTGGCGGGAACCTTTGGCGGGAAACTACTCGGGCAGGAAGTCAAAGGAGCCGTTCTGACACAGGATCCCGCGTATCCTGGGTCCGTACTTGGCAGCATTCGAACTACTGTTCACGTGGGGACGGCCTGCCTGACAGTGACAGCATGGAAGCAGGCCGTGGCAGGATAAGGGGGGCCTACTCTGTGCCTAGGTACAGTGATACCAGTCTGTCCCCTAGTTTTGCCCAACGACTTTACAGAAGCAGCCAAGATCAACGACCAAAGCTGTCAGCGGGTACTCAGAGAAAGGACGGTGTGCACACTATGTCGACACTTGTCTAGATTTGGACGTATCCGGCTGGGCACCATGTATATAAGGTGCCCCGCCGCCTCTTGCGCGAGGCATGCTCCCATAGACGCTATCAGTGGCTCACTGGAAACCCTAGAAACCCTGAGTTCTTGACCTAGCTCTACTCGGAGAGGGGCGAGGGGCTACTCGGTAGCGATACCATTTGTACTGTTCCTACTCGGAGAGACATCGTAATACATAGAGAAAGGCAGGAGTAGGGGTTTTACCTCCTCACGAGGGCCCTGAACCTGGGTACATCGTGTTGTTTGTGTTGTGTGGATCTTACCTCACGCGGCTACTCGTCGCGTGATCCCTCCCCGGACACCTCCAGCGTCCATCGTCCCCACATCTTTAGCCATCCCATGGCATCTGCCGTGACACCACCACGACACTGACGAAGGTATCACCCGGAATCCAATCACCTCAACCTCTATTACTTTGCTTTCCCATTTTTTCTCTTTTTCCAACTATATGCTTGCGCCTTTCAGGGATGGATGATAAGGGTGACAAGGACGACCAGGGAGACCCGGAAGAAACTGAGAGCGACAAAAGCGAGGTGACAAGGACGACAAGGACGGCTATCTTGGCCAGGTGGGGCTGGATGGATTCTCGTTCCGACTCAGAGGCGAAAGCGTTAAAAGTGTCGGAAAGATCTAAGAGACCCTCCGAGTAACCCGGCAATTTCTTTTCGCCGGGTGGGGAGGTGTCCCGGCAATAAAAGAAGGTTTGCTGCCAGTGCTTAACATGGGAGTTAAGACTGAGAGTCGGCATGGGTGAATTCTTGCGGCGCTGGATAGAAACCCCGCCGCAGGCCAAGAGGGCCCCGTCACCGCTTTCGCGGCACGGTTTGCATTGGAAAAGTTCGATAAACAAAGTGAGATTGGGCGGGATGCACAAGTAAGATTCGCAAAGGACTATGAAATGGGTTATATTCAACATAGAGTTAGGCCCTATGTCGAATACCCGGAGGCCATAATGGCTGAGGACTTCACGGAAGAAGGAGTGACCCGGGAGGCGAAACCCCCGGATCACGTGCTCAACAAAGCATATTACCTCGTCGGGATTGGGGGTAGGCCGGGTCTCATCACCCGGTACCCTCCAATGGATCTCCTTCTGAGGAGGGAGAACGCCAGACTCGGCGAGTTCTTCTAGCTTGGCTTGGGTCACGGAAGACCGTGCCCAGTTGGCGGAGATGGATTGGGTTGACCTTGTTTTTGCCGGCTGTTTTCCCTTGTGCTTTGGAGCCATTTGCTCGGTCTGCAAAATACAAGGCAAAGAGTACGAGGCATTAAGACTCGGGTATTATGAGTTATCCGAGTATTCATAAGCAGTATCAGTAAGAGGCATGGAAACTATGAGTTATCCGAGTATCAGTAAACAGTATGGAATCCAAGAGTTTTCCGAGTATCAATATGCAGCATGAAAGCTATGAGTTGTCCGAGTATCACTAGACAGTACGAAAATTACAAACTATCCGGGTGTCGACGAGCAATACAGAAATTATGGGATATCCAAGTATCAGTGAGCGATTATGAAAGGAGGTTGATTGCCTGTTTATCTAGAGTATGTATAAAAGAACCGGAAGTGGTGGACTGTCCGGGTATCGAAGAGAAATAGCGGAAGTTTTGGTGAACTACATCCAGATCGGAAAATTTGCGGATAATTTTGCAGAGAAATTAGCAATTGCAAGCGATAGGAGAGCACTGTGGGGACAACTATTGAGCAATTGAACAAACTAGAGTGGAGTTGAGCGATCTAATCCGGCGTGAAGCGAGAAACGGCCCGCGGGCGGGCCTAGATCCAATCTAGGTCGAGCGGAGAAATTGAAGGCTAAAATCAATGGAGATGGTAAGCTTACCGGTGGGGATCGAAGGAGAGCGCGACGGCGGCAGATGGCGCAGCTGTGGTGCCCCTCTAGGACTCCGGGCGGGCAGCTTGGGTGCGCGGCGGCAGAGACAGGCGGCGGCGCGGGGCGAACCGTGGATGAGCGCAGCTGACGGCGGCTCGGCTCCGGCGGCGTGCCCGAGGTCTCCGTGGCGGCGCTGTGCAAGCTCGGGTGAGAGAGTGCCGGTGAGGAAGAGGATGATGGAAGAAATGGAACGTTGGGGTGTGTTACCCCCCTAGGCCACCTATTTATAGGTGCGGGTGGGGCAACTAGGTCAAGGTGAGCGGGAGCCAAAATTTTCGGAAAGGATACCCGTCCAGGAATTTTGGGATATGCGTTAAGTGCCCACGCGCGATATCCGGAAAGGATAGGAAGGAAATCCCTTCCGCGATATCCGGACCGATTAAGGAGTGAAACAAGCCGGGTCTTCTGTATCTTCCTCGGAACATTGATCCGGAGAAGTAAAGATGGATTCAGAGAAAACCGGGTTATTATATGGACCACCAATGGAGTTAGGCCTAGCTGTTTATTAAAGCAACCTAACCCGGAATCTATGAACTTGTATGTCTGTTATTTTTGCAGGGAATAGCGTGCGCTTCAAGGAGGATCCCGTGAAGCCCAAGCTATTCTGGGGACTACTGATGGAGGGATGATAACCCGATATGCTAACACCAAGGTGTAATTCGGCCCAAAGGACGCTGCACAAGACCCGGCTTAGGGAAAAGGAGCTTCTAGAAGGCCCAGGAGTGTAGGCCTCGTAACCCGGATTGTGGGTTCCGATAAGGAAGTTTAGGGTTTGTAAGTAGTGTCCGGGTAGGACTCCGAACACGCCTTGGATAGTAAGCCAGGGGATCCGGGTACTATATAAGCCGGTCCCTAGGGTTAGATTAGACAAGCTTACGAGATAGAGATTGCGAGATATCGAGTACCAATTGTAAGACGAGCGTTGAGATAGTATATTCGGATCGGAGACTCGGCGACTTGATTGCCGGCTACCAGATCGCATATCACCATGGTTTCCCTTGAGCTAAACCCTCTCCCAAACACCAGAGTCGATTTTCCCCAAGACAAGTTACCCCCGGTAACGTCTGCCGTGATTATCCCACGACAGTCGTTATCTCAAATGATGTATCAATTGAGAATGTTCTCCTTGTTGAGTCCCTTGGTTATAACTTGATGTCCGTTCTTCAACTTGCAAATTGTGGTTTTACCTCTTTCTTTAATAAAAAGAATTTGATTGTCACTTGGGAAACAACTCTTAAAGTAGCATTTGTTGGGTTTGTCGAGAACTGCATGTATGTAGTGGACTTCTCTAAAGGAGACACGTGTGCCGCGACATGCCTAATGGCTAAAGTTGATGTGGGGTGGCTTTGGCATCGCCGGTTAGCCCACACCAATATGAGAATGTTGCATGACCTTCAAAGTGGCAATCATGTTCTAGGACTAACCAAGGCTAAGTTTGCTAAAGATCGTGTGTGTAGTTCTTGCACCTTTGGAAAGCAACATGGAGAATTCCATCCAACCAAGACTAATATCTCCACCACAAGAATCCTTGAGCTCATTCACTTAGATCTCTTTGGTCCACTATCTTATGATAGTCTTGGAGGAAAGAAGTATTGCTTGGTGATTGTGGATGATTATTCAAGATATTGTTGGGTGTATTTCTTCAAGAGGAAGAGTGAGACTCAAAAGAGAGTCATCGAGTTTATCACTCTAGTGGAGAGCCAACACAATGCTTCCATATTGGCCATCCGGAGTGATAATGGTACAGAGTTCAAGAACTATACCGTTGAGGGATTTCATAGTGAAGAGAGCATTGCTCACCAATACTCCTCTCCCTACACCCCTCAACAAAATGGTGTTGCGGAAAGGAAGAACCGGACTTTGATGGATGCGTCTAGGACAATGATTGCGGAGTTCTCTTCTCCTTATAACTTTTGGGCCGAAGCCGTCTCCACCGCTTGTCATGCTACCAACCGGTTATATCTCCGCAAGATCTTGAACAAGACTCCCTATGAGATTCTCACGGGCAAAAAACCGGATGTATCTTACTTCAAGGTCTTTGGTTGCAAGTGCTTCATTCGCAAGAAAGGTAAATGTTTGTCAAAATTTGTGACCAAATCCAATGAGGGTATTTTTGTTGGCTATGCCACAAATGCTCACGCCTATAGAGTCTACAACAAGTCCACCGGACAATTTGAAGAAGCTATAGACGTGGTGTTTGATGAGGATAACGTCTAGCAAGCGGGCGTATAGATCATGGTGTTGTAGGAGATGCAATTCCTCCCATAGTCATAAGAAGAATGGGGATTGGTGAAATAATTCCCATTGAGGTTTACCGGATGACGGAGGGAGAAGGACAATGCCCCACTCAAGTGGATCCATTGACTACACCCATTGATACACAAGCTACCCAACAAGATGCACCAAGCCCTCAAGCTAATGATCAGGGTCAAGAAAGCAAGGCCAAGATAATGATCAAGGCCAAACTTCTCATCAAAGTCATGATCAAAGTCCCATCATTGTTGAGAGAGCTCAACCTAGTGGTGATCCTTCACCCACTAATGATCAAGGCCGAGATGAAGATGGACATGTCTCCGATGAAGAATGTGATTCTCAAGCAATATCCAAAGAATCTTTGGAGGAGATACTAGCTCGTAGAGCAAAGAGAAGGCTAGAGAATCTTGAACGAGCGGGTCACACGGAGGACAAGATACTCGGGCAAGTTCGTGGAAGGGTTGTAACTCGGAAGCAATTGGCGGATTTTAGCAAGGCTCATGCTTTTGTCTCTTTCATTGAACCCAAGAAGGTTTATGAAGCTCTCGAAGATCAAGATTGGCTTGAAGCCATGCATGATGAACTCAATAACTTCGAGCGCAACAAAGTGTGGAAGTTAGTGCCAAGGCCCAAGGATTGCAAGAATGTTATTGGCACCAAATGGGTGTTCAAGAACAAGCAAGACAAAGATGGTATTGTCATTCTCAACAAGGCAAGATTGGTGGCTCAAGGGTTTTCCCAAGTAGAAGGTGTTGATTTCGGTGAAACCTTTGCCCCCGTAGCTCGTCTTGAATCCATTCACATCTTACTTGCTTATGCATCTCATCATAATTTTAAGTTGCAACAAATGGATGTTAAGAGTGCTTTCCTAAATGGTCCCATTAGCGAGTTAGTATATGTTAAGCAACCTCCGGGTTTCGAGGATCCCAACCACCCCGATCACGTCTATAAAATTGATAAGGCACTCTATGGACTTAAACAAGCTCCACGTGCGTGGTACGGGCACCTTAAAGAGTTTCTAGTGGATCGTGGATTTAATGTTGGTTTAATCGATCCCACCCTCTTTACTAAGACGGTTGGAGGTGACTTATTCATATGCCAACTATATGTGGATGATATTATTTTTGGGTCTACTAACACTTTGTTCAATGAAGAGTTTTGCAAGCTTATGACCGATAGGTTTGAGATGTCTATGATGGGAGAATTTGAGTTTTTCCTTGGCTTTTAAGTGAATCAATATCATGAAGGAACCTTCATCAAACAAGCCAAATACACTCAAGACATTCTCAAGAGATTTAACATGCATGACGCCAAGCCTATGAAGACTCCCATGTCCACAACCACTGACTTGAAACCCGACCCCAATGGTAAAGAGGTAGACCAAAAGGTATATTGCTCCATGATTGGCTCTTTGCTCTACCTTTGTGCATCTAGACCGGATATCATGTATAGTGTAGGTAAATGTGCAAGGTTTCAAGCCTCTCCGAGGCAAAGCCATTTGGAAGCGGTGAAACGAATCTTTCGATATTTAGTTCATACCCCAAATGTTGGTCTTTGGTATCCCAAGGGTTCAAGCTTTCAGCTCATTGGGTATTCGGATGCAGATTATGCGGGAGAGAAGACGGATAGGAAGTCCACTTCGGGGGGTTGCCAATTCCTTGGCCGCTCCTTGGTATGTTGGTCTTCAAAGAAGCAAAACTGCATTGCTCTCTCCACCACCGAGGCCGAGTATATCTCCGCGACAAGTTGTTGTGCCCAATCGCTTTGGATGAGGCAAACTTGAAGGATTATGGTATTCATTTTGACAAGGTGCCTCTTCTTTGTGACAATGAGAGTGCCATCAAGATCGCCTACAACCCCGTTCTCCACTCCAAGACGAAGCACATTGAGATTCGTCATCATTTTATTCGGGATCATGTTGAGAAGGGTGATATTGATCTCTCATATGTTTCCACCAAGGATCAACTTGCCGATATCTTCACGAAGGCCCTTGATGAACTAAGATTTCGAGCTTTGAGGAATGAACTAAATGTCGTCGATTCTTCCAACTTCACTTGATACCTTGCACATGTACCTTCACTATATGTGCTATTAGGTTTGGATGTAGGCATGGACATAGGGGGGGCGTCACTCAGCTCATGAGTATACACTCCTCTTATTATACAAAAAACAATTAATCATTGCATATCTAGTCAATCTGTGGCTTATTGTGCTTAATTGTGAGTATTACTCTTGGACCCAAGATATATCTTCGCGGTGCCAAAGTACACACTCAAACATGGTGGCTTCAGCCACCAACCTCCTCCTCTCGGAGTTGTTTTTATGTTTCTTTTTGGATTTTTCCCGAATATCCTATTCTCCCTTGACAACTTGTGCGGGTTCGTCTTTTATCTCTTTGCATCTTGCGAACCCCATCGAGTAATGTCTATCGTACAACAGTTACCATCTTCCAGCCCAAGTTCCCGTTTCCCAAAACACCATTCTAATCTTAATGCTCTCGTTTTTCTGTTTTTGGCGCGCGAAAACTTGGTCTGGCGGAGGCTCCGGTGAAACCACCGGAGGCTCCGCTGCTCCTGTCCACCGGAGCCCACCGGTACCTCCGCTGGTGCAAATTTGCCCAGCGAATCCGTATCATGCTGTGTGGCATGGACAGGGGGTGGAGGCTCCGCTGCGCCTGCCCACCAGAGCCCACCGGTACCTCCGCTGGTGCGAAATTCGCCCAACGGATCCGTATCACACTGTACTGCGTGGACAGGGGGCGGAGGCTCCGGTGAAACCACCGGAGCCTCCGCCCTTTACGGTTCTGTGGAATAAGACCTAGGGCGAGCGGGGGTCAATAAGATCCTATCTCAGTTTCCCCCACTCGCCCTCCCTCTTCTTCCTCACAACCGCCGCCACCCCCAAGTCTCCGCCGTCGGAAAAGGGTGCTCCACCGCCGGGAGCCCTCCTCCTTGCCTTGGACCACCCCGGGATCTTCTTCCTCCTCTCCTTCCACCATGGATGATGCGGGTATGTTTGCTCTCTCTCTCTCTAATCTAGTTGATGGATGGGGAAGCGCTAGGAGATCCATGTTCTTCTCATCTAGATGCGTGGATTTGGATTTTGGGAGTACAAAATCACGAGTACAAACCCTAGAAACCTAGATTGTGAGTATTAGGTTTGAATCACTTCGGTTCTTAGGGTGGATTTTTTCATGTGCCCTACCCCTTGTTATTCAACCCTAATGTTATTCATATCTTTGTTCCTTGGATTTGTGTGTCACATAAACTTGAGCATTACCTTTTCTTCATGCTTTTCTTGCTATTTCTTTCATAGATGCATACGGTTCCAAGAACAAGGGCAAGGGCACTCGCACCAAGAGCATGGCTGGTCGCAAGGGCTCCTCGGGTTGATGAAATCGAGGAAACATTGGACCCATCTCAGCCCAAGCGCCGGCCGAGATTCTCGGCTCCCGAGAAGATATTGCCTCGCAAGGAAAAATCAGCTTCTCAGATGTCCGAGGGGGTGTTCTTGCAACACTCGCGAGAACCCATATATTATTGAACGCAACCGTCTGATGCCACAGTTCTGGGGTAAGGACCCTCGGTTCCACACCGTCTTTCAAAGCCAAATCTATCATGAGATCTTGATGAGGAAGACCAAGGAGAATGTTGCCCCTCAACATGCTATTAATTTTGGGCATATGGAGAGGAATCCCAAGTACTTTGGAGAGGCACTAGAGCTTGTTGATGCACTTGGAGTTGCTCCCATTATGCAAGTTCGAGAAGATTATGATATAGGCTTGGTCTGTGAGTTCTTGGACACTGTGCACCTCGCCAATGAGACAGAGCGTCATCTTATTTGGATGACCAAGGGACAACAGCTGACTATCAAGTGGTCTGAAGTGGGGACTCCTCTTGGTGGATACCCGGACCATGGACCTTTTGCCGGTGGCGAGGAGTTTGACAGTGGATGGTTTCGTGTTCATGCCTCCAATACTCAATCTCTCTCCAAGGATCAACTCACCCCTCTGTATCACTAGAAGAAATTTGCTGTTGGGTTTGTCAAAGGTCTCTACCCCACTTATGATGTTATTCTCCGCATCTATCGAGAGACCATCAACCCAAAGGCGGGGAACATCGATGACATCCAAGGTTTTCTCAAGAATCTCATGCTTCTTACTCATGAGAAGCGGCTTGCCGGTTCAACTCAGAAGCTTGATGTGCTCGATTATCTGTGGAATGAGTTATTGCACGTTATTGTCAATAGGAAGAATGCTTGCTTTGGGCCATTTATCATGAAGATCATCTTTCATGTGTGGGCGAACAAGTTCCCGGATAATCCTATTGATGACGATAATTGGATCCCACACACGGAGAAGAGACTTCTCAACAAGGACCACACCGAGCCCATTGTGCATCCTACCCCTGCTCCTCGCAAAGGCAAGGCCAAACCACATGTCATCGTTGATGAGGAAGAAGAAGAAGAGGCAGCTGGTCCCTCTCGCCCTCCTCCTTCTGACAGTGCCTTCAAGTGGATGGCAAGGGCCCTCAAGAAGGTGTTCAAAGTGAACAAGAAGATTGAGCAGCATCAATGGGAAGTTCACTATGATAAGGAGCTCAAGCACCGCAAGACAGCAAAGGCAGAGCGTCATCTTCGTCATGATGGTGGTGAATCTGTGGAGTCCCCGGTGCTACCTAGCATCACCAACTGGGACAAGTGGCAGGCCAAGGATTCCGCCGGGAAGCTCATTGAGTGGTCTGACGAGGAAGAAGGAGAAGAGGTCACCAGCTCTCGCCGCTGCGCCCGCCCTCCGAACCTGGATAACTCCTCCGAGTGATCTTCGGGACGTTGGCATCGGTATCCTCCCTCTTTTGGTTTCTTGATGCCAAAGGGGGAGAGGCATCTATTAGGAGCGGGCATTTGCATGGGTCTCTCTCAAGCATGCTTTCGATTTGCATCTTTCTTCTTGCTTGAGAGAGTTGGTTTTATATTTGGAAACTTTGTTTGTTTAATCATTATGCGTTGTGAACCTCATTATATGCATTGTGAGCTCGTGAACTTATTACCTTAATTCTATCACTTGTTGTGTGCTCACTATTACATATGTGTTTAGATATCCATTGTGTTTAAAATATCTCAACATGAAGGGAGCATATCTCTAGGGGGAGCTCCGTCCATGTTGTGTGTTTTAAATTATGCAAATAGGGATGTTGTCATCAATTACCAAAAAGGGGGAGAATGAAAGATCATCTTCCGTTTTGATAATTTAATGACAACATACCTATTGGACTAATGTTTATTTGTTATATATGAAAATTCCCAGGTTCATCAAAGATACAACCTCTATGGGTTACAAATTTGTTTGGAATGAAAAGAGCTAGAAGTAACAAAGCTGGGAAGCTATTTTTGTCTGCAGCGGAGGCTCCGGTGAAACCACCGGAACCTCCGCCCCAGTCTTTTTCCAGCACAGCCCATGCGCGGGCCTCCGGTGCGGGCTCCGGTGTGGGCTCCGCCAAAATGGTGTTCGGGAGGATAAGAGCGGAGGTCAGGGCGGAGCCTCCGGTGCACATCCGGTGGGCGGAGCCTCCGCTTGCTCCACCACCCCCACTATGGGGCTAGCCTCCGGTGCTGGCTCCGGTGTGGGCTCCGCCAAAATGGCGTTCGGGTGGATAAGAGCGGAGGTCCTAGCGGAATCTCCGGTGACCTACGGTGGGCGGAGCCTCCGCCAAAAGCACAGGAGCCTCCGCCCTACAGGATACATCGCGGAGGAAATGGACTGCGCGTGTGCGCGCATACGAAGACCACCGAAGCCTCCAGTGCTGCGTTGATCTGCCCAACGGGCACTTGGGGAAGGGGTATTTAAAGCCTTTCGCTACCTCATAAATGCTTAATCTTTTCCCATTCTCTCTCCTAGCCATTAATGAAAGCTTCGACCTCCTAGATCTCCCTCTCCAACCACCCAAACACTCCAAAACTTTATGGAGAGCTAGAGGAGACCTAGATCCGTGATTCCACCAAAGGAATTTCAAATCCATCCACCACAGCCTAGTAGATCTAGAATCCTATTTGAGGCCAAGAAACCTTAGTAGATCTTGTGCTTGTAGCTTTCACCTTGTTGCAAGAATCTTCGGATACGTTGAGAGCCTCCATCCATCTTGTGGAGTCTCCTCAACCTTGTGTAAAGGTTTGGTCAACGCCTTCAAGTCGACCTCATAGTGGAAACGAGAATCTCCCTCACCGGAGAAGCTCAAGGAGAATAAGGTGTGCACAACTGTGCTATTGAAGAGCGCCTAGGTGGCTCCCCACCTCTCCAACGTAGACGTACTTCTCTTGAGAAGGAACTACGAGAAACATATCCTTGTCTCCTTGTTTACACTTGTGGTTTATCTTGTTGCCTTTCTTTTTTACTTCCCTTGCGTATCTTATCCTGTATCACTTAGGTTGCTCACCTAGTTACACATCTAGAGAACCTTACTTTATCTTGCTTAGCCATAATTAAAAGGAAAACAAGAAAAATTGGTAGTCAACCTATTCACCCCCCCTCTAGTTGACCATAGTGCACTTTCAATTGGTATCAGAGCCTCGGGTCTTGCTAAGGGCTTAACCGCCTAAGAGTATAATGGTCAATGAAAATGAGCCCGGCGGTTCTAGTGCGGAAATCGCCAAAATGGCCGACACTATAACTAACCTACAAGAAACGGTTGGAACCCTCCAAACCGAATTATCCAAGGTTAGCTCTAGTGTTGGCTCGGAGGTTTCTAGCATAAAGGAAATGTTGGAGGCCATGATGGAGAAAACCAAGGAGCTCGAGGAACCACCTCTCACCGCCGATGATGTTAGCTCGGATGATGAGTCAATTCCGGACATCGCCGAAATAGAAGCTAACATTGTTTTAGCCAAGGCAAAAGCCAAGGATAAAGCCGATAAAAAGGCTAAGAGCGGTGGGAGCTCCGAAGGCTCAAAGTCTCATTCAGCTAATGGTTCGGGGTATAACTCAAAAGTACCACCACCTCCCAATTATGACACTATCCATCCTATTGCCACAATGCTACATATTCTAAATGTTGGACTTCCTCCCATGCTTAACACTAACGAATTCTCTTCTTGGAAGTTCGATATGGAGTCTCATATTTCAGGGTCTTGCACCGCTTTGTGGAAAAGTGTTCTCCATGGATTTCATCCTCACGATGCAAGCAACTTGACTCCAAGATAAGACGTGGAATTTCAACTCAACAAGACCGCTCTTGTCACTATCCAGAAGGCTCTCCCAAGAGAACATCTTGAACACATCCGCGGTATTAAGACCGCCAAGGAGGCTTGGGATAAACTTGACACCTTGTTTCAAGGCAATGCTAGCATTCAATCCTCCAAGTATGATGTGGCTCTTGACAAGTCCGAGAACTTCAGTATGCTTGAAGATGAAAGTCCCGAAGAACTATATAGAAGGGTTGTCACTCTTGGCAACCAATTGAGGGACTTTGGGAAAGAAGAGATCTCCGATGAGTGGATCAAGAGGAAGTTTGTCAAGGTCATAACTCCTTTCGAGAAGAACCTCTCCACTAGCATTCGAACAAGATCGGACTACAACTCCCTCAACTCCATTGGTGTTCTTAGTGAGTTCATAGCCATATCCCTATGTCACAAGAGCGCGGATGATGCTCTCGCTCGCTCACGAGGAGTTGGAAAGTCTCCCAACCTCGCCCTGAAGTCTAAGGCGGTTGCTCGGATAGAAGAAGTGGATGAGGATGATGAGGATTGTGATGTTTTTCTCCGCATCTATCGAGAGACCATCAACCCAAAGGCGAGGAACATCGATGAGATCCAAGGTCTTCTCAAGAATCTCATGCTTCTTACTCATGAGAAGTGGCTTTCCGATTCAACTCAGAAGCTTGCTGTGCTCGATTATCTTTGGAATGAGTTATGACACGTTATTGTCAATAGGAAGAATGCTTGCTTTGGGCCCTTTATCATGAAGATCATCTTGCATGTGTGGGCGAAGAAGTTCCCGGATAATCCTATTGATGATGATAATTGGATCCCACACACGGAGAAGAGACTTATCATCAAGGACCACACCGAGCCCATTGTGCATCCTACCCCTGCTCCTCGCAAAGGCAAGGCCAAACCACATGTCATCATTGATGAGGAAGAAGAAGAAGAGGCAGCTGGTCCCTCTCGCCCTCCTCCTTATGACAGTGCCTTCAAGTGGATGGCAAGGGCCCTCAAGAAGGTGTTCAAAGTGAACAAGAAGATTGAGCAGCATCAATGGGAAGTTCACTATGATAAGGAGCTCAAGCACTACAAGACAGCAAAGGCAGAGCGTCAGCTTTGTCGTGATGGTGGTGAATCTGTGGAGTCCCCGGTGCTACCTAGCATCACCAACTGGGACAAGTGGCAGGCCAAGGATTCCGCCGGGAAGCTCATTGAGTGGTCTGACGAGGAAGAAGGAGAAGAGGTCACCAGCTCTCACCGCTGCGCCCACCCTCTGAACCTGGATAACTCCTCCGAGTGATCTTCGGGACGTTAGCATCGGTCTCCTCCCTCTTTTGGTTTCTTGATGCCAAAGGGGGAGAGATATCTATTAGGAGCGGGCATTTGCATGGGTCTCTCTCAAGCATGCTTTCGATTTGCATCTTTCTTCTTGCTTGAGAGAGTTGGTGTTTTATTTGGAAACTTCGTTTGTTTAATCATTATGTGTTGTGAACCTCGTTATATGCATTGTGAGCTCGTGAACTTATTACCTTAATTCTATCACTTGTTGTGTGCTCACTATGACATATGTGTTTAGATATCCATTGTGTTTAAAATATCTCAACATGAAGGGAGCATATCTCTAGGGGGAGCTCCGTCCATGTTGTGTGTTTTAAATTATGCAAATAGGGATGTTGTCATCAATTACCAAAAAGGGGGAGAATGAAAGATCATCTTCCGTTTTGATAATTTAATGACAACATACCTATTGAACTAATGTTTATTTGTTATATATGAAAATGCCCAGGTTCATGAAAGATACAACCTCTATGGGTTACAAATTTGTTTGGAATGAAAAGAGCTAGAAGTAACAAAGTTGGGAAGCTATTTTTGTCTGCAGCGGAGGCTCCGGTGAAACCACCGGAACCTCCGCCCCAGTCATTTTCCAGCACATCCTAGGCACGGGCCTCCGGTGCGGGCTCCGGTGTAGGCTCCACCAAAATGGTGCTCGGGAGGATAAGAGCGGAGGTCAGGCCAGAGCCTCCGGTGCACATCCGATGGGCGGAGCCTCTGGTGAAACCACCGGAGTCTCCGCTTGCTCCACCACCCCCACTGTGGGGCTGGCCTCCGGTGCTGGCTCTAGTGTGGGCTCCGCCAAAATGGCGTTCGGGTGGATAAGAGCAGAGGTCCTAGCGGAGTCTCCGGTGACCTCCGGTGGGCGGAGCCTCCGCCAAAACCACCGGAGCCTCCGCCCTACAGGATACAGTGCGGAGGAAATGGACTGCGCGTGTGCGTGCATACGAAGATCACCGGAGCCTCCGGTGCTGCGTGGAGCTGCCCAACGGCCACTTGGGGGTAGGGGTACTCCCTCCGTCTCGAAATAACTGTCGCAAGGGAGATTTTCTTTGAGTTGTGAACACTTTTACAACTACACCCTTTACACTTTGGACCCTAACCACCCCAGGCTCCAATCACGCGATCTAAATATCCTTCCTTGATCTGGCGACCAGCTTCTGGATCCCGCGGATCATGCGATCCGTTTCTCCCTCCCTCGATCGCGCGAATCACGCGATCAGCTCGTGAATCCCCTGTGGCCCCCGGCGATCTCTGCTTCCTGATGCCCTTCCCCGGGGGCGGCCGGCCGCCGGCTGCCCGAGCTGCTGCTCCGATCCATCGATCCCGCGCGTCAGTGCACAAGCTCGTGGCGCTGCATCCAGACGCCGTTGCTTCTCCTCCGAACCTTCATCCTGCCGGCAGGGAACACACATGCTCCATGCAAGGAACACACACCTGCATCCCACTCCGCTTCTCCTCCGAACCTTCATCCTGCCGGCAGGGAACACACATGCTCAATGCAAGGAACACACACCTGCATCCCACTCCGGCGAGCACGCACAGGCTCCGGTCTGCTCCGGATCGATTGCACGCATTCAGCGTGGCCACTCCGGCAGCTTCTCGTCGGCCTGTTCCAGGCGGAGGACCATGCCGCCGCGCCCAGCGCCTCCAATGCCCAGAGACTCCCAGGTCGTGCTGCAGATCGCCCAGGCCACTCTCCGGCTGCGCCAGAAGACAAGGAGAGCTTCCGGCTGCCCTTAACAAGAACCTGGACAACAAGAAGAATAAGAACATGAAAAACCTGAATTGCAGTTGCTAAAGTACAAGAAACAATTTAGCATGAAAAGTTGAAAACCACTCATTGTTGGTTCAGTTCATTTAGCAGTACATGACTTTGGTGGTACAAATTCAGTTGTCCAATTAAGCGTGTTTACCCTTTTATTTCTGTCTGTGCATGGATGCACTTAGCTGTGGTAAGCAACATAGAGGAAAATCAAAGCACTTGACGTCTACATGGATGCATATACTCTTGCAACATAGAGGAGAACACAACAAGGTATTTTAAGCTGTTTCAACAAGGCATAGATGGGGGAAGGGTACCAGGCCGGACTCGATCTGGCGGATGTTGACCTCGAGGTCCTTGAAGTGGTTGACGACATCGCCGACCATCTTCCCAGTGGCATGCGCCACCCTCTCCTAGTCCAGAGAGGGCAGGTCCTCGGGTAGCTCACGGCGTGGTTCTTATCTTTCAGCTCAAGAACCATTACTCCTACCTGAACAAGGAGGTACTGATTTTACCTGAACAATGATGAAACCTTTTGTTTCGAAAGCTTGATGAAATGTTGCCGTCTGTATGCAAATAACTGATCAGCTCTAACTTATTAGTCAGTCACAATAAGAGATCCAGTCTGCATCAATAATAAGTAAAAGTAAACACACTAAAATATGAGACTGTGCCAAGATTCAGACAGTACAAGTTTGGCACTATATTTCTGATATGGCTATAAAATGGGGTTATAAATGGAGTAGTTAGCATGAATAGAAGGAAAAGATAACCTAAAAGATGAACATGGAAGTCAATGGCTGTAGCAACACACTTTGGAGTACTAGCTGTTGAGTGAAGCTACTGGCATATGCATAACTCTTGGAAAAAGTTGTACAAGAACAGAGTAATAGCCTAGCTCCATTCTTCTCTAAACACAGTGACAGCTGCGCAATGGACATTATGCAGTGTAAGTACCAAATACAACAGCAAGATTAGAACGTCTAGAGTAAACACACTATGATGATGACCAGAAATACTCCAAGTAGACAAGACAGTGACCCAGGACACATTTGTCACCTTACTCAGCAAGGAAGACAAGACGGTGACCCAGGCTCAACTCATTTACAAAAATGTAATCATCCTATCATGAACATTAACCTAAGAGTACTCCTTATTACTCCCAACTTTGGTCATGCTAAGTGAATTACTCCAGAAATTTTTGTACTATCAGAAACATCTACTCAATCATAAAATAATCACATTCCATTAGCTACTCTAGCATTACAGCAATAATGTTGCAGTACCGCCAACTATGTACTCAATGTTCAAAGTCAAATTCAAATTCAGTCATTCTCTACCTTTTGCAATCCGCATTAGTTCAGATGAGTACTACTCCATTTTGACATATGATACAATAATTAGGGACTGTCCATTTTGACAGAAAACAATCAGACTAATGAACACAAACTCAGACCAGCAACAGAGGAACCACTTAAGCATTTCCATTATAATTTTCTTAATCTTGTGCGTAAATAATTTTAGAAACATCACATTTTAGCAATGCTGGTTAAGAGTTGTTTACCAATGCTGGTTAGAATTTAGGAGCCAAACATTATCATCAAGCTGACCCCAGAATCGTTACGCACACAACCGAAGCAAGATTACGAAGATCCAATATTTTCGCGGAGCAAGACAATCGAAACAGAATCCATACATGGAGAGTGATGTATGCTCGTCACCTGCGGCCCTGGATGGTGTTGCACATGATGTCGAGGAGGTGGACGATGGATCTCGGCCGCAGGGTTGCATCCCTGAAGAGCATGGACTGCAGCTAGCAGACGCCGTCGAAGAGGAGCAACCGGAAGCGCTCCCACTGCTACACCCCCGCCGTGACCCCCTGCTTGGCGGTGACGGGCCGCACGCCCATGCCGTTCCGCCCTTGCCTGGATCTTGCAGGGCCCGTTGAGAAGATCTTCTTCAGCACGCCCGAGGCCAGCCGCGGCGGCGCCTTCATCGGGTCGATTTGGAAAAAGTAGGACCTTTTTATGGGAACGACGAGAAAGCGGCAGGGATATGCGCCGGCGGTAGCGCCGCTAGACGGGAAGATGCGACAGCAACGGCGCTCGCTCCGCGGATACGTGCGGTGCTCGCCCCGCGGGGACATGCGGCGTCGCGCCGGCGCTGGGACGGTGGAGAATTTAGGGAAGATGAGGGCAGAGTGGGGCGTGCGAGCGGAAGACGACGACGACTAATTGACTGGACTGCGGCTTTTGTCCCAAAATACTCGAGGGGGATTTTGTAAAATAGTCACCGCGACAGTTATTTTGAGACGGACGGAGTATTTAAAGCCTTCCCCTACCTCATAAATGCTTAAGCTTTTCCCATTCTCTCTCCTAGCCATTAATGAAAGCTTCAACCTCCTAGATCTCCCTCTCCAACCACCCAAACACTCCGAAACTTTGTGGAGAGCTAGAAGAGACCTAGATCCGTGATTCCACCAAAGGAATTTCAAATCCATCCACCACATCCTAGTAGATCTAGAATCATAATTGAGGCCTAGAAAGCTTAGTAGATCTTGTGCTTGTAGCTTTCACCTTGTTGCAAGAAGCTTCAGAAACGTTGAGAGCCTCAATCCATCTTGTGGAGTGTCCTCAAACTTGTGTAAAGATTTGGTCAACGCCTTCAAGTCAACCTCATAGTGGAAACGAGAATCTCCCTCACCGGAGAAGCTAAGGTGTGCACAACCGTGCTATTGAGGAGCGCCTAGGTGGCTCCCTACCTCTCCAACGTAGACGTACTTCTCTTGAGAAGGAACTACGGGAAACATATCCTTGTCTCCTTGTTTACACTTGTGGTTTATCTTGTTTCCTTTCGTTTTACTTCCGTTGCGTATCTTATCTTGTATCACTTAGGTTGCTCACCTAGTTGCACATCTAGAGAACCTTACTTTATTTTGCTTCGCCATAATTAAAAGGAAAAGAAGAAAAATTGGTAGTCAACCTATTCCCCCCTCTAGTTAACCATAGTGCACTTTCAACCTTACCTGCGGGGTGGAAGCGAGGACAACGATGGCAGTTGAATGATCTACGGCGGCGCGCGAAAACGACGGGGAACGGCAACGAGCGGCGGCGAATCGGCCAACGTCGCACGTGCCCGACTCCTGCGTACAGTTGGCGACAACAAGGGTGCCGGCGATGGTGCGAATCGTCGGCGAGAGTAGAAGGATGGGGGCAAATGACTATCGGCTGGGGGCGGTTTTTCTCTATGGCGGGCGGGGGTTGCCTGTCGGGTGGGGTGACTGGACAATGTCCGGCGCCCCCAGGCAGGCCCCTTTGTTGGACGGGTGGGCTGGGGGTCCCGGACACAAATATGGCGGATGGACACCTTTGGGGGTGCCGCTGTAGCCGTTTTTTTTTGTCCGGACCCCCATTGGGCCTTTGGGAGGCCGTTTGGGGGGGTGCCGGTGGAGATGCTCTGAGATCTAGTTTTTTCGTATGTGCCTTCAAGGAGACAATTTGCCCAAGTAAATTGCCTCCCAATTATTGAAACCTCTTTTAAGTCCAAACTATCGATGACCGTATTGAACAAAAGAGGCCAACGATTATCAAACCGGCTGACGAAGGGATGGATTCTAGGCCTGTCGGGTATGCCTACCCGGTCTCAGGCCCACGGCCCAGGCTCTAAAGGAGGCGTCGCGTACTGTTCTAGAAGGCCCAATTGAAGCCCACCCGCAATGCCTTGCGGGTTAAGATAGGAAGCTTGTAACCGACATAGGGTTAGAGTTCGAGTCCTACACGGGTATGGTTTGAGATCTGGCCACCTATTTAAGGCCAGGAGAACCACCGGGAGAGGACCAAGCAATATCGCACCACCAAGCCTTGAGCTCGAGATCGTACTCTCGACTTGAGCAATCCCCCATTGTAACCGATCTATTCGTGAATACAGATCGACAGAGGAAGGAGTAAGGGTTTTACCTCTACGAGGGCCCCGAACCTAGGTAAATCGTGTCCCCTGTCTAGCCGACGATTGTCACCAGCGCCTATACGTTCTCCTAACCGAAACCCTATGGGTTCACCCGAGGGATTTGTTGAGATGCAGATTCGACAATTGGCACCGTCCTCTGTGGGAACGGCGGGAGCTGGATCTCCGGCATCTTCGGCTTCATCGACGACCAACTCACGTTGGAAACCTTCGACTTCGACTCCGACCAACCCGATTCGGATCGGATCTGTCATAGTCACCCCTCACTCGCCGGAATCACGCCCAGAATTCAGCAATCTGGAGAAAAGCGTCACCTTGACGTTCGGGAGCTTCAAGTTCTACACCAACAAAGACGGGATCCTCCACTTCCCTGAAGAATCGGGATCTGAGTCAATTTCCAGCCCAGGAGCTGTTGATTCACGACCCTACTTGGCGAAAAGTGGCGAGTCCATCCGCCTCAACACCAGCAATTTCCATACCCTCTCTACAGAGGAACCCTCTCGGGTCAGGAAGGCCTTTCGAGTTGCGCCTAGGACTCACAAGCCACGTTTGGCTCAGGTATGCATGGCAGGATCAGAACAGCCACCCGCGGAAACTGAACAAAGCGCGAAGGAACGCGCCGAGATCAACGTTTCGCGAGATGCCTAGCTCCGAGCAAAGGAGGCCATCCGCACAAGCAAACCACCTGCGGCCGGGGTCCCACACGAAGACATGGTCGCCTACCACTACCATCTAGTGAGAGCGGCCACTGCGATTAAAGAAGCTCGAGAAGATCTGGCCGTGCAAAAACGATTGGCAGACGAATCGAGCCAACGCCGAGCTGAGCTATCCCTAACACCTTCCGTCGGGAACCGCCCCCAGAAGAAAGGACGCGCCTCTAGAACCGCGACCATGGACGGCGAGTCCTTAAGCGGAATCAACAAATCACTTATTCGTGTGGACGAAGATGGAAACATCCATCCGCAAACTCCCGTAGCCGCGGTGCTAGCTGCAGCTACCTACATGCAGATAAATCAACCAGGGGAAAACAATCCCCGCGCAGAACAATACAAGCAAGTGTAAAAAGGACTAGGCATGGCAGGCGCAAAACTTGCCTCCTATGATCGCAGGAAAGCAGTCGAACAGAAGGACAGAGAAGCACCCCGTGGACGTAGGGGCACATCACCCGACAAGAAAAAATCGCCCCGCCGAGCACAGGGAAAAGAAACTCGACGACGAGGAGATAGCCCGAGTGGCAGCGATAGCAGCCCAAGGGGTCGAAACCCTAGCGCAGCCCGAGAAGAGGTCGAGATCACAGCCCGTGGAGGAATCGAGATCGCAGCCCGCGAGGAAATCGAGATCGCAGCCCGCGAAAAGATCGAGACAACAGCCGCTCGCGACATCGCATCAAAGAACCGAGAGGAGACGTCAATCGCGATGAGCCCGGATACAACGCGCGATCGGACATCGCCCAGCGCAAGGTTGATAAAGGTCGGGTGGCCAGAAACCGTGCGCGCTCCCCATCCACATCCTCCGATGACGAAGTCTGCGGAGCCCTATGCTTTACCCGCAGCATCCGCGAAGCGCCGCCACCCAAAAGATTTAAGTTATCCACGGAAGTACAGAAATACGACGGTTCGCAAGAGCCTTCAGCCTGGTTGTCAGATTACCTCACGGCAGTAAAATGCCAACGTGGGAACAAAAACACAGCTATGCAGTACCTCAACCTACACCTAGCCGGTGCTGCCCGTAGCTGGCTCGAAGGAAGGCCGAAGGCATGCTACGGGTCCTGGGACGACCTAAACCTCGATTTCTGCAAAAATTTCCAAGCAACATACAAAAGACCTGCAACCATCGAGGAGCTACGAGCTTGCAAGCAGAAAAGTGGCGAGTCTACCTGCGACCACACTAAGGAATACAGCCGGGAATATACCAGAAGAAGTCGCGGTTGAAGCATTCGCCAAAGGAGCACGGCGAACTTCTTTCAGGGAAGAACTGGGGCGACTAGCACCCAAAACCATGGGAGAATTGATGGCCATAGCCGATAGATGGGCAAACGGCGAAGACGCAGTGCGCAACGAGAAAGATTCATCCCCAGCACGCGATGACGATCGCCATAGTCGAAAGAAAAGAAGAAAGAACTACGACCATGATGATCGAGAAGAATTTGTGGCAGCGGAATTCACAAAAAATCGCGACAACGGATATTGTGGAAAACGCGAGTGGAAACCAAAGTAAGAAGACAAAACCCCCGAGGAAGACCTCGACGGTTACTGCATGCTACATCTATTTACAGATAAGCGCACAGGCAAAACTAAGGCAACACACCTCCTCAAGGATTGCCGAAAGTTCATCGATATCCACGAGGCCCTCTTGAAGAAAAACAGAGCAGCAATTAATCAAGGTTACCCGCAGCTTCCCGGAGGAGGAACTCAAGGATTTCAACAGCCACAAGCCCTGCCCACAGCAGGAAACCAAAATGCAATGCTAGCTGCGCTGCCAGCGCCACCCGCCCCAAATCAGGGAGCTAACGGGTACCCGAACCCAGCAGGACTCTTAGGAATGATATAAAAGGTCTGTCCATCATGCAGAGCTCAGAAGACAAACATGCGACAGCTATGCATGGATGTGCAAACTCCACCTATAAGAACTGAGTATCTGAAGATGGCGGAACAACCGATAACTTTTTCCAAGGAAGACCACCCTCCGTGAGTCTATCGACCAGGACACGCCGCACTTGTCATACAAGCACAAATTGGCAATTACGAGCTGGCTCGCGTGTTCATGGACGGAGGCAGCGACATCAACATCATCTACGCAGACACGCTCCGGCGTATGAACAAGAATTTGGATGGACTCGCGGAATCAGAGACATCCTTCCACGTGATAGTTCCAGGAAAAGCAGTCCGTCCACTCGGAACGATCAACCTAGAGGTGGTTCTAGGCAACCGAAGCAATTACAGACGAGAATTCCTCGATTTCGAAGTTGTCGATTGGCCCTCACAGTACCACGCCATTCTCGGTCGAATGGCGTTCGCCTGATTCATGGCAGTACCACACTACGCATATCTGAATCTCAAGTTACCTGGAGAATATGGCACAATCACCATCGACGGCGATTTTCAAAAGTCCAATAAATGCGACATTGAATTCAACGAGATTGCTCAATCCTTCGGGATGCAAGAAGAATTAGAGGATATAGCAAAAACCACGGATCACTCTGTAATGCCTCTCACAAAGAAGAACGCTCCAGAGCTCGAGTTCAACACAAATAGCGGCACCCGCAAGCGTCAAGTACACCCGACGGATTCTGCGAAGACGGCGATGGTGTCTACCACCCTCTCGCCAGCATAGGAAGGCGCGCTCGTCGAGCTCCTCCGTGAGTACTAGGAAATTTTCGCCTGGCAGCCCTAAGATATGCCAGGGATACCCAGGGAGTTCGCCGAGAACTCACTCGAAGTTTTTAAAGACGCCAAGCCTATCAAGCAGACTACCCGAAGATTCTCAGAGCCCAAACAAAAAGCACTCGGAGAAGAAGTAAACAGACTACTCGTAGCAAAATTTATTCGCGAGATAAAAATTTCCACCTGGTTAGCAAACCCGGTGCTGGTCCCGAAGAAAAATAAAAAAATCCTTCGCGTGTGCATCGACTAACATCGTTGAATAAACACTTCCAAAAGGATAACTTTCCCCTGCCACGAATCGATCAGATCGTGGACTCTACAGCAGGTTGCCAACACCTATCTTTCTTGGACGCCTACTCAGGCTATAATCAAATCAGGATGAAGAAGGAGGACAAGGAGAAGACGGCGTTTATAACACTTCACGGTGTTTACTGCTACACAACAATGCCCTTCGGGCTGAAAAACGCAGACGCAACATACCAGCGCTGCATGCAAAAATGCCTCGCCAAACTAATTGGCAAGAACGTGCAAGTGTACGTTGACGACATCGTCATCAAGACTCGAGTGGAAGATACGCTTCTCGATGATATCAGAGAAACATTCGACGCGTTGAACGCATACCGAATCAAGCTCAACCCGACCAAGTGTGTCTTTGGCATCTCTGCAGGACAACTTCTCAGGTACCTGGTCTCCGCTTAAGGGATCGAAGCTAACCCGGAAAAAATCCAAGCAATCCTGACAATGAAGGAACCAACCAATCTCTGTGGCGTGTAGCAGCTCGCAGGACGATTAGCCGCCCTAAGCAAATTCATTGCAAGGCTAGGCGAGCAAGCGCTACCCTTCTACAAGTTACTGAAGAAAACAGATAAGTTCGAGTGGACGCCCGAAGCACAGAAAGCATTCGCAGACCTCAAGCGAGCATTACAGAGCAGGCGCGTCCTGGCAACGCCACAAGAACGGGAGCCACTGTTCCTCTACCTAGCCGCGACAAATCAGGTCATTAGCACAGCAATCGTGGTCGAACGGCCGGAGGACGGCAAGGCGTTTGGTATCCAAAGGCCAATATATTACATCAGCAAAGTGCTTTCGCCTGGCAAACAGAGATATCCCCATTACCAGAAGCTCGCGTACGGTGTGGTGCTCACAGCCCGAAAGCTCAAACATTACTTCCAGGAACACACCGTCACGGTGGTAAACGACGTATCACTGGGTACTATCATGAATAACCCAATGGAATCTGGAAGGATTGCAAAGTGGAGTATCGAGCTCGGCGCCTGGGACATCATATATGCGGGTTGCAAGTCTATCAAATCACAAGTCCTCGTGGAGTTCCTAAGCGAGTGGACAGAACTACAAACACCAGGCCCTCCAGAGTATACAAGCAATTGGATAATGTATTTCGATGGATCAAAGAGAAACGAAGGAGCCGGAGCTGGGGTAGTCTTAATATCCCCGAGAGGTGACAAGTTACAATACGTCCTCCAATTGGACTTTCCACCCGACGACCCAGTGTCAAATAATGATGCAGAGTACGAAGGCCTCCTACACGGCATGAAGATGGCGATTGCCTGCGGAGCAACCCGACTGATGATCTATGGATATTCAAACCTCATAGTGCAGCGGACAATGAAAGAGTGTGACGCCATTGCAGAAAACATGGTTGCCTATCGAGATATCTACAATCTACTCGAAGGAAGTTTCCAAGAGTGCGAACTAAAGCACATTTCGCGATCCAGCAACGAAGAAGCGGATAAATTGGCAAACATGGGTTTTACAAACACACCCATACCGCCTGGAATATACTTCGAAAGGATGATAAAACGATTAGTCAAAGTCAAAAATGCAGCAGAAGCACCCGAGACATTGGAGACAGAGGTCAGCCCGCAAGCTGCTATGATTGAGCTTACCTACAACATCTCAAGACAAGTTTTTCTGGTCGAGCCAGTCTGGACGCAGAAATACCTCGACTACTTGTCCAACAAACAGCTCCTAGCAGATATTCGCGAGGCTAGACAGATAGTGCGACGCAGCAAAGCTTTTCGAGTACTCAATGGAGAACTATACAAACAGAGTATATCAGGAATATTACAAAGATGCATAGCGCTTGAGGATGGCAAGGAACTACTACGGGATATTCACCAAGGATATTGCGGACATCATGCTAGCTGGAAGGCAATCATGGGAAAAGCTTTTCGCGCAGGATTCTACTGGCTCACAGCAGCCAGGGACGCAAAGGACCTAGTCGACAGGTGCAACGCATGTCAAAGATTTGCGCCCAAGCCACACGCCCCTGCCACTGAGCTTCACATGATCCCAATCGCCTGGCCTTTTGCGTAATGGGGGCTAGATATGGTAGGACCTCTGAGAAAATCAACACCCGGAGGATACACGCACTTGCTAGTTGCAGTCGACAAATTTACAAAATGGATTGAGGCAATGCCAGTCACCTCAGCCAGCCCTCAATGCGCCGTCAAATTCCTTGACTCCATCGTGTGCAGATTTGGAATACCACACAACATCATCACCGACAATGGAAGCAATTTTACAGCAAAGGAAACAGAGCAGTTCTGCGAGGAAAAGGGCATCACCCTCAGTTTCGCCTCTGTGGCTCACCCGCAAACCAATGGCCAAGTCGAGCGATCCAACGGATTGGTCTCGGCTGGAATAAAGAAACGGTTACTAGATCGACTGCACCCAGCAGCAGGACATTGAGCTGAGGAGTTACCCTCCGTACTATGGAGCCTACGCACGACCCCAAATCGATCAACAAACTACACACCATTTTTCATGGTATACGAAGCTGAAGCAGTCCTTCCCGAAGACGTCAAGTTCAGCGCCCCACGAGTCATCGCTTACAGCGAAGAAACCTCTAACAGGGCATTCGCGGAAGACGTGGATGCACTCGACGACATACGCGACATTGCACTCGCAAGATCCGCGGTATATCAACAGTCGCTACGCAACTACCACAGCCGCCGTATACGCCACAGAGCCTTCGTGGCAGAAGATTTGGTGCTACGACTCAAACAGAAGGAAGGACACAAGCTCGAGCCACCGTGGGAAGGACCCTTCATAATACACGAAGTTATCCCTGGTGGCGCTTATCGACTGAAGAACCCCGAGACCGGTGGAATCTACTCCAATCCATGGAATGTTGCGCACCTCCGCAAATTTTATCCTTAGATTATTCTACTCGACAAAATAAGGCTATACTAGCCATGCTGTAGCTCGAAGACAATACATGACTTTTCAGTCATATTAATAAATTACATGGTTTTTCAACCATAGTTTCTCACGCCATTGATCTTTACACGCCAAATAACAGGTATACACCCCAAACACACGGGGGCTAGGCCTAACATAGCATCATTTACAAAAACAGGACTACAAACAAGGTCGGCACCTTCTAAAAGTTTCAAGACAACTATACAAAGTAACAGGATACATACATCCTATATTTACATACGGCGGCGAGCGTTTTCCTCGGCTAAAACCCGATCCACCTCTTCCGAGGTCAATCGAATAATTTCCTCTGCTGCAGGCTGATAATCTCTATAATGAGGGGCCATGTCGACTCGACCATCAGGAAGTGTGGCTACAGAGTTGAAATTCACCTCATGATGCCACAATCAGACGAAGCAAAGCGCTACTACAGACCCGCAGGTCATCTGGTTACAGACGCACTCGCGAATTTCTCCTTCTCGCCCGAAAGTTCTGAGGAGATGACTCAAATCTTCTGGACCCCTTTCCAACGGATAGAAAGCAAAGTTCACGACGATCAAGGTCTCATGGCAGGAACTCACGAGCATCTTCGCCTGGATTACTCCATACTTCAAAGTAGCCAGCACAAAACCTCGACCACGATCAGACCAAAAGTTATTTGCATGGGGTTTTGAACTACCAGCTTCATGAAGAATATGGTTCTCCACCCAATGCTTTTCAGACCGATCGTCAGGCTGAACAACTGCGAAGAAAGCTACAGAGTCAAAGAAAGAAAGAAGACATGGAAAGCTAGGGGGCTGAGATACTTACAAAGCAAATCCTTGGCAACGGCCGCCAATTCATCCATCACAAACTGCTCACGTTCAACCGCAAGTTTCTGTTTGGACTTGGCTACATCAGCCACCCCACGCAGAACTTTTAGTTTGCGTTCACCATCCACAACATGGTCACGGAGGCCAGCCAAATTGCTAACAGCAGCAACGAGCGGATCCAATCGTGCAGCAGATCCACTCGAAGACTCCGCGGCAGCACCAATTTCCTGGAGGAAAACACAAAGGTTAAAAAAAAGTTTCAGAATAACCCACTCGAGAAAGTAAAACAACCTATTCAAACAGGTGCTCGGGGGCTACTCCCATCGGGAGAACTTCACGACAATCAATTGCAGGAAATCACAAAGCTCGGATACCAAAAGAACATTATGATTAAAGGTAAAAAGTACGGGAATACATCCCAAAGGTTCATTACATCAGGAAGAACAAGTTAAAATAAATCCTATCCTATGGAATCGCGGAAGTGCTGACACTCGCGGCAGGTTGCCCCTTGCGACTGGCACTAGCAATCAAGGCAGACAACTTCTGTGCCAGGGCTTCAGCTAGCTCGCCAAAAGGACGAAGAGCTACCTTTCTGCCCGTGGAAGGATTAACGGGGAGACTCGAGTAGGCTTCATCCAAGCCTTCAACTCCATGCGCCAGCGCGAACTGAATAGCGGTCTTTGCTCCGCACTCTGACTGGGCAACTGAGTAGGCCTGAAGGATGTCGTCCTCCAGAAAAACCTTCAGAAGACCGCCCAGAGTAGGCGGAACTGCCACGTTCACCAGAAGGCTCTCATGGAAACTTCTCAGCACTTGGGTGGCATCGCTGATGAGGGAACCGATCCCATCCGCATGCCTCCGGAGCTGGGCGAGGGAATCAGTCACCGCATCCACTCGAGTAACCCCAGGAAGCTCTAGCGCGACGCCGAGGATATCTACAAGAAGCAGTATTAGTTTCAAAGGCGGTCCAAGTTAACCATAGAATGACAAAGACAAGTAATACTTACTCGCGAAGTTCTGAGCTAAAGGACGAAGGAAGTCGACAAGATCGTCGTCCTGTTTGACGCCGGCTTCCTCCAATTTCTTCAAGGCATCCTCTGCACCCGAGAGCTTCCCCTCGTAGTCAGCCGACTGCTTGCGAAGGGACTCAAGTTCCTTTCGAGCAGTCTCCAACTCAACCTCGAGGTTGTTCGCCCGAGTGATAGCGTAGACTTCTCAGCCTTCAGAACTTCGGCTTGAGTTGCACAAACAATGGATTTCAGAGACAAGGAATTCGCCCGACTGGAAAAGATAAAGAGAAAAAGCAGATCAAGTTACCTCGGAGGAGTTGACCTTCCGAGTCGAGTCGGTAGCGATCTTCCCGAAGGGTCACGCACTCCGTCTCAGCCGAAATCACACGGCGGTCAACAGCCACGAGGGAGTCAAGGAGAGCCTGCAAAACAAGGAGGAAAAAAAATCAAAAAAAAGATAGAAAAGTTTTAGCCTATTCATGACTGCACACACTCGTGAATAGCCTCGGGAGATACTCCCATCGGGAGCACTGCCGCGCACCCGATAAATTGAAGAGAAGAAAAAAGCCTAAGTTCTTGAGCCTGTAGCCAATCGCACACGATTAACTACAGCCTCGGGGGCTACTCCCATCGGGAGCACTATCGTGCACCCGATAAAAATCCTAAAGCGAACGAAGTACAAGATGCGAAGGAAGATAACAAAGTTTACCTGGCCTTGAGCAAGGCAGAGAGGATCAACCGAGCTTCCCGAAACTTCTTTCGAGGTTGAACCCCTAACCGCAAAGCTAGGGAGTCGATAGTCCATAGCCGCAGCTGTGGGGACTAGACTCGGCGAGTTCTGGACGGTGCCGGCAGTTGGAGTCCCACCCGCAGCAACAACTTCCTTCCTTCTTTCGAGAGGAAGTGAAGAAGCAAACCGGCCAGGGCTGATGGATTGGAGGCTGTCATGAAAGAAAACAACAAGTGTCAGAAGAAACAAAAGGGAAACATTCGACTAGAACGAAGAAGCGAAAACTTACTCGTCATCGTCTTCATCATCCAGCATATCCGCGTTCCAAGCGGTTTGGATTGTCGGCTTGGGAGCGAGGGGAGCGCGCACACTCAGCGGGGTCGCGTGGAGAGGCTCCTTATCAGACGCTCCGCCAAGGGAGTTGTCCTTAGAAGTAGCTTCGTCCCCGTCCATCCGGCGGCGTTTGCGGTGCTGGAGATCACTACCCGATTCTTCCACGTCATCCGAGGAGTCATGCTCATAACTCGATTCGGCTTCAGCGACGCTGGTGTCGGCAGGGACATCCAGGTTGCTTGCCAACAAGTCCGAGACTTCTTCACCGGAAACTGGCGGGTAGCAGGTGAACATCGCTAAACTCTACAAGAAAAGAAGGAAGAAGAAATTCAGTCGACAAACTTTCAAGCTAAAAAAAGAACTAAGACAAGAAAAAATTTGAACTTACTTCAGGTGGAGGAGGTCTCGAAGCCTCAAAAGCTGCGACAGAGCAATCAGGGAAGGCCTCGCCCACTTTCAAGCTGGTGATGGCCGCGATTTTCTTCTCTAATTCAACATTTGAAAGTTCTTCGCGGCTCACGCGGCTGGGGTCTTCAACACCCTAGTATTCCCACATCGTGGATGGCCTCTCCTGCAGGGGCTGGATCCTTCGCTTGAGGAACACGCTCGCCAGGTGCAAGCCGTTCAGCACAACTCCTGCGGTTTGGTCACGGAGGGCGGCCACCTTGGCGAGTAGCGGGGCGACGATTCGACTTTCTTCAGCTGAAAGCTTGTGCGCCCAGGACTTCCGCCGCTTCAGGACAGCGAACCGGTGGAACTCATGAACTCCACCCGCGCTGTTGTCGACGACGTAGAACCACTTCTTTCTCCATCCTTGCGCGGAGTCGATGAAGTGCATCCCGAAGTAGCAATTGTCCGATTTTGTCTGGATTCCAAATCCACCGGTGCGCAGCGGCTCTCCGGACTCGGTCTCTACCCGCGATTTCTCGCGGAAGACGCGCACCTTGAAGAGGGCCTTCCAAAGGCCCCAGTGAGGGCGGATGTCCAAGAAGCACTCGCAAAAAACGATGAAGCACGAGATGTGCTGCACCGCATTTGGAGGTAGATCGTGGAGCTGTATGCCATAGAAATGCAGCAATGCCACAAGGAAAGGATGGAGGGGGAAGGAGAGCCCGCGCGAAACGTGATCCGCGAAGATCACGCGTTCGTTCGCGCGGGGATTTGGTACCTCTCTCTTCTTACCGAGGCGAACCCGCTTCTCGGTCTCCGGAGGCAGCAGCCCCTCCCTCTGCATCTCCTTGATGATTTTGTTCGTCGTGTTGGGCGAGCGCCAGTCGCCTGAGCGCGGTGCAGGTGGCGCGGGAACTTCCTCCGTCGCCCTCGAAGAAGAAACAGCTGCACTACGCTTCTTGCCTCCCGCCATGGATGCTGGTGCGAGTTCACAGAGAGAGAGTTGAGCGCGACGAATACGAAGGCTAGAAGCAAATGACGGGAACTTTTCACCGTTTACCTAAGGGCCACATTTATATACAGGGCCGCCCAATCCTAGCCGTTCATCGAGCAACGTGGCGCCCATCGCGGCTGCCACGCGTGAAGCTGAAACGAAAGGACGGCGGAAGCTGTTTCGTGCCACGATCCCAACAGTAGATCGTGCGCAATTACTGCGCGTAGTGCGCGTAAAAACCGGAAACGACGTCTCGTTTCCGGTCAAAAAGCTGACAAGGTGGGCCAGCACCTCTGCTCTCGCTCCGTCACGTCCCATCGGGAGGATAAAGTGCGCTGTGACGTCATAGCGCACATCATCAAGCCCAGAATTTCTTCGGATAAAAGTTCCAAACACGAAATAGACTTCATATGGGCAAATAAAAAACGCGAGAACTCCTTCGCATGAAGCTCCAAACACGAAATAACTTCGTATGGACAAACTGTGACGCGAAAATTCTCTCGCATAAAAGTCCCAGATACAAAATTTCTTTTCGAATGGGCATGACAAAATTTACAAACACGAAAACTATTTCGTATGGAAGGAAGATTACAAAGCACAAAGCACTTTGTGCGCAAAATCAAGTGAGAAAATTCACTCGAAATATCTCTGGACAAAAACCTGCTAGCGCGTAGCTCCTACCACTCGATCATACGATGTACACACATCAATCTCCTGGGTCGTTCGGCCGACTAGGCACATCCGGATGCCGTATTTCTTTCGAATACGAAGGTAAGACCCAAAAGATCTCTCTTGAGGGCCTGGAATCGCACTCAAGCTGCGTCCTCCGGTAAATTCCGTGTCAACAACACGAAGAAAAATCCTAGCGGACGCGCCGGGTACCCCTTTAGGTTAAATTCGACTCGGTAAGACCTCAACGGCCCAGTCGCAACGATCACCTCGCCGGATTCGAGTCGGAGGTCTCGAATTTGTGTAGGCCAGAACTGTTTTTTCCCTAGATGCAATTAATTGGCCCTGAGTTTTCGGGAGAGCCAAGCGACTGAGCCGCATCCTTCTGCGAAAACAGCCAACAAGCCACATTTACCACTCGATGCTCGAGTACAGAGGCGCATCGCACACAGGGTATACACCCTCAAAACCTGACGATTGAATAACCAATCGAAGAAATCAAGAACAGACTCTGAGTGCTCACCCGACTGATTCTCAATTGACTAAACACTCGGGGGCTACTGACAAAGGGATGGATCCTAGGCCTGTCGGGTATGCCTACCCGGTCTCAGGCCCACAACCCAGGCTCTATAGGAGGCGTCGCGTACTGTTCTAGAAGGCCCAATTGAAGCCCACCCGTAATGCCTTGCGGGTTAAGATAGGAAACTTGTAACCGACATAGGGTTAGAGTTCGAGTCCTACACGGGTATGGTTTGAGACCTGACCACCTATTTAAGGCCAGGAGAACCACCGGGAGAGGACCAAGCAATATCGCACCACCAAGCCTTGAGCTCGAGATCGTACTCTCGACTTGAGCAATCCCCGATTGTAATCGATCTGTTCGTGAATACAGATCGACAGAGGCAGGAGTAAGGGTTTTACCTCTACGAGGGCCCCGAACCTGGGTAAATCGTGTCCCCTGTCTAGCCGACGATTGTCACCAACGCCTACACGTTCTCCTAACCGAAACCCTATGGGTTCACCCGAGGGATTGGTTGAGATGCAGATTCGACACTGGCCTTTACTTTTCTCGAATAGGAATCGAAGCAGATTAAAATCCCCTCCCAATGATAAAAGGGTGAGGATTATCTTTTGCTAAGTTTACCATCTCACGAAAAAACAGCATTTGGCTCCCCCTGGGCAGACCCATACACAACAAGAAGACTCCAAATGAAGTTATCAATTTTATTTCAAATGTGCATTTTAATATGAAAATCACCGTCTGAAACTGTCAACACATCCATGGTATCAGTCCTGACACCAAGTAAAATTGCCCCGGAGCGACCATGTGGAAGACGTGAGTACCATTCAAAGTCTATACCACCCGAGAGACGGCTCAACAGATCTTGCGAGAAATCACGTCTACCCATCCCCGAGATAGCCAAAAAATCCAAATCAAAATTCCGAACATAACGAGGGAAGTGTAAATGGTTAGCCAAGTCATCCGGCAATCAAATGTCCGGCGGTATGAATTGATGCATGTCGAGATCGAGGAGCTCATTCGCATGTACTCCCACCGTTCAACAATACTTGACTTTCATTTGCCAAATATGAATATACCTAGACATGTTTTAGTGCATGTATATATATATTTCTATTTGGACAAAATGGAAGTCAAATGTTGTTGAACGCAGAGGGAGTACACACGAAAACCAGCTCAGTTTTTTTTTTCCGATGAGTATCGGTCTACCAGATAGCCCACTTTTTTTTTAGAAATGGGAGCCTAGGCCCCGGCCTCTGCATCAAAATGATGCACACAGCCGGTTTTTTATTAAATAAGCAAGAAAAATATCCAGAGTATGAGACTTATTACAATCATGGGTCCGAAAGCGTGGCCACAAAGACCAGCCACCGAAACATAGACGAACTACGCATTAATTCGCCTAGAATTAAGCCACCCAGCCTGGCTGTAAATAGCCCGAATGACCGCCATCAAACGAGCACAGCCGGAATCCATAAGTCCTCGCTGGTCCAGAGGGAGAAGAAAATCCCACATCTGGATAGAATAGACCGCCTTGTTTACAACCTGCAAAAAATGAATTTTCGTTTGTTTGTTAAAAACCAAATCATTGCGGCAGTTCCAAATTGCCCATAGGAAAGCAGCCGCACCAACTCGTATTCGTGCTTTTGTTTTCCTATCAATACCATTTAACCAGCTACCAAACATATTCGCAATGCTAGTAGGTGGATAAATACTATATGTAAAGTGTATAAGACGCCAAATATAACGGGCAAAAGGGCATGATATAAATAAGTGTTCGACAGACTCATCTGTATCACAGAAAACACATTTTTTAGAACCATGCCAATTTCTCTTTATCAAATTGTCTTTAGTAAGAATAACTTTCCTGTTAAGAAACCATAAAAAGATCTTAATCTTTAATGGTACCTTTAGTTTCCACAAGTATTTCCGTAAAAATCTTGTGGATCCATGCATTAAGTCAGTATAATAAGATTTAACCGTGAAAACCCCATCCATCGTGAGATTCCAGCTAAATAAATCTTTAAGATTAGATAAGGAGACCTCCATCAATCTTTCAACCAAATGCAACCAACGTTCCCTTCTGTGGCCAACCAAAATCCTCCGGAACCGAACTTCTAGGGGATTATGGGATAACACCTCCGCCACCGTAACGTTTCTATGAGAAGCGATGTTATATAACGACGGATAGGATTGTGATAACGGTTTATCACCTAACCATGTATCTTCCCAGAAACGCACCTGCTGACCGTTACCTAAAGAGAATTTGTCCCGTGAAAAAAATTCATGTTTAATCCTCATTAAACCTTTCCAGAAGGGTGAATCCGAAGGTTTACTCTCTACCTGAGATAACGTTTTATCTCCTAGATACTTATTAGAGAGTAACTCTTGCCACACCCCCTCCTCTGACAATAACTTATAAAACCACTTACTCAACAGACACATATTCTTAATTTGTAAGACCTCAATCCCTAAGCCTGCCTGATCTTTGGGACGGCAAACAATATTCCATTTTGTAAGGCGGTATTTCCTCTTTTTTACATCACTTTGCCAAAAAAATCTTGATCGATAGAAATCCAAACGTTTCCTAACACCCACTAGTATTTCGAAAAAGGATAGCAAAAACATCGGTAAACTGGATAAGACAGAGTTTATCAGCACGAGGCGATCCCCATAAGACAACAATTTTCCTACCCAAGAACTGAGTTTCGTGTCAAATCTATCCTCAATTGGTTTCCACTCTTTATTAAGAAGTTTTCTGTGGTGGATTGGTATGCCGAGATATTTGAAAGGTAGCGTACCTACCTCACAACCAAAAATAATTCGGTAATCATCTTGGGCCTCTTTCGCTTTACCAAAACAAAAAATCTCGCTCTTATGGAAGTTAATTTTAAGACCGGACAGAAGCTCAAACATCGCAAGTATGAGTTTCATGTTCAGTGCCTTTTGTATATCGTGTTCCATAAAAATAATCGTATCGTCGGCATACTGAAGTATGGACACCCCTCCTTCGACAAGGTGAGGAATCAAGCCTCCAACTTGACCATCCTCCTTAGCTCGATCTATGAGGATAGCCAACATATCCGCTATAAGATTAAAAAGAATAGGTGATAACGGATCACCCTGTCTCAAACCTTTTAGCGTTTGAAAATAATGACCGATATCATCATTAACTTTAATCCCGACACTTCCCCCGTGAACAAAACGAGCAATCCAATCACACCACTTAGGTGAAAAACCTTTCATTCTCAATACTTGCTGTAGAAAAGACCAATTCACCTTATCATAAGCCTTTTCAAAATCGATTTTAAACAAGACCCCGTCCAATTTTTTCCTTTTTAGCTCATGAATAGTTTCATGTAATACCACAACTCCTTCAAGAATATTTCTACCGGGTAGAAACGCTGATTGAGTTGGTCGGATAACTTTACTCGCAATAGAAGTTACCCTATTGGTACCCACCTTAGTGAAAATTTTGAAACTAACATTGAGCAAACAAATTGGTCGATATTGCTCGATACGGCTCGCATCCTCCTTCTTTGGAAGTAACGTAATAACCCCAAAGTTTAATTTAAATAATGGTAAGTCTCCATCATGAAGCTGAGCAAACATCGCCATTAAATCGACCTTGATCACCTCCCAAAATCTCTGATAAAACTCCGCCGGGAATCCATCTGGACCCGGAGCCTTATTATGTTCCATCTGAGAAATTGCTTCGAATACCTCCTTGTCCGTAAAAGGAGATGTAAGAATACAATTTTCCTCCTGTGATATTTTAGACATATCATCCGTCCTCTCCTCTACTAAAGAAACATTACTCGGCGCCGGTGCCCCGAATAATTTCTTATAGTATTCAGAGATGAAAGTTCTAAGGTTGGTCTCTCCTAAAATCGTTCCCTCATCCTGTTCCAATTGGAAAATCCTTTTCTTCCTATGTTTCCCGTTTGCAATAAGGTGGAAATATTTCGTATTATTCCCTCCTTCTTGTATGTGTTTAACTTTTGCCCGTTGTGCCCATTTGGATTCTTCTTCTCGTTTCAACTTACGTAGGTAATCGTCGGCCTCCTTTTTTGCAGCCCGTTCGGCCACTGTCAAAGGAGTCGATTCCGCCTTAACATCTAGCATATCTATGAGGAGTGTTAATTTATCTTTTAGTTTTCTATATTCCCCGCTCTGATTTTTCGCCCATCCTCGTAAAAATTGTCTCAGGTGTCTTATCTTATTTTGCCACCTATCTAATGGGTTTTTTCCCACAATTAATTGACCTCCATTCCTTACATACCAACTCATAGAAACCTTCTTGGCGTATCCAAGAAAGTTCAAAGGAAAACTGACTCTTATTTCCCGCATGTGCTTGAGTCCCAGAGTCTAAAAGAAGTGGTGTGTGATCTGACCCCGTTCGAGTCAGAGCATGTACCGTTACCATAGGATATTTCTGCTCCCACTCAATACTGTTAAGAAAACGATCGAGCTTTTCATACGTCGGATTATCTCCCCAACTAGCCCAAGTAAATTGTCTTCCGGATAAATTAATCTCTTTCAAATCCAAACTATCGATAATGGCATTAAAAATAAACGGCCATCTCGCATTAAAATTATCATTACTCTTTTCTTCCTGCCTCCGAATAATATTAAAATCCCCCCCCCCCCACTAGTATCGGAAGTGATTCGTTATCACAAATACGTACTAACTCAGCCAGAAAATCTGGTTTCTTTGAGTCTTGTGCAGCCCCGTAAACTACAACAAAAGCCCATTCAAAACCATCCGCTTTGGTCTTAACATGAAACTTAAGGCAGAAGTCTCCAGACACAACGGTTTGTGCCGAAAGAGTAACGCCATTGAAGCCAACAAGCATCCCTCCAGATCGACCATGAGGAGGTAAACAGAACCACGTAAAGTCCCTACCCCCAGCAAGAAAGTCCAGAAAATGCGTGGTAAAGGAGGATCTTCCGGTTTCAATTAGAGCAATGAAATCAATTTTATGTTCCTTAATAAATTCGTGAACCGCCAAATGTTTTGCATGATCACCAAACCCATTACTATTCCATATTAAGCCTCTCATTTCACTTCTTAAATTGTTTAATCCTAGAACTTCTCCTTGGTTTAACTACGGTACCCAAATTCTTCTTGCGGTTACGTTTAACCGTCTTAGAGAGCATTGTATAATCCGTTTGATCATCCTCATGCTCGACCTCATCAGAGAGATCCTCACTCAAATTTGATGCTTTCATAAGAGTCAAAGTAGAGTTAGAATCACCCAAATCACCATCTAACATTTCTTTTAAATTATTCGGAAGAAAAATGAGAGACCTATCTTTTTCCTGCTCTAACAAGCCACGAATAGATGCATCAATTTGCTGCCTGTTTCTACCTAGTGACACACCTAACTTATCAGCCCGCGCTTTAATTTCCGAATTAGAAAAAGATAGTAAGGATAAACCAACGGGGATGGGGGGAGTACCTCTAGGAAAGACGATATCCTTGCGGTGCGCAAGGGCCATCGCCCGCAGCTCTTGAGGAAGATCCGCATCCGGTTTCGCCCGCAAGCGTGCACTAGAGCGGATCTCCGTATCAGCCGCCGCGAGACCCCCGTAAGCCATCACCGCCGCCATGGAGGGACGCGGTGTCGTGGTCAACACAGCTGCCAACCCCAACCCGCCTGGTTGAGGTGAGCTATGTCCGACCAGATAGCCCACTAAACAGTGATGTTCTTCTTTTCTCTCACGTGTTATCATGTTAATCTGTGTTCCTTGTGATTTTGCACACTATTTTATTTCGGACGTACAGCTCAGCTCTAGTTTGGTTAAGAGCAGCTCAATTTTGGAAGCAGCGCTAATGGTGGGCAGGCCGAAGCGATGACGGAACCCAGGCGCGCGAGCACGCGCTCGTTCTGGAGCAGCTCCGGCGTGAATAGGCTCTTCCAGCCGGTGCACCACGCGACAGCCTCGTTGGACGACGGTTTCGCGGCGGATTCTCGCCAGTGGCGCGAGGCGTCCTCCCATCTTTCAAAGAACGTCTCCAAAATGGACACCACCTTCGTGTCGACCTTGGTTGTTCGGGCAACTTGGTCGTCGACCCGTGTGGGACGCGGCCTCGGGGCCGGTGTGGATCGAGTTGTGTTTTTTCTTTTTTTTAGGTCTTGTCCTATGTATTTGCTTCTCCTATATCAATAGAAAAGGCAAAGCTTTTGCCACGTTTCAAAAAAAAAAATGGACACCACGTTTTGCAGAGGCACGAGGGGCGCCCATAGCATGACCGTGCGGAAGGAGGGGTCGACCTGCTTCGGCGGCGTGATCATCACCTCCCGAACCAGCTGTGTGAGCCATGGCAGGACGTGGTGCTCAGCGAACACTCCCACGCTGTCCTTCTCTTGCATCATGTCTTGTCGCAGCACTGCACTTCGAGCCCCATGGCGTGTGAAAGATCCGCGCACCGACGGATCAACTCGTGCGGCGGCGTGTCCGGCAGGCCGTTGTCGTGCGGCTTCGGGTGGTAGCCAAGGCCGGCGTTGGCGCGGCGTCGGCCTTGCTGTACCGCGGGCTGTACGGGGGCGACGATCCCTTGTTCCCGTGCGCCCAGACCTGAGCCCTCCTTGCAGTTCCACCGACGCAGCATCTTTGCCACCGCCTTGCTCGTGGACGCAAACGTTCCGGGCAGATGCGACACGGTGGGCTCCAGCATTCCGATCCCTGTCTCCAAGATTCGTGCGCGATGTCTGTTTTTGTTCCGCATGTCCTTGTCTTTTCTCCCCGTGTCTGATTTTTTCTGGCCGTTTCATTCCACGGGAGGCAAACAGAGCACGGAAGAGGAAGACAGAGAGGAGAGGACGACGACGACGGCGGCGAGCTCGTCGACGCTGCGTGGGGCCTCGCCGTCTGGTGGTGGCCGGTCGACTGCCTGTGAACTCGCGCGTGGTTGTTTTTCACTTGGAGAGTCCGTGTCTGCGTTGAACGCACCTACTCCCAGCGACAGAGAACCAAAACAGAACAAGATCAAATGTTCACAAAAGATTCCCCGTTGACCAAGTCTTTCATTTTCTCACTCGATATCTCTTAACCGCTGTCCATCACACAGAACACGGATTAAAAAGGTAACACGTTCGGAAAGTAGAACGTCACCGTATAGTGGGCTATGACCATGAGCATTGCCACAGTATCAACCAATCCTTGTGAAACACTGGAACAGCAAACGGCCTGCAGTTTTCAGGAATTCGTTCACGTTGTCCAAATCGTACTTACACGGAGAAGAACAGTAGACTTCGCAGTTTCGATGCCTCGTGCATAAGAACCTACATAGAGCTTCCTGTGAGCCGGCTTCGAAACAAAAAGGTATCAATTCCTCTGAAGTTACCAGTCGGTATTCACCACCCTAGATCACAAAAGGAGCACAATTATCAGCAAACTTTCCGTTGCATCAGACATATACAACAAACAAATAATTGTGAAGGGGAGCAGTGTGGTAATGGAAAAACTGACGCGTAACTTAAAACCTGGAAGATCAAGCACCTATAATAAAGTTCAAACGCCCCACAGAAATATTGGCAGCAACATCGGATTCCACGCAATACATATATCTCTGTATATTCTTCAGCATTCGAAAATTTGCTACACTAGTAACACCCCTACCATGTAGATATGTTAGTGCCTCTAAATGACAAAGCAATGAGGGTACATTACAGCACTATGTATCTTAGCAATGTCACTTCAATGCATCAGAAAAATATAAGTACATCCCCACACAAATTAAACCACATAACATGTTCTGTTTCTGGAGAAAATTTTAACCTGTTTCACAGCTTGAGTATCTGTAATATTTCTACCTGTACGGAACCCAAATATTACACCACGTGCATGCACACACAACGAGTTTACTCAATACATTGTACAAAAAAGTAAACACATGTGCGTTTATGGTACATATGGTTTAATTGAAAGGATCCTATGACAGGATTAGCTATAAACGTTATATCCATTCTGAAAGTAAAACACTGGCTACCCAAAAGCAGGTGTTGGTTTCAGAACAAGAAACAACAGGAGTATCTCACTTGATGATTAGTACCAACAATTCTATTCTTATCATTAATGTCTCGAATCTGCACTACAACTTCTGTAAAACTGCCACCAAAAATTAGTGTTTCCACGACTTTTAGATCTATGCACGTGCTAGAGATGACATCTGAGAGGTAACCGCATTGTAATACATATTTCTAAGTTACTCCCAAGATGACATGGAGGATTAGAAGAGATGGTCAGCATCTCTAACTTTGTATATAATCTGAGATACTGATTGTCCTAATGATAAATAAAAACATTATTGTTTTAGTGCTTTATAAGGATTTTGTTAGTGTGTGGCAACAGGCAAGTTCAATCCAACAATCCCACTAGTCATGATTTAGGAATAAAGTAGAAGTACATTCAAAATACAGACTAATAATATTTTTAAATTTTTTATATCTACCCGCAATTGTATTAGTGACTTACCTACTAAATGACATTCCCTGTTGTTATTCCCATGCATTTATTTAACATGGAACTTTACCCCAAACAAGAAGCGCAGAAACCAACCCATGAGGAGCCAGACATAGTTAAAAAAACATGTGTATAACAAGACAACCAGTTCATATAGCGTAGATATTCCGAGGAAGATCAAACTAGAACCTGACCTCGGGAGACTGAAAAGAAGCAATTTAATATCTGTCACCAAATAGAATGTTGCATCTCATTCTCTCCTTCGTCTTCTGCCATCCTGATGTCACCATAATCTTCTTGCATCCTAAAGAAAGGGAGTGGAACAATGTTCTCCTTAAAGCGTAACGGAGTAATATGCATGCTGTTGTCTTTGTCTTCATCACACTCCATCTTTCCAAGAAACTTGCCATCAAGGTCACAGTGCAAAACACATCCTTTGAGCTTGATCAACAACTCACGCTCATTGAGTGTAGCAATCTCGCACGGAGTTCTAGCCGGTAAATAAAGCTGCGGTGCTCCGTCCAATGCCGACAGGTTAATCTTGTAGGTGAGTTTCCAGACCTCAGCTTTGTAGTCACGCATAACATAAATATGTATGACAAGGCCATCGTGACTGCTGCACATAGCAAGCGCGCCATCCAGCTCAAACAATGACAACCAAGGGTAACGACAGGGAGGACTGCGCATCCACCGGAATGTTTCAACCTCGGTGTCAAACACAATTATGTTGCGGGAGCCATCTCTAGGATAGTACCGTGCTAACAGCCAGTGCAAGTTGTCGCGGTTGAGGACTGGTGCATTTTCAGAACTTGTGAGTCTATCCAGTAAACCTTGTTGCAATGGTGGTTCTTTGATGGGCCTCGACTCATTGTACCCAACTGCAAGGACATGGAAATCAACCTCATTGCTTTTCCTGATAGAGTACAGCACCCGGTATTCTCCCGATGCTGGATGCAGGTAGAAGCCAGCAATGCAGATTCCTGGGTCATATTTATCATCAGAAAGCAGCGGTAGGGGAGCACGTTGGCGGGTAACAGGATTGCAGACGTCAAAGTATCCCTCACGGTCACAAAAGGAGACGACAAGGAGGCCATCACAGGAACCATGGATCACAAGGTTGTCTTTGTAGGGGCAGGGGCAGGGGCAGGGGCGTGCTTGGGGATACCATAGGATGGTCCGCTGGCTGAGCTTGCGATTGGTGGCACCAGGACTAGCGTCAAAATATACAAAAAGGTGGCGGTCAAACATTTTGCCTTCACGCTTGCTGAGGTTGATGACCGGAAGAGACGGCTGGCGCTGATGGTGTTCGCGGAGAAATTCCTGGTTGGAGGTAGCATGACGCCAGGACTTGCGGACAACACGACACCGGAGGATGTCCTCAGCCGGCAATCTACGGAGTATCTCTTCGATTACGACCGACTCAGGCAAGTCGTCAAAGACGGTCTTGCCGCTGGTGTTCTGCATGATGGTTGCTAGTGTTCCGTCTGAAAAAGGGCACAGTTGAAGTTAAACTTCTGAATAGAACTTTACTGTTTACTCTTTTGAAATTACAGTACCTAACAAGATATTTGTGTTTTGGTGAAACTATTACACGATTTGAAAGCCAAAATAATATGTATGCATCTCCGTTTGTACATCCAAGTTAGAATAACAGTGCATTAGACTAGAGTGGAAGTAAATGGCTAAAACCATAGAAACATTCGATAGCATAGATATCCATTGTTCAGAACACTAACAGATTACCTCCAGGCAGCATAATAATCATATGACGGATGATAACATACTTCCCCTATATTGTAATCCGTTTTGGCAAACTAATTGCTAGTGGAACCAAACGAAATGTTCCCCATCTAGTAGATGCACTAGGCAGGACATGATCGGACAAGTACGAAGGAAATAAATAGCAGTATTATGATAGATAAACCAAGGGAACAGCAAACTATAACAGGGTTGCGCGACGGATTCAGGAACAACAACGTTTGCGCGGCAGCGGCGGCGGCGGCGGCGGATCTGCCGCGGTGGATGAACCGCTTGGGCGTCCAGCCGAAATGAAACAGAGAAAAATTGGCATGCAGACTTGCAGAGGATGGGCGGTAGTTTACCCTGAGGACACGACGAGAAAGATCGGCGACGATTGAAAACGACGCCAGCGGCCCGTGGTCCGGCTTCTCTGGAGTCTGGACACGAAGACAAAGGGGGTTTTGAGCGCAAATAGCAGCGGGAGAATAGACGAAGAGGAAGCGCCTCAGGGTTCAGAGCGTGGCCCGAGACTCACCACGCGAGGATAATTCGGACAGCAAAGCTGCTAGCCGGCCGGCATCGCGGAAGAAGGCAGTCCGTCGAGAAATCTGCCGTGCTCCGCGGGGGAAATGAGACGGGGTGGCGAGGGGAACGGCAAAGCCCAGAGGTCTCCGGCAAAGCTTGTTGGGAGAAATTGTATATCACAGAGCTGGCTATATGGGCCGGCCGGCACGCAACTAAATACTCGCGTGACGTGTAATGCCCCTTCCGGGCCGAAAATCTGCGGGCCAGCCCGCGAATCATGGCCTATATTACTCTTTTTTTTTAACGCTAGCTCTACTATTACTCATCCCGTTCCTAAAGTAAGAGTAAGTCCAGCAGCCGCGCCATCCCGCGCGCCGCACGAAAAACCGCCATTTTCCACCGCGCGGGGCAGCGCCGAGCGCTCCAGCGGAGGTGCGAAAAAAATCAGCCCAGCGCGTGGGGAAAAGCTCGACCGCGCGCTCTTCCTTTTGGGCATCCCATCCAGCGCGCGACGACGACGACAGCACCAACCACTAGGACATTTCAGCGCGCGCTGCGGCGGAGCCATTTCACCACCACCGCCGGCCCGTCTTCGCCGCGCCTCCTATTTCTCCCACACCGCAGCCGGTCGGTACTTAGGCGTCGCGTCGCGCTCCTCTGCCCCCCTCCCGACTGCCAAGCGCCCCCGCCGACTGTCGAGCGCCGCCGCTTGGACCCTGCGCTTCCCATTTCCGCGCTCGCCGGCCTCCTCCGACGCCGCGCTGCCCAGCCGCCGATCTGAGCCCGCGCCCTTGGACCATTGCGTGCCGGCGCCGGGCAGCAGGGCAGCTACCACCGCGCGTTAGTGTTCGACGAATTGCGCGAAAGGTAAAACCGGCGCCGAACCGCTTTGTATCCACTTTTACATTCCAGTTTACTCAAAGAGCAATATTCTATTCTGTAGATGAGTTCGGTGTACGATTCATCATCGTCCGATGAGGAATTTGATATGGAGGAAGAGGAAGAGATGACATTGTTGTTGATTTCGCGAGATAGAAAGAGAAGGAGGCATGGAGGTTCTCGTGTCGGCCGAGAGAGATTGTGGAGGGAACGTATAGATGGCCACAACAAGTTGATGCGGAACTATTTTGCTGAGCCTCCCGTCTATCCGGAGAGATATTTTCGGCGCCGTTTCCGGATGAGCACCGAGCTGTTCAAGAAGATCGCGGAGGACGTCATGAAGTATGACCGTTTCTTTCAGCAACGAAGGAATGCCGCCGAAGAACTTGGGCATAGAACTTACCAGAAGGTGACCGCCGCCTTGCGTATGTTGGCATACAGTATTCCGGCGGATCTAGTGGACGATCATTTGGGAATGGGTGAGAGTCAAGCTATCATGTGCGTCAAGCGCTTCGTGGTAGCCATTGTGGAAAAATTCAGTCCGGAGTACTTGAGATCCCCCAATGCTCAAGACGTAGCGAGATTGTTGGAGTTCAACAAAGCTCGGGGGTTTCCAGGTATGATTGGCTCTATTGATTGCATGCATTGGGCTTGGAAGAATTGCCCAGCGGCATGGCATGGACAGTTCAAGGGGGTGAAGAAGCATTGCACTGTCATCCTTGAGGCATTGGCGGATTATGACACTTGGATTTGGCATGCCTTCTTTGGAATGCCTGGATCTTGCAATGACATCAATGTGCTTCACCGGTCACCTTTGATGAACCGAATTGTTAACGGTGAATTGCCAGCTGTCGAGTTTGAAGCAAATGGGCACACTCACAACTACCCCTACTTCCTTGCGGATGGCATCTATCCAAGGTGGCAGACCTTCGTCAAGCCGGTGCACAATCTGAGAGGTAAAAAACAATCCTCTTTTCATGCTGCACAAGCTGCTGCTAGGAAGGATGTGGAGAGAGCATTTGAGATTTTGCAATCCCAAGTTGCTATTATGAGAGGCCCGACTAGATTTTGGGACCAAGAGATGCTTTGATACATCATAACCGCTTGTGTGATCATGCATAACATGATCATCGAGAACGAGCATGGACAAGATTTGGACTACTATGTTTTATGATTTGATGGGACAGCCGGTGAGAGTGAGAATGAGAGAAGAGAGAGTTGCCATTTTCATTGCATCGTACCATTCCATTCGAAATGACGATGTGCATGATAATTTTCAAGAAGACTTCATGGAGGAGTGGTGGAACTGGTATGGTCAACAAAATGACTAGTTCTGTTCTTCTATGTTGTGTTCTTGATGAACTATTTCATGAACACTTTGTTGTAATATGTGAACTATTATTTGTATTTGTATGAAATATTTGCTTGTGTTGTAATAATAATTATTTGAACTATTTATTTTGATTTTTGTATGTGTGTTTGATCTAGTTTGTGCAATAGGTGAAATGATTTTTGGTTTGCCGAGCGCGCGCGCGCTCCATTTTGGCGCGTCTGATTTCTGCCGTAGCCACACGCGCTCCATTATGCAGCGGCTGAAATAGCTGCGCACACGCGCGCTCGCGCGAAAATGTTTGTACGCGCCAAACGGCGCTCGATATACCGTTTCCAGCACGACGCGATGGCGCGGTTGTTGGAGATGCTCTAAGGCAGAATTTTTAAAAACATTTAGCCCGTCCTACATTTAGCCCCTTTTTTTATAATTCAAAAACGATACTTCAAATTTTCAAATAATTCTATATGTAAAATAGTGCAAATTTCGAATGTTTGCCCGTCCTATGACTTATAGGAGTGTGAAAAAAAAATGAGTGTGAAATGTATTGTATTTTGGACAATGTAAAAATGACAAATTTCTATATCTGAGATGATAAATAGTGCAAATTTCGAATGTTTCCAGATTTGTCAGAATTTTTCATTTTTGTGTAGGCCAGAATACGAAAAAAATTTGAGTTGAAAATTTGCAACACATTAGAGTACGTTTGAAGAGGATGTGACATCAATAATTCCCATGGTAAGCGACCTGGGGTTTCGTAAGGAAAAAGACGCTGGTGGACTGCTCGGCTAGACGGGTTACTGCCCGCCTGATCTTTGTTAACTCGAAAACATATTACGGGGGTGCCGCATAGATTGAATCTAGTGCAACTCTGAATCTAGGGTTGGTTGTTCTGCTCGACCCTCTCACGTCCTTTATATAGATAGGCGGGTCTCGGGTCGGTTTCCTGCCTTTCCTAATTCCTTGGTCTAGTCCTTGTTAGAACTTGCTCCAGTGTGGGCTTCTTCGTGGGCTTCAAGACAGTAACTCGAGAGTCCTTCATAGATGCCCCCTTCTTGGGCCGCACCCGATAGGCTCATCGTGGGGGTCTCTCGGGTACCCCCACGTCAGTAGCCCCGATGGAGTCGGAGACTCGATCAATGGACCCATTTTCAGAATTCAGCACTACCTGGATGAATTTTTGTATACAATTTAGAAGGATATTACTCAATAGGCTCGATCTACACGACTTGCCGAGGTCAATTAATCTCACTCAGGAGAAAGAACTATTGGTCTACTCAAGCTTTGAGTCCTCAGGCTCGAACTCGGAAAAACCTGGGGTAATCTGGCTCGTGCCGCTGAGGCCTTATCGAGTCAAATTCCAGTTGTCAGTTATTTTTACCTAACGCGTCCGTCAGTATTTTCGGCATACCTGCTGGTATGGAAAGATACCAAGTAGCGCAGCAGAGGTGCAGCTCCCAGGACATTGGGATTAACCCTCGGGTTTTACCTTCATGCAATAAACACGACATCCAGATTTTTAGCGCAGCCTTGGCACCATTCTTTTGAGTCGTCTATCGGTACTATAGAGGAGAAAATCTCAACTCGTATACCTTTTCCGAGACCTCATAAACCATGAAAATTCCATATCTGAACCTTCGAGTGATATTTCTGACCACTCGAATCGGCTAATTTATACGAGTGGTATTCATGACCACTCGGTTTATTTTTTCGGTCAAGTGGTATTGTCATGCACTGATGCACCACTTTGTTTTTTTTTGTCAGTGGATGGGACGTTTCCCGGGGCGTGCTTATCCTGTTCAGAGGATAAACTTAACTTTGACCATTTTCTGACCGTTCGGCGCGCGGTAATTCAGGGCACGTTCAGTAAATGCCTAGATTCCCGCACGTAGTGGGCGGCGTGGAGGTGTAGCGGTTAGCCTCCCCGTGACACGTGTATGGTTGTACCGGCTCCTCGTGAAATCAGCGGTGAAGATGCTTTCATCCCTCTAAAAATACCGTGGAGGGGAAAAGGTAATTTCTTTCTTCTTCCTCCTTGCGTCCGGAGCCTTATCCTCCCCCCCCCCAACGAAGAGAGCCAAATATCCATTGTTGCGCTCCTCGAGCTTCACCACCCTTTACGCCATGGTGAACACCCGCAAGAACGGAGGTGCTACTACGGCCAGCGGTGCCGAGGGGCAGAAGCAGAAGGGGGCGAACTGGACCGAAATCGCCAAGCTCCTCCCCATTAACGAGCACGAGGTTCTTCTTCGCGCGGGATCATTCAGGCGCCCGGGGCAAGATATCAAGCCACCCCGCTCGGAGAATGACGAATGAGTGGTTTTTACATACCACACCGCCGAAGGGTATCCTTCCCTCTGCACCCTTTCATCCTCGCTCTTCTGATAGTGTACGACGTGCAGCTGCACGATGTGCCACCCAATTCCATCCAGCACATCGCCTGCTTTGTCGTGATGTGTGAGTGCTATCTCCGGATAGCACCGCATTGGGCGCTTTTCAAGCGCTTCTTCAACGTGAAGGCCCAGCCAAGCACCAGTGACCCGTATGAAGCCGGGGGCCCCAACATCCAAATCAAGCCAAAAGCGGGTTACTTCAAGATGGGTTAGTTGACTCAGTCACCAGGTGAAGGACTCGGTGGTTTTAAGCGAAGGACTCGCTAAACGCTGACGGCACTCCTCTGGCTGATCTGGAGAAGACAATGATCTAGAGAAGCTCCTGGAGGAACCAGTCATCCGAGGAAGATAAGGAGCAAACCGAGGACCTGGTGTCCCAGATTGCCACTCTGAAGGCGAGCAGGCTCACAAGGACCCACTTGGCTGGAATTTTCCTCAAGCGCCGAGTACAGCCTCTTCAAGCCAGAGTCCTTCCTATGTGGGCTTATTGGAGTGCTGAAGAATCCCACCGGTAGCAAAATCGACAGTTGCCTTCGAGGAATCACTTGAGTCAGGGAAATAGATCATGTTGACTCACTCCCAGCTATTCCTCCGTTTTCCTCTTCGAACGGGCGGGACATAGTAAGTTTGTTGCTTGTCTGCTTTTCTGTTTTCCCGTCATATCCTTTGTGTTCTGTAATCAATTATAGCTCCTTACACTCGACTGAATTCTTCTGTTTCTGTTGCTAGATCTTAACCCCGGTTTATTCTAGAATCAAGATGTTCTTCTAAGTGAACCACCCAAGGCCGACTCTGTTCCTTTTATGGAGGGCTTGGCAGTGGCTATGTCCATAGACTTTGACTCGATTCCTTCTGCTGCCACAGCTCACTCTTTACGGGAAGCCGAGGAGTTGGACGAAGGCGCCGATGAGACCGCCGATGAGTCGGGCGTTCGTCCCAATCACACTCAAGCAGACAGTGAGCACGAGGAAGCCACCTCGAAGGAGACAAGCTCTTCAAATATCACTCGAGGGTGTGATATTGGGGACACGATTTTCGCCGTCCCAAGTTCTTCGATGCCTCCACTCGCCCCCAAGTCCATGGCTACTCCTTCGCATCCACCTGATGCTAAGAAGATGTGATGCTTCTATAGCATGTGGTCTTCAAGCGGGTAAGTTTCCCTCGCCTTTTCCTTTGATTTCTCCGAGCCTTCAACCTTGGTTTAATTCTTGTGTTTTTCTTCGGTAGACTTCCCAAAGCTCCAACTCCTCCTCCTCAAGGAAGGGTCAGTTCGAGCGTTCCCCCGACTCCTCCTACTTAGGAGAAAGATGACTCAGGCGCTGCCCATAATGCTCGAGCTCCTTCTATTTCGACTTCTTCTCGAGACACAAGGGACAAAGCAGTCATTCAGGAGGAAGCTCCCAGGAGTTTGGCTGTTCCTAAAGCCGAAACAAGGCAGCCTGCACCTTCTGGCCAAGGGCTTGGACCGCTGATCTGACTGATGTAGATACATTGGCTCCAGAATTCCGGGTTAGAAACCACATGAGTTATTTTAATCTTTTTGTTCTTCCTTCTTTTTCTGTTGGGTGCGTGATTACGGCTCCCGATGGGAGTAGCCCCCGAGTCTATGTTCGGCTGCTTGCAGGCGAGCGTAGACTCAATTTTTGTGTCTCTTCTACTAACTTTGAGTACTTCTTTTTCAGCCTTTCCTAGCCAGTATGTAGGATCTGAGCATTCGCTTCATCGTCCTTGGGAGGGAAAGGGATACTTCCCGGTCCCATTTTGCTAAGGCAAAAGGTACTCTTCTTCTTTCAATGCCCGATACTTCTTTCTTTTTGACTTGTAGCTCTAATTTTAATGTCCTTATCTTCCTTAGAACTTCTGGATGTTACCTCTGCGGAAAAGGAGCCTGCACTTGCTCGAGTGAAAGAACTCGAGGCTCAAAATGCCGCTCTTCACACAGAGGTTACCGTTGCCAAGAACAAGACTAATGCTTCTATTCGGAAAGCGGACGAGTCTAAGCAGAGGGAAATCAAAGCTCTTAAGAAAACTTTTGACTTGGAGGAGGCGATAATCCCTCGATTCCACGCTTTGACTGATGCTCTGATAGGTATGTGTATTTCACCTTTTTGTTTGTACTCGTTTTTGGTATTTCCTGTACCTCACTAACGATTCCCCTTTATTGTTTCAGCTGCTCTGGATAGTCTACCCGAACTCACTTCTCGACTTCGGGAAGGTCCCCTCTTGGACGATGTTACTTCTTCAGAAGATCAGGTGTCCAAGGCCGCAAGTACACTCGTGAAGCTTCAGGGCATACTCGTTTCGTTCCACGAGTGTCTGTTCCCCGGAGATGAAGTGACGTCCACTCTGGACACTCTTGTGGGCGTGTTTCACGACACGAACGTCTTACCTGAATTTAGTCGAGAATAAACTCTTTCTTGGGCCGAAAAGGTGCTCACTCTTACTCGGGCACACGACATCGAAGGGGACTTTGAAGCTAAATTGAGCGGGCCACCCAAGGACTCGAGCGGGAAAGAGGCAGACCTCGACTCCTGTACTAAAGAATCCGTTAGGCTAGCTCGGAAACTTATGTCCATGTTGGAGGCTCGAGATGCAGCTGCTCAGGTTGCCGAAGATGCTCTCAAAGCAGCCGCTGAAAGCTTGTTTTATCTGTTTTTTGTAGAAGTGGTGTAAAGAACCCGCCTTTTGATTGTAATGAACTTTGTTCCTTTGGATGATGAATGAAAATTTCTTCTACTTGTCTTGTATACTTCAAATTTCCCTTGCGTAACTGTCCCGATGGGAGTAGCCCCCGAGTGTGAGGCAGCAAAAATTGTTGTCGAGCACTCAATCAGTGAAATTCATCGATTCTTGATCACCTTCTTTCCTTTTCTCTAGGTGCCCGGAGGAACAGGCTCTTTGACTCGTTATGACGTCAGTGCTTGAATGCCAACAGCCGAGAGTTCTTCTATCACTCGTTACTCTCAAGTTCATAGCGCATAAGACATGGTGTAGTTTTTGCGCAGAAGGCTTTCGAACGTAAAGCGAGAGCTTAAGGATGCAAAAGCTCAACTTGCCTTGTCAGAGGCTAAGGAGCAGGTTTTCACTGACCGTGAAGATTTTCTTCTTGCTAAGCTTGCTGCTATATCCACGGATTTATCTTGTAAGTTTTTTCGGGTGATAATTCTATCATGTCCGTCGAGTCCAAAACTTTTCCTGACTTTGAACGATTGTTCTTTCTATAGGTGTTCAAGAGAATCCCGCCGAAGAACTTCAATACGTTCAGGAAGAGCGCCAGAAGATTGCCGCTTACCGTTCCTCCTCCTTTTGGGCTGAAGCTGAGAAGTCTCAAGTATTACTGACTCTAAGGACTCGATGCAGCAAGTGAGTGGAGTGATTGGGTCAAGTCATGTTGCTTTCTACAATATATATGGAGCCTTGTTTCCATTGAACAAGATGCCAGAGAAACTCTTCATTCTGATGAAGAAGTTCAGCAACTATGACCATGGAAAGCCACTCGTTCTCCGTCAGCTTGTTGGTGGTGCAAAGGTTGCTCTAGCAGTCGTGAAGACTCATTATCCGCGAATGAGTTTGAGTAAGATTTCTAGAGGTCCTTTCGTTCCTCGACGACGACAGCAACGCGTTAATATGGACTCTCGATACGAGGAAGCTACGCCTACTCGATTGCACTCATGCGTTTAGCAGAGGAAGAAACAGATATGCAGCTATCGAGTCGGTGGAATCGTGAGTTGTAAATTGTTCTAGATTTAGTCATTGATCCTTTCTGTAAATAACTCTGTAACTGTTCGTCTTGTGTATAATCAACTTTTTCATATAGTTGCCTTGATTTTCTGTCTCCGCTTTCTTATCCTTGTTTGTGTTGTTGTGAATTATTGTTGCACAGCCTCCGAGTATTTCGAATGCGACCACGGCTGGGAGTTACCCCAAGTTTTTCTATTTTAACTTAATGCTGCTCAGCCCCCGAGTATTTAGAGTGCGACCGCAGCTGGGAGTCACCCCAAGTTTTTCTGCTTTAACTTATTGTTGCGCAACCCCCGAGTATTTCGAGTGCGACCACGGCTAGGAGTCACCCCAAGTTTTTCTGTTTGAACTTATTGATGTGCAGCCCTCGAGTATTTTGAGTGCGACCACAGCTGGGAGTCACCCAAGTTTTTCTGCTTTAACTTATTGTTGCACAGCCTCCGAGTATTTCGTGTGCGACCACGACTAGGAGTCACCACAAGTTTTCTGCTTTAACTTATTGTTGCGCAACCCCTGAATATTTCGAGTGGGACCACGGCTGGGAGTCACCCCAAGTTTTTCTGTTTGAACTTATTGCTGCACAACCCCCGAGTATTTCGAGTGCGACCGCGTCTGGGAGTCATCCCAAGTTTTTTTGTTTGCCTTGCTTTCTCTTTGTTGGGATTTTCTGGTGCTGATGTCTCTCGGTGGGCGAATTTTTCTTCCAGCGCCGCACTCACCACATTGAGGCCTTGCAATATCTCCTCGTGCACTTCATTGCGGGGATCTCCGGGAGTCGGTTTTATCGACATCGGGTATGTTTGCACCTGGAGGAGCCTTTCCTGAGGCCTCCTAGGCACTAGTCTCTCTGGCTGCCTAGATGGCGTCGGGTGCTGCTCGAGGTTCAACGTATTTTGGGTTCCCCTCATGGAGTCAGCAGTCATATCGTTTATTCGCGATCGCCTCTTGGGCGCGAGTGGTTTCTGCACCCTGCTGCCCGAAGCTTCCGCGATACCCGTTTCTAGGGGTATGCATTGTCCATCTCTTTCTTTCTCCTATTAAGTTTCTTGTGATGCATGCTAAGTGTGTAACGGTAGGCGGAACACTCATCAGGGCTCACATCTGTTGGGAGGGGGAGGCCTTGCTCCACCAATGATGTGGCTAGCTCTATCGTGGCGGCAGACACGCACACTTGGGGGGCGGGCTTCCTTCCTTTTCCTTTTTATTGCAGACTCGAAGTCGGTGGCCTTGCCAGATCCGTCGCTTCCATCACCGTTGCCATTCAGGTCCTCATCTTCGGGTGGCGGGGGATCTTGCGGATCTTCCTCGAGTTCCTCTTTGTCCTCGAGTACTCCATCATCGGTGGCGTCTACTTTCTTGTCAGAGTCAGAGTCGTCGTACTCCTCGCTCTATTCGCTCGAGGTGTCCACTTCAGCCTGCCTGACCATCGCCACGAACTGAACATGCGGGTCAGCGGCGTTGGAGTACTCAGAGGCGGTGGAGTTTCTATCGCAGATGACCCGGTTGGTTGGCGTTGTTCCTGTGCAGATCGCACGGAAGTTCAGATCGCCAAACGTGAGGTCGACGCTTCCGTCGAGGGAGTAGAACCCCGAGTGGGATCCCGACGACTGCTTGGTGAAGTCGGTGGATCCGAATTGAATCGAATACGCCCAGATCGACTAGTCGTGACTCGACAAAGTTAGGGTTAAAGAATCCTCGAATCCAGCGTCCCAGATTCCCACAGACGGTGCCAATGAAGAGAATATGATCTCAACAATCCCCGTGATGAGGGACCTAGGGTTTCATAAGGGAAAAGACGTTGGTGGGGTACTCGGCTAGACGGACTACTGACCGCCTGATCTTTGTTAACTCGAAAACAAATTGCAGGGGTGCCGCAAAGATTGAATCTATCCCAGCTCTGAAACTAGAGTTGGTGATACGTCTCCAACGTATCTATAATTTCTGATGTTCCATGTTGATATTATGCCAATTGCTACATGTTTTTTGTATGCTTTCCTACGTTTTCTTACGTTTTCTGGGACTAACCTATTAACAAGATGCCAAGTGCCAGTTCCTTGTTTCTCTTGTTTTTTATTTCAGAAAAGTTGTTTTGGAAATATTCTCGGAATTGGACCCCACGAATCCCGAAGTTCCTATTTCCCCTGGAAGCATCTAGAAGTCCCGAAGAGCCCCGGAGGGGGGCCACAGGGTGGCCACACCATAGGGTGGCGCAGGTCCCCCTAGCCGCACCACCTGGTGGTGTGGGCCCCCTGGACACCCCCCGACATCGCCCTTTCGCCTATTTATAATCCCCCGAGGGAAAACCCTAAAAGAATCGACCTTTTCCACAAAATACATCCGTAGTTCCGCCGCCGCTGACGACAAGTTTTGGGGGACAGATCTCTGTTCGGGCACCCTGCCGGGACGGGAAAGTGCCCCCGGAAGCCATCTCCATCGACTCCACCGCCATCTCCATCGCCGTTGATGTCTCCTATGATGCGGAGGGAGTAGTTCTCCCCCGAGGCTGAGGGCTCTACCGGTAGCTATGTGGTTCATCTCTCTCTCTCCCATGGTCTGATCTATATGTGATCGTGAGCTTTGTAATCTAGTTTAGTAAGTAGATGTTACTCTTCATCTATTATTCTACTCAAGTGGTTTTGTTTTAAGATCTCCATAAACACTTTGATCACGGTGTAAAGGTGACAGTGTGTGCACCATGTGGTTTAGCATGATATTTATATCTTGTGTTGGATGACCGTATGAAATCGTGGTGTTTGTTTAGTACCTTCTAGGGCGCTCATAGTGACAGCATGGGGTTAACTAGACATGGGAATACAAACTTGAGGAGTGGTTTGTAGTCCTACGCAATGAATTGGTGTTTGTTATTCGACCGGAGAGTGGTTCAGAGTAGCATAGTGAAGAGAAGATATTTAGTTATTCAATTATGTGATCATTGTTGAGAGTGTCCACTAGTGAAAGTAGGATCCCTAGGACTTGTTTCCAAGCATTGAAACACCGTTTTCCGCCTGTTCTGCTACATGTTTGCTCGCTGCCATATTTATTTCAGATTGCTATTATTACTTATAACCATCCATATTACTCGCATTTCACTATCTCTTCGCCGAACTAGTGCACCTATATACCGGACAAGTATATTGGGTGTGTTGGGGACACAAGAGACTTCTTGTATCTTAATTGCAGGGTTGCTTGAGAGGGATATCTTTGACCTCTACCTCCCTAAGTTAGATAAACCTTGCGTGATCCACTTAAGGGAAACTTGTTGCTGTTCTACAAACCTCTGCACTTGGAGGCCCAACACTGTCTACAAGAATAGAAGCGTGCGTAGACATCAAGCTCTTTTCTGGCGCCGTTGCTGGGGAGGTAAGGTAAAAGGTTCTCACATCCTCGGGTGTGAGTGCTCGGAGTTATTTCCTTTAGATTCTGCAATTATATCTTTTTGTTTCTTGTTTTCACTAGTAGGCTTATTTTTTTACTTATTCCTTGTTTTTGTATTTACTCGTTAGACTTAATGGAAAACAACAAAAATATGAGAGAGCTTTATAATATTTGTCTTGAGTTAGGACATGAAGTGTTTGAAGAGAAACTTAAAAAACCTATGGAGCTTTATTTGCATGCTAGTAGCAATGTTATTAGTATGAATTCTTTGAACACCTGTCGGATATATACCAATTAGGGGTATAGAAGATGGTGGGCCAAAGTGCCGGATTACCAGGGTGGCCTAAGTGGTAGTGGGCTTAGATCCATTAGGCGGCCCAGTAATCCGACGCGCAGAAGCCGGATTCTAGAAGAACCCGGATCACAGCCCATGTGATCTGGCTTGGAGGAGAAGACGGATTCCTTACTTTCCAAGTTACAAGTTACCGTAGTTCTCTAGGTTTCCTATTCTGTAAGCCCTAATCCGGCTATTATATAAAGCCGGACGGGAGATAAACAAAGAGAGAGAACAGAGAAGCTCTACGCCAACTCGCCGAGAAGCTCATCCTCGTCGAGTGGTTTAGATCTAAAACCCTCACATTGTAACCATGTTTACGGGCTTTAGTCCCAATTAGTGAGAAGTGCAGGAGTAGGCACGTCGTACTGTCGCGACGTACCGAACCTGGGTAAAATCCTGTGTTCTGTATTACTACGCTATCCCGTTACCCCACGTCTCTACCGTAGTCTCATGGCACACCCGTCTATGAAAACTACTACGATGTCTCGACGGTTGGCGCCCACCGTGGGGCAAACGACGTCAGGCGTAAGATTCCGATCTGGGATACTTGGCGGAATCGGAAGATCAATCACTGTCGGAAGCTTGGAATTCGACAACGACATCGGGCGCTTCCTCGACAACGGATCCTACATACCGGCGCAAAACCACCTGGTAAGTGCCTGCGTGTTACCGATAGGATCTGCTAACATCTTTATCGGACTAACTGCAGAAGCAATGGGGTTTTGCGGTGGAAGCAAGTTTATCCCACCCGCCCTATACCCAGTCGAAGATGACTATGATGCCGGATTCCGCTCAGATCGCCGACACAAAAGTGATACACACTTTATCGGCATGGTGCAATCCGAAATCGCCGAAAACACGGATGATGGAAATCCCGTGCAAGAGGCAGACAACAACGCACCCGTCATGGAGACGGAAGATCAAACACCCGTCACAGCGGCGGAAGATCCGACATCCGTTAACAAGACGATGAACTCGGAAGCAGAATCCGTGCTTGCCGCCATCGAGGCGAGATTAGAGTCGGAAACCGGATCGGATAACTTCGACTCCGAAGACGAAGATGAGGACGCCTTCGTAAGAAAGGTTAAATCCTTTCAAGAGGGATTCCATGAAGTCTTAATGGCGAAACCGGCTGATACCACGGACGCCGGCAGCCAGGAAAGCCCTAAAACCCCTCCGCCAGTGGAAGAGAGAGAAGACGGAGAAACTTCTCCGATATTCCCCAATGTCAAGGAGATGACAGAAGACGAGCCTGTCAAAAAACCTCCCTCTTCCAAGAAAAAGCACCGTGCCTCTAAAAAACTCCAATACAAAATCCGGAAGAAAAAATCAGCTGATCTCGCTGACAAAAACCTGGAAGTTGGAGATGTTAGTGGAACAAAGCCTGTGGAGAAGAAATCTAAGGAAATCACTGCTCCGCCAATGACAGAACAGGAAGAGCAAGAGCTACTGCAAACACCAGTGGGACCAGACGAACCCCCTGAGATGCTGGAAGCCAGGAGACAAGCTTTCCAACGGCAACAACAACATCTACTTAGATCTCGGCAACATCTCCAACAAACCCATAATGACATCAAAGTCATGAAGGAAGAAATAGAGGAGTACGAGAGAAAGCATAGATCCGCGTTAAAACCTACTAGGTTACCCGGGATCGCAAGACCGGAAGAACTGCCGCCAAAAGAAAGGTTCCATAACCCATCTTGGCAAAAGCAGGTAAACGGCAAAGATGCCAAGGGCGAACCAATATACAAGACCGCAGCAGAAAACGCGGAAGCAACGTTCGCGATTCTTAACAACGATCTGTATTCCAACGGGAAAAAACTCCAAGGGGTGTATGCTTTCCTAGGAAAAGCATTGCAGCAACAACAGCGCGCTCAAGAGCGATCAGGGAGGTTGCATGACAACTCCGCCCTATGCAAGACAGCTACTTGCGCTGCTGGAGCACCTGGACCAGAAGAACCCGGGGATTCAGACAACTCAAAAGATAAAAAAGAGGATCCGAGAAAAGACAAGAAAAACCCCGACAACCGGGATGCAGCGTCTAAAACCGGATCCCATCTCCCGAAAGATGGGTATAAACCCCATGATCGGGAAGACAAACACCGGAAAGACGGCAAAACAATGCCACCTCCGAGAAACCCAGCCGAGAAAACTGGAAGATACGATATACCTCACAGGCGTGAGAGATCCCGGACACCGCCTAAGGACAAAGAAAGGCATAGGAGTAGAACTCCGCCTAATCCAAAAGGGCGTGAACACGGAAGAGATAGAAACAATCCCGGAAGAGCGCGTTCGCGCAACAATGGTAGAGAAAGGAGCAGATCCCCTTCCGTCCATTCAGCCGGAAGATATTCTGCACACATTGACAGAGCAGAAAAAGATGATCTATACTTTGGGCCTAAATGTTTTACCGACAGGATCCGAAGAATAACGCTGCATTCTGGCTTTGCCAAGGTCGGTCCAACGTACCAGAAATACACTGGCAGCACAAACCCGGATACCTGGCTCTCGGATTACTATACAGCCGTCCAGATCAACAATGGGACAGACCTGGAAGCTGTCAAGTTTCTTCCCCTAATGCTGCTGGATGGAGCCAGAGATTGGATCAATGGATTACCGTCACGAACAGTTGATAGCTGGGATGATATGGCTAGAGTATTTACTCAGCATTTCCGGGGAACATACAAACGCCCGAATAGTATCAACCAGCTAAACCGTTGCACACAATTTGAGGATGAACCATACGTGGATTTCATCTCCAGATGGACAGCAATGAAGAATAGTTGCTCTGGAGTAACTGACGTACAAGCAATGCATGCTTTCGTCAATGGCCTAAAACCCGGACTTGTACCGTTCATGGTCGGTTCCAAGAAGCACAAGGATCTCGGATCCATGCTTACAACCGCCAATGAGCATGCCGCAGCCGAGGATGACATCAGAGCAAGAGGAGGCAATATTGAATCATTGATACTTGCCAAGAAAACCCCTCGTTCTGACAAAAAAGCCACTCCAGAAACAACGACAAAGCCCAAAGAGGTGAACATAGCCTTTGGAGGAGAGAAGGGAAATAAGTGGAAAGGACGTAACCCAGATCCAATCAATTACACTCCAGAGGAGTGGGAAAGGATTAAGTCGGAACCTTGCGTTCACCACTCGCAATTTGGGAAACCCACCCATACAAACGCGCAATGCCGGCTGAATAAGCACATGAAGGGCACTGCAGGGTCCGGAAATAAAGGGAAGGGTTCCAAAAGTAAACCCGCCAAACAAAAGCCAGAAGCTGACAAAGAAGACAGTGAATCGGACACTGACGAAAAAATCCAGGAACAACAGCGCAAAGGCGAACCCAAGTTTCCGAGAGTTGATGGAGAAGCAATGCTAACTTTTTTAGCAACCCCATCAGCAAAGGTGGCAAAAAGAACACTTCGAGAAATAAACGCGGTTGTTCCGGCAACCCCGAAATTCTTGAAGTACTCCAATACACCGATAATCTGGGATCAGTCTGATCATCCCGGAAATATCCCTGAACCCGGCACACAAGCTCTTGTTGTAAGCCCTATTGTTCAAAATACTAGGCTAAGAAGAGTGCTGATGGATGGAGGATCCAGCATTAATATAATGTACCTGGATACACTTAAGCATTTGAAGATTTCCGAGTCTCAGCTCAACTACAGCAACATACGCTTCCATGGTATCGTCCCTGGCAGGCAAGCACGATCCCTAGGAGAAATTTCCCTAGATGTCACCTTCGGAGATAAAGATCACTTCCGGCAGGAAAAAGTATCCTTCGAAGTAGTGCCGTTCGAAAGCGTGTATCACGCAATACTCGGACGTCCAGCTTTCGCCAAATTCATGGCAAGATCCTGTTATATTTATAACAAGCTGAAGATGCCAGGACCCAAGGGAGGAGTAATCACTATAGCTGGTGATTTTAAGCTGGCAAATGAGTTGGAGAAAGAAAACGCCCTTTGCGCTCAGAGAGTAATAGCAAAGGAAGAACTGAAGGAATTAGCCAAGGAGGTATCGCCGTCAGAAATGCCGGCAGGAAAAGAAACTCGGAAGCCAACAGATAGCTTCAAGGCATCCGAGAATACAAGACAGGTAATCCTAGATCCCAAAGATCCGACAAAATTTGTCGTCGTAGGGACTGGGATGACTGACAAATAGGAAGGCGAGCTCATCAAGTTCCTCCGTGAGAACTGGGATATTTTTGCCTGGTGTCCAGCGGACATGCCAGGTGTACCCAGGGAACTTGCTGAGCACCAACTTAAGGTTATTCCTGGATCAAAACCCGTCAAACAAGGTCTCCGTCGATTTGACGGAAGGAGACGGAAGGCTATTGGCAAGGAAATTATCCGGCTTTTAGCGGCGGATTTCATCAAGGAAGTGATCCATACTGACTGGTCCGCAAATCCGGTATTAGTACCGAAGAAAGACACTACTGCTCTTACAATGTGTATAGATTACACATGCTTGAACAAATTGTGTCCGAAAGATAGGTTTGCATTACCGCGAATCGATCAAATAATAGATGCCACTGCAGGCTCCGAGCTTTTATGCTTTTTGGATGCATACTCCGGGTACCACCAAATACGCATGAAAAAGGAAGATCAAATTAAGACTTCTTTCATAACCCCATACGGGACGTATTATTACGTAACCGTGCCGTTTGGCCTGAAGAACGCAGGTGCAACCTACCAGCGTTGCATGCAACGTTGTTTGCATAGTCAGATTGGAAAAAATGTCCATGTTTATGTGGACGATATTGCTGTCGTAACCAAGGAAAAAGATACACTCCTTGAGGATTTGCGAGAAACTTTCAAAAACTTACGCACCTACAAGATGAAGTTGAATCCATCTAAGTGCGTATTCGGGGTTCCCTCAGGAAAACTTCTGGGTTTCATCGTTTCTCACAGAGGAATAGAAGTTAACCCGGAAAAGATCAAGGCAATCTTGAACATCACAAAACCTACTTGTGTCAAAGATGTCCAAAGATTGACGGGTTCCGCAGCTGCCGTTAGCAGATTTATTAGTCGGCTGGGGGATAAAGCATTACCACTATACAAGCTGCTGAAAAAATCCGACAAGTTCGAATGGACAGAAGAGGCCGATGCGGCGCTGACTCAGTTAAAGGAAACCTTGATGAAAGCTCCGATTTTGGCATCCCCAAAAGACGAAGAGCCCATGTTATTGTACCTTACGGCTACAAATCGGGTTATTAGTGCGGTAGTCGTTGTGGAACGGTTAAAGGATGAACAAAGCATACCAGACCAACATCCGGTATATTACATAAGCGAAGTTTTTTCCGAGTCAAAACAAAGGTACCCACACTACCAGAAACTGGCGTATGGTGTATTTTTCGCATCTAGAAAACTACGCCATTACTTCCAAGGGCATTCCATAACAGTGGTTAGTAAAGCACCACTAGGAGACATTATAAACAATGCAGAGGCAACTGGCCGAGTAGACAAATGGGGCATTGAGCTGGCAGCCTTCGACATTAAGTACCAGCCAAGGACGGCCATAAAATCCCAGGTTTTGGTAGATTTTGTTGCCGACTGGACAGAAGCAATGGAAAGCACACCGATGCCGGAGTCCGAGTACTGGATCATGCACTTTGACGGATCCAAGATGAAGGAAGGAGCTGGGGCTGGCGTAGTCTTAAAATCTCCTAAGGGAGACACAATGGAATACGTGTTGCAGATACACTTCAACGCCAGTAATAACGTGGCAGAATATGAAGCTTTACTTCACGGCTTGCATATCGCAAAAGAAATAGGAGTGAAGCGCATACTGTGCTATGGCGACTCGGAATTGGTGCAGCATCAGCTCAACCAAACCTGGGACGCAAAAAGCCCTATAATGGCCGAATATCGGAGAACGGTAGATGAATTCGCCATCTGTTTCTTTGGATTCGAGGTCCTTCACATCAAAAGGGAGGAAAACTGGAACGCGGATGCACTAGCCCGCATGGGATCAGAAAGGGTAAAAACCTTACCGCCAGGAGTATTCGTTCAGCACTTACATGAGCCATCCATAAAAGGTGGAGATGTTGATTACCCTCTGGCGTCTGAATCGATTGAAGTCATGATCGTTAAACCGGACTGGACAATTCCGTACTTAAACTTCTTAGTCAATCAGAAGTACCCGGAAGGAGCAGACGAAGTCTTGCAAAGACAAATACAGCGTCGATGCAAAGGATACACAGTAATTGACGGTTGCCTATATAAACGCAGTATTTCTGGAATTTTTTAGCGGTGCATTTCACCAGAAGAAGGAAGAGAGATACTGGAGGAAATCCACGCCGGCGATTGCGGACATCATGCTCAATCAAAAAGCATAGTCAAAAAAGCATTCCGCGCGGGTTTTTTCTGGCTAACAGCCAAGACAGATGCCGAGCATATAGTTAATACATGTGCAGGTTGTCAATATTACGCTAAGCAGACCAATTTGCCGGCCCAAGCACTTAAAACTATCCCCATTACGTGGCCGTTTGCGGTCTGGGGGCTAGATATGATGGGACCGTTCAAAACTGCAAGAGGCGGACTTACTCATCTGCTAGTAGCAGTGGATAAGTACACCAAATGGGTGGAGGCTAAGCCCATCAAAAAATTGGATGGTGCAACTGCTAGAAATTTCATCATCGACTTGGTGATGAGATACGGTGTGCCACACAGCATAATAACCGACAACGGGACAAATTTCTCCATCGGAGAGTTGGCAAGATATTGCCGACAAACGGGAATTCGCCTAGATCTAGCATCTGTGGCACACCCGCAATCCAATGGACAGGTTGAGCGAATGAATAGCTCAATCCTGCAAGGAATACGCCCAAGACTCGAAACTCCTCTTCATAGAGCGGCCGGAGCATGGGTAGAAGAGTTGCCTTCCGTGATTTGGAGTATAAGAACGACGCCAAATAGGTCAACTGGGCAAACCCCGTTTTTCCTAGTTTACGGCGCGGAAGCTATTCTCCCAACAGATATGATCCATGATAGCCCAAGAGTGCAAGGTTTTGACGAATTGGACGCCGAAGAAGCACGATAGAATGCCGTTGATCTCCTAGAAGAGGAACGAGAGCTTGTGCTTCAAAGGTCCGCCATTTACCAGCAGGGTTTAAGACGTTATCATAGTCGGAAAATCAGACATCGTTCTTTTAAAGAAGGTGACCTAGTGCTGAGGTTGGTGCAGCAAAGGAAGCACAAATTAGCCCCAGTATGGGAAGGGCCATTTGTCATAAGTAAAGCCATGAAAAATGGATCATACTATCTTGTTGACATTCGAGATACGGAAGACGATCCCGAGAAACCGAATCGCAAAAGAAAGAGAAAGATAGATGATGAGCTAGGAGAGACGAAGAGACCTTGGAGCATCCAGCAGTTACGTCCCTTCTATACTTAGTTCAATATCTATGTAAACATCTTTTGAGATCATGAAATAAAGTCATTGGAATTATGATATCCATGTTTTTTACAAGTTCATTATAGTAAAAGCATGTTTCCACCTTTTCTATTTCCCAATGATCTTACAAAATACTCAATGTTAACCCGAATTGTGCCTGCGTGCTCGGCGTTAAAAAACTGAACGATTTCAGCCTGTTAATAGCTAAAGGAAACTCGGATTGTGCCTGCGTGCCCAAGTTTCAAGAAAGTTCCTTACAAATCTTTAAGCATTACCTGATCGAATAGATGTTGAGTCACTGGATCTGGTTAGTAAAAATGCCTTTAGTATGGTCCATGTTTTCGAGTTCTAAACTGATTGGTTATACCCAGTTACTCGTTATGACGATCATAATACTATCGAGTCATTTGAAACACTAAAGACAGTCAAAACACATATGCCAGAGAACTTAGTAGATAAGGGAGCAATTCAAACCCGACAAACTTGCAAGGAATTTCATAATTCAAAGCTGCAAAAGGCGGAGTTCTTGTTTCGACAAATGAAATAGAAGCGTTACAGTATGAATTACAGTGTAATTAGCGCTCCTATTATACAAATCCATCATCCAGGTTAGAGGCAGTCCTTCAAGCATCCGAGTCTTCCTCGCTGCTTTCATCTTCGGGGACCGCGGGAACCTCTTCTTCTGGATAAGTGATAGAAATGTTAACCATGGAAGCAATCTTGGTGGCGTGACCTTTGACTTCATCAAAGATGGCGGTTCGCTGATCCTCTGTATACCCTTGAGGGACACCAGAGGCCACGCGCCAAGATTTCGCGTCAGGATAGTGCAGGCGCATAAGGCCTAGTGCCATGCGCGCACCACCTCGTGCAGCGGAGCGTAGGATGAATTCCTTTGATCCCGCAACTTCCATGATGGCACCCGGAAGTTTGTAAACTTCCGAGAAATCTATAGTACTTGCGGGAAGGAACTTATTAATCAATTGCATTCCTGCATTTCTGATCGCGTTCCATACTTCTCCAAAAGCTCGGATTTTCTCAATCCGAGAAATGCCTGGAATATTCCCTGTTTTGATGGCAGAAACAAGTTTAGGCCACAAAAGAAGAGGAAGTAAGACATGGAGAAATTGGTAAAAGGAACTAACTTACCAAGAACCTTGTCAATTTCGGTGCCTTCTTTCATGCGCGGGAATAGCATACTTTCAAAATCATGGATAATAGATTTACTTTCCGCCGCTTGCAAAGAAGCCTGGGATTGAGCAATCCCAAGGGCCAGATTACTGGCCTCCAGGTCTTTTTCAACTTTCGTAAGTTCCTTGCGAAGGCTCGAGTTTTCTGCGCGAAGCCGAGATACATTGCTAGCGTCCTTGGCTATTTTGTTGGCTTTTGCTAAAGCAGCTAGGGGACACAAAAACATTTCGAGCTTATGAAAATTCGGGACAAATGTTATCCGGATAAAAGCTGCAGAGAATACATACCTGTTGTTTTAGACAATTGCAGCTGAGATGACGCCAGCTCGTTGCTTCTCAACTCAATCATGGATTGAAGGGTTTTTACTTCTCTACTTTTGAGATTAAGCTTCTTAAAAACTTCCAAGTTTATGGCATCTGCGGAATGCTGAATACGGAAATGAAAGCCAAAATTCTTAAGTATGAACAAGCATATGATAAAACATTAAGAAGAATTCAGATTTTCAACTTAATGCTTGGGGGCTAGAGGTATCACCTGGCTCATTTCTCGCAAGTCGGCCAAGTTCTCGTTGAATTCTTTGGCATATTCAGTAAAAAAATCCAAACGTGATGAAGGCCATCTTGTAAGACCTGGCGAGGGTTAAATACAATATCATTGCGAACCACCAATCCACCTTGTGGCCAAGGACGAATTAGAGGGGCAGGAGCGAAGAACTTTTTAGCTTCCGGACGAATATATCCGAGATCGTCGAACGGTTCTTCTTTTATCCGGATGTTACTGTCCAAATTGGAGACGGGTTCGTTTCCAGTAGAAGTCCGGAGATTTTCGCCTGTCTGAGCTTCCGTTCTATTCCTTGGGCCCATGGATGCAGAAGAAGATTCTTCTTTGATAGCAGCCTTATGTTTCTTCAGCTTCTTTGTTTTCAAAGGAGTTGGGGCAAGACTGCAAGAAGAATATCCGAGAGTTAAAAAACTCGAAGAACTGAAGGAGGATGGTAACTAGGAAAACCCCGGAAAAATACCTGGAGGTGGCGACAGGAATTCCGTCAACAGTTACCATTTTCTCGAAAGTCACCTGCCTTTTGCGCTTCCGGTTGTTGTAAAACCTAGCATGTATTTCGCTGAGTTTGGCATCGGAAGCAAGATCATTCCCTCTGAGTTCGTTGAACTAGGAAAGAATTCACAACATGATCAAAAGGTGGAGATACAAGTTAATCTGAGGAAAACTCGGAAACAAGGAAAGGTCAAATACCTTAGGAACTCGATTTTCTACGTGATAAATGGCCAGGTTTTCTTCGATTTGGGCGCTGGAGGCAACTAGCTGATGAAGTCGCTTTATAAAATCTTTCTTGGTATAGGCTTTATCTGTTCCCCTCATGCTATCTTCTGGCCCTTGGTATTCGCAAAGAAGCCGGGAACGAAATGAAAGGGGTTGAATGCGACGTCCGAACCAGCATAAAACAGTGTCTTTCCCAGTTAAGGAAGGTTTGGAAGAAGTAAGCTTGGCAATACGGCGCTTTATCTTCATCAAATTTTCCGGCAATGTCTCAACTGCTTCAGCTGTCCAACTCTCTCGAGGAATGGCGGCGGAATTAACGAATGAAGGAACCCCGATTTCCTTTCCAGGGAATGGGATGTCCTGATGATAAAAGAAGGAACCCAGCCAGGATTTGGTGGGTTCTGGCATTTGTATCCTCGGGTACCAATCCTCTCTATTTTCCCGAAGAATAAAAGATATGGTTCCACAGATAGGGGAAATACCTTCTGTGATGTTTTGTTTTACTTCAAAACAGTATTGCCAAAAATCTAGACTAGGGTTTGTTCCGAGATATCCCTCAAAAAGGGCTTGGAAGCTAGCTAGATAGAGGATGGAATTCGGAGAGAGGTTATGTGGTTGGACGCCGTAATAGTTAAGGATGTCTATGAAGAAGGCGGAAGGCGGTAAACCCATACCTCGCGTAATGTGAGATGTAAGGAGGACACACTCTCCGTTTTTTGGTCTGGGCTCGGGTTCACCGTCTGACTTTCGCCATTTGCCTTTAACTATCAATCCCTCTTTTGACATTTGTCGAAGTAGGACGAGGGAAGAGTTACTCGGACTCCAGTTGCCGACAAATTCTGCTTCTCCAGCGGCGGCGAGCTCGTCGCCGAGGGGTTGGATTTTCTCCTCCGCCGTTTCTGGAGCAAACGGCGGGGAGGCTGCGGAGCTCGATCCCGCAGCGTACGCGGCGGCGGAAGGATTTGCGTCACCCGCCGCGGAGGCCGTGGTCTTCTCCGGCTCGTCGCCGGTGCGCTTGGGCGATTCCAGCTGCGGATCTAGATCGCTGATAAGCTCGTTGATGGCGGCGCGGGTCGGCGATGACGGCGAGGAGGCCATCTTGTGGTGGTGCGTTCCGGTGTGCTTGGATGCTATGAGCGCCTGGGACAAGTGCTTTGCTCTCGAGCTCGTTCGCGTCAATGGCGTGGGCAGTGGGGGAGTGAGGAAAGTTTTCGTTGAGGACGAAGACGGCTATTTATAGCCGGAAAACCGTTTAGATGCGTGCCAACGGCTATTTTGACCGTTGGATGATTGCCGCGTGTCGCTCGTCGGAAAATCCGTGAAATGAGACGACGGAGTAATGATGATTATCTCCTCGTTTCCCGCGCGAATCTGTCAGAGATACGTTTCTGGGTTTTTCCGAGTAAATCTCAAACGTCGCTTACGTCAGCATGGTTGAGTGCGCTGACGTAGAAAGTTTCTTCTCCACGAAGGATCGTGAGAGAAAAGCCGGATTTTCAGGATTCCGAGTTTCATGTCACCATCTTTTTCAAATGAAGAATAAGAAGAATCAAGACTGCTGAATCAGTATTTCTCGGACAAAGAACATTTGGCGAAAAGCGGAGAATCAGAGTTTTGATCCTTCTTGGGGGCTACTGTCGGATATATACCAATTAGGGGTATAGAAGATGGTGGGCCAAAGTGCCGGATTACCAGGGTGGCCTAAGTGGTAGTGGGCTTAGATCCATTAGGCGGCCAGTAATCCGACGCGCAGAAGTCGGATTCTAGAAGAACCCGGATCACAGCCCATGTGATCTGGCTTGGAGGAGAAGATGGATTCCTTACTTTCCAAGTTACAAGTTACCGTAGTTCTCTAGGTTTCCTATTCTGTAAGCCCTAATCCGGCTATTATATAAAGCCGGACGGGAGATAAACAAAGAGAGAGAACAGAGAAGCTCTACGCCAACTCGCCGAGAAGCTCATCCTCGTCGAGTGGTTTAGATCTAAAACCCTCACATTGTAACCCTGTTTACGGGCTTTAGTCCCAATTAGTGAGAAGTGCAGGAGTAGGCACGTCGTACTGTCGCGACGTACCGAACCTGGGTAAAATCCTGTGTTCTGTATTACTACGCTATCCCGTTATCCCACGTCTCTACCGTAGTCTCATGGCACCCCCGTCTATGAAAACTACTATGATGTCTCGACAACACCATTATTGCCAATGCTATGGAAAAGTCTAAGCTTGGGGAAGCTAGTTTTGATGAATATGATATTTTTAGTCCCCCAAGTTTTGAGGAGGAAATTTTTCTTTGATGATACTTTGCCTCCAATATATGATGATTATAATGATTGTGGTATTCTAGTTCCACCTACTATGAATGATAAATTTTATTGTGATCATGATATGCCTTCTATATATGATGTTTACAATGATGAACATGCTATTTTCAGTCCACCTACTATTGAGGAGACAATTTATTTTGATGATACTATGCCTCCTATATTTGATGATTATGGTGATGAGAATAATAATGATAGCTATTTTGTTGAATTTGCTCCCACTACTATTAATAAGAATGACTATGCTTATGTGGAGAGTATTAATTCTTTTATGCATGTAGCTCATGATAAGAATGTTTCTTGTGATAGGTATATTGTTAATTTTATTCACGATGCTACTGAAAGTTATTATGAGAGAGGGAAACATGTTTTTATGCATCTCAACAATATTAAGTTTCCCCTCTTTATGTTGAAATTTTTGATATTGCACTTATTTTGTCTTCCTATGCTAGTCACTTTGTGCTTCGTTGACTTGTTTTTCTACAAGATTCTTTTTCATAGGAAGTGGGTTAGACTTAAATTTGTTTTATATTTTCTTCTTGATGCTCTCTTATTGTGCTTCAACTCTTATTCTTATGTGAGCATATTTTAAAAATCATTGTGCCTAGCTGAAAGGCGTTAAAGAAAAGCGCTTCCGGGAGACAACACATTTTATTTCTCCGTTTTCGGTCCGTTTTCTTTCAGTTATTTTTGTTTTCTTTGCACCTGGGTGTTGTCTATTTCCTTAGAAACCCTGTTGTATCTTTTATTTTGTGTCTTTGTTGAGCCAGGTAAAGCCTCTAGTGGGAAGTTGAGACTATATTTCGGATTTCTGCGCAGGAAACAGATTTCTGTTGTCCACTGTTAAATTCGTATAAAATCATAGAAAATTTAAAATGACCTGAGTTGTTTTGTGCGTAATCATGGGGTATATATGCAACTTTTCTTATTTGAACACTTTTTTATTTGAGCAACAGAAGATTTTAGAAAAAAAAATCATCTTTACCTGTTGTTCTGTTTTGACAGATTTCTGCCAATAATTGCATTTGCATCTTAATCTCTTTCTTTTGGTGTTATTTTGAGAAAAGAAGTTGTGACAGTAGCTAATGTGTTTATGAGTGTTAGCCTTGTGTTGAAACTGAACCATGTAAATATTTTTTTTCGATTGCACTAACGTTGCTAATGAAGATTGTGAGAAGTTTGGTATGAAGGAAGTTTTCAAGGGTCAAGAGAAGAGGATGATATGACGTGATCAAGAAGAGTGAAGAGCCTAAGCTTGGGGATGCCCCGGTGGTACATCCCAGCAAATTCCAAGAAGAATCAAGCGTCTAAGCTTGGGGATGCCCAAGGCATCCCCTTCTTTATCGACAAATTATCAAGTCACTTCTAGTGAAACTATATTTTTATTCGGTCACATCTTATGTGCTTTACTTGGAGCGTCTTATATTTTTGCTTTCAGTTTGTTTAGTTTTCTTTGCTGTAGTTTATGGTTGGATTTTATCATACTTGTGTGAGAGAGAGACAAACTCCGTTTTCATTGCTTAGAACACTCTAGTTTTCATTCATATTGTTCTATGAGTGTTCACTTTTTGCTAGTACTGCGTTTAGCCTTTGTTTTCATGCATCTCTTATTCAGAGTTGTTAGTTTTAGTAGTGTTATCTCAGTACTCTCATGTTTGATTTCTATATCATGTAGAGTATTTTTGTTAAAAAATATCTTATATGTGCTTGGTTGAGAATAGAAATGCTTATGTGGTAGTTGGTATAGTGGAAAAAATTGCATGGTCTTGTAGATCACTAAACTGCTTCACTTGAATCATTGATGTTGTTTTGAGATATTAATTTGCTTAATGGATAAACAGTAAGGACTAGTAAGTATAAACTTTTATTGGTTGGTCTAAGAAACTTGAAACTGTGCCACACTTAAATTACCAGATGATAGAAACAATGGTATATGATTGCTATGAGTGATACATTTCTGATCGGCCTTTTCTTACGCGCTATGGTCGGGGTATCTAATAGTGACTTGTCACTGCCACGGACCCTCTTGGAGTGATTTGCACTTTGCCTTGTAAGATGATTTTCTTTCTGTAACCTTTTAACTCGTGAGTCTATGTTGCGGTTCCTGGCACTTCCACCATCCATATTTGCTAGCCTCTTCGGTACTGTGCATTGCCCTTTCTCACATTGAGAGTTGGTGCAAACTCCGCCAGTGCATCCAAATCCCGTGGGAGGACTTTGTTCTCCTACACATAAGCCCATATATTCTTCGTCAAAACAGCCACCATACCTAGCTATCATGGCATTTCCATAGCCATTCCGACATATATTGCTGCACAACATCCACCTCCATTATGTTACTTGATGATGAGCTTCATGGTTATTTATGCATACTACTACACTAGCAGGAGCATGCAGTTGGATACATCAGAGATATTCCATTATGAATTATGAGCACTAAAAGTGTGATGATTTATTGTAATATAGGATGTTGCCCCTACCGGTGAGGATATATAAAAAAAATGAAAAAACCCCAAAAGAAAAAAGGGCCAAAGAGAGAACAAAGAGAGAGGGGGCGCATCACTATCCTTTATATACCACACTTGTGCTTCATGTTTAGCACCAATACTTCAGTTTGGAGAAAGTTTTCATATTATCATTCATTCATAACTATGTGGGGAACTTTACATTATAGAACTTGGCCTGTATATTCCAATGATGAGCCTCCTCAAATGATCTCTAGGTCTTCGTGAGCAAACAAGTTGGATGCACCCCAACTAGTTCCATTGGAGAGCTTTCATACACTTATAGCTCTATGTGCATTCGTTGTGTGGAAATCCCTACTCCTTGAATAGCTTCGGTTGTAAGACTTTCTCTTGTCTAATGACCACTTTCAGCTTTGTGAGCATTTCTTCCATTAACCTTCCAAACCCCCCATAATGTTCTCTTAGCCATAACATCCCGGTGCTAGGGACCAACGCAGAACACTTGCTTGTTTTTTAGTGCGCAAATAGTTTAAGATTCAAGCACTGTATCGTGTGGAAAGCTTGACTTGATCCTAACGGGGGTTGTGAAGATCATTTGACGTGCATGATATTGTTGTTCTTGAAAGCTTAAATCATCTCTAATAAACTTTGCACGGTTGATAGTCTTTTAATATTGATTCATCAAAAGTTTTGCTTCTTTCTTCTTATTTGTGTATGCATTACTTGTTGATATCAAATATAGATCACAACTTTAGTTCATTTGATCCTAGTTTGCATGCTCTGCTTTACATATTATGATCAAGATTGTGTGGTAGCATGTCACCTCAGAAATTATTTTGTTTTATCGTTTACTTACTCGAGGTAGGAACTAAGCTTGGGGATGCTTGATACGTATCCAAAGTATCTATATTTTCTGATATTCCATGTTGATATTATGCCAATTGCTACTTGTTTTCCGTATGTTTTCCTACGTTTTCTTATGTTTTCCGGGACTAACCTATTAACAAGATGCCAAGTGCCAGTTCCCTATTTCTGCTATTTTTTATTTCAGATAAGTTGTTCTAGAAATATTCTCGGAATTGGACCCCACGAATCCCGAAGTTCCTATTTTTCCCGAAAGCATCCAGAAGTCCCGAAGAGCCCCGGGAGGGGGGCCACAGGGTGGCCACACCATAGGGAGGCGCTGGTCCCCCTGGCCGCGCCACCTGGTGGTGTGGATCCCCTGGCCACCCCCCGGCATCACCCTTTTGCCTATTTATACTCCCCCGAGGGAAAACCCTAAAAGAATAGACCTTTTCCACAAAATACATCCGTACCTCCGCCGTCTCCGCCGACAAGTTTCGGGGGACATATCTCTGTTCTGTCACCCTGTCGGGACAGGGAAGTGCCCCCGGAAGCCATCTCCATCGACTCCACCGCCATCTCCATTGCCTTTGCTGTCTCCTATGATGAGGAGGGAGTAGTTCTCCCCCGAGGCTGAGGGCTCTACCGGTAGCTATGTGGTTCATCTCTCTCTCCCATGGTGTGATCTATATGTTATTGTGAGCTTTGTAATCTAGTTGAATAAGTAGATGTTACTCTTCATCTATTATGCTACTCAAGTGGTTTTGTTATGAGATCTCCGTAAACACTTTGATCATGGTGTAAAGGTGACAGTGTGTGCACCGTGTGGTTTAGCATGATATTTATATCTTGTGTTGGTTGACCCTATGAAATTGTGGCGTTTGTTTAGTACCTTCTAGGGCGCTCATAGTGACAGCGTGAGGTTAACTAGACATGGGAATACAAACTTGAGGAGTGCTTTGTAGCCCTACGCAATGAATTGGTGTTTGTTATTCGACCGGAGAGTGGTTCATAGTAGCATAGTGAAGAGAAGATATTTAGTTATTCAATTATGTGATCATTGTTGAGAGTGTCCACTAGTGAAAGTAGGATCCCTAGGACTTGTTTCCAAGCATTGAAACACCGTTTTCCGCCTATTCTGCTACATGTTTGCTTGCTGCCATATTTATTTCAGATTGCTATTATTACTTATAACCATCCATATTACTCGCATTTCACTATCTCTTCGCCGAACTAGTGCACCTATATACCTGACAAGTATATTGGGCGTCTTGCGGACACAAGAGACTTCTTGTATCTTAATTGCAGGGTTGCTTGAGAGGGATATCTTTGACCTCTACCTCCCTGAGTTCGATAAACCTTGGTTGATCCACTTAAGGGAAACTTGATGCTGTTCTACAAACCTCTGCACTTGGATGCCCAACACTGTCTACAAGAATAGAAGTGTGCGTAGACATCATGATCTTTTCTGGCGTCGTTGCCGGGGAGGTAAAGTAAAATGTTCTCACATCCTCGAGTGTGAGTTCTCGGAGTTATTTCCTTTAGATTCTGCAATTATATCTTTTTGTCTCTTGTTTTGACTAGTTAGGCTTATTTTTACTTATCCCTTGTTTTTATATTTACTAGTTAGACTTAATGGAAAACAACAAAAATATGAGAGAGGTTTATAATATTTATCTTGAGTTAGGACATGAAGTGTTTGAAGAGAAACTTAAAAAACCTATGGAGCTTTATTTGCATGCTAGTAGCAATGTTATTAGTATGAATTCTTTGAACACCATTATTGCTAATGCTATGGAAAAGACTAAGCTTGGGGAAGCTAGTTTTGATGAATATGATATTTTTAGTCCCCCAAGTTTTGAGGAGAAAATTTTCTTTGCTGATACTTTGACTCCAATATATGATGATTATAATGATTGTGGTATTCTAGTTCCACCTACTATGAATGATAAATTTTATTGTGATCATGATATGCCTTCTATATATGCAGTGGCGGCGCCAGGGGTATGCACCTGTATTCGTATGAATACCCTTGATTATGAGGAAAAATTATTATATACACACCGGCCCACATAGCCCACCCCGCGAAGCAGGAAATTCTGGTAGCTCTGCTCATTCCTTGCGCGTTTGCTTGACTCCAGATGCTCTCTCGTCTCTGTCTCTCGACATACAAACGCACATAGGCGGCCAGCCCCAGCGACGGAAGACTTCACTCTCCAGGGAGCAGGCGACCGCGCCACAACGGCCCCGTCCGCCCCCGCCACCGCCCTCCTCTTCGCCCCGACAGCCGGGCCGCCGGCCCAGCCCCACCCTCTTCACCACGCTGAACTGCCCCTGCGGCCAGATACGCTCAGTCCCCCTCTAATCCCCTACTCCGTTAAATTTCTATCTAGCTGATTTGGTTGCCGTACTAGTAGTAGTAGTAGTTCTAGTTTTCTAGATGCAACTTTTTAATTATCTCAAATCCCCTTTGTTTTTTGTAACGTAGGTATATAATTATTGTGGCCTTGTCGGGGGGTTACCCCCGAATAGGGTAAAGGCAAGTGGTAAAGGCGGCTTACGGAAGAGAGGTTTGGTCGAGTAGCCGACTACCTGGTACTCGCTACCCGGTCGACTGCTACTCGGTCTCACCTCAAGATGACCAGAAGGAGATATCAATCAAGTCCTATCCTTTCGAGTAGAGGAGCTGGTCCGAGTACAATTGGCGGGAACAATTGGCGGGAACCTACTCGGGCCAGAAAGTCAAAGGAGCCGTTCTGACACAGGATCCCGCGTATCCTGGGTCCGTACTTGGCAGCATTCGAACTACTGTTCATCTGGGACCGGCCTGCCTGACAGTGACAGCATGGAAGCAGGCCGTGGCAGGATAAGGGGGCATACTCTGTGCTTAGGTACAGTGATACCAGTCTGTCCCCTAGTTTTGCCCAACGACTTTCCAGATGAAGCCAAGGTTAGGAACCAAAGCTGTCAGCGGGAACCCGGAAGAAGGACGGTGTGCACACTATGTCGACACTTGTCTAGATTTGGACGTATCCGGCTGGGCACCAGGTATATAAGGTGCCCCGCCGCCTCCTGCGTGAGGATCGATCGCATACTGGGTCACGCATAAACCCTAAAACCCTAAGTTCTTGACCTAGCTCTACTCGGAGAGAGGAGAGTGGCTACTCGGTAGCGATATCATTTGTACTGTGGCTACTCGGAGAAATATCATAATACATACAGAGAGGCAGGAGTAGGGGTTTTACCTCCTCACGAGGGCCCTGAACCTGGGTAGATCGTGTTGTTTGCAGTGTATTGTTCTTACCTCGCGCGGCTACTCGTCGCGTGATCCCTCCCCGGACACCTCCAGCGTCCTTCGTCCCCACATCTTTAGCCATCCCATGGCATCTGCCGTGACACCACGACAACAGTTGGCGCCCACCGTGGGGCAACCAGCGGCGCTGGCTAGAGTTTCTGTTCGGACGGGATCTTCTTCAGCGGAGCGCGTGGTCTGTGGCCTTGTCCACAGATTCGGCTCCTTCGACTTCGTCACCGACAACGCCGGCTGTTTCGGCGGCATGGCCATGCCTGAGGGCGGCTCGGTGATCTCCTTCGGCTCTCACCTCGTCTACGTCGTCACCGTCGCCAACAGCGCGTACCCCGAGCTGGTGCATGACGCGGAGGATCCTCCCGCGGTGATTGCTGCTCGCGGAAGGCCCGCATGCAGCTCTGCGAGCTACGCTGAGGTGATGGTGACGGGTTTGGCGGCGAACACTGGCGCAGCTGCTACTGGCGCTGCGGCCGTCGTCGAGGAGGTTGACGAACCGCCTGCTGGTGGCAGGACTCACCGGCCCTACGAGAGGGAGAACAACTTGCCGCCTTCCACCTCTACGGTCATCCCCGCGTCTGCTGCGCGAGCCGGTATGCCCACTCCCACCGACATCGAGCTCCTAGCCGCGAGGGAGCAGCTCGAGCGGCAACGCCAGGAGCTGCTTGCCGAGCAGGCGGAGTTGGAGAAGATCAGGCTTGAGCTGAGTTTAGACCAGCTTGAGTACAACAAGGCTCACGGCTTCACACCGGTCGCCAGGAGGCCTAGCAGAGTAGGCGCTACGCGGCGCAATTTGGGTGTCGAGATGGCGACAGTTGCAGAGGTGCCCGCGCAGTCCGCCACCGCGAACACCTTCACAAGGCCAAGGTACAGCACCCCCGCCAAGACGCTCAGGGCTGCAGAGGCCGTGGCTGCCGAGTTGCCGCGCCTGGATGGAGAGGCGCGTCTCAGGCAGCAGGAGAGGCTCAACGAGTTGGTGTTGGAGGCTGCTAGGCAGAATGAAGAGTTCCGGAAGGCCAACCCGGGTGCTGGAGCTTCGCAGGTGGTTCACTCGCACGCGGCTAGATCTAACGATCAGGCCTCGTCTCCGCATCCTGGCCGCGAGAAGAGCCGCAGCGGGCGTTCGGGTAGAGACAGGCAAATGCAGGTGTATGACCCGGCTGCTGCCGCGAGACAGGTTGCTGAGCCGCAGCAGCCCGGGCGGGAACACAACGCTGCAAGAGCAGGCTCTCAAGCCCATCAAGCTCAAAGCCGTGCCCGAGAAGCCGCACGTCCAGGTTCTTCTCGGCAACCCGCAGCTCAGCCTACTCGGCAGAGGCAGCAGCCGCGCCCAGTGGCACCAGTCGCCAACCCGGTGGAGCAGCATGTTGCTGTGCGGGTGGATAGGTATGATGATGGCTACTCGGCTATGGAGATGGCTGGCTATGATATTCTGCCAAGTGAGGAATCTGACCCAATGGAGATTGACTGGGAGGGTGCTGCAGGGAACCCGGGGACTGCCGTCCTCTACTCGGGGACTGCCATTCCCTACTCGGGGACTGCCGCTCCCTATTCGGGGACTGCCATTCTCTACCCGGGGACTGCCACTCCTTACTCGGGGACTGCCGTCCTCTACTCGGGGACTGCCACTCCCTACTCGGGGACTGCCACTCTTTACTCGGGGACTGCCATTCCTTACTCGGGGACTGCCGCCCTCAGCCCAGAGGCTGTCGCATTAATTGAAGAAGTTCTCGCCAATCGGTCTGGGCTGCAAAGAAGCGCTCCTGCCCCTCCTGTGCAACCGCAAGAGCCCATCCCAATGGAACTGGACGAACCAGTGTTTCCCATACGGGAGACACCAAGTTGGGCCACGCCCATATTATCCTTTCTAAGGTACGGTACTCTACCTGAAGATGAGGTAACTGCGAGGCAGATCCAGAGAAGATCGAAGGGATACACTATTGTCCGAAATGTGCTGCACAAGAGAAGTGCCACAGGCGTGTTGCAACGCTGTGTGAGCCCAGAAGAGGGAGAAGAAATTCTGGTGGAGATACATCAAGGGGAATGTGGGCATCACGCCTCTTCTCGGGCGTTGGTCAAGAAAGCTTTTCGACATGGCTTCTACTGGCTCACTGCACTGCAGCAAGCTGAAGATATTGTGAGGAAGTGCAACGGCTGCCAGATGTTCGCAAGTAAGATTCACATGCCTGCTTCCGAGTTGAAAACAATTCCTATCACATGGCCGTTTGCTGTTTGGTGCTTGGATATGGTTGGCCCCTTCAAGCCGGCTAAAGGCAATATGACACATATCTTGGTCATGGTGGACAAGTTCACCAAGTGGATTGAAGTGAAGCCTATTCGGAAGTGCGATGGGGTCACAGCTGTGAAGTTCGTGAAGGATGTGATCATGAGATATGGCTACCCGCACAGTATCATCACCGACAACGGCACCAACTTTGCAGAGGGGGCAATGGTGCGATTCTGCAGAGATAAGCATATCCGACTAGACGTTGCGTCAGTCGCGCATCCTGCCTCCAATGGGCAAGTTGAGAGAGCAAATGGAATGGTACTGGCAGGCATCAAGCCAAGGCTGATTGAGCCGTTGCTGAAAACACCTGGGTGTTGGCTAGAAGAGTTGCCAGCGGTGTTGTGGAGTCTAAGGACTACCCCTAACCGCTCAACCGGCTACACGCCATTCTTCTTGGTATACGGGGCTGAGGCCATGTTGCCAATAGACTTAGAGCATGACTCCCCCCGAGTAGCCCTCTACACTGAGGTGGAGGCGAGAGAAGCTCGAGAAGACGACGTTGACCTGCTTGAAGAAGCAAGAGAGCTGACTCTGTCACGTTCGGCTATCTACCAGCAAAACCTGTGGCGTTATCATAGCCGAAAGGTGAACCCAAGGGTTTTCCGAGAAGGAGACATGGTCCTTAGGCTTGTGCAGCGCACAGCCGGGATGCACAAATTGTCTCCTCCATGGGAGGGGCCTTTCATTGTGAGCAAAGCGCTGCACAATGATGCGTACTACCTTGTAGATGTGCGCCCGTCGCAGGCGAACAGGGCAGATAAAGCTGGAGAGGAAACCAAGCGTCCTTGGAATGTAGCTCTACTCCGTCGTTTTCATTCGTAAGCAAAGATGTGTATGTACCCTCTTATCCGAGTTGAAATTCTACTCTGCAATCTGAAATTGTTCTCGGGGACTGCCCTCGTCCAAAATTGCTCTAAGTGTTTTTACTCGGCTTTACTGTTTTCCTACTCGGTTGCTTCACTTCGAAACTCATAAGCGTATTGAGTACTGTGTCTAAACCTATATGCCAACTCTTCGACTCTGCTGCTGTCCGAAACCCGGCTTCATGGCAAGCAAGAGAACAAGCAAAAGGTCACTGAGCACAAGAAAATCGCTAAGGAAGAAAAAGTGCAGGAACCGAGTAGGTTGTTTATTACTTTTGTTTCCTGTTTCGTCTTCTCGGCTAAGTGGTGGGCTGCGTTATCATGATTGTTTCTAGCGGCTAAGTATTTGCAGCCCTACTCCTTGATTCTTGTGACTCGAATACCAAAAAAGCAACAAGTTGCGGGTAGAGCAGAGATGAAAGCTAGGGTGAATAAGAAATGCAACTCGGGGACTCGCATGGAAACGCAACTCGGCATTGAGCCAGTGTTGCTCAAATTGATTAATTTCGAAATAAACAAAGAGGGGATAAAAAACTGCGTAGCAAGCATAAATAAGTCTGATACATATGCTCCCGGCATCCCGGGGATCTGATAAGTGTTCGAGTAAAAAAGTATGCAGGTAAAATCAGGTGGAGGTGGCAGTGTTGTCGGTACAGGCATTGGCTGCTGCATCTTCTGTGGTGGCCCTAGCTGCCGCATCTTCCTCGGCGCTGGCATGGGTGGCATCCGCTTCTGACTGGACGGTGGCGGACTCCTCCATCTCGGCGTCCTGCTCGGTGGCGGCCAGATCAGAAGTGGCCGTGGCCACCGAGATGGGCCCTGGAGCTGAAGAGGAACCGGAGGCTCGGCTGGGGGCGAGTACCGTGTCGTCAAGAGCAGCTCCTGTGGAGGTGCCGAAGTCGAGTGCCGCGGTGTCGATATGCGCGTACTCGTCCTCATCGCTACTCGCGACGGCGACGTTCTTCCCTTTCCCGGCCTTGCCTTCAGGCGATTCGAAGAAGCCGTCCAAGTCGGACTCCGTGTCGTCACCTTCTCCTTCTTCCTCCTCCAGCTCGGTGTCGGGCTCGGGGGGGCCATCGATGAAGATCTCCGTCTCAGCGCACTCCGCCACTTCATACGCGATCGATTTGCGCGTGGCCACGGAGCTGGGGTCTGTCTCCCACCTGGAGTCGTTGCGCTTCCCGCGGATGAGTTGCATGTCAAGATTTTCATACCAGGAGGCAATGCAGAGGAGCATTATGTCCGCGCCAGCCCGAGCTCCCGAGGCACGCCATTTCTTCAACTCGGCCTTCACATTCTGCAGCTTGAAGGCGAGACCCCGCATGGTGGTTGGCTCAGGCTCCTGAGGCCAGAAGAGCTTGTGGAGCTCAAAGCTCACATGCACCAAGTCAGTACCAACGCCGGCTAGCTGTTCGAAATACCCTCGCAGCACCAGCAGGCTGTCCTCGATCTCGGCCCTGGTATCAGCTGCCTCACCCTTCGCAAGGCGAGCTGCCTGGGCCTTTGCCACAGCAGGCGCGCTAGTGGAATCAAGATGAGGCCAGATTTCTGCAATAGCAAGGGAAAGATTCAAAACCAAGAAGAAAATCGACCGAGAAGAAAAGATGAAGTGAAGAAAAGACTCACGGGTCAGTTCACGGCGCAGATGCTGCAGCTGGGTTCTCCAAGACTCTTCGTTGGAAATATGTCTATTCTGAATCTCGCGCAGAGTGGTCATCTGAGCAAAGAGATCGGCGTTGGTTTTCTTCAGCGTCTCGCATTCCAGCTCAAGGGCCTTCTCTTTGGCTCTGAAGGTTGTCTCGGCCTTGGCCTTCTTGGCGATCGCTCTGTCCCTCTCCTTGCCAATGTTGATGGCGTCCTCGAGTGCTTTCTGCAGCTGGAGTTGCAGCTGCTCCATCTCTGTCGTATGGTCTTTCACCAACTCGACCGCCTGGTCGGACAGCCGCTGCTGCACCTCCTCAGGCTTGATGCAGCCCTGGTGTTCTTCAGCGAACAATTTATGATCTTCTGCGGAGAGACAGACAAGGTTAGCAGAGAAGCAGAGAAGAAACAGAAACAAGAATGATTCCGAGAAGACGGCTACTCACCTTCTAACTTCTTGATGGTGGCCTCGGCGTTCTCCACAAATGCACGGCACTTCTCGTGCTCCTCAGTTAGGGTTTTCAGGTTCTCTGCAGAGTAGGAATGGTTAGCGCAAAAGAAAGCAGAAGCGGGCGTAAACAGTAAACGCAAGAACCGCGTGGCTAAAAGCGTACCTTCCACTTCGGACAGCCGCTGAGTGCTATCTTTCGCATCTTTCTTGGCTGCCTCTGCAGCTGCCTTTTCCTTCTCCAATGCAGCGATTCGCCTCCTGGCGATAGAATGGTTCCAGAGAAGCACGCGGTATAAGTTGGTCCGCTTCAGGACGCTATCCTGAGAAGCGAGAAGAAAACAAGTTAGACGAAGCAGAAAAGATTCAACCCGAGTAGGAGGCTACTCGGAGAGTATCCGCCTACTCGGCCAGAATCTCGGGGACTGGGTGATGGTAAAGAAGAATGAAGACGAATAGAAGAGAAGAAAAATTCAACTCAGAGAAGGACAAGTGAAACTTACTGCATAGGATTGCTCGATGTCCTCGGCGTTCTTGCGGTGCAGGAACATCTTGGCAGCGAGAGTGGCGGTGTCGGTGGAGACGGTCATGGGCTTGTATCCCAGATCCACTTTGTTCCAGTCGACGCGCATATGGTCGATTGCGCCGAGACCAAGGCCGTGCCAGTTGTCCGTGCCGAGAACCTTGCTGTCCCATTTGGCGTCGATATAGCCAATGGTGTCGAGTACCTGCTCAAGGCTCCGGGATTTTATCGCTGGATCTTGGACTCCCCGAGAAGCAATAGTGACGGACTGGTTCTGATTTGGATCTGGGGGAGGGGAGTTCACGGCTACGGCCTTTCTTCCCCTCAGAAGGGCTAGCTGCTTATCCTTGGGAGAGAAGCCGATGGTGTTCTGATGGCTAACCTGAACCATGTAGTCCGGGAAGCAAGGTTGGCCAGCGGCGATGGCGGCGGCAGCGGTCGCAGTGGCAACCGGGCCGGATTCTCGAATCACCAGTGCTCCACCCGAGGCTGGCGGCGGCATTTGATTCTGATCTCTGGCCCGTTTCTTCGCCTTTTCTTTTTCGGCTCTCTGCTTCTCGGGATCTTCGAGCTTCTTTCCCTCAGCTCTCGCCTTCGCCTTCTCGGCGGCTTCCTTCTCGGCTGCCTCTTTCTCGGCCTCGGCCTTCTCGGCGGTTTTCTTCTCGGCTGCCTCTTTTTCAGCCTCGGCCTTCTCGGCAGCTTCTTTCTCGGCCGCTCTTCTGTCAACTTCATCCCTCAGGGCATCTAGGGCCTGCTGCCTGGCAGGATCAGTTGGCGGCGCCAGGGGCGCACTATCTGGTGCGCCAATCGGCTGGGCGCTACTCGGTGTGGCGCCTGACTGCACGTCGCTCAGTGGGTAGACGTCCGCCATGGTGGCATCCGTGGTGGTGGCGTCCTCTACCCGCTGCTCGCCAGCGGGATTCTCTTGTGCGGCAGCCCCGGTGGTGGGCTGCTCTTGCTCTGCGTCTGGCCGCTCGTGGGTGGCGGTGTCATGCATCTCCTGGTCTTGATCCTCCTCGGCATTGCTGGCCGGAGGAGAAGGCGCTCTGTCCTGATGAGCAGCAGTGTCCCGTGCTGCTGACGATGCACGGTTATGCTGTTCTGTTTCTGCTCCTTGGATGTTGGTGGCGTCATCCTCCTCATCGTCGAGATTGATCAGAGGTACTGGTGCTTTGTTGGCTTGGTCGGGCGCGAGAACGGCATTCGCGTCCATGGCAGGACTGCCGAGAAAGAAAGAATCAGAAATTAGAAGGAGATTGGGGAAAACAGCACAGCGTGAGAGGAGAGACGACCGAGAAGAAAACTTACGCAGTGGTGGAAGGGAGCGTCCTCCTCGGTTTCTTCGCGACCGCCTTGGTCGGCTTCTTCTTCTCGGCTGGCTTTTTCCTCTTGGTGGGAGGCTCTTGGGCGTCACTGCCTGTCCGCTTGCGGGTGTTGGGGGCTGCGACGGACAGAGGTTTGATGACAAGGACCGCATCGTCCTCGTTCTCGTCTTCGTCCTCATCCTCGTGCTCATCAGCAACGTCATCTGCGGATTCAGGAAAGAAAAGGAGCAAGTCAGAAACAATAATCGGTGGATTGGTATCTTTTGAGAACAAGCAAAGCAAGTGCGCAATTACCTTCAGATTCATCCTCCGGCCAGTCGCGGAGAGATGATTCGGCCTCGCGTTTCTCTGTTGTGGGGGAGCGTGGGAGATTGATCTGATCCGCGGCATCGAAGGAGGGCACATCGTCCTCCTCGCGATCGGCAGAGAAGTTGCCATCGAAGCGCTCGCAGCTTTCAATTTTCTGGCGAGTAAGGGTCTGAAAAACATAGAAGGGTCACAGATTAGCCGAGTATCAGGAAGAAATTCTACTCGGATAGGCGTGCAAACACAAAGCACACTAAGCCTAGGCAGCTCACTGATTGTTTCTACCCGAATAGGCGTGCAAACACAAAGCATACGAGGCCTAAGCATGATTGTAGAATATCCTACACGGAAGGGCGTGCAGGCGCAAAGCACACTAAGCCTAAGAATTGTTCCCGAGTAGGCTACCCGACAAGGCGTGCGAGTGCAAAACACACTAAGCCTAGGTGATTCGGCTAAGTATCCTACTCGGTGCAGAACGCAATTGCTACTCGCGGCAAGAAGAAGAATTATCTACTCGGAAAGTATATGCAGAAACAGAGTAAGGAGGACGTACCCGCTGAATCGGCTTCGTGCGGCTATACGGGACGAACCCGTACTGCCAATTGTCGCTGAGGTTGGTCATCAAGATAGCCCTTGCGTGCCCGGGAACATCAATGTTGTCGATCTCGATGGTTGTCGTCCTGGTGCAGTCACGGGGGCCTCCCATGTAGCACATGAGATGGCAGCGCTCCTGCAGAGGCAGCACTCGGCGCTGAATCCAGCAAGCCACCGGATCATCATTCTTGAGGCCTTGCTCAATCAGCCAGCCTAGCCTCTTCTCTATCTCGATGGCGTTGTCGTCATTGGCGGGCTTCTCCTTCCAGTTCTTCCCGGTGGGAGCACGGAGGCTCCAGGCGGGAAGGTTGATCCTGTCATTTACCTGGGCTCCTTCGGCGGCGGGGATGTTCTTGACATAGAAGAACGTCTTCTGCCACAGTCGAACGGAGTCCAGCCCCTTGATACGGGGGTGGTTCGTCCCGGTCCGCTGCACCATCATGGCGCAGCCGGTGTCGGTTGCGCGGCCGACGCCCGCGCTATCCTTCTTCCCGACAGTCTGCTGGCGGAGGTGGAAGTACCTCAGCCAGGTTTCCGACGTCGGGTGGATGCCGAGGAAAGCCTCGCACACCACGGCGTGGTAGGCGAGGAAGACGACGGCGTTCGGTGGCAGATGATGCATCTGAAGGCCGAAGTGGTCAAGAAACTTACGGAGGAACTCGGAGGCCGGCAGTCCGAAGCCGCGCTCGAAGTGCGACATGAAGACGACGCGCTCACCCTCCCGCGGAGTTGGCACGACTTCATTGTCAGGCGCCCGGCACTCCACGCCGGAAGGAACTCGCCTGGTATTAACGAGCCAGGCGAAATCCTCACTGGTAACGATTGAGCCCGCCCATCCGGCTTTGGCCATTGTTGCAAGCAGGAGGAGTGGAAGAAATTGGACGGAGTTGGTTGGGCGAATTGAGTCCGCGGCGGCGCGAAAGCTTGCGCGGCGGCGGAGAGCTCGGTGGCGGAGAAAAGCAGAGGACGAAAGAGGAATAGTGCAAGGGAAGGGGAAAAGGAAGTTACCGGCGGGGGTATTTATACCCTCTCCGCGATTTTACCGTTACCATCGGCGTAGTGGGATCAATCGTGGCCATGATTGCTGTGTGGTGGGGCCTGTGGCCGAATAGGAACGCACGTAAGCGCGGAACGCGCGCGTAACGGCCACAGTAGATCCCACGATCAGATCGTGGCCTATTATTACGATTGATGGGACATAACGAGCCGGTGGGCCCGCCCCGTAAAAACTGGGCGCGTGGCACGATGTGTCGTGGGCAGCGAAACGACAGGGTCGTGGATGCTTGACACGCGTCCGGCTGCGGCACGGACGGCTGGATAGTACCCTGCGCCGCAACGGCTCAATTCAAGAAAACTCTCTAAGTCTTTTTACTCGGTTACAGAGTAGAAAGCAAGTGCTACTCGGGAGACAAGAGACAGAAGATACTTGTCAGAGTGCTACTCGGAGGCCGTTTACTCGGCATCTTGAGGTTCAAGGGCTATGAGGCAAAGATTGATTTTAAGCTGGCAGAGCCTAGTGAACGAGTTCGCAAGACTCAACCAGCTTCGGGGACTGCTGTCGGGGGGTTACCCCCGAATAGGGTAAAGGCAAGTGGTAAAGGCGGCTTACGGAAGAGAGGTTTGGTCGAGTAGCCGACTACCTGGTACTCGCTACCCGGTCGACTGCTACTCGGTCTCACCTCAAGATGACCAGAAGGAGATATCAATCAAGTCCTATCCTTTCGAGTAGAGGAGCTGGTCCGAGTACAATTGGCGGGAACCTACTCGGACCAGAAAGTCAAAGGAGCCGTTCTGACACAGGATCCCGCGTATCCTGGGTCCGTACTTGGCAGCATTCGAACTACTGTTCATCTGGGACCGGCCTGCCTGACAGTGACAGCATGGAAGCAGGCCGTGGCAGGATAAGGGGGGCCTACTCTGTGCTTAGGTACAGTGATACCAGTCTGTCCCCTAGTTTTGCCCAACGACTTTCCACATGAAGCCAAGGTTAGGAACCAAAACTGTCAGCGGGAACCCGGAAGAAGGACGGTGTGCACACTATGTCGACACTTGTCTAGATTTGGACGTATCCGGCTGGGCACCAGGTATATAAGGTGCCCCGCCGCCTCCTGCGTGAGGATCGATCGCATACTGGGTCACGCATAAACCCTAAAACCCTAAGTTCTTGACCTAGCTCTACTCGGAGAGAGGAGAGTGGCTACTCGGTAGCGATATCATTTGTACTGTGGCTACTCGGAGAAACATCATAATACATACAGAGAGGCAGGAGTAGGGGTTTTACCTCCTCACGAGGGCCCTGAACCTGGGTAGATCGTGTTGTTTGCAGTGTATTGTTCTTACCTCGCGCGGCTACTCGTCGCGTGATCCCTCCCCGGACACCTCCAGCGTCCTTCGTCCCCACATCTTTAGCCATCCCATGGCATCTGCCGTGACACCACCACGACAGGCCTCATGCTTTAAAAAATTTCTACCGCCATACTATTTTCTTATTGCATCCATAGATTTTTTTTTGCAATGAATACACAGGGACTAAAACGTGGCGCCGCCACTGTATATATGATGTTTACAATGATGAACATGCTATTTTCAGTCCACCTACTATTGAGGAGAAAATTTATTTTCATGATACCATGCCTCCTATATTTGAGGATTATGGTGATGAGAATAATAATGATAGCTATTTTGTTGAATTTGCTCCCACTACTATTAATAAGAATGACTATGCTTATGCGGAGAGTATTAATTCTTTTATGCATGTAGCTCATGATAAGAATGTTTCTTGTGATAGTTATATTGTTAATTTTATTCATGATTCTACTATTATTATGAGAGAGGGAACAATGTTTTATTCATCTCAACAATATTAAGTTTCCCCTCTTTGTGATGAATTTTTTTATGCTGCACTTATTTTGTCTTCCTATGCTAGTCACTTTGTGCTTCATTGACTTGTTTTTCTACAAGATTCTTTTTCATAGAAAGTGGGTTAGACTTAAATGTGTTTTATATTTTCTTCTTTATGCTCTCTTATTGTGCTTAAACTCTTATTCTTATGTGAGCATCTTTTAAAAATCATTATGCCTAGCTGAAAGGCGTTAAAGAAAAGCGCTTCCGGGAGACAATCCGTTTTATTTCTCCGTTTCGGTCCGTTTTCTTTCAGTTATTTTTGTTTTCTTTGCACATGGGTGTTGTCTATTTTCTTAGCAACCCCGCTCTATCTTTTTTGTGTGTGTCTTTGTTGAGCCAAGTAAAGCCTCTAGTGGGAAGTTGAGACTATATTTCGGATTTCTGCGCAGGAAACAGAATTCTGATGTTCACTGTTAAATTCGTATAAAATCACAGAAAATTCAAAATGGCCTGAGTTTGTTTTTGCGTAATCTTGGGATATATACGCAACTTTTCTTAGTTGAACACTTTTTGATTTGATCAACAGAATATTTTCGAAAAAAATCATCTTTACTTGCTGTCCTGTTTTGACAGATTTCTGCCAATAATTGCATTTGCATTTTAATCTCTTTCTTTTTGTGTTCTTTTGAGAAAACAAGTTTTAAAAGAAGTTGTGACAGTAGCTAATGTGTTTATGAGTGTTAGGCTTGTGTTGAAACTGAACCATGTGAATTTATTATTTCGATTGCACTAACGTTGCTAATGAAGATTGTGAGAAGTTTGGTGTTAAGGAAGTTTTCAAGGGTCAAGAGAAGAGGATGATATGAAATGATCAAGAAGATTGAAGAGCCTAATCTTGGGGATGCCCCGGTGGTACATCCCAGCAAATTCCAAGAAGACTCAAGGGTCTACGCTTGGGGATGCCCAAGGCATCCCCTTCTTCATCGACAAATTATCAGGTCACTTCTAGTGAAACTATATTTTTATTCGGTCACATCTTATGTGCTTTACTTGGAGCGTCTTTAATTTTTGCTTTCAGTTTGTTTAGTTTTATTTGCTGTAGTTTATGGTTGTGTATTATCATACTTGTGTGAGAGAGAGACACACTCCGTTTTCATTTCTTAGAACACTCTAGTTTTCATTCTTATTGTTCTGTGAGTGTTCACTTTCTGCTAGTACTGTGTTTAGCCTTTGTTTTCATGCATCTCTTATTCAGAGATGTTAGTTTTAGTAGTGTTATGTGAGTACTCTCATGTTTGCTTGCTGTATCATGTAGAGTATTTTTTTAAAACATATCTTATATGTGCCTGGTTGAGAATAGAAATGCTTATGTGGTAGTTGGTATAGTGGAAAAGACTACATGGTCTTGTAGATCACTAAACTGCTTCACTTGAATCATTGCTGTTGTTTTGGGATATTAATTTTCTTAATGGATAAACGGGAAGGACTAGTAAGTGTAAACTTTTAATGGTTGGTCTAAGACACTTGAAACTATGCCGCACTTAACTTACCAGCTGATAGAAACAATGGTATATGATTGCTACGAGTGATACATTTCTGCTCGGCCTTTTGTTACGTGCTACGGTCGGGGTAGCTAACAGTGACTTGTCACTGCCACATACCCTCTTGGACTGATTTGCACTTTGCCTTGTAAGATTATTTGCTTGCTGTAATCTTTTAACTCGCGAGTCTATGTTGCGTTTCCTGGCACTTCCACCATCCATATTTGCTAGCCTCTTCGGTACCGTGCATTGCCCTTTCTCACATTAAGAGTTGGTGCAAACTCCGCCAGTGTATCCAAATCCTGTGGGAGGACTTTATTCCCCCACACATAAGCCCATATATTCTTTCTCAAAACAGCCACCATACCTACCTATCATGGCATTTCCATAGCCATTATGAGATATATTGTTGCACAACATCCACCTCCATTATGTTACTTGATGATGATCTTCATGGTTATTTATGCATACTGCTACACTGGCAGGAGCAGGCAGTTGGATACATCAGAGATATTCCATTATGAGTTATGAGTACTAAAAGTGTGATGATTCATTGTAATATAGGATGTTGCCCCTACCGGTGAGGATATATAACATAAAATAAATGAAAAGGCCCAAAAAGAAAAAAAGGGCCAAAAAGAGAATAAAGAGAGAGGGGGCGCATCACTATCCTTTATATACCACACTTGTGCTTCATGTTTAGCACCAATACTTCAGTTTGGAGAAAGTTTTCATATTATCATTCATTCATAACTATGTGGGGAACTTTACATTATAGAACTTGGCTTGTATATTCCAATGATGAGCCTCCTCAAATGAGCTTTAGGTCTTCGTGAGGAAGCAAGTTGGATGCACCCCCACTAGTTCCATTGGAGATCTTTCATACACTTATAGCTCTATGTGCATCCGTTGTGTGGCAATCCCTACTCCTTGCATAGCTTCGGTTGTAAGACTTTCTCTTGTCTAATGACCACTTTCAGTTTTGTGAGCCTTTCTTCCATTGACCTTCCAAACCCCCATAATGTTCTCTTAGCCATAACATCCCGGTGCCTGGGACCAACACTTGCTTGTTTTTAGTGCGCAAATAGTTTAAGATTCAAGCATTGCATCGTGTGGAAAACTTGACTTGATCCTAACAGGGTTTGTGAAGATCGTTTGACGTGCATGATATTGTTGTTCTTGAAAGCTTAAATCATCTCTAATAAACTTTGCACGGTTGATAGTATTTTAGTATTGATTCATTAAAAGTTTTGCTTCTTTCTTCTTATTTGTTTATGCATTACTTGTTGATATCAAATATAGATCACAACTTTAGTAAATTTGATCCTAGTTTACATGCTCTGCTTTACATATTATGATCAAGATTGTGGTAGCATGTCACCTCAAAAATTATTTTGTTTTATTGTTTACCTACTCGAGGACGAGTAGGAACTAAGCTTGGGGATGCTTGATACGTCTCCAATGTATCTATCATTTCTGATGTTCTGTGTTGATATTATGCCAATTGCTACATGTTTTCCGTATGTTTTCCGGGACTAACCTATTAACAAGATGCCAAGTGCATGTTCACTGTTTCTTCTGTTTTTGTTTTTAGAAAAGTTCTTCTGGAAATTTTCTCGAAATTGGACCCCACGAATCCCGAAGTTCCTATTTTCCCCGGAAGCATCCAAAAGTCCCAAAGAGCCCCGGAGGGGGGCCATAGGGTGGCCACACCATAGGGTGGCGCGTGTCCCCTGGCAACGCCACGTGGTGGTGTGGACCCCTGGCCACCCCCCGGCATCACCCTTTCGCCTATTTATACCCCCCCCCCGAGGGAAAACACTAAAAGAATCGACCTTTTCCACAAAATACATCCGTAGCTCCGCTGTCGCCGCCGACAAATTTCGGGGGGATAGATCTCTGTTCTGGCACCATCTCCATCGCCCTTGTTGTCTCCTATGATGAGGAGGGAGTAGTTCTCCCCCGAGGCTGAGGGCTCTGCCGATAGCTATGTGGTTCATCTCTCTCTCCCATGGTGTGATCTATATGTGATCGTGAGCTTTGTAATCTAGTTGAATAAGTAGATGTTACTCTTCATCTATTATGCTACTCAAGTGGTTTTGTTATGAGATCTTTGTAAACACTTTGGTCACGGTGTAAAGGTGACAGTGTGTGCACCGTGTGGTTTAGCATGATATTTATATCTTGTGTTAAATGACCCTATGAAATTGTGGCGTTTGTTTAGTACCTTCTAGGGCGCTCATAGTGACAGCTTGGGGTTAACTAGACATGGGAATACAAACCATAGGAGTGCTTTGTAGCCCTACGCAATGAATTGGTGTTTGTTATTCGACAGGAGAGTGGTTCAGAGTAGCATAGTGAAGAGAAGATATTTAGTTATTCAATTATGTGATCATTGTTGAGAGTGTCCACTAGTGAAAGTAGGATCCCTAGGCCTTATTTCCAAGCATTGAAACACCATTTTCCGCCTGTTGTGCTACATGTTTGCTTGCTGCCATATTTATTTCAGATTGCTATTATTAGTTATAATCATCCATATTACTCGCATTTCACTATCTGTTCGTTGAACTAGTGCACCTATATACCTGACAAGTATATTGGGTGTGTTGGGGACACAAGAGACTTCTTGTATCTTAATTGCAGGGTTGCTTGAGAGGGATATCTTTGACCTCTACCTCTCTGAGTTCGATAAACCTTGTGTGATCCACTTAAGGGAAACTTGTTGCTGTTCTACAAACCTCTGCACTTGGAGGCCCAAGCGTGCGTAGACATCAATTGGTTGTCCTGCTACGACCCCCTCACATGCTTTATATAGATAGGTAGGTCTCGGGGGCCTTACACGAGTAGCACTCGATGGTGAGACTCCTTGATCTAGTCCTTGTTGGTTTCTTCTCTAGTGTGGGCTTCTTCGTGGGCTTCAAGACAATAACTCGAGAGTCCTTCATAGACCCCCCCCCTTCTTGGGCGGCACCCAATAGGCTCATCGCGGGGGGGGTCTCTCGGGTACCCTCACGTCAACGTTATTGTCAACCTCTATGATTTATCTCTGAACTTTTTGAAACTTTAAACAGTTGATTTAGAATAAAAAAAGGACTACATGTAGGAAAAGCTACAAAGTGACTTTTCAGGCAAAATACCAGGTCCTGACACTTTAGTATCCACAAATGGCATTTTGAAACTTCAGATTTTTATGAGTGGTATTGTGGCTATTATCTCTACACGTCTGGTTAAAAGTAAAAGTTCATAGAGTTTTACTTTTGACTAAATGTATGTGCTTAAAAAAAGTGAGCATATAACATCTAGCTATGCAATTTTTCAACTTCAAATCCACTCCAGCTGAGAAACAAGAAACATGCGAAAACCTATTTTGTTCCTTTTGAAACAAGTCCAAAGATGTTGAAGAATAGAGTTGGTGAGTCTATAAAAAAACTTGCCGAATACCGATACAACACAAAACATAGCACGCCGGCGTTGAGGCTGTGCTCAGCTCGATTCAAAGACCAAAATGCTCATGCGATTAAATCGGACAACAAAAAACCCTAAACGCAGCATGGTGGAGGCCAGACCTTGCCAACGGGCCGGCCCGGCACGGCACAGGAACGCGAAGTTCTATACGGGCCAAGACCGGCACGACACTATGCGGCCCGATTAATAAGTGTGTCGTGTTGTGCTGGCACGCGTGCCCCTGCTTCGGGCACCAGCGCTAAATGGGCCAGCCCGCGGCATGCGAGACACGCAGGGCCTGCCGCTGGGCCCGCGGCACAGAGATCTGACAAGGGAGGGGGCGGGAAAACCCTTTTTCGGAAATTTCCGGTGGGTGCGGTAGGAAGGGGTAATTAGGTGGAATTTAAGTTGATTTAGAGGTGAGTTAGGTGTATTCAGTATGGATTTTGAGTTACTATCCGTTGGAGGGCCAAATTAGTCAAAAAATGACCATTTTTCCTATAAAAAGGGTTGTCCACCCCTCTTATTTACCACACTCAAACATGGCTGAACCACAACCACAACTCAACAAAGTAGTTTTTGGAAATCCTAGAAGGATGTTTCCGGTGTGGGAGTGATACGTCCAAAACGTATCTCCTTTTCTGAACACTTTTGTTATTTGTTTTCCTCTAAACTTGTGAGTTTTAGATATCACTAACACGGACTAACGCTGCTTTCAGCAGAATTACCTTGGTGTCTCGTTTTTGTGCAGAAAAAACAACTTTCGGGAAAATGCCCAGAAAAGACCCCATTGATCTTAAAGCACCAGAAGATCCCGGGATCCAGAAGGGGCCAGGAGAGGGGCCAGGAGGGGGCCACATTACCCCCCGGCGCCCCCCCCCCTTGGTCGCACCGCCTGGTGGTGTGGGCCACTCCCACGCCCCCTCGGACTCCCCTTTCGACAACATATTCCCCCTAAACCTAAAACGCGAAGGGGTTCGTTATATTCCATAGAACACAACAGAGCGCCGCCGCCACCCCGAACCTCGATTCGGCGATCAGAAGTTCTGTTCTGGCGCGCTACCGGGACGGGGATTCGAAGGAGATCATCGTCATCGACACCGCCACCTATTCTCCATCAACCATCCAAGATTCCCCCGTCCATGTGTGAGTAAACACCGTTGTAGGATGAGAGGGATGGAAGGGATTGGATGATATTGATCATGTAATAATGCCAGATTGTTAGGGCATAGTGCCTAGTATCCATTGTTAGTGTTTTCTACCGTTGTTGCAACTTGTTATGCTTAATGCTTGTCACTAGGGCCCGAGTGCCATGATTTCAGATCTGAACATGTTATTGTTTCACGAGTATAATGTTGTTTCTTGATCATATTTGCAAGTTTTTTTACACATGTCATTGTCCGGAACCCGAGGCCCCAAAGTGACAGAAATTGGGACAACAGGAGGGGATGGTTGTGGTGTGAGGATCACGTGTGTTCACGGAGTGTTAATGCTTTGCTCCGGTGCTTTATTAAAAGGAACACCTTAATTACCAGTAGTTTCCCTAGAGGCCCCGCTGCCACGGGCTGGTAGGACAAAAGATGTTGCGCAAGTTTCTCATTGCGAGCACGTATGACTATATTGGAACACACGCCTATGGTTTGTCTACATGTTTGATGCTTTATATTATTATCTGCAATGCTCGTGTTATATTACATGACCCATGTTATCCATGCAACGCCCGTCCATCCATTCCCTCTATGCCTACGGTACTCCCCATACTACTGTTTTCCGCGATTGCTATTGTTGTTACTATTTTACTACTGCTGTTATTTTATTTCTACTCCTGCTATAAAACTGTTACCACTGAAAAATTGTTGCGAGCAAGTCTACTTTCAGGTGCAGCTGAATTGACAACTCAGTTGTTAAGGCATATAAATATTATTTGGCTCCCCTTGTGTCGAATCAATAAATTTGGTTTTTTACTTCCCTCGAAGACTGTTGCGATCCCCTATACTTGTTGGTCATCAAGACTATTTTTTGGCGCTGTTATCGGGGAGCATAGCTTTATTTATTTGGTCACTTGATCGTGATATTGTTTGCTGCAAGACATTCAACATGGGCAAGACTCGTGATGGAAAATCTCCTATATTACCATCCACTACAAGAAGAGGTACAACTCTAAAACACCATTGCTGCTCTTGATTCACCGTCTGTTATGAGTAAGCTTCTTACTCCACCACATGCTACACGTACTGTTACTTCTGCTGAGTCCGAGAATGTTTCCGATACTTTTGATGATGCTTCTACTGTGCTTGATGATATTGGTTCTCTAGGTCCTTTACTAGATGCTACTATTGCTAGATCCAAACAAATTAAAAATGCTGAAATTTTTGTTGAAAATATTGGTACACATGTTAATTCAACTGATCTTATTGATGATCTTGATGAAACGTATATTGAACTTAATGATGCTTTTATTGAAGAAGCTCGTGCTACTGCTGGTGCAAGTGCTCTTAAGAGTCTTCTTGCAACACATGCTGTGAAATATAAATCTTGTCTTGATGCTAAGTTTGCCACATCTCCCATACACATATTAGACAAGGATTATGATTTCTCTTTAGATTTATCTTATATACATATTGTTGAGAAGGAACCTTTTTGTGGAACTGAAAGTAAAAGTGCTATGGAACACATAAATGAGCTTTCATCTTTGAGTAGTTTATTTTCTGATGATACTAAGTTGCGTACTTATTTTGTTACCAAGATCTTCCCTTTCTCATTGAAATGAAGCTAAAATTTGGTTTAACAATCTGTCACCTGGGTGTATTACTGATCCTATGGATTTGGTTGATGCTTTCTTTCAAAAATATTTTCCTGCTAGTTCCCAACATGCTGCTGTGTGTCCTACACAGCCTGTGTAGGACATCTTTAACTTTGAGCAAATTGAAGGATAAAAATTGTCTGAATCTTGGACAAGGTTTTGTTCTTTGATAAGAGCTAGCCCTGCATATCCACTACCTAAAAATGAGTTCCTAGATATATTTTATAATGGACTAACTGTTGAATCTAGGACATACCTGGATAGTTGTGCTGGTTGTGTTTTCAGGAAAAGAATTCCAGAAGAAGTTGAGGAATTAATCGCTAAAATAGCCAAAAATAATGATGATTGGAATATACCTGAGCCTACACCTACACCAGAGCCAACACCAATACCAACACCGAAGAAGAGAGGGATGATTAAATTAAATGATGAAGTGATGAAGGAAGCCAAGAAATCCCTTAAAGAGAGGGGTATTAAATCTGAAGATGTGAAGAATTTACCTCCTATAGAAGAATTATGTAAGTCTATTCATCATCCATCAACTGTTGAGGTACACTCTCTCCAATACTTTGATAATAGAGATATTCCTTATTCTAAACCACCTGATCAATGCTTAGATGAATTTTGTAATTATGTTGTTAAGCAAGACAACTTTAATAGGAGAGTGCAAAACCATCTTATGGAAAACTCTAGAGCTATTGATAATTTGCATGTTATTATTGAGAGAACCTCTAATAATGTTAAAATGCTTGTTAAACATTTTCAAATGGTTCAAACTCAAATTGATCAACTTACTAAAGTGCAAAAGACATGCTAGATAATGCTTCTAGAGATAAACATGTTTGTGAAATAATTACTAGAGGTGGTGTTTCTACTCAGGACCCCTTGTATTCTGAAGGACATCCTAAAATAATTGAACAGGATTCTCAGCAACCTAAAAACAATAGTTCTCCTTCGAAAAAAAGAAGAGACATCAAAATATTGTAGAATCTCTCGAACCTGTTAAAAATCCTAATAGTATATCTATTTCTGATGCTGAAACTAAAAATGGTAATGATAAAAGTGATGCTTCTGACAAAGAAGAACATGTAGCTGAACCTGAAAAGCAAACTAAAACTGCAAAGTATACTAAGGAGGATTTCATTGCTAATAAAGATGGTAATGAAAGAGAGCCTTGGATACAAAAAAATGCCTTTTCCTAATAAGAAACACAAATCAAAGGAAGAATAATATTATAACAAGTTTTGTGAGTGGATGAAACCTCTGTTTTTGCAATCCCTTTGACTGATGCTATTAAACTGCTTCCTTATTCTAAATATATGAAAGATATTGTCTCTAACAAAAGGAAGATTTCTAATGAGAAAATTTTCACTATGCTTGCTAATTACTCTTTTAATGGCAAGGTTCCAAAGAAGTTTGGAGATCCTGGTATTCCTACTATCCCTTTTTCTATTAAAAACAATTATGTTAGAACCGCTTTATGTGACTTGGGAGCTAGAATTAGTGTTATGCCTTTCTCTCTTTATAAGAGACTCTCTCTTGAAAAATTGATACACAATGATATATCTTTGCAAATGGCTGATAAATCTACTGCTATTCCTGTTGGTATATGATACGACATCGCCTACAAATAATATAATTTCGCATGTGAAGAAATATGTGGTTCCTGCAAGGTGCAATGAAGAAATAAACAACCTACTATTATTTACGGCGAGGAGGCGACTACTTACGATGTGTTGATCCAGCTAATTGCATCAGAGGAAATAAAGCCACGATTCAGAACTCCAAGTCAGTTCCTTATGATCGGCTCAACTAAAATACCAATTCGTTTTTAATATATGCTGGAGCTGGAGACTTGAGGAGTTCATGTTCATGGACCATTCTGTTTGAATGGAGCGAGCCAAGTAATATGCAGGTCGTGGGTGCAACTCTATTTTTAATTGCTTTCTCTTTCCTTAGTAGCATCCGTATAGTATTTGTTAAGAGTCAAAAGCCATGTTGGCTTTTTAATCAGGCGATTGTGCCTTTTTTGGTACGTGTCCGACTAGTACTTTGGGTCGGTCCCTTGGACCTTTATATATGTCTACGCGTTGTGTAAATTAGGGCAGGCAAGTTTGATCGTGAGAAATAAAAACCAGAAAATCGCCATGGCTTTGGCGGCCAATTCTGCGTGTACTAGTTGATTACCGATCTGGTGTGTGAGTCTGGCGAGGAGGTTGGAGACATCGGTTCTAATCTGCTGCTGATCTTTGAGATCATCCACGTACTTCCAGATTTGGGTGTGCGTGTTGCTTTGCTTGGCTTGCATCTCGTAATCCAAACTTCCAAATTGTTTTTGTCTGGTACTAGTTTATTCACGCACAACCTACTAACAAGCTAGTACACGAGCTAGTACTGTTGTTGGTTAGTTGCAATATTGCTGCTGCTGCTAGTTGATCGTGGACAAGAATTGAAATACATCTGTCGTTGGTATTTGATTTTTGTACCGTGAAAGATTGGGAAATAACATCGTGGCGTCGACTACACTAGTTACGTTGTATCATGTTGGTATCAGAGCGAAGGTTGTTCACGTGTATTTTTTTTCTTCTCTGGGTTGTTCGTTGGTTTATCTTGTTACTTTTCAAGATGTTGCAGCATACAAATTCCGATGTGGATGAGAAGGAAATTCCTTTGGGCCCGGAAATAACTGAAGATCTGCGTATTCACTTGATGTCGATCAAAAGCGCCAATAAAAAACTGCGTGCAAAGGTTGAGGATTTGTCCACAAAGATTGAGGGAGTAGAGGACCGACTTAATGTGTGTTTGACGACAAGTGATTGTGACCGTGATGAAAGTTTGCGAGTGGTGACCGAGAGTCTTAATCGGTTGACCGCAGTCGTTCAACGTTTGGAGGCAAGGGGAGTGAGACGTCAAAAGTCCCGGTCACCGCCGCGCATCCAAGATCAGCATTTTGCGGATGAATCCGATTTGTCTGATGGTCATGGAGGCTACCCGCGCCGGCCACGAGGAGGTGTTGAGGTCCGTCATGGCGCTGGCCAGCGGCGCAACCAAGGTGGTTAAGCTCCTCGGGAGGATGATGGTGTTGGACGTATAAAGATCACCGTACCGGAGTTCTCGGGACGTTCTGATCCAGAAAAATATTTAGAGTGGGAGATGTGTGTCAATCAGATTTTTGACAACCACAATTTTTCCGAGGAAAAGAAGCTTCGTGTTGCATCCTCAGAATTTACAGAATATGCTCTTGTTTGGTGGGATAATCTGAACCGCAATGGGGAGCACCCCGCAACATAGGTTGACATGAAGCGTGTTATGCGGGACAGATTTGTGTCGGCTTCTTACACTCGTCAACTTCATAGTAAGCTGTGCCGTCTTGTGCAAGGCGTGAAAACTGTTGATGAGTACTACAAGGAGATGCAGACATTAATGATAAGGACAGCGGTACATGAGTCTGCAGAGGCAACTATGGTACGGTTGTTTGAGGGACTGAATGAAGATATCCGTGACTGTGTTGATTTGATGCAATACAATGATATTAATGAGTTGCTTCGCCAAGCTGAGCGTGCTGAATGGTGGTTTCATGAGAAGCAAGTTGCAGTTAGTCGTCCAGCCTACAATAGTGTGCGACGTGTTTCTTCTTAAGTTGATGGTGGGCTTGGTGCTAAACCGGCTGTTTCTTACAAGTCGACGAGTGTTGAAAATAGCAAGATAGCCGCTGCACCTAAGGAGGTTTCTCAAACTGCATCAAGTGTGTCTCATCATAGCAATATTATATGCTTAAAGTGTGGCGGAAGAGGTCACATAATGCAGGAGTGTCCGAATCAAAAGAAGATTTTGCTTGCTGATGATGCATATTTTTCAGAATCTGACAATGAGATGCCTCCACTAGAAGATGCTACTGCAGAAGATGGTAAGACCATGAACTATTGGCCCGTACTTAACGTGTCAAGTTTGATGGCGCATAAGGTGCAGTGTGATGACAAGATCATTATTGAGCCTGGACAACGGCGTAGCATTTTTCAATCTGCATGTACAATCAAGGGAGAAGAGTGCAAGCTGATTGTTGATAGGGGCAGTGCAAGCAACATTATTAGTAAGGATGTGGTAGAGTCTCTTTCTTTGTCTACATGGGAGCATCCAAATCCGTACCATATGCAGTGGATTAATGGTGTGGGCAACTTCAAGGTCACCCATAGAGTGAAAGTTTCTTTTTCCGTCGATGGATATGTTGATAAAGTGGAGTGCGATGTTCTACTATTGCATGTTTGTCATCTATTATTGGGTCGTCCATGGCAACATGATGTCAACGCACTACATCATGGACGCACGAATAGGTACACCTTTATGCATAAGGGTGAGTTCTATGCTCTTCTTCCCAAAGATGCAAATCATATTAAGTGTACCATAGAAGTGTTCAAGAACAAGTCTGCAAGGTGTAGGTTGAAACCGAGGACGGTTTCCCTTCAAGGGAGGGAGGATGATAGGTCATCGCCTAAAATAATATAATTTCTCCTATGAAGAAATATGTGGTTCCTGCAAGGCGCAATGATAGAAAGAAACAACCTGCTATTATTTACGGCGAGGAGGCGACTACTTACAATGTGTCGATCCAGCTAATTGCACAAGAGGAAATAAAGCCACGATTCAGAACTCCAAGTCAGTTCCTTATGATCGGCTCAATTAAAATACCAATTCGTTTTTAATATATGCTGGAGCTGGAGACTTGAGGAGTTCACGTTCATGGACCATTCTGTTTGAATGGAGCGAGCCAAGTAATATGCAGGTCGTGGGTGTAACCCTATTTTTAATTGCTTTCCCTTTTCTTAGTAGCATCCGTATAGTATTTGTTAAGAGTCAAAAGTCATGTTGGCTTTTTAATCAGGCGATTGTGCCTTTTTTTGGTACGTGTACAACTAGTATTTTGGGTCGGTCCCTTGGACCTTTATATATGTCTACGCGTTGTGTAAATTAGGGCAAACAAGTTTGATCATGAGAAATAAAAACCAGAAAATCGCAATGGCTTTGGCGGCCAATTCTGCGTGTACTAGTTGATTACCGATCTGGTCTGTGAGTCTGGCGAGGAGGTTGGAGACATCGGTTTTAGTCTGCTGCTGATCTTTGAGATCGTCCATGTACTTCTAGATTTGGGTGTGCGTGTTGTTTTGCTTGGCTTGCATCTCGTAATCCAAGCTTCCAATTTTTTTTTGTCTGGTACTAGTTTATTCACGCACAACCTGCTAACAAGCTAGTACACGAGCTAGTATTGCTGTTGGTTAGTTGCAATATTGCTGCTGCTGGTTGATCGTGGACAAGGATTCAAATACATATGTTGCTGTTATTTGATTTTTGTACCATGAAATATTGGGAAATAACACCGCGGCGTCAACTACACTAGTTGCGCTGTATTGGTATATGTGAGAATGTTCCTGTGCAGGTTGCTACTAATTGTTTGATATTAACTGACTTTGTTGTGTTGTAAATGCCTGAAGATGATAATATGTCTACTATTCTTGTGAGACCTTTTCTTAAACACTGCACGGGCTGTTATTGATTGCAATCAAGGAAAAGTAACTTTTAATGTTAATGATAAAGAGCATATTGTTTATTTTCCCAAGAGGATTGATAGAAGATATGGTTTAAATTCAATTGAAAATATTGAGACCATCTAGATTGGAGAATTTTACTATCCCATTCCAGTACCACCAAAAGAATATGAAATTATTATGATTGGGACTATGTCTATCAAGGTTGAGGTAACATAATTATTTAGTGATTAGCAAAGTTTTGCTTCATATGAAAATTGTTCTGGTAATAAGACTTGATCACCCTTGTTAACAAAATAATTTTTAATGAAGAGGACAATGTTTTCACTGTGTTTTCACCTTCCCCACTATGTTTTCACCATGTTTACTTCTGTTATCACGTTGCTACTTGAGTACAATCATGTTTTCCATCATCCATAGTCATGTTTTCATCATGTTTTCACCCTTATTAGTGTGGTTATGCATGTTTTCACCACTCATACTTTTGTTTTCACCACTATCACCTTTGTTTTCTTTGGATATTTTTTCATTAGAGTGTCATAGAACCTCTGTAGTTCTGATTTTGGTTTTGCTTTCCACTTTTTCACTTTCGTTTTCCTCGTTTTTATTAATTATTAAAATTCTGAAAATACCTCAAAAATAAAGTTTCTCGGAAAATTACAGAAAAATTATAATAATTTTTTACGTCAAAAATGAGGCAGGGAGACACCTGGGTGGCCCTAGGGGGCCCACCAGTCAGGCACACCATCGGGTGGCGCGGCCAGTCCCCTGGTGGCGCCAGCACAAGGTGTGGGGCCCCTGCCCCCCACTAACTCTCTCCCCTGCCAAAGTCCTCTCTCTCACCTCGCAAACTGAAAACATTTCCTCGAACCTGTGTTCTTGCTGTTCTTCCTCTGGATTTTCGATCTCCTTCTTTAGCCCATCATTTGTGCTGAGATTTGGTGTGTTTGATCTCCGGTATGTGACTCCTCCGATGATACAAGTGGAATTTTATTTGGTGAAGTATTTCTTGAGTATTTTAGTACTGTAGGTGACAGCTTATGTGAGTTTGCATGCTTCATTTGAGTAGAAATAATATAGTTTTGATGTATGTTTAGCTCTCATATAAGTCCCTACAGTAGTTTCCATATTATAGTTGCTTAGAATTAATTTTTGTAGTGATTGCTGAAAAATTTCAGAGATGGAGCAAAATGTTCATCAACTAAACCAGCATGAGTTGGAGTTGCATGAGTTCATGCTCGTGCACCGTAAAAAGAGAGTGTTCCCGTCAATTTATCCGTGTCAGGAATTCATGAGGATTACAAAAAAATTGCAGGATTTCAACACTCTTGTGCATAATGCAGGCTTGAACCGTTTCATTGAGGATGAACCTACCCACCATGTGAAACTAACTATGTCTATGGTGCAGGATTTTCGTTTTAAATGGTCCTAAACTAACCCTATGGTCCACTACAAAATTTACAATAAATCTGTAAACTTGTCTTTCAGTGATTTTTTTGCGGCTATCAAGGTACCAGAGTGGGGTTCTTGTGAGAAGATAAGAGGGCAGCCTAAACCACTGCTAGAATTATATGAGGAGATTTGCCAAGGCAGAAGCTTCACAGGGGAGAGTGGTAAAATTCGAGAAATTCAACTCTCTAGCATTTGATACTTTGCCTATTTTATTTCTAAATGTGTGTTAGCTAGAAAAACCGCCAACAAGCTATTTCTCTATGATTTGGCGTTTATTGCAGCTGCCTTAAGATGTGATAGGTCTTATAACTTTGGCGCTTTAATTGCTTACCGTCTCTCTCTTAACCGTGAGAAGGGCGGAATTTGTGGAGGTCTTATTGCCTCGCGCTTGCTAGCTTTGCATGGTTTGAAGCCACACCCTCTAGACTTGTAGTTTCCTTTAGAGAGGCTGGATCTTGTTTCCATGGTTCAACATAAGTTTCTTTCTACCCATGCTCACTTGCATAATTTATCTTTTGAAATAACTTTCTCCAAACAATCCAGGTGGAGAGTTACTAAAACTGTTAGGAAAGTACTTTTACCTGCACCTCTTTTGTTTAATCTTAATGGCAGACAAGGATGGATGCTTTCTGAGAGTGAGCTGGACACATACATTGAGTACCACTCCCAACAAGGGGAGGATGCCAGAGAGGGGGACGATGGTGATTTCGTCCAGCCCTCCGATGCCACGGGGATCCCGTACCAGCACCCCGGTTATGACTATGCGCCTGCTGCTTCATCTTCCTCTTGGGCGCCCGAGTACAACCATGTGAGGGATGACCCACCACAGTGGGGATACTTAACACGCCATGATTGATCTCCATTTAGGCCAAAAGCCTAAGCTTGGGGGGAGGTATACCGACATCACACTCATTTATATATCATGTTCGGTCGGTTCTTTGTATTTTCGTTTCTTTTGTTTGTTTTCGTTTTCTTTCGCTTCTTTCGTTTCTCTTTGTTTTATTGTTTTGTTCTTGTTTTCCGAAACACAAAAAGAACAATTTTTTTTTGTTGTTTCTCTTTGTTTTCTTCTTTAGTTTCTTTATTTGGATTGCTTTCCTTCCTCGTTTTGGTTTAGTATTCAAAAATCTAAAAGTATTTTGCTTTGTTTGCTTGTTCTTTCTGTTCTTGTTTAAATTCAAAAACCCAAACATATTTGTTGTTCTTCTTTGGTTTTGTAAAGTTTGTTGCAGAGTTCACCGGACTTCCGTGTCTCCATTGGAGCTTGATTATCATTCTATATTATTCAATCCACAAGTGAAGAGCAATAATGACGATTTACGACAATCCAAGTTGTGGTGATAGCCTGGTATGAACTCAATTTGTTTTATTTTTTTACATATACTCATTGTGAGAACATGCTTAGTCCGTTCATGTAAGGTGTATGTTATTTAATTGATGCTTGGTAGTTCGTGCTCTCACATGTTAGTTCCAACTTATTAATATAAGATAGCATGGAGTATGAATGTTTGCTTGCATTGTTTTATTCGTAGAAGGGTATGACATTGTGGTATCTCCCTCTAATTGTTTCACTTGAATTGACTTGGCACATGCTCATGCATGCTATGACTGAAAACAAAAAGTCACTTAAGTCTCGATGATTTATTTTGCCTCGGAGTATTTATATCATTTTTATGCCCCTGTTGATTTTGTTTTGTCGCAAGCATGACTATGACAGTTGTTCCTCTCTTGATTGTCGCTCCTCGTCTATAGCTAGCCTCCACCTGTACTGAGTATGAGCTCTACTCGTGCATCCAACTCCCAAAAAACCAAAGTTTGCCAAAGTGTTCACCATACCTACCTATGTATGTGGTATTTAACCGCCACTCCAAGTATATTTCGCGTGTGCTACCTTTAAAACCTGCTAAAAAATATTCCTTTTTTGTGCCCCTGTTTTAGCTCATGAGGACGTAAATAGAGAATCTTTATCTCACTTGTTGATTGGATTTCATACCCTAGACTAGTGGCTTCATCCGCTTATCCAATGATAGAAGAGACAGCAGCAGGGTGCCCAGCTCCAAATTAATAACACAAAATCTCTTCACTCTTTTTGCCCCTAATTTATCAGTCAAAACATAATCGTGTAAACAAAAGAGAAAGAGGGATGACCTTCTACCCAGATGCGTCCTTCTATGGGATCCGCTCTTGTGAAGTCTAGTTGGCTTGTGACATAATGTATTGTCTGTTTACTATTCATTGACATAAGCATACACCTCTCTCAAAAATGTTCTCAATACCTCTGTTTAATAAAATAAAAAGCTCTAGCACATGAGTTAATCCCTGCTTCCCTCTGCGAAGGGCCTTTCTTTTATTTTTATGTTGAGTCTTCACCTTCTCACTTTATGCACCTTCTTGAGAGCATGACTGTTATTATTAGTGTAATGTGCTTGTCCCAAAACACGATTGATAGTGGTATAACTTTCATGCTTGTATCTTTGATATCTATATTTCTAGTCTTCATTTGAACTTCAGAGGTGCCCTGACATTTATGTTTTTCTCCACTATTAAGGGCAAGAGAGTACACTTTATCATACCCTATTATGAGAATTGCAATCTTGTATATTGAAATACTTCATGTTGTCTATTATTAGTTTGTTGGCATCTCTTCATGGTTTGCATAACTGCTGGGTGATTTTTATTTTCCATATATCTTATTATGAATTGCCTCAACACTTGATTATGTAGTGAGTATATTTACATCATATGAAACAAATGTGTTCGTAAAAGTCTTTTATCGCACTTAGTTGTCACTAAATTGCTTGAGGACAAGCAATAAGCTAATCTTGGGGGGAGTTGATACGTCCAAAACGTATCTCCTTTTCCGAACAATTTTCTCATTGTTTTCCTCTAAACTTTTGAGTTTTGGATATCAATAACATGGACTAACGTTGTTTTCAGCAGAATTACCTTGGTGTCTCGTTTTTGTGCAGAAAAACCAACTTTCGGGAAAATGCTCAGAAAAGACCCCATTGGTCTTAAAACACCAGAAGACCCCGGGAGCCAGGAGAGGGGCCACGAGGGGGCCACACAACCCCCCGGCGCGCCCCCTTGGCCGCGCCGCCTGGTGGTGTGGGCCACTCCCACGCCCCCTCGGACTCCCCTTTCGACTACATATGCCCCGTAAACCTAAAACGCGAGGGGGTTTGTCATATTCCACAGAAACACAACAGAGCGCCGCCGCCACCCCGAACCTCAATTCGGGGATCAGAAGTTCCCGTTCGGCGCCCTGCCGGGACGGGGATTCGAAGGAGATCATCGCCATCGACACCGCCACCTCGTCTCCATCAACCATCTATGATTCCCCCGTTCAGGTGTGAGTAAACACCGCTGTAGGCTGAGAGGGATGGAAGGGATTGGATGAGATTGATCATGTAATAATACCAGATTGTTAGCGCATAGTGCCTAGTATCCATTGTTAGTGTATTCTACCGTTGTTGCAACTTGTTATGCTTAATGCTTGTCACTAGGGCCCGAGTGCCATGATTTCAGATCTGAACATGTTATTGTTTCATGATTATAATGTTGTTTCTTGATCATATCTCCAAGTTTTTTTACACATGTCATTGTCCGGAACCCGAGGCCCCAAAGTGACAGAAATTGGGACAACCGGAGGGGATGGTTGTGATGTGAGGATCATGTGTGTTCACGGAGTGTTAATGATTTGCTCCGGTACTTTATTAAAAGGAGCACCTTAATTACCAGTAGTTTCCCTAGAGGCCCCGCTGCCACGGGCTGGTAGGACAAAGATGTTGTGCAAGTTTCTCATTGCGAGCACGTATGACTATATTGGAACACATGCCTATGGTTTGCCTACATGTTTGATGCTTTATATTATTATCTGCAATGCCTGTGTTAGATTATTACATGACCCATGTTATCCATGCAACGCCCATCCATCCATTCCCTCTATGCCTACGGTACTCCCATACTGCTGCTTTCCGCGATTGCTACTGCTGTTACTCTTTTACTACTGCTGTTATTTTATTTCTACTGCTGCTATAAAATTGTTACCACTAATAAATTGTTGCGAGCAAGTATACTTTCAGGTGCAGCTGCATTGACAACTCAATTGTTAAGGCATATAAATATTCTTTGGCTCCCGTTGTGTTGAATCAATAAATTTGGGTTTTACTTCCCTCAAAGACTGTTGCGATCCCCTATACTTGTGGGTCATTAGGGAGCACTTCGATAAAGAAAATGTCAAAGTCGAAGTGAATGGTGTCGCGGCGGTAAAAGCGAAGTGCAAATGGCCTGGATGCTCGATGGAGTTCACCGTGACTAGAGGAGGGTCAACCGGCCACATGTTTAGACACCATCGGAATCACATTAGGCGTGAGCGTGAAAATGCACCGTGCGGTGGTGGTAGCATGTTTTAGAGAGAAGTTGTACTCTTTAGAGAGAAGCTGTATTATTTTCCCTTCTTAGAATTAGAAGGTTTTTTAATGAGGCAGCTCAATGTATCTTTTTTCAATGTATAATGTATCTTTTTTTTAATTTATCATGTATGTTTTCTTAATGTATCATGTATCTCATTTTAATTTTTGTAGTGACAATAATGAGGCAAAGTGTCATTTGGGATAAATTGAGCTTTATTATTAGCCGCCTCATGAAAAAACCTTCCATCCCTGGGAAGGAAAAAGAGTGCAGCTTGCTCTACTCTAAGTTATAAAAGGATAATAATTTAAAAAAAGAAAAAGAAATTACAAATACTACTTCATCAATCATCTTCTGGCTCGCGCATGGCAAGGTTGAAGAATATGGCCGCCAGTTCTTCGTTAGAAGTAGTGTGTTGGGCTCTCCTTTTGGCTAGTTCTCCATATTTCACGGTCATTAGTGTTTTCACCATATCCGGTCTGAGACTAGTTCTTCTCCCCTCTACTATTCTTCCAGATAGACTGAAAGCAGACTTTAATGATACCGTTGACACGGGCACTAATAACACATCTCATGCTAATATTGGAAGCACCGGATATGTAAGCTTGTGGTTTTTCCACCACTGTAACTCTTCCTCTTCATTAGGATTATAGGGCACTATGTCGTTGTTGATGTACTTCGCCAACTCCCCGTCACCTAGAAGCAAGGGAGTTGTTTGACCTAAAGAGCCCGAGGCCGCACCAGACTTTCCTAAAATCTTGCTCCACACTCCTTTTCCCTTTCCTGAATTTGGTACCCGTGGAGGCCTTTGTTGCCTACTACTGCCATACTTTTCTTCGTATTTAGCAAAAAGGGCGCAAAGCTTATCACGAACATCAGCGAAATAAGCAGTATAATCTCCACCTATGCACTCTACTAGTAAAGAAAACACACTACCACACCCTTCAATTTTAGCCCTAGGATCCAAGATAAAGGCAAAAATATACAATAGAGGAATAGTTTCCCAATACTTCTAAAATTTTCGTTGCATCCTACCAATAGAGTTTGCGACAATTGCATCATTTCTATATGATTTCAAATGACTAGCGATATCTAAAATGATATGCACCATCATATGAGATGTGGGATAATAAACTACAGACAAAGAAATAGTTGCATCATAAAACATCTCCAAAAAGTTAGTCAAATGTTCAACAATATGCAATATTTTCTCGAGTTATTAGCTCGTATCCTATATTTGCATTTACAAATCCCGCAAATTGCACTTTGTCTTTCACAACTGCTTTAAGCATCATATATGTAGAGTTCCATCTAACATGCATGTCTAAATAATATTTATGAGGTTTCACACCTAAAGCAATGCAATAGTGTTCATAGTTTGCACCTCTAACATTGCAACTACCGAGATAAGAAATGTCGATGCGCAAATTTGCAATTTATTTTTCAACTTTCTTCAAACAACATTTAGCAATAAGATTAATTATATGACAATCACAACATTGATGGAGTAAATAAGTTGCATCATACATGTCATATAAAGGATTGAGATAATGATACATCTCCATCGTATCTATAATTTATGATGTTTCATGTTGTTATTATACCAATTGTTATATGTTTTCTATACACTTTATATCATTTTTATGGATTTTCCCGAACTAACCTATTAACAAGATGCCGCAGCGCCAGTTCCTATTTTCTGTTGTTTTTTGTTTCAGAAAAGTTGTTTTGGAAATATTCTCGGAATTGGACGAAACAAAATTCCAGGGTCCTATTTTTCTGTCACGTACACGAAGTCCGGAGGAGACCCGAAGGAGGCACCGGGTGGCCACACCATAGGGTGTCGCGGGTCCCCTGGCCGCGCCACCACATGGTGTGGGCCCCTCGGGCGCCCACCGATGTCGCACCCTGGTTTCTAGGGGATACTCATCGGGCCGAACTGGATAGCAGACGCTTGGATTATGGGGCATAACTGCTCCCACGTCCCAGCTTCCTGGTAGGCCTGCGCTTATGCGCGACAACACAAGCCCTGCTATTCCACCGTCGATGTAAACTATCCAGTAGAGACCATAGGCACTACTGTCGACGTACTTCATACCAATCACACATGGTACGTCAACAGCGTTAAACGGAATGATACCACAACATATCTCTAAGACACAAAAGATTGAAATAAGGTTGCAAATAGCCTTCACTAAGGCAGAGATAGCAAATACAATCATCCAGAGGACACATGTCCCAACATAACATCATTACATAGCAGCGGAAGCATTCAACAGGTCTGAGTACAGACAAATCCAAATAGGCCTAAGAGGCCGGCAATGAAAGGAAAACGGGGCCCATCCACGAAGTCTCGGATCCTGCCCGGGTCCGCTATCTACTCGTCAACAGCGTCGTCGTACTCCACGTAGTAGCCTCCATGGGGATCCTCGGAATCGTCGTCTGCGTAAACCACAGCCCCAAAGGGGTCAGTACACCAACGTACTGGCAAGCAAGACTCACAGTTCACCAAAGTGTAACCCGTCAACACCAAGCATCGATGCTTTGGGTTCAACGGAAGAAAGGGGATATAAAAGATGCGGCAACTGGCTGCTCTAACCAACTACAGAGTTACTACCACTTCCGGCTAACAGAAAGGAGATAAGATAGCGTATCGTAACCAACTATAACTAACCACCAGACAAACCCATCCTGGATCTCGCCCCTTATCCAAAGAAGCAATCCGAGGATAACTCACACAGTTGGATTAATGATGGTTCAGATTATTGTGTCAATAAACCTATTACTAGTCAAGTTATTATAGTTAGGTGTAAGTTGTCTGAGTACTTGTTAGCCAGTACTTTCACCAAGTCGTCACATAACCGCGGACAACACGGCTTCTCGAGAAGATTCATCCCTGCAGGGTGTGCTCCAGTACCCGTACACACTCAAGCCACCAACTAAAACTTAGGTGGACTCGACACGACTCGAACCATCACTACATCCTGTCCTAGGAGCCACGGAGCTATAAGGTCCCAGCCACGCAGCCGAATACTCAGCGCAGGTGTGCAAAACTCCCGCAGGACACAACACCCCGGCACTACAGGCCTCGCCCTATATGTGTGCGTCATCATCATCAGTAACCATGGGAGCGACCCATTTATGCGTATGAGCCAAATGGAACACCCGAACTAAGTGTGGCTCTTCGGACAAACTGCGGATCAGATCAAAGCCGAGGGGGGTTCCATACCACCACTCGGATGCGGTGAGCACGCTCATCATGGATCAGTAGACAAGACCCTTTTCCTAATTAGGGTCGACACTAGCAGGCCTCAAAACCACGATGGGCCTCCTGCCGGTGCCTTAACATCATATTATTATTACCCAAGCCTTAACAGGTTGTTGTTTAAACATCGAGCCCATAGAACATAATAGAAATATGATAACAGAAAGTAACGGGTAACAGACTCGAGCAGAAACAACCCTAAGCATGCTAGTAAGACACGGGCTCAAACAACGGGGTTATAGGACTGGAGGTGAGGCAATATCATGGTTTCAGGGTATCATGTGATAGGATCGTAACAGAGGCAACGATACATATGGCTAGCAGAAATAGACAACGGAAAAGTATCGGTAACCAATGTTGAAAGGAACACAGTGGTTCATGTGAGTGATAACTTGCCTGCAAACCCAGTATCCTGGTACTGAGCTAAAACCTCTGAAGGGGTGTCGTAAGGATCGTCGGTCTCAACGTCGTCGTCTAACCGAGAAGAAGCAAACAAACAAGGCAGAAATATAAACAATCATTATCATGGCATAGTGCACAAACAAAGATGATGCATGACAGGTTAATAGATGCATCAAAATAAACTAATTGACATGGTAACACAATTTAATTGTACACATATGCAATTTTGAGTTGCATATGAAAAGCCCATGGATTTTGGTTAGATTATTTGTTTTCCAACTAATCAACAGATGAAGGTGAATTAGTATGATGCATGGAGGAGGAAAACAACAAAATAACAACAATAGAACCAATTTAAAATAGGGTTTACCAATTTAGAAATTTATTTAGTAAGTTATGGAATTTTTGGTTCCTTAAAGGGATTACACAAATAGTTGTTGTTTTCATCAAGTTAAATTGTGCAAAACAAATAACAAAATTTATATTTGAAAAGAACACACAATTTTAGGTGGATTACATGTTTCCAATATTGAAAAAGGAGTTAGGATGAATTTATTATGATTGAAACAATATTAAACAAGTTTTAAATGAATTTAAGACAAGCATGACTTTTATTTGAATTTTATTTGTTCAAAACATAAATTCAAATCCATATTTGAAAAGTTTATACTTTTCTAGGTTGAAAACATATTTTGCATGTTCAAAAATAATTTTATTTGAGCAAGTTATGATTTTATCAAATTTAAATGAATTAAACAAGGATTAAATTATTTAGGCAATTTAAATTATTCAAAACATGAAACAAAATTTATATTTGAATTGGTGGTTCAAAATGGTATGGAAAACATATTTTATTTCCATGATTTGGATTAATAATGAATTAGTTATGGATTTTAGCAAATTGCAATTGAATTATTTGAATTCAAATTTGAATTGCATTTTGAAATTTCAAAACAGAAAACAAATGCTATAGATAGATAGACAATTTAATTTGGTGCAGCGTACATATTTTATTTGTATTATTTGGGTTTGTGAAATAAAAGTTATGTGAGTTTTTAGTTTAGGGACTATTCTGAAAATTAATTGGACTGATAACTAAAATAGAAAAGGGCAGAAAAGAAAAGGGGACCGAGCAGTGTCCAGCCCCAGCCACTGACAGTGGGCCCATCGCCACTGTGGCGCTGAGGTGGCCTCCCGAGGGCATGACATGCGGGTCCCAGCCACGGGCGGTCAAGGAAAAAAATTGGGGAGGCAAATTGCCTCCCCTAGGATTCGAACCAGGGATCTATGGGGCGAGCGAGAGCGCTGTGGCCAGTTGGGCTGGAATCGGTTTCTTGTCAGATACGGTTAGCAAACGAAGTTAAGGTGCTTTTTTCCGTCAGTTAGAATTTTAACTGCACTTCTGAATCTCTCGTGCAGGTACAGACGAGCGATGGCGTACAGGGGCCGGGGCGAGCGAGAGCGCTGCCCCGCCGTGGACGTGCGGGGGCCTCCGCGGTGGCTCGTGCGGCCGGGGCGGATGCGGGCGGCCGGGGGCGGATGCGGGCGGCCGGGGGCGGATGCGGGCGGCCGGTGGCCGTGGGCCCGTGCGAGACGGAGAGGCGGGGAAGGAGCGGAGGCGGGGAGCGTCTCACCTGCTGTCGAGATGGAGGCGCACGGTGAGGTCCGGCCGGCGACGAAAACCGGATGGCGGCGACGGCTCGGTGCACCTCGGAGGAAACCGAGGCCACGGGGAGGAAGAGGACGCCGGGACGGTTCCGTTCCCGGCCCTAGCGCGGCCGGGCGGGCACCGTGGCGGCGGCGCCTCGCCGGAGAGAGGCAGCGGTGGAGGAGCTTCGGTGGTGGAGAAGCAGCGAGAGGGAGAGAGCGGGAGGAGAGCGGCGCGAGGGAGGAGAAGGCTTAGGGTTAGGAGGAGGATCGGCCTCGAGTTAAAAGGAGGAGGAGGGAGGCATCGATCACCGTTCTCTCCTCTGTACGCGTACGTGGCCACCATGGATGGCCCTCCGTACCGTACGGAGGTAGGAGAAGGTCGTGAAGGGGTACGGGCCAGGGGTAGTTGGGCTAGCCCAAGATGGGCTGTGTGCCTTTCCCCCCTCTTACTTTTCTTTTTATTCTTTTCTTCCTTTTATTTTTTTTTCAGATTTGGGAAAAGGGAGAGAACAAATAGTTTTTAGGGTTAGACAATTTGGAATAATTTTGTATTATTTTGTTTTTGTAACAACACATTAAAACAAACATTGTTTTCCAAAAATAAATTTAACGGATGTTATTGTTTTGGAAATTAAAATAATTTGATCAATTTTGGTATCGGAAGAATAAATGAACCTAGGCCAAAAAAATTAAGGTTTTGGATTCCACTTTTTGGTGGAACAAAATATTGTTGGTTTGGTAGTTTTTAGTTGACACATTGTAACATAACAAATATGAACCAAAATTGAATTTTGGTTTTGGAAATCAAATAGAAATCAGATGGAAACAGATGCAAAGAATATGATGACATGATGCACAACAAAAATAAAACACGAAACAAACATCTAGGGGGGAGATTTCAAACCTGGGATGTTACAACCGACATCGCCCTTTCGCCTATATATTGCCCTCAACGCAAAAACCCTAAAGGAATCAGCCTCCATCCATGAAAAGTTCCGTAGCTCCAGCGCCATCGAAGACAAGTTTGGGGGGGGCAGACATCTCTGTTTCGGCACCCTGCCGAGACAGGGAATTGCCCCCGGAGCCATGTCCATCGACTCCACCGCCATCTTCATCGACGTTGCTGACTCCCATGATGAGGAGGGAGTAGTTCTCCACCGAGGCTGAGGGTTCTACCGGTAGCTATGTGTTTTATCTCTCTCTCCCATGGTGTGATCTTCATGTGATCATGAGCTTTGTAATCTATTTGTATAAGTAGATGTTACTCTTCATCTATTATGCTACTCAAGTGGTTTTATTAATGTGAACTCTGGAGACACCTTGTCCCACGGTGTGAAGGTGACAGTGTGCGCACCGTGTATGACTCTTAGGCTAAAGTTTATATAATTTATGTTGGATATCTCTATGAAATTGTGGTGTTTGTATGGAACCATCTAGTGCACTCAAGGTGATAGTGTGGGGTTACCTAGATGGGGAATGAGACTTTAAGGTGTGCTTTTGTAGCTATCGGATATATGCCAAATATGGGTATATCTGGCATTGGCCGAAGGCCGTATTACCAGGGTGGCCCACAGGCAATGGAACGGAGTCCACTGGGCAGCCCAGTAAGCTGACGCACAGACAACCGGATTCTAGAAGAACCCGGACCACGGCCCAATGTGGTGCGACTTGGAGGAGAAGCCGGATTCCTTACTTTCCAAGTTAGATACTTTCTGTAGTCTTCTGGTTTCCTTCCTGTAAGCCCTAATCTGGCTATCTATATAAAGCCGGACGGGAGCGAAAGACAAACAGCATATCACAAGTTAGCTAGAAGCCAACTCACCGGGAAGCTCATTCTCGCCGAGTTAGCGAAACCATACTCACAATTATACTCTGTATACTCCAGGCTTCAACTCTGATTTTAGTGAGATTGCAGGAGTAGGAACGCCGCCTTAGTTGCGACGTACCGAACCTGGGTAAACCATGTTCTCTTTTACAGTTCTTCCACGTCCCCCCACGGTTCTACCACTAGACTTATGGCACCCCCGTCCATGATCCTTACTACGAAGTCTCAGCAGTTGGCGCCCACCATGGGGCCAACGACGTCGGGAGTCACGTTCCGAGCGGGAATACTTGGCGGAATCGGTAGCACAATCACTGTCGGAAGCCTGGAATTTGATGGAAACGTCAGACGCTTCCTCGACAACAGATCGTATATGCCGGCACATAATCATCTGGTAAGTGCATGTGTTTTACCGATTGGATCTGCTAATGTTTTTATCGGTTTAACAGCAAAAGTAATGGGATTCCGTGGTGGAAGTTATTTCATCCCACCCGCCCTATGCCCAAAAGATGAAGTCTGCAATGCCGGATTATGCTCAGATTTGCCCTACTCATACATAGGGGCAGATCAAGCTTCCGTAGCTGCATATCGCCAAAACACATCTCGATTTGCCGCCTCTTCGGAGGCGCCTGCAGCCAAATCCCACTTTATTGGTATGGTGCATTCTGAGATCGCCGAAAACACGGAAGACGAAAATCCCGTGGAAAAGGCAGAAAATCATGATCCTACAGAAAAGGTGGAAGATCCGACATCCACCGATCAGGCGACAAACTCGGAAGCTAAGTCTGTATTAGCAGCCATAGAGGCAAAGCTGGGTTCGGAAACCGGATCTGTAGACACAGATTCCGAAGATGAAGATGAAGACGCTTTCGAAAGAAAGGTCAAATCCATGTAGGGGAGCTTCCACGAAGTACTCATGGCAAAACCGACCGGAAATTCGGATGCCAAGGAAGGTGAAGACCCCAAAATGCCTCCGCTAGATGATAGGGAAGAAGTAGTGCAAGAGGAAGGCAAAGTTAGTCCAACCTATCCCAACGTCAAGGAATTGACGGACGATGAACCAAAAAAAAACCTCCATCTTCCAAGAAGAAAACGAAGTCCTCTAAGAAGCTGCTATCAAAATTACAGAAGAAGAATGTGGAAAATTGGCAGACATTGCCAACCAAAACCTGAAAGTTGGAGGAGGCAGTGGCGTAAAATCTGTGGAAAAGAAAAAGGCTGAAATCCCTGCTCCCCAAATGTCGGAACAGGAGGAGATCGATATGATCCAAACCCCGTCGCACGTAACGAGCCTCCAGAAGTGCTGGAAGCCATGAGATAAGCAATAATGCGGCAACAACAACATCTATTCCGAACTCAGAAAAATATCCCCAAAACACAAGCTGATATCAAAATACAGTTGGAAGAAATAGAGGAATACGAGCGGAGGAATAGATCTGGAATTAAACCCACGCGGTTACCCGGAATTTCAAAGCCGGAAAACTGCCAGCAAGAAAGCGGTCTGAAAACCCATCTTGGCAAAGGCATGTTAACAACACAAATGCTAAGGGTGAACGCATGTACAAAACTGCAGGTGAAAACGTACAATCTGCAATCGCCATCCTTAACGATGATCTGTACTCCAATGACGAAAATCTGCAGGGAGTGTATGTTTTCTTAGGAAAAGCATTACAACAACAACAATGAGGACAAACACACTCAGACAAGCTACATGATGATTCAGCCTTGTGTAAAACTGCCACGTGCGCCGCTAGAGCACCTGACCCAAACGAACCCAGAGATTCAGGTGATTCGAAGGAAAAGAAGGGAGATCCTAAGAAGGACAAGAAAATCCCGGATAACAAGGATGCAGCGTCTAAAACAGGATCCCATCTGCCGAAAGGCGGAAATAATAGAAAACCCCGTGACAACAAGGAACGGGAGGAGAAAAACCGGAATGACGGAAAAACAATGCCGCCTCCGAGATACCCGACTGATAAAGCCGGAAGACACGACAATCCTCACAGACGTGAGAGATCCCGAACCCCTCCAAGGAACAGAGAAAGGCCAAGGAGTAGAACTCCACCTTATTCCAAAGGACAGGATGCTGGAAGAAATAGGGATGAACCCAGAAGAGCGCATTCGCGCAACAATGAACCAGAACGGAGTAGATCCCCTTCCGTCCATTCAGCTGGAAGATATTCCACACACGTCGATAAGACGGAAAGAGACGATTTATATTTCGGACCAAAGTGTTTCACTGACAGGATCCGGAAAATCAGTCTACACTCTGCCTTTGCCAAAGTCCGTCCAACTTATCAAAAGTATACCGGAAGTACAAACCCGGATACATGGCTCTTAGATTACTATACCGCCGTCCAAATCAACAAAGGGATATATTTAGAAGCCGTGAAGTTTCTGGCCCTAATGCCGCTAGATGGGGCCAGAGATTGCATTAACGGACTTCCGTCAAGAACAGTAGACAACTGGGAGGATATTGCTAGATTTTTCGTTCAACACTTTCGGTGTACGTATAAACGCCCTAAGAGCATTAACCAGTTGAACCGTTGTGTCCAATATGAAGACGAGTCGTACATCGACTTTATCTCAAGATGGACTGCAATAAAGAATAGTTGTTCTGGAATAAGTGATGTAAAAGAGCACAAAGATCTCGGATCTATGCTTACAACCGCCAATGGCCTAAAACCCGGCCTCGTACCGTTCATGGTTGGTTGGAAAGAGCACAAAGATCTCGGATCTATGCTTACAACCGCCAATGAGCATGCAGCGGCTGAAGACGACATTAGGGCGAGAGGCGGAAACATCGATGCTTTGGTTCAGGCCAAAAAGGCGCCTCGTTCTGAAAAGAAGGCTACTCGAGAAGCACAGCTAAAACCCAAAGAGTTGAACATAGCTTTTGAAAAGGATAACGACAGTAGATGGAAGGGCAAAAGCACATAAAGCAGGGAACCTATCTCCTACTCTAAAGAAGAGTGGCAAAAAATTGAGAGAATTCCTTATTTGGCCCTTACTTAAAATTTTGTTCCCTATTTGGCCTTAACAAAAATTATTCCTATTTGACAGCTTAACTTCATTTTCTTCCTAACATAGCCCTATAGTGCATTCTAAACACAAATGGGGATATAAAAAGTCTCTTTTACCCCTGATGAATTTTTGTACCAAAATTCATAATAGAAGTTGAAAATAAGCATAGTTACATTCTATACCATGTTGGTCCCACACGATACAAATATTACTTTAAACGTACACATCTGGAGTATGATCCAAACAACTAGTTGTTCTGATGCACGCCTCGTACGCATCTCGCATACATGGTTCATTTTGTTAATTATCCACTATTTACGTGTAACTATCCACTATTTCCGGCCGTTCGCAAAACCTTTGAGCACTCCGTGTCTACTTTGTAATCTGTAACTATCCACTATTTTCGGCTGTTCGTCAGAGCATGGCAGATTGGATGTTCAGGTTGCGGCATGCAGGCTTTTATTGTGGTTCTTTGAGTTGAATGGACGCCAATAACTTAGGCCTTCAAGGCGACAATTTTATTTGACCCAAACTTGCAAGCAATAATTTTCAGCATCTGCAGTGTTTGTTTTGATTGACCGATTGTAATGGATGCCAATAATTCAAGTCGTCAATTATCCATGGAGGGTACGTATCCATAGAACCATTTTGTCCATTTTACAACTACTTTTTAGTCATTAATAAATGAACATGCATGCACCACGCTCACTACCAATGTTTAGACTACAGACCTGCCACGAAATACACAGCTGGTCTGACATGCTGCACTAGATGAAGATAATCCACGTTAAATTAGGAAGCTAAAGAAGCTGCTAAAGTACTCAACTTCCGCTTCGTTTGTCAGTCCCGGCCAGAGAGCTAAACTTGGCACGAATCTCAAACTACCAAATTGGACGGTATCTTAGGAGGTGGCATTGCCACCCGGGATAACAAATCCGCACTCTATCACATATATATTGTTAAAAATAATATTTGTATCGTGTGGGACCAACATGACATAGAATCTAACTATGCTTATTTTCAACTTCTATTATGAATTTTGGTAAAAAATTCATCAGGGGCAAAAGAGTCTTTTACATCAACATTTGTGTTTAGAATGCACTATAGGGCCATGTTTGGAAGAAAATGAAGTTAATGTGTCAAATAGGGATTTTTTTTTCTTTAGTGCCAAATAGGGAACACGGTTTTAAGTAAGGGCCAAATAAGGAATTCTCTCCAAAAAATTAAGTCGGAATCCTGTGTCCACCATTCGCAATTTGGGAAGCCTACCCATACAAATGCGCAGTGCTGGCTTAATAAGCACATGAAAGAAAATGCAGGATCCGGGAATAAAGGAAAGAATTTCAAAAGCATATTAAACAAGCAAAAGTCAGAAAGCTGACAAAGACGAAAGTGAGTCTGACACTGATGATAAAATCCAGTAGCAGCAACGGAAAGACGAGGCTAAATTCCCGAGAGTTGAAGAAAAATATAACCTAACTTTCCTTGGAACTCCTTCAGCAAAACAGGCCAAACAAACGCTTCGAGAAATCAATGCGGTTGTACCTCCAACCCCAAAGTATTTGAAGTATTCAAATATGCTAATTACCTGGGATCAGTCCGATCATCCCGAGAATATCACAGAACCCGACACACATGTTTTGGTCGTAAGTCCTATTGTTCAAAACACTAGGCTAAAAAGAGTGCTGATGGATGGAGGATCCAGTATTAATGTCATGTACCTAGGTACTCCGAAGCAGTTGCACCTCTCCGAGACCCAACTCAAACATAGCAATGTACGTTTTCACGGCATCGTTCTCGGAAGGCAAGCACATTACGTAGGAGAAATTTCCCTAGAAGTAACCTTTGAAAATAGGGAACACTTCCACCAGGAGATGATCTTGTTCGAGGTGGTGCCATTTGAAAGTGTGTAACACATAATACTCGGACGTCCGGCTTTAGCCAAATTCATGGCAATATCGTGCTATAAGTTTAAGATGCCAGAGCCAAAAAGACGGAATAATCACCATATCAGGAGATTTCAGACTGCCGAACAAGCTGAAGAAGGAAACATCGTTTGCGTCGAAACGTGTGATACAGAAGGTGTAGCTGAAGGAGCTGGCATGCTCGATTAGAATACACATACTACTGTATGACACTTTTCCAGGTGGCATCCACGTCCCCCTGATTTTGCAACTCTGATTGCCATGTCGCCTCCTCTTTCTTCCCCGTTATCTCTCTCGTCTCTTCTCCCTCCGCCGCTGCTGCCCACCTGCAAAATCAGCCGCCGTCCTCTTTTCTCCCCATACTGCTGCTACGCCTCCGCCCCCGTCTTAGCCCGCCGCTCCGCTCGCGTGCCAAATGCCGGCCCCGCCGCCGCATGGAGTCAGCCGACAGATCTCGACCCGTCTCGATCGGCGGAGGATGCGAGGGAGGCGACGCGACCTCCGCCGTACCGCATCCCGGGAGGGCCATCTCCTCGCCTCGTTCCCAGCGCACGGTGAGTCTCCGCTGCCGTTTATCTGATTTTTATCGCATCCTGATGTCGTGTTCCTGGCCCCTCAGTGAATTATCTCCCTCGTTTACGTATGGTTGAGTTTTTTTTTGTTGACATGGTTCAGAGAGATTCGGAGAAATGAGGGAGGGAAATTCCGAGAAATGAAGCAGGGCTGGTCGACTGGCTAACCATACGAGAGAGAGATATAGAAACATAATTGTTGGGATGGGATGCTGGGCCTCTTTGCTATTTACGTTTCTTGTCTGTCTCCAGTCTCCACGCATATTAAGTAGATCGAGCTCAACAGCAAACACTCTCCTCAACAGTTGTCTGAACGTAGGACCTCCTCGGGATAGTTTGTATTTCCATCGTTTGTTTTTAGGAACCGCTGTGTTACCGTACCTACACCATGGGCACTTGAAACCTGCTCTTAGCTCCCCCACTTGTGCTTGGTTTTCAGGTGATGGGAAAATATATTCCAATCATTCTATTACATATCCTATCGATGGTAGAAAACTTGTAACTATTTAATTATCCAAGAGCAGGATTGATTATTGGTTGCTAATGTTCAGTTGTGCAGTTTGTGTAACTTATATCTTACGGTCATTAACGGCAGACCTCGCTTTGGGTGCACATAGTAGGAAGGTGAATTGCCAACAAGCCACATAGCAAGCATATTAAAAATAAATATGAAACCGCCTCTGGATAGGCAACCATGTTAGTTTAGTTATTCCATGTGATTCTCTGAAAGTATTTTTTTGACAGAATCCTCAGAAAGTTTTGTTCCAGACCATATCTGTTCTTAGTTTGTTATAAATTTTGTAGTCAATAATGGCAGACCTTTCTTTGAGTGCAAATAGTAGGAAGGGTGAATTGCCAACAAACCATGCAAGCATTTTAAGAAAATATGGAAGTTCCTCCGAAGAGGCAACCATGTTAGCTTGTTTATTCCATGTGATCGTCTTGAAGTAAATTTTTTTTTTTGGGAGAGAATCCTCTGAATGTTTTTGTTTCAAATCATATCTTCTTAACTCCCTTCAAAGCTTCCACCCCAGCCAATAGAAATGTAGTCATACCAGCTCTAAATTCTCGTTATTTATGATTATTCGTAGCATTCAGGTTATTATTTGCTATCTGTCGTAGTATGCTACCATTTCTAGGATCTGATTTTCGCAAGCTAGTTACTCCGTCCGTTCCAAAATAGATGACTTCCATTTGTCCAAATATGCATGTATGTATGCACTAAAACATGTCTACATACATGCATATTTGGACAAATGGAAGTCATCTATTTTGGAATGGAGGGAGTAGGTTGTAAAGAGTTGGGTTTAGTTAAGAGGTGTTTTACATTTGGAGTTTTACAGTGCCGCTAAATTTTACGAATGTGGTTAATTGCATTTATCATCTAATGACGTGCATAAGTATCTAGGTATTTGCATTCTTGTTTGCTATGCTGGTTATGAGTTATCTTTATACATAATTACCACCTGCTAAAGGTCTGCATTTCAGCAAGTATATGAGACAGGGGTAATGCATGGTCGGTGGACCGACCCACCAGCTGAGAGATATTCAGATAAATGAGAGGAGTAAATGCAATGAAGGTGGACTGACTGACCATATGAGACAGAGATTCATAAACATAAGTGTTGGGGTGGAATGCAGAGCTCAATACAGTGGTCAGCTCCTCTCTCTCGCTCAAAAAATCGCACTCCAGTTCTCTTCGGCTTGGCTAGACGCATGTTGCATGTGTTTTGTTTCCTGGTCCTCCTTCCTCTTTACTTCTTCATACTTTTCACCAATGTTCCTCTGAATCCAAGCTTTGAAAGCTGAACCAGTTATTAATTGAGCAATATTACTAGTGGGATATTACAGGTTTCTTCACCGCGCATAGTTGTATGGTGGCACAGTTGTATTGTGGCATATACCTCAACATGATAGGTGCTTCTGTACATTTCGTTGCGGCATATAATGTTAATCTTTTATGCACGGTGATTTTCTGACATTCTAAACATCATAGTTGTATTGTGTTCTCGTATCCATTCAGTTCATGCATGTACCAAACATGTACATTGTAGTATCGACCAATCCATCTCAAACTCTGGTGATTTATAAATCAGTTAATCCGAAGCAAGCAACTGATAGAGCATATAGTACAGCATCTGCACTTGAATGTAAATTTTACTCTTTCACTGTGAAAACAAGGCAACCCTTTTACTTTTTTTTTTTTTCACTCTTGGGAAGCTTAGCATAAATAATGTTTCAAAAAACATCTGAAAGAAAGATGAACAACGAAAAAAGCTTTCCTAGAAAAATACATCCAGTTCAAAATGACAATCTGTTGGGTTCTCTAAAAAAACTGTAAGGCTAATCAGTGGAGTAGTAAGTCAAGCTGGGAAAACTACATATAATCTATGCATATCATGTGGAATCTATCCAATCTTGTCTAACTTTTATTTCTGCATCAGCGTCTATACTGTCCAGGCAAGAGACTACTTCCATGATAGCTGGCCTCCTGAATTGATTATGATCAACACACTTGCAAGCAGTTTCTAGCACCTTGAGCATTTGCTCATCATACCTTGTTCCTTTAAGCGTTGGATCCAGAACATCAAACTGCTTGCCTTCAGACCTCATCTGTAGAACCCATGGGACAAGTTCTTTTGACGTAGACAGGACTGGAACAGGCCGCCTCCCTGTGAGCAGCTCAAGCAGGACTACCCCAAAACTGTACATATCACCTCTTAACGTAGCAACCCATGCTTGCCCGTACTCAGGAGGAATGTAACCCATAGTGCCAACCAATTCAGTTGTAACATGAGTTTTGTTGGGAAGGATTAATCTGGCTAGCCCAAAATCTGCAACATAAGCTTTAAACTCTTTGTCCAGTAGGATATTACTGGATTTGATGTCTCGGTGCACAATTTGTGGGTTGCAGGCTTCATGGATATAAGAAAGTCCCATGCTTGTTCCTTGTGCGATCTTGAGCCGAGTCGGCCAGTCAAGAAATGAGCTAACATTATCATCTCTGTTATGAAGCCAATCATCCAGGTTTCCATTCTCCATGTAGGAATATACGAGAAACCTCGAGTTTCCCTTGATGCAGTAACCCCACAGTGGTACAAGATTTTCATGTTGTGCCTTGGAGAGTGCATCAACCTCTGCACTGAACTCCCTTTCCGTCAGACACATTTCACCGTTGAGCTTTTTGATTGCCAGCTTGGAGCCATCAGGTAGCTCTGCCTTGTAGACTAATCCATAACCTCCACATCCAATGATGTTCGCCTTGTCAAAGTTGTTCGTAGCTTTCAAAATGTCATTGAATGTGAGCTTGTTTCCTTCACCCTTGCCTTGTGCCATCTGCATCACCACTAATGTTTGCTCTGAACTAGTAGAGTATAATGAAGTTGCCTCAACTTCTCCGTTACTCTCCCTTCCATTTTTTGCCCTAAAAATCTTCTGCCTGATTGAGACAAGGAGACACGCCAGCAACAGAAGAGTTGCAATGCTTCCGAAGAACACACCAAATGCAATTGCAAAAACAACATTCCTATCTCGTTTCTTTCTGGTGGACTGAGATATTGATTCTGAGCCACATTTGTGAGTGAGCATAGAGCCACACAGCTTTGGATTCCTATCGAAACTAGAATTCTGGAATGTATTAAACTGGCCTCCAGATGGAATAGGCCCTTCTAGGTCATTGCTTGAAATGTTGAATGCTGAAAGGAAGTGCAAGGCGTTCAATGCCGCTGGGATAGCACCTGTGAGATTGTTGCTGGATAAGTCTAGTGTCTGCAAGTTTGTGAGGTCGCAAATCGATTGGGGGATCTGTCCAGATAACTGGTTGAAGCTGAAATCAAGTACAGCAAGCATTTTCAACTGACCAATCTGTGGGGGGATCACACCTGTAAAGTTGTTGTTGCTTAGATTCAACATTGTTGGGAAAGATGTAACAACACGGTATTGAAGTGATGGGCCCGTATAAACAGGCAGCTCAAAGACCCTTGGGTCCAAATGAGTTGTGTTGTCAGTTGATTTTAGCATTGGCATCTCCATAAATGCTAATGGAATTTCTCCTGTAAGAGTGTTGTTTGACACATCTATATAGAAGAGACGGCTTAAGGAGCTGACCCAGTCCGGTATTGGTCCAGTGAGTTGATTGCTTCTTAGAATTAACATCTTCAGTTTTGTGACTCTTGATATCCATAGAGGTATCTTTCCAGATAATTGGCAACCATCCATGTCCAAAATCTGAAGATTCTCAAAGCCACCAATCCTGTCATCCTCTGGCATGAGCTCTCCCTTGAAATTGTACGAAATAAGCAGGGTGGTAAGGTTCTTGCTGCTCTTAAGGATCTGAAGCGCATTTGCGATGTTTGTGAAATTGTTTGTACCAAGTGACAAGAAGGACAGATACTTCAGATTGCCTATTCTCGATGAGAGCTGCCCATGTAGGTGGTTGTTAGATAGCCGCAGTGCTGTCAGATTACTGCATGAGTAAATATTTTCTGGAACTGTACCGGTGAAGTTGTTGGTCCAAAGATCTAAAGTTTTTAGATTGGGCAGGTTGGAGAAATTGACATTGGTAAGTTCTCCACCGAGTCTGTTGCTCTTCAGGTCAATTGTTATGAGATTCGTGCAGTTGCTCAGAGCATATGGCAGCTCCCCTGACATGTTGTTGTTGTTCAAATGGAACTCCTCCAGTCTCTTGAGTTGACCAATATAATCTGGAATCTTTCCACTGAATTGGTTCCCTCCGAGATCAAGGGTTACGAGATTTCTGAGGTTGAACATCCGTGCAGTATCAAGAACTCCATATAAACCATTGTTTGCGAAAGAAAGGTATTCCAACGAGGTTGCGTTGAAGAGTTCATCTGGGAGTCTTCCACTAAGGTTGTTATATCCGGCCCTGAGCTCTCTCAGCTCAGAGCAATCACCAAGTCCTGGGGGTATGCTGCCACTGAATTTGTTGAAACACAGATCAAGCACAGCAAGGGATGGCGAGGTGTTGCAGAATAGAGTTGGTATTGGCCCAGTAAAGCTGTTATTGCTGACATTAAGTGCAATCAGATTCTCCATTGCTTTCCATGTGGTGGATGGAAACTGTCCTGCAAATAGGTTGCTTGAGATGTTTAGTACCTGCAGAGGCCTGCCATGGGTTGAAGATGGAAGCTCGTGGAGTGCTCCGTTGAGCTGGTTGAAGCTAACATCAAGGGTAGTAATGCTGCTGGACGATAGCAATCCCAGTGGCAGATCACCAGACAGCGAGTTGTCGGAGAGATCGAGGTACTGTAACCCGGTGAGGATCTCAAGGGAATGTGAGATGTGCCCCTCAAGGCCCTTGGAAGGCAGCAAGACATGGATGACCGTCCTATCTTGCCTGCAGGTGATCCCTTCCCACTTGCAGCAATCTGTGCCATTCCGCCATGACGCAGAGAGGCCGCCGTCTTGTGAGAGCTCCGTGATGAACTGGAGAAGGGAGGCCTCCTCATGCTGTGAACAGGAACTGGTAGGAGAGCCCAAGCAGACCAGCAGCACAAGAGCAAGGCCAAGGGAAGGTATGCCCAATATCTTGCTGTATGTCTTGTTGGAGAAATGGAGTGTGTGCATGGTTCTTTGGTGAAACTAGCATCCAAATAAGAGCTTAAGTTGTTCCTTGACTGGATGCATCAATGGTGGTATAGTCATGAAAGAGATCTTGCTCCCATTTTGTTTTGTCCACTTGTAGTGTCATAGTCACCACAGTGGAAATGAAAATTGGATTTTACACAACTGTGACACCAGCCCACCAGCAGCTTCCTAGTTCACACTGACGTTTATATTATTCCACTACTGGCTGCATGATGTAATCTACTGAAAAGTCAATTGGCCAATCTTCCAGGACACCTTCAGTATACCAAAGAAAAAGCATTCTAGACTGTAGTCGTCCTTGACTCAGTCTTTACTTTTTACGAGATGCCCTAATTTACTAGATCTAGCATCACTTCTCTTACTGGCTTCACTAAACAACTCTAAAAAAGAAATACTTCTTGACGTATCCTTTGCCTTTTTGTGAACAGGAAAAGGCGTCTTTTGCAGAATATTCTGAAAGGTGCTTGCGATCGAGAGCAAGCGTCCGCATGTGGACAAACCCAAGTGGAGGGCAGCAATCTTGTTGCTTAATGGACGGGGTGGATGGTTGACCTGCTGGTGATCTGTTCTCTCTTCCATCCTCTTGACCTGATGTTTACGTTTGTTGTTGTTTTCCAGTCTCCTGGCTCCACTAGCGCACTATTTCTATTGTGGTTCCGAGGCGGTTCAAAGTAAACTGGGTAGCGTGTGAGGGCTGGCAGGGGCAGGCTGGTTGGTCACATGCCTCTGATAGTCTGATGATGCTCGTAAGCCAACAACCATGTACAGTAGTATTTATCTTTTCTTCTTTATTATCTTCAAAAAATATCTGAGTTGGCCACCCTCATCGAGATTATCTATTACTCCCTCCATACCAAAATGTACACGTAAAACATGTCTAAAAAAGCTAAAACATCTTACATTTCCATACGAAGGGAGTAATTTATGAACATTACCAGTTGTACCATTATGTGGACATAAAATTGATTCAACTGATGTATACTTTGACATAATTTTTAAATTTTGCACAATGTTATGGGTAACGATGACACACGAGTTTAAATAACCGATATGATATGTAGAAAGGATGCAAATTTTATAGCAACACACTAACACCCGGGGTTTTCCCCAATTTGTTTTGTTGTTTTTCTTTTTTTTTGCATCGTCATGCATCATGCATCATCATGCATTTAAAAGTTGCACCCTGTTTAAAAATTCATCAACTCTTATTTTCTAAAATTTGTTTAATTGATTAATCAATTTTTTTAGAACCGAAACGATCTCTGAAAAATAATAAACCAACCCACAGAAAAAACAAAAAAAATATAGAGTTGTGAGAGAGAGAGAGAGTCCAGCCAGCCAGGCCTGCTAGAGGCCCATGGCCCAGTCGGCCACCCCACCTCCCCCAAAACCCTAGCCGTTTTTCCACTCCACCCCCCTACTTCTTGCAGCCGCCCTCCCCTTCTATTCTGTTTTTCCACTTGGGTCCTCCCACCACACAGCACAACTCACGCATAACCTCAAAAAAAAAAAAAGCACAACTCACGCACGCACGGGAGGAGGGGATCGCTCGATCCCCTCGCTCGCCCTCCTTCCTCGCGAACGCCCTCCTCCGCCTCCCTCCTCACGAGCCCACCACCACCACCTCCCGAGCGCCGCTGCCCCTTCCCCTCCGGCGAGCTAGCGCCGCCTCCCGAGCCCGCCGTCCCCTCTTCCTCTCCGCCGTCTCCTCCCCTTTCCCCTCCATCTCCGCCCCCCAACCTCCTCCCGCGGCCGTTGCTCGCGCCACGCCGCCCGCTGCCGGCCACCTCCGCCCTCCTCTCCGGCCGGTGAGCCCCGTCGTCCTCTCCGGCTCCCTGCCCCCTCCTCTGTCCGCCCCACTCCCCAATCCCCTCCGTTTCTCGTTCCTCTTCCTCTCACGCGCGCGAACGCCGCCGCCGCCACCCGCTGCCTCCGGCGAGCCGCCCCGTCCTCGCAGCGCCCCTCCCCCCGACGGCCATGGTGTCCTCGATTTTCCGCCTCGTGACAGTGGTGCAGTGAGGTAGTGTGGTGAGTTGGTGCGGTGGTGAGGCTGATGTTGAGGTGCTCCTGGTGCCGTCTTTGTCGCGGTGATGCTACCGTCGCCGACGTGACGACGGTGATGCCGTCACCGTTTTGGTGTGGCCGAGGCCATCGTGCTCGTGTCTTAATGACCTTGACGCCGCGGAGATGTACACCGAACGGTACCGCATCCACAAGATCATCGCCGACAAGTACCGCCACACCGAGGACCGCGGACCAAACCACGACCACGACTACTTCCTCGACGAACCGTGAACGACTACATCGCCTTCGTCATGTCCGTTTTGCGTTGGCCGCCTTCGTGCGCGCCCGAAGACCGGGACCGTCACGATCACCTCCGACCCCGAAGACGATGCGGTAGCGGCTCGCCCACGACTACTACGACTACACCGACTCCGGACATTGAACGACTACGCCGACGACGATGATTGTGTGGTTTGAGAACGAACGTCTACTTCCACTACTACATCTACTTCCTCGACTACGCCTACTTCCTCTACGATACGATGATCTCGGCTTCGACTAGTTCCCCCGTCGGAACGAGAACGGCTACTTCCCCTACGTCGATTACTTCCACTACCACGTCTACTTCCTCCACGTCCGAAGTTTCCGGCGTTAACCCCGGCGATCCTCTTTCCAACGTGCGAACCCAAACCCCAACCCTATACCTATGCCCTATTTTCTATAACATATCAACTATAATTAAAATGTCATCTCATTCATGTGTTGCATTGCATCTTGTCGGTGCGGGTAATAATAATGTCACCTAATAATTAAATATGGAATGAGTTGGAATAATTAAATATTGTTCCGGTTCCATTTAAAATTGCATAACTCATAACTAATTCATTTTAATTCCAAATCAAACAAATAAAATATGTTTTTCAATCAGAAAATTGCAAGGAATATGTTCATGCCATCCATATCTCTTTTTGCATCTTATCTTGTGCATTTTAGATCTTGTTATGCATGTTCACCTATATGACAACATATGGAATGTGTGGGCTAATTATTTCCAGCTGTTGCCCCTTCCATTTAAATTGCCTAACTCGTCTATTCCATTGTTGCCATGCTAACTAACAATTAAATTGATGGTTAGCTAAACAAGTTGAACCAATTCCTATTTCTCCGGACTCCGGTTCCGATTAAATTGCTTAAATTGTTTCCCCTGTTGCATCTTGCCATGCCATGCATATAAAATAGGATCATGCTGGATCTTTTGCCGTAGTAGTAATTGTTGCATCCGGTGTTTGTTCGAGGTTCGTTGCTTCTTCCCGGATAGGACGTTGAGATGATGTGAGCAACGACAAGTTCTGTGGATGTACCTCTACTTGCTGGATTCCAGGCAAGTATACTCACTTGCTGCCAAATGGCTGCCTTTCATCACTTGTTACCGATTCTTTCCGTTTATTCTTTTCTGCTATCCTTAGTAGTAGTTGTTTCTGTTACGAACCCATCACATGAATCCCTTAACCTTGATATTGCCTCACCTCCATACCTATAACCATTGCTTGTTGCCCGTGTCTTACTATCATGCTTAGGGTTGTTTTGCTCGAGTCTGTTACCCGTTGCTTTCTGCTACTACTCTATTATGTTCTGGGGGCTCGAGGTTAATCAATCAATCAATCCTGTTAATGCTAATGGTAATAATAATTTGATGATAAGGCACCGGCAGGAGGCCCTTGTGGTTTTGAGGCCTGCTAGTGTCGACCCTAATAGGAAAAGGGTCTTGTCTACTGATCCATGATGAGCGCACTAACCGCATGTGGGAAGCGAGTATGGGCGCCCCCCTCAACTTGACTCGATTCGTGTCTCGTCCAAATCGCCTCATTTAGTTCGGGTTTTCCATTTGCTGCATGCATGATCTTGCGAGCCCTTGGATCCCGGGTGGAACTTTCGTAGTCGGCATATAGGGGGACACGGTCTTAGAGTGCTATGAGGGTCCCTTTTCTTCGGGGCTCGATTAGCCGTGCGCCCAAGGTTCTTTGGGCTTGATGCGAAGAAGAGTTGAGTTGTGTTGAGTACCTCGCTTGGTGGGTTGATCCCCCGTCTGGCGGGTTATTCTTACGTGTACGGCCAAATTGGTGCAACCCTGCAGGGATAATCTTCTCGAGAAGCCGTGTTTTCCGCGGTTATGGATTACTTGGTGAAAGTACTGGCTAACAAGTACTCAGGACAACTTAAACCTAATGATTAACAACCTTACACCCAATGATTAACAACTTGACTAGTAATAGACTTATTGACACAATAATCTGAATCATCATTAATCCAACTGTGTGAGTTATCCTCGGATTGCTTCTTCGGATAAGGGGCGAGATCCAGGATGGGTTTGTTTGAAGTTATCTTTCAGTTGGTTACAATACTCGATCTTATCTTCTTTCTGTTAGCCGGAAGTTGTAGTATCTCTCTGTAGTTGGTTAGTGCAGCCCGCTGTCGCTTATTTGCAATAATCCCTTCCTTTCCGTTGTACCCAAAGTATTTGTATCTTGTGATGACTGGCTACGCCGGTAACTTGTGAGTATGGGTTTTATCCCCCTTGCCAGTACTTAACCGTACTGACCCACGAATCTCTTTCGTGGCTGCATATTCAACATTGCAGTCAACAGGTTTGAAGTCTGACGACGTTAGCTTGGGAATCCCTCCGGCTTGGCCTGGGCAGGGATTGGACGCTCTCGGTTATCTTCAGGACTCTTAGTCCAATTTGTATCTTGTCCGTAGCCGGACGATATGTTGTTTCTTCCGCTGTTATTTGGATCTTTGTATTGTATCAGTTGTATCCCTGACTCGTTTGAGTCATCTTGTAAATCTCTTTTCTGTTGTTGTTGTGGATTATTCGTGAACTGATGTAATGTTATCACAAGTGGCAACCTGGAATCGGTTATTATGTGGATTTTGGCGGGAATGCTGAAATCTGCATAGTGCCCGACCTCGGGGCGTCACACACACGAGCATTTCATTTTTGCTACTGGTTTAGTTCTAGTTCTAGGATGATGGTAGGTGCACTGTATCATGATTATTATTTTCTAGATGATGCACTCCATCATTGCTCATTATACGTGTGGTTAACGCTTTTCCTCTTCTGGTTGATTAAAAGATAGCAAGTGCCAGAGGGACGTGGAGTTTTTTTGCTTGTGAAACAGTTGACATAGCTGGTGCTCTAAAAAGGCCATTCTTCAGCATTTTGGAGAACTGTTTTTTTTTGGCGTAGAACGTTGCAAATGTCATTTCTTCAACGTAGGTAAAACAATCAAACATGTTTGTTGCAAAAAACAAAAAAACAAAAACTTTTGATTTTATTTGCTATTTTTGTGTATTTTACTGTTCGGGTGCATATGAGCTCGTGAACACAACATAACTTTCTAATGCCAGACTATGGCTTTCAGAAACTGCAGTTGGCATTGCATGGGCCGCCTTTAGCCCAGGGCGAGAGGTGCGACGGCCCGGGGCCCGACCAAAAAAGGGGCCCATAATATATGCACAATATGTATATATTATAATGTAGAGATTTTTTTTTCCAGAAATGGCTTACTATTAGGCCCATCGGTTATAGTTTGCACATGGGCCTTTGAAATAATAGAGCCGGCCCTGATTGCATCCATTTTATTTGTCCGGTTTAGCTACCCACGGCCGACGACTTCCGTGACCACCTCGCTGCCCTGCCTGGCCCTGATGGAACCACGGCTGCCACCGCCGTCCCGGCCGTCCCCTCTAAACTCCCCCTCCCCCACACCAGATCTTGTTGCCGGCGCACCCCTACCCCCACCCCCACCGTTAAGGCTGTTGCTCGGTTGCCGCCTTGCTCCATTATCAACGGCGTCTTCTGCGCCGCAGCTCCCTAATGGTCACAATCGCGTCGGCATCACGGGCGCTGTCTCGTGGCAGGTTTGGGGGTTGGAGTGAGGAAGAGAAAGTGGAAAAGAGGAGGAAGAAGGACGCAGCGTGAGTGTTCAGAAGTGTTTTTCTGATATAGGACTAATAATCGGCTCTTTCTTGAGCTTTATGAGCACTACATTTTCCTCTTTAAAAATCAACAGAGCGCAGTGCAACTGCACTCGTTAGCATACAAATTCTTCCGATTATGGAAGATATAGGAAACAAAGGTACACTCAGGCCTAGTTTGGCAGCAAAGTTTTTTAAAAACCAAAGTATCCCAAAACTGAAGTATTTTATTCGGTGAGCATGACATACTGTAGTTTTGACAAATCAGAGTATTTTGAAGTTTTTCATAATACTTTGACCCATTTGGCTATTGTTGTATTTGACATGTGGTTGCATCCATGTCCTTCAGCTATTGTTTCTCTTGCTGTTCATGACTCTGTAAACATTGGTCACGAGTAATATATGTTTTTAACCTAAAAAAAGGCACGCCAGAGATGCTCACAACGAAGGTCGCAGCCAGAGTCTGGCTACCTGCACCATCCATGACAACCGCCAACGGGTCCCGCTGTTCTGCCCCATTAGTGATCGTAAAAGAGGCTACTCTAACCATCCACGGTCCGGAGGCAACTCGTAACGGCGGAGGACATGGCGAACTATCAGCGTGACCGGATGACCAAGATGAGAGTACCACTGTGACGGTGAAACACGAACACTAGTGAAATCTTGGGAGACATGCAGCACATCAAGCGAATAAAGACCTAGGAGGCATCGACCTCTAAAAAGAACGTCCACTCGTGGCCCGATCCTTAACAAAAAAGATTAAACGGTGAAATTCAACAAGCACAACATTATCACGAGTAAGTTTAGCAACGGACACCAGCTTACGTGTGACTAACGGAACTCGAAAGAATACTTTTGAGATGCAATTTCTTACATATATTTGTGAAAGGGATTCCTCGTCAATATGAGAGATGTGCATACCTTCTCCATTTGCTATGTGAACCTTGTCATGCGAGCTTGTCCATCTCACTCGTCAGATGAGCGGGGTCAATGGGATAGGACAGAGTGTGTCCCTGAGTCGCTACTTGAGCTTGACGCTCACTGTCTTTCCCATTGTTATCATGTCCCAAGAAGTCCGTCTTGAAGCGGCGACCGGCAACGAGATGTAAGGTGGTCGACTGGCCGTCAATGCTACAACACTGGCGTGGACGACCACCCACCATAGTGAAGGAGGGTTGCAACGACTGCTACTGCTTCCTTGGGGCCATGGCAGGTTTGCCCCCCCCCCCTCCCCCGCCCCGAGGACTGTGGGGCGGTAAGAGGGTTTACCCCGATCGCGATATGCCACATGGGCAGAGGAGTTGTCGAAGTGGAGGTGTGTTAAACGTCAAGTGGAGGCGCGCCGCTCCGTACCAAGGAGAAGCGCATATAGATCCTATGGATTAACAACGATAGGATTCACCTTGACGACCTCGACAAGGGTGTCATACTCCTCATCCAACCAATTGAGGAGGTAGGAATTGAACTCCGCATCACACAGGGCTGGCCAATGGAGGCAAGAGTGTCGGCCAAGCCCTCCTTGTTGAAGAAGGTGGTGATCGTGAGGGATAATAGCATAAAATTACCAGTTTCTTGACGAAATTCCGGAAAACTACCAGTTTACGTTTCAATTTCATTTTGCTACCACATTTGGCCAGACCGTTCGCAAAAACCACTAAACAGACTCTGAGCTCGAATTGACACCGAATTTGACAGGTGGGGCCCACTTGTTAGTCCAATTAAAAAATATCCTTTTGACAAATAGGACCCACCGATTATGTTTTTCTTCTTATTTTCAATACCACACAGGTCAACTCTAAAATACTTCCTCCTAGACATTCTGTCGAGCACGTTGTGTGCACCTTCTCCGCGTCCGGCGAGCACCGCAAACTGCTCCGGCTGCCCGCAGACAAGGGCGTTCCAACACCCGCGGTGTCGACAGCGAGCTGCAGCAGCCAAGCGCCGACATAGCAATGCCCTGCCCCATCCGTTCCTCTGCTCCCCATGGCGTGAACCGGGCCAGCTCGCCGAGCGACCGTGCCGGCGCCTGCAGGAGGGGGTGCACGCGCAGGGACCTCCTTTATGCTCGCCATTGCGCCGCCGACTTGGACACCCGCACCTGTGTACTCGTCGCGGCCTCGTTGCTGCACTTGTCGGCCTCGCCTGCTCGCCGCGTGCGTGCCCGTTAGTTGTGCGTTAGTGCGCGTGTTGCCTCGTGCTTGCGTGCTAGCTGTGCGTACATGCTAGCTAAATATGCGTACGTGCGCGAGCGCGGCGCGTTGGCCGGTCTAGAGAGCTCAGGCCTCGGGGGCGCCCGCACCTCCATGAGCAGCAGCAGCCGGGCGGAGACTGGGTGCCGGCCGCGGGGGCAGATGACGCCGGCGAGCTGGCGGAGATAGGTCCTGGCCGCACGGCGGACGGCGCGCCACGGGGGCAGACAGCTAGCAGGGCGCGGGCGCTGGCGAGTAGGGAGGGGCCGGAGAGCAGGACTGCGGGGACGGACGGCGCCGACAAGCAGTGAGGGGCCGAAGAGTCCGTGGGCATGGTGGCCTCGTGGGAGGCTTGGTATTATTTTTTATTCTTAATTACTCTGACAAGTGGGCCCACCCGTCAGATTCGGTGTCAATTCGTGCTCAGAGCCTGTTTAGTGTTTTTTACGAACGGTCCGGCCAAATGTGGTAGCAAAATGAGATTAAAACGTAAATTGGTAGTTTTCCGGAATTTCTGATCGTGAGGTCACGCTTCACTTCACCAAACTGAGTGCGAATCACCATAGACTGCAAAGTAAAGCTCGTCTCTAGGGCAAGGCACCACGGGAAGCGAACAAGACCAGGCGTGACGCCCTAGGTGAGAGTGGACCGAATGGCTGAGAGTATAACTCGGCCAAACTTGAGAGTGATGCACCGGATGCCATCAAATGGAAACTCACAACGAACGGGTGCTACTCAGCCAAGTCGGTGTACAAGGCGCATTTTGTCGCCCTAAACACCTCCGCAATGCCCGATTTAATTTGGAACCAATGGGCTCCGCCTAAATGCAAGATCTTTGCATGGCTGATATTCCAAAATAGAGTTTGGACGGCGGATAGATTGGAGCGTAGGGGTTGGGATAATTGTAGAAGATGCAAACTTTGCGACCAAGTTCAAAAATCCGCGGCGCACCTTCTCTTCCAATGTCGTTTCTCCTCAAGAATTTGGACGTTGGTGTTGGATTGGGTGGACATCCGTAATATCCATCTTGCAGATTGGAATGCTATTCCTCGAGTTAAAGATTGGTGGACGGAGGTGATTGGAGGGCAAACCTATCACGGCGAAGCTTTTGCCTCTTTGGCAATGCTCATCACTTGGGAAATTTGGAAGGAGCGGAATGCTCGTGTCTTCCACAACCTTTACTCCTCTATCGAGACCGTCATGAGCAAGAACAAGGACGAAATAAGAATGTGGTCGAGTGCGGGGGGCTAAAGCCCTAAACCTTTTGATGTTGCGAGAGTAGACGTTCTTTTTTGGGGCAAGTCTTTTGCCTTTGCCTTTGTTGTAACACCTCTAAAAAACCTTCTCCTTAATCAATGAAAATAAAATGACAAGTCTTTTGTATCGTTTCAAAAAAAAATACTGTATATGCCAGGTGAAACGATGGCGGCGGTAGTGTACCATCAACAAAACCTTCTATGTAATGACTGCGGAGTAGCGGAAATGCGGAATCAACTGTGCACGCCATTGCAGATAGTTGTCGGACTTGAGCTTCAGGTGTAGAAGATGTGCAAAATAGAACGGCGACGATGACTGCGAGTCAACCGCTGGAGACGGCCCAACAAGGTGCGGCGGGGGGCAGACAATCCGTACGATGACAGAGCGTTGTAAGGCGGCGGCGCACCATAGGTTGAGGACGACACTCTATACACATCGTACACGGGCGGGTAGCCAATGTCCATGGCACGTACGTCAGGGGCCCATACGCCAGGGATGCGTGAGCGTAGGGTGCCGCCGGATCAGCGACGGGCGACAGAGCATGATGCGTCGCGGGAGGACGCGGGGCTGAGGAGTATGCCCATGCAAGGGGCGCCACCTCGAGGAACGGCGAGACGACAGCGACCGATGCGGGTGCGACGACGGCCGAGGCAGAGGCGGCGGAAGACATTGCAAATGGGAGGCGCTGAGCGTCCCCGGGGATCGGAACGAGCGATCCCCCGGTTCCGTAGCCGTTGGATGATTTTGTTGGCACTTGTTCGATCGTCCTTTTCCTCTGTTCCATCGTTTCATATGCAAGAAAGAAATAGACTCCTGTCCGCCGCCCTTCCACGTGGGCCTTATCCTAGCATTTGCGGCTGCGCCGGTCTTCTCCGCTCGCGGCGCCGGCCTCCCCGGTCGCAACACTGGCGCCCATGGATAGTACTAGCTGATGTGCCAGTCTCACCCGCTCACAACGCTGTCCTCCATGGCCAACACCAGCAGCTTCCCCGTCCTCTCCAGCTCGCAACGCCAGCGCCCATGGCCAGCACTAGCAACTGCGCTGACCTCCCTGCTCGCAACGCCGGTGACTGAATAGATAGCGCCAATGATTGCCCCGTGCAGCACCGCCGACGATTTTTTGTAGCAGCGGCGACGGACACTCGCAGGTCGCAACACTGCCGGATAGGGCTTGTGCGGCGACGACGCCTACAGCACCGGCGGGCACCGGCGTTGGACTATTGTAGAAGCGGCGCCGACGCCCCAGAGCACCAGCGACGACGTAAGGGAGCACCGGCGTACGCCTATCGTAGCAGCGGCAACAACGGCCGGGAGCACCGGCGTTGTCTTATTGTAGCAGCGGCGACAGCGCCACCTAGAGCACTGGTGGGCACCGGTGTCAGACTATTGTAGCAGCGGCGCCGGCGCTGGCGCCAGGGAGCATCGGCGTTGGTATAGGAGCGGCGACGACGCTCGAGAGCACCGGTGTCAGACTATTGTAGCAGCGGCGCCGGCGCCAGGGAGCATCGGCGTTGGTATAGGAGCGGCGACGACGCTCGAGAGCACCGGCGACGAGGCAAGGGAGCACCAGCGTACGCCTATTGTAGCAGCGGCACCGACGGTCGGGAGCACCGGCGTTGTATCATTGTAGCAGCGGCGCGTACGCCTATTGTAGCAGCGGCACCGACGGTCGGGAGCACCGGCGACGTCGCCAGGCACTACCGGCGTTCGCCTACTGTAGCAGAGGCGAAGGGACCGGGAGCACCGTCATCGGCCTCTCTTAGCAACGGTGCCAGCAGCCGAGAGCACCGGCAAATCGATTGCAAATCGATTAATCTGATACCATGCAAAAGAAGGTTTGTTTGAGAACAACTCAATACCCTAATTCGGATGTGGCATCTCATATATTTATGGGGTACATCGGACATGTAAAAATACAGAGTACAGAAGTGTACCTATACACAGAGTCTAACAGCAGGTGGAATCTGAGTGTCATACCACGATTAAAGTGATCAATTCCAAGTTGTATAAAGTATGATTGTTTTCACGTATGTGTAGTATTTTGCTTCCTGTAGCTTTGTGAAAGTAGAAGACAACAATAGTGTAGCCCATGAGTTGGCCGCTTTGTAAATTCTGGTCAGGGCAGTGTGCGTTAAGCTTTGTAATCGACTAACGAGATAGGAAAAATGATCGACAGATCCATCGTCGTCATCCCACCTTAACCATTCTATCATATGCTCCAACACTGGTGAGGCTGAGGCCTTCACCAATGAATCCCCATCAAATTCAGTTCATGTTGACGTGGGGTTAGAACATAGGGCGACAAATGAAATATAAGAAAGGAATCTTCCTCCCTCCCACCCGCTCGTGCCTGCCATCGTGGTATTCCACGCCGGATGAACAACCTCGTCCATCCATACCGCTGCCATGACAATCAGAGGTCCTAGCACAAGGACGTCCCGCCAGGGAACTCTAGTCGGACGCAGAGAGGTGGCTACCACTCCTCCGCTAACCTCACCCGTACTTGGTGTGAGGTGGTAGTATGCGCGCTGCTGGCTAGGCACGTCGGCTCGGCTGTTATGAAATCATGAATAAAGTTATCTACACATAACAATTTCCTCACCATCATTCATCTTTCTCAGACTATATAGTTTTTTTTTTGGCATTTCAAGTAAAATATTCTTCGAGTCACGCAGCAGAGACAAATTTATGGCATGAGAAATATTTATTTTTTTTAGAGAAAATGAAATATTTTAGTTCGTGTCCACTCCACAGCAATATAATGGAAGCGGCAACAAATTTACCTGGTATAGCTAAGAGGATAGGCGTATCATCCTTCGTTGTTCGACATGAAACTCCCTTTAGTTCAGACTTCAGGAAAAAGACATCTTTAGCGGTGATTGAAAAGCGCGGAACTGAAAACGCGGGTTTTAGTTCGAGTGTGGGATGGTTTGTTCTTAGCTGAGAATAACATCAGCCACTGTTCTTCAATCTGAACTCATACTCATGAAAAAGCATGGGAAGAAGAATCCTATGTATGAAAGCGGCTAGACGAAAATAAAAACTCTGAACTTAACCAGAGCGCCTTCGTACCGGGCCGTATTATAACTGATAATGCTCTAGTGGCGTTTGAGTGCATTCACTTCATTGAGCAGAATACCAAACACGACAAAAACTTTTGTGCCTATAAATTGGACCTCTCGAAAGCATATGATCGAGTGGATTGGGATTTTCTCCAGAAAATGATGCAAAGGCTGGGTTTCTCGCACCAATGGGTGGACTGGATAATGTCATGTGTCACATCGGTGCAATACAAAGTCAAATTTAATGGAAACCTCCTGGATTCATTTTCGCCTTCTCGGGGCCTCCGACAAGGTGATCCCCTTTCACCCTTTCTTTTTCTTTTTGTGGCTGATGGTCTATCTACTCTAATACAGCAGGAGATTACTAGCCAGAATATTGAGGCAGTCAAGATTTGTCGAAATGCCCCGGGTGTTTCTCATTTATTATTTGCCGATGATAGCCTTCTATTTTTTAAAGCCAATGGTGATCAAGCAATGAGAGTAAAAAGGACCTTGGAGGAATATACTTCGAGTACAGGTCAATTGATAAATCCTGACAAATGCTCCATCCTATTTGGTAAGGCATGTCCAAACCAGGATCGGAGGGACACAATGGAGGTTTTGCAGGTAGTCCAGGACTGCTTTGAACCTAAGTACCTGGGACTGCCAACTCCGGAGGGGAGGATGACAAAGGACAAGTTCGAGAGTCTCCAATCAAGACTTGCTAAATGCCTCGAGGAGTGGGACGACAATCATAAATCCCAAGCTGCAAAGGAAATTCTTATTAAATCAGTGGCCCAAGCCATCCCAGTGTATGTGATGAGTGTGTTTAAATTGCCACTTGGACTATGCGATGAGCTCACTAACTTGATGAGGAGATATTGGTGGGGTGCTGAAAAAGGGAAAAGGAAAACTTGCTGGATTGCTTGGGATATCATGCTCAGACCCAAGAGTCATGGTGGGTTGGGTTTTAAGAATATGAGGCTGTTTAATCAGGCACTTCTGGCTAGACAGGCCTGGAGGCTAATCCAATTCCCTAATACTCTTTGTGCCCGATTACTAAAATCAAAGTACTACCCCAATGGGTCAATCATTGATACTGTGTTCACCTCGAATGGGTCTTCCACCTGGAATGCCATTACTTATGGGCTGGAGCTCCTGAAAAAAGGGGTAATCTGGAGAGTTGGGAATGGTTCTAGTATCCGAGTGTGGAGAGACCCATGGATACCCGCTGATAGGAGTCATCTCCCTACCTCTGCCAAAGGTCGATGCCGTTTTAAGTGGGTCTCGGATTTTTTGTTGCCAAATGGTGAGTGGAACATGCCTAGAGTGCGGCAGTTTTTTAATCAGGTGGATATCACATCTATATCAAAATTAAAAACATCACGAAGGAATGAAGAGGACTTCCTATCTTGGCACCCTGACAAAAGAGGTATCTTTTCTGTTAAAAGTGCATATCATCTAGCAATGAAATCCTTTATGCAGAGTCAAGACTTGGGAACATCGAGTGGGAGACCGGATGGGAACATGCCAGTGTGGAAGTTGATCTGGAACTGTGATGTGCCTCCCAAAGTGAGAACCCTGGCTTGGAAAATAAGTAAGAATGCACTTGCTACTAAACAGAACCTCTGGAAGCGAGGTATTACAACAAATGCTATCTGTGACATCTGTGGCAAGGATATTGAGGACACTTTCCACAGTTTCCTTAAATGCACTCATGCTAGAAACCTCTGGCTAGCAATGAAAGAAGTTTGGAATTTACCACCTGATGATCGTCTCATAAATACTGGAAACGAGTGGCTTCTTAGCTTGCTCTCGGATACACAAGTTGATGGCCATGCCCCAGTTCTACTGACCCTCTGGCGTATCTGGCATGCCCATAATGAGCTCACACATGAGAAACCATGCCCCTCGATTGAGGGCTCTCGCCGTTTTCTGATGAGCTACAGAGAGTCCCTGCAGATTATTAAACAAGATCCGAATGCGGATTTTATAAAAGGCAAGATGGTGATTGATCAAACAATGGGTTGTAGCAAATCGGAGGTTATTGGTCGTAATTGCACAAAACAACCGGGAAGATGGATTCCTCCAAAGCCAGGCGAGCAAAAAACAAATGTGGATGGTTCTTTCACTCCAGATGGTGAAGCTGGAGCGGGTGTGGTTTTGAGAAATGAATTCGGGGTCATACAGGTAGCGGCATGTATCTACCTTACAAATTGCCATGATGCTCTGGACTCGGAGATCAGGGCAATTGAGGAAGGTACCCGCCTATCTCTGTTATGGACAAATAATAAGTTCACAGTGGAAACTGACTGTAGGGAAGCAACTCACCTCCTAAATCCCAAGACTCCGAATACATCCATCCATGCTTTCAGAGTGAGCTCTATCCGGGAGCTTTTGTCAGAGAGAGATATTGGAATTGTGAACATTAGCAGAGATGGTAATCGAGTTAGCCACGAATTGGCTAAAATGGCTAGAGTTCAGAGAAGATCGGAAGTTTGGTACTCCAACCTACCGAGTGTAGTCACTAGTGCTGCTAGTGATGATTGTAAGCCTGCTAATGCTTAAGTTATCTTTATACGCAAAAAAAAAAAAAAAAAAAAACCTTCCGTCAACGACCTCGTGGAGTCATGGTGTGCAGGTTCTAGCTTAATTTTCTGCGAGAAGTAGGATCTCAAAGTTGACAACGCTGATACGGCAACGTGAACACCCTGGGGAATTGATGAGCTACATATATCGTCGTGCATCAATTGAAAATGCTATCAGCAGCTAGCATGTGCCACAGTTTGCGGCTAGTTCCACTTATATGCCATGATGAATGCAGTACTACTACTAGTACTTTATCTGGATGCCCTCCCATGATCGACACCTGCCTAGTTTGAGCTCAATGTTGAGAGTTCTCCTGTCTGTCTCCCTCTATATATACGAACGAACTCCCTCGGAAATACGCACGCGGCTAGCGAGCTTTCTCTTGGCGCACAATGGGTTCTCGCAGTGGGATCGTCGTCTCTTTTGGCTTGCCTTGCATCCTCGTCCTGGCTAGTTGCTGTCTGTTCGAGGCGGCGGCGGCGCAGGGCTTGGTCCCGGCGCTATACGTGCTCGGTGATTCTCAGGCAGACGCCGGAACCAACAATTACCTGCTGACACCGCTCAGGGCGGACATGCCGCACAACGGCGTCGACTACCGTGATCACAAGGCCACCGGCAGGTTCAGCAACGGCAAAAACTTCGTCGACTTCCTCGGTGCGTATATGCCCTGCCAAATGGCCATGAAGTACTACGTGTTAATTTTCTCTTTTGTTACGTTTTTTTTAGCATGAACATTGTTGGAAGGACAATGTGAACCTTTTTGCATTTTTAAGGGTCTTACAGTGGACGGCCGGTCAGGTGCTAGAAAATGAACCGAGGGCAATCGTGCGTGCACGAATGCATGATCTGTAGATTCTTCTGAGTTTGTAAGATGGCACTGCTGACTATATTTATTTTTTGTACAAGCACAGCTGTCCCGAGTTAATTATAGCTTCAATAGGTTAGAATGCCTTTTGAACTAATTATATCCCCTCCGTCCTAAACTATAAGACGTGTTATAGTTTTCCGGTTTTTAAGCACGAATTTGACCACTAATGTGTACTAAATTATATGGATTGATAATCTATAAATGATATCTGTATCGGTAGAATATAAATCATAGTTAAAATTGTAAGTCATTTGACAGCAAAAATTAAGGGTGTCTTATATTTTGGACGAGAGGGTAGCTCGAATTGGTTAGTATGGTTCCGTGATCTGGCGCTAACCGAGACACGGTCGGATTCGTCTACCATGGTGGGTTTTCGGAGAAGCAGCAGTGGAGAGGGTGAGCATCGTGTCTAGCAGCTCGACCATGTCCAACAAGCTCGACACGGGGAAGATGGTGACCGGATATATGGGAGCAGCCTCCAAGTGGAAGACTTCATATGCGGCGCCGACATGATGGCGAGTGTTGTGGAGTACATAGAGGTCAACGTGAAGGTGCTGATCCACCATGTGAGGGCAGTGCAGTATCCAAAATACCCCTTGCGCCAAATACTATACAAATTTTGGTGTAGTATTTTGCATGTGGATCGTCAGATTTCGAAAATAAATAAACCATATTTATTTGATGTACCATAAAAATTATTAAAAATCATAATTAAAACGGTAAGTCATTTGACAAAAAAAAATAAGGGTGTCTTATATTTTGGACGAGTAGCTCAAATTGGTTAGAACGGTTCCCTGTTCTGGCGCTAACCGAGACACGGTCGGATTCATCTACCATGGTGGGTTTTCGGAGAAGGATAGGTGGAGAGGGCGAGCATCGTGTCTAGCAGCTCGATCATGTCCAACAAGATCGACACGGGGAAGATGGTGACCGAATATCGGAGCAGCATCCAAGTGGAAGACTTCGTATGCGGCGTTGCTCTTGAGAAGTACCCGTTGTGGAGTACATAGAGGACAACGCGGCGGTGCTCCACCATATGAGGGTGGTGCAGCATCCAAAATACCCCTCGCGCCAATACTATACAAATTCTGGTGTATCATTTTGTATGTGGATCGTCAGGTTTCGAAAATAAACGACCCATATTTGTTGATGTACCATAAAAAATTATTATTTGGGCTGTTTGCTGTCTATTAATTTGAAGCCTTGTTTCTTATAAAAGAGTACTACAAAGGTAACGAGATATTTGTGAATGCTACTCCTATTTGTCAGAGACGGACGAACACTTGCGATTGCCCCTGATATCTTTTGATAACAAAAGGTCTTATATAGGCAATGTGCTGTTGTCGTGTTGTTAGTTCCTCAATGTTGTATGTGTGCACGATGTTTATCAAGAACTGATCATGCCCCTTCTTACCATTACAGCTGGCCATCTCCAGCTGGACAGCCCTCCTCCATACCTATCTGTCCGTAGCCCCTTCATCAGCAAGTCCATATATCTGAAGGGTGTCAACTTTGCTTCGGGAGGTGCAGGGGTATCAAATAAAACAAACGAGGTAAAGGTGGAGATGCGGCGTAAACAAGTTGCCAAATTTTACTGGAATACACTACTGACTAACAAATTGAGATGTGCTCAACATTTCCATATAGTAAGTATTTTTAATATATGTATGCATGTGAGTGTCTACAGAAATTGTGCGTCAGCTTCGACCACCAAATTGACCACCACTACTCCGAGGTATATGCATCACTGGTGCAGCAGCTCGGCCAGGAGAAGGCTTCAGAGCACTTGGGCAGATCGATCTTCGCGGTAGCCATCGGCGGCAACGACATAATTAACCACGTCAATCCAAGCCTTGTGAACAAGCTGCGAAGCTCGCCTCCTCAGGCTCCCGAGCAATACATCGCCTCCTTGGCTCTGTCCCTCAAAGGCCAGCTGCAGGTATATATGGAAACATCTTGCAGGTATGGAAAATGGAAACATCTTCACAGCAGACTAACCCGATACAAATCTCGGCCTGCTTGGTTTTCAGAGGCTGTACGACCTTGGGATGCGCAAGGTGTTCGTGGTTGGAGCAGCGCCCCTGGGTTGCTTGCCGGTGATGCGGGGGCCGGCACCCGCCAACAAGTGCGGCGAAGAAGCAAACGATTTGTCAGCTCGGTACAACATCACGGTGGCCTCCCTCCTCGACGACATGAGCGCCCGGCACCCCGACATGCGCTACTCCTTGTTCGACGCCGCCACCACTTTGCTTCAGTACATCCAGCAGCCGCAAAAATATGGTATACATCGACCGACTAATGATCTGCTTTGCCGACTTCTCTTATGTTTTTGGCTACTCAGCATTCTTACTCTTACAACTGTGTGGTTTGATGTTTGCGGTGATAGGTTACGATGTGGTTGATGCGGCGTGCTGCGGGAATGCGGAGTTTCCCTGCACCCGCGCAAGCAACCTCTGCAAGGACCGAACGAACCACATTTTCTGGGACTTTGTACACCCCACGGAGACGACCGCGCAGAAGCTCACTGAAGTTGCCTTCAACGGGGCAGCGCCGTTGGTTACCCCCAGAAATGTTCGGCAGCTATCTGACGCCGCCATCTAGACAAAGCGTCTATAAAGCCGTGCCTATATTCATATAGCCGTGACTAAAATTCAGATTGCTGTTGATTGGACAGTCGTTTTGTTTCATGTAAACTAGTATCTGGCAAACAACTTGGGAGCATTTCAACTATTTTTTCCTTTAAAAGTATTGCGCATGTAGGTGACCAAATATTACGCACAGATACTAGCTAGGTTTCATGCAAACTTTTGACCCAGTTATTGTGTCTGAGCACAAGATGATTCTTATATCATCATTTTTTTATGTGGATTACAAATCAACCCCCCCCCCCCCCCCCCCTACACAAAAAACATTTTTATTTCGAAATGGGTTGAAAGCCCCCGTTTCTGCATCGATTGATGCACACAACGTTTTACACAAAAAACATGAAGATACATAATTCATTCTACCAACAACATGGGAGCATTTGTGGCTAAAGAAGTTGTAGAACCGATGAATGTGTATTATATTTCCTAATAAATGCATCTATCATATTTGTAATCACGAACTGATGCCTTCATAGCTTCATATTTTTTGCAGGAATTCACTGATCCTTGTACCAATTTTCTGTTACTGATTTTTTTTCAAGAAAATATTTAATTAATCAACAACTATAGACAAGAGATCGAATTAAGATTGAATAGAACTTGGTTCGGATATTTAATTATCGATCTAGTTGGATCGGTGTAGAGGAGCAAGGGATGACACATTTTCCACTTGTGAGATGGGGTTAGAAAAAAAAATCTGTGAGGTGAAAGCCAAATGTGCTCGGAAAATAAGACGACGTATATTTATACACCCATAGCAACGCACGGGTCATTATACATGTACACGTGTGGTTAACGATTTGCTCTAAAACGGCCATTTTTCGGCATTTTGGAGAACTGATTTTTTTTTTTTTTTTTGGCCTAGAACGTTGCAAGTGTCATTACTTCACGAAAACTTGCACATAGGTAAAACACTCAAACATGTCTGTTGCCAAAAAATAGACTTTTGATTTTATTTGTTTTTCGGGTGCATGCGAGCTTGTGAACAGAGCGGAAATGGTTATGGCTTTCAGAAACTGCAGTTGCCATTGCATAATCTTTTATCCGGTTTAGTATGTACTCAGCTTCTAAGCCACAAAGAATAAAAAGGAGAGGAGAATGTGGACAATATTTTGGTTGTTACCATGAGATATCTTCTGAAAGTAAAGAATAAGTTACACTTGTGTTAAAACATTTCGTCGCATCTACCGTCAGGATGTCGGTTACCTAGGGCGCTCGTGCGACGCGTGAGGCGATCCCCAGCTTTCTCGACTCCCTTTGCCGGCGGCGTGCTACTGCTCCGTCGACCACCTCTCTCCTCCACTCCCGACCGATCGATTCCTCCCTTCCCTCCTTCCCATCCAAGTCTCCGTTCGGGGTGATCCAGGGGCGTGTCTAATCTCGCTACCCACCCTTGGCGGTTACGCGGTTTGCGGATCGAGGTGAATGGCTGGTGATCTCTCGGAGGCGGTGGATCTCGTTCCTGACGCGGCGTCGTCCGATGGCAGGTTACTCTCAGTTCCGGTGCCGATCAAGACCAAGGACGGCCGGCCCTCCGAGGCCCAGGGTCCTTCCTCGACGGCGGAAGGGGAAAACATGGCGGAGATGCTCCGGCGTCTCAACCTCACAGTGCAGGAGTCCAGCGCCTTCGTCCTGGAGGACGAGGAAGACGATCTCCTTGGATGCCCGGAGTGGGCGGTAGTGGGAAAGGTGCTTGCGCTCAATCCCCTACACATCAACACCATCAGGGCGGTTCTTCGCCCGGCATGGGGGAACCCGAAGGGCCTAGAGCTACGGTCTTTGGGAACCAACCTCTTCATGGACGAGTTTGCTTCCAAAACGGACATGACCAGAGTGAAGGAGGGAGTTCCATGGAATATCAGCAAGCATGTGGTGCTTTTGATGGACTTTGATCCCCTTACCAAGCCAGGGACCTCTGTTTCAGCAGGTTGTCAGTTTGGGCGCGAATTCTCAACCTTCCTTCCAATCTGATGAACGAAGCACGTGGCAGAGGGCTTGCTGGCAGTCTTGGGCTCGTTGAAAAGGTGGATGTGGACGCAAAAGGGCGTGCATGGGGGAACTTCCTCCGAGTTAGGGTCTCCATTGACGTGGCAGCGCCATTGATGCGCATCTCGGTGTACTCGCAGAAAAGAGCCTGTACTGAAGTTTATCAGGTGATGTATGAAAGGATGCCCACCCATTGTTACTCGTGTGGGCGGCTAGGCCACTCCTCGGGGGTGTGCCCTACTCCGGGTGAAAGGGATGCAGAGGGACAACTCCCGTATCACGGAGCCCGACTGTGTGTCCCCGACGAGAGGAGGAAATTCTCGGGAGAGAGATCGGGACAGAGTTCATCGGCAAGTAACCATGGCAGCCAAGACAAGCAACATGGCAGCCCTAGGCCGACTGTGGGCAAGAAGGATGGAGGAGAGGGTTCTGGTGAGGTGACATCGCCTAAGAAACCCAAGAAACAGCGAGCTACAAGGAATCCGACTAAACCCCGGGTTTCTCAACTTTCTAAAAGCAATGGAAGGTATAGAAGCCACGGGTGCCGCCCAAACTAGTGGCCAAAAGAGGAAGGGGTACAAGGCTAAACCCACTGGTGCTCTTGGGGTTTCGACTGAACCAAACATGTCGCTTGCGTTGATTCCATCCAGCTCTAAAGCAGCCTCCATCTCTGTAGCTACCTTGGATGGAGGGGATCACCTAGTAGCAGAGGATGATTCAAAAAAAAAAAGCAGAAGACGGTTACAACACCTACATCATCTCGATCGGTAGATCAGGCAGCGGCTGCGGTGCAGCCCTGCCGCACGCAATGAATCTCCTCTGCTGGAACTGTCGCGGGCTCGGGTCGGACGCGACAGTTGGCGAACTTCGCTGGCTAGTGAGGTTCTTCCGACCTACCTTCCTCTTCCTCTCCGAGTCGAAGATGAAGGATTCCAGAGTACAAAACTTTATGTGGTCTTTGGGATATTCTGGCAGCTTTGCAGTTAGTAGTGTGGGGCTCAGTGGAGGGCTTGCTTTGTTCTGGCTACATTCGGTCTCCGTCACGCTCAAGGGTTACAATTCTCACTGTATTGATGTGCTGATTTCAGAGGAGGGAAGTGAACAGTGGCGTTCAACCTTTGTGTACGGTGAACCTCGGAGAGATCGCCGACATGAGTTCTGGGAGTTGTTGCACCGACTCCGTTCGGTATGGACAGGCCCATGGGTTGTGTGTGGTGATTTCAACGAAATTGTTAGTGGTGATGAGCACTTGGGGTCCTCGGATCGGTCAGATTCCCAAATGGGAAAATTCAGAGATTGTCTTGAGACCTGTGGGCTCGTTGACCTCGGCTTCACAGGGCCCAAATTCACCTGGACGAATCGTCAGCAAGGGGATGACCTGGTCTGTGTGCGCTTAGACCGAGCTGTAGCAAATTCGGCTTTTATGGACCGCTTCTGTTGGTTTAAGGTGGACAATGTGATCACAACCACTTCGGATCACATGGCTATCGTGATCAACCTTGCTGGCATCGAGGAAGGCAACCATCATGCTCCGGTTCAAAATCAGTTCCGCTTTGAGGTTGCATGGCTCCGTGCCCCCGACTATGCAGAGGTGATGGAGAGGAATTGGACGGCATGTAACAGCGATACTCCATCCCTCCAATCCACATGTGATAAACTCACTCTCCTAGCGGGATCTCTGAGGACGTGGAGCAGGGAGTCTTTCGGTTCTGTCCGTAAAAGGATTGGAGTGCTAGAGCGGCGTCTCAAACACTTGCGCTGCAATAATGCGCGTAGTTCGGAAATCCATGATGCGGAGAAGGATCTCTGTGAATTATTTGAAAGGGAGGAGATTATGGCTCGCCATAGATCCAGAATCGAGTGGCTCCGGGAAGGGGACAGGAACACATCTTTCTTCCATGCGCGCGCTTCGGCAAGGAAAAGAGCCAATCGTATCTCTCGGCTAGAGAGGGAGGACGGTTCACTATCTCATGATAAGGAGGAAACCAAAGGTATGGTGCAACAATTCTATGGTCATTTGTTCACATCCGAGTCTTGCCCTTCTAGTGATTTGGTTCTTGAGGCCATATCCCAAAGGGTCACTAATGCTATGAATGAGGATCTATGCAAGGACTATACAGATGATGAGATCAAATTGGCTCTATTCCAAATGGGGCCCACCAAGGCACCGCGGGACCAGATGGTTTTCCAGCCCTATTCTACCAGACACATTGGGACCTTCTCAGTACGGAGATTTGTGGAGCAGTCCGGAGCTTTCTTGCAGGGGACTCAATTCCGGAAGGTTTTTGTGATTCTGTGGTTGTGCTCATACCGGAAATCACCAACCCCCAACACTTGAAAAACTTCCGCCCAATTAGCCTGCGTAATGTGCTTTATAAGATAGCCTCCAAGGTTCTTGCTAACAGGTTGAAGTTGATTCTGCCCGAGATTGTTTCGGAAAACCAAAGTGCCTTTGTCCCAGGGAGGCTGATAACTGACAATGCATTGATTGCTTTCGAGAGTTTACACACTATTCGTCAACAGAGAGCAAAGAAACCTTTCTTCGCACTCAAGATTGACACGATGAAAGCCTACGATCGTGTTGAGTGGAGTTATCTACACGGTTGTTTGGCAAAACTTGGTTTCACCACCTCTTGGATCAACTCGGTGGTGCGGTGTGTTACGTCTACTAGATATGTTGTGAAAGTAAATGGTGAACTGACAGACCCGGTGGTACCTTCGAGGGTATTCGCCAAGGTGACCCCATCAGCCCGTATATTTTCCTTTTATGCACTGAAGGATTATCCTGTCTACTGCAGAAAAAGGAGGCCCAAGGAGAGCTACATGGTATTAAAAATGGCAGACTTGGACCTTCTATATCTCATCTTCTGTTTGCGGATGACAGTATCTTCTTTGCTAGGGCGTTACAACCGGTGCCTACAATCGGTGTTCACAACGTACTGTGCGGGTTCTGGACAGTGTATTAATAAGAGAAGTCAAATATCTTCTTTGGACCTAGTTGTCATGAGGATGTGAAAGATGAAGTGAAACAATGCCTTGGGGTTTTTAATGAGACTCTTCAAGACTCCTATCTCGGTATGCCTACCCAAATTGGTAGATCTCCCATTGTTACCTTCCGGTACATCTTTGATCGGATGTGGAAACGTGTCAATGGTCTCTCTGATAAACCTCTAATAAGAGCTGGTAATGAGACAATGTTAAAGGCCATCATCCAAGCTATCCCCACTTATGTTATGAGTTGCTTCCAACTTCCTATTGGTACTTGTGAGGAGATGAGAAAGATTATTGCTAATCATTGGTGGGGATCCAAGGATGGCAAAAGGAAAATGCACTGGCGTTCATGTAATGGCTCTCCTCTCCCAAAAATTTAGGGGGCATGGGCTTCAGAGATATGCATTTGTTCAATCAGGCAATGTTGGGACGCCAAGGCTGGAGACTTATTACAAACCCGGAGTCACTGTGTGCTCGGGTACTGAAGGGGAGGTATTTCCCTCATGGGGACTTCTGGACAGCGGGATGTCCTAGCTCGGCGTCCTTCACTTGGAGGAGTATCCTTCATGGCCGTGAACTTATGAAAGAGGGGGTCGTTTGGGGTATTGGGGATGGAGCCTCTGTCAGAATTCTTGAAGATAGGTGGATACCCGGGGTGCCTCCATATATGATCATCCCGAGAACCCCACTGTTGGAAGATCAACGTGTGAATACCCTTCTAGATTCTCCATACTCGTGGAACAGCGATCACATCCGAATGCTCTTCCCTGATGATGTGGCTACGAATATCCTGCAAATTCCGATCAGCCGGCTGGGTGGATCGGATTTTATTACATGGCCACACAATCGTCTGGGCTTGTATACTGTTCGATCCGCCTATCAGTTGGCACGGCGAAGACAATTCCTGACTGCGCGAAGCAACAGTGGCCAAGGTATGTCTTCTCGAGGTGCTGATGAAGAGAAACAATGGAAGGCACTCTGGGCGATATCAGCACCCCCCAAAATGAAGGTCACCCTTTGGCGGTTCGCCCACGACTGCTTGCCGAGTGGTGAACAGCTACAGAAACACCTGGGACTTTCAGATATCAATTGCATTCACTGTACTCAACCTGAAAGTGTTTTGCTCATGCCATCCTGTTCTGCCCTTTTGCGCGAGAGGTGTGGGATGATGTCAAGCAGGACTTGAATATGGGCCTAGATCGCAAGTCCTTTCGCACACCGAAGCAATGGCTATTTGATCTCTTATCAAGGTGCACTAAAATTGAAGCAACTACTCTGGCAGTCACGGTCTGGCATCTTTGGGATTGCCGAAACCAGGCGAGAGAGGAGGGCATCAGAGGACATCCTGCTACGCTGGCTTTGAAAATCAAGTCATACATCGACCTGATTGTGCTCCACCTATATACTTCTCCATCTACTCACCGTCCTCCCCAGGCACATGCTATGCGCTGGGATCCTCCGAGGGAAGGGTGTCTGATGATTAATGTCGACGCCGCTCTCTTCTCAGCGTCATCTTCGGCGGGCTTTGGGGTGGTGGTTCGCAATCATGCTGGTGACTGTGTTGCTGCTCTCCTGGACAGTTCTCCACATGTTGTTAACCCCGAGCTGGCGGAAGCAATGGCGATTAGAGCGGCACTGTTATTCGCTCAAGAAGAGGACTATGCCCAGGTGAGCATTGCGTCTGACTGTCTCTCGGTGGTCCAACGTGTGAAGACTCCTGCTATGGACCGGTCTCCGTGCGCTGCCGTGGTCGAGGACATCAAGAGATTGCTTCTGGCATCTCCCTCCACTACGTTATTTCATGTGAGCCGGTTGAAGAATCAAGCTACGCACTGCTTAGCGAAATCTACTGAACTTAAGCCTAAATATGTGTGGCGTGGTGTTGTCCCGGATTATATTCGGGATTCTATTTGTAATGACTCTATATTTCGTTGATTAATAAAGCTCACCGTTTACTGTCAAAAAAAGCTTCTAAGCCACAAAGTATTGATGACTCCTACATGGCGTTCCTGGAAGATATGAAGCAAGCAACTGTGTGCTCTCCATGATTAGCTCAGCATAAGTCCCTTCTCCCCGAAGGCACTCAGCAGCCGAGTCATGAACCTGAACCTGAAGACATGTCCGTTCTTTGCAGCGCGCCTCATGAACAGCATTCCCTGCTACAATCTTGGAAACTATTTATGTTTTCCACACGAGTTTACATTTCAGATGTATTCCAGTTAAATCTTTTTTCATTCTTCTTGTTGCGCAACACAACTAACCCCATTGAAGCACTTGATTAGTAGCTCTAGCCAGTAGAGCAACAATATCTTCCCAGTTGTAAAGTGTGCTGAGTGGGTGGATTTCTTTCTCTGCGACATTACGGTAAAATCGGTGATAGGACTAATGACCGGCTTGAGCTTTATGAGCAGTACATTTTACTCTTTCAAAATAACCAGAGCGCAGTGCAACTCCACTCGTTAACAACAAATTCTTCTGATTATGGCAGATATGGGAAACAAAGTTACACTCGGAGATTATTCTCCAAAAAAAAGAGGGTACACTCAGAGATCTCCCAAGTTACATCATTTTATTCATCATACACCACGACATCAAATAGTATCACGATGATTTACCACATGCATCTATGGAGCAACTCGAGATTCAGCCATATCATAAATGATTTGGACTTTTGGAGCCCCTTCCCTCAAGCCAATCCTTCTCACATAAGGCATCATTATAACCATCAAACATAAGAACATAAGAAAGCGATGATACCCATAAAAATCAAATCTTTCTCATGGCAACTTGTGCTTAACAGACTCCCAACAAAACTGCAACTGCAACATCGACACAGTACGCTGACCATATTTTCTTTAATTGTATCCTAGCTAAATTTATATGGAGTGGGGTGCGTCAAATGTTGGGCGTCCGGTGAAACCACACATCGTTTGCCCACCTTTTCTCTATTTGGCTAGGCAACCCTAGTAAATTGAGACCTTTTATTTAGATCTTATTTGCTATGCAGAATTGGGCACGTTAGCAAACTAGAAATAAGTTCTCTACTGAGTCCAAATTTCCTAAACAGCCAGCTGACTGCATTTTCAAAATGCATTTCTTCTTGCAGCACCGACGCCCCATGGCAAGAAGCAAAGACCACGCCGCGATAGATGAACTGCTGAGCTTAGTCAATAATCTTGTGGCTATCACCTACACGCGCCGCAATGCAGTCTCTTAGACGCTCTAGCTAGCTAAAGTTTCTAGTTTCTACTCTTTAAGCTCTCCTGAGCTTGTAATAACCTGTAAACTGGTATCCCCAGTGGTGTGTTGTAAGCTACTCTGTCCTATGTAGAGCTTTATCGAGTTAAAGCTGGGCCTAAGAAGATCTATTATCTAAAAATAAGAGCATCAGAAGGAGCATAAGGAACGATCAATGTTCGGTTTGAGGTTGTCTTGTTGCCACCTTCACCAACCACTGAGCTGGGCCTTATAAGACTGCTGCTAAAAATCAATGCATGAACGAAGCACACCATAGAACATATCAGATTCAACATCTTTTTATCATTTAACAACTTTGTTGCGGGCTGGCTGGCACAAATAAAAGATGCTATGTCTATTATTTCAATATAGGTAATAACAGGATCTGTTAATACAGAGTGAGAATAGAAATGAAGAAAATAAAATTGTCAATCTTTCTCTCTCTTCAACTCTTACGGTTCCACTTTAATAAACAGTTCCCTCGCTTATACTGAGGCTGATTTTAGAATTATAATAGTATGATGAACACTGTTAGACATAAAAATATGGACAATAACTGTAAGAATAAAAGAATAACCAAGTAAAATGTCGGGAATAGAAATAAATTAATCAGCATGTCAGTCTTACGATAGGTACAATTTGATCTCAAGACGTAACTGCCGAGGTTGAACTTGTTGCATCTATCTTCCAAATCGATCACAAACCCATAGTAAACTATTACTTTATTTTTTACTTGATAGTATACTGTTACTGATTAGGCACTAAATATTTTCAAACCTAGTTGCATATTGGCTCTCTGACCTCAAGTTATTAGTCAAAAAGTTAACAGTTTGAATGGAACCAGAGCTGTATTAGTAAAGATAAGAAATACAACAATACATGACTTCCATTTGTTTAGATATGGATGTATGTAGACACTAAAACATGTCCAGATACATCCATATTTGGACAAATGGAACTCATATATTGTTGAACAGAGGGAGTAGCTTGATGCATGGATTGCTACCTCACTGCTACCGTAGGGTCATTGAGGAATTGCATTCTTGCAGCGTAATATTACCATTGATGGTCAGAACAAAAAGGAAATTACTTCAGTGGCAGCTTGCACTGAGAAGTGGAACACTATCACTCTGTTTCATCGCATTAGTGTAATCTGGAGGTGTGGATACATAATAAAGGCAAAAGGATGTTCAAGTTCAATATATGATATAAAAGAAAGAAAATGTATACATGCCTTGCTTTAGTGTATCCCGTTTTATGAGCACAAGTTGCATACCATCTCTAGGACTTTATCAATTAAACGGTGAAAAATTCTTAACATAGCAGAAAAGGTAGTGTTTAACTTAAACTGACTGCATGCTTGCATGAAAATTACATATGAGCATTACCTATTCCTCGAAAACATTGATATTCACTGGTAAGAGCCTATATGATCAGGAAGCATTGAAGGTTCTCTCTTAGTACCAAAGTCAGTGCAACATGCATAAGATAGGATCAGGGCCAGTGGGCAGAGGGCACAACCAAAAGCTTGTTTTACTCAAAGAAACCCTACAATCCTTGTGGTACCTACATAATGGTGAGGGTTAAATCCCAAAAAACCACAAACTGGCTCTTCAAGGTGTTTATGTTGTCATGATCTCGCCTTGTGGTACTACATACGGCTATCCTAGTACCAAAGTGGAGAAGTCAGGATTCTTCCATGGTGGTAACAGTAGGCAAATTGTACTACTACTGTAAACATGCAGAGATCAAGCATGCTGCAGGCCATCATCCAATTCTACAATCATATATGTGTTATGAATTATATCTTCGCCTACATCAATAGTGAATTTTTCAGTAATCAATTCCCACTATTATCATCGAAACATGTCCATTTTAATCACAAGAGGCATCTCCACGAACAACATATCCTCCAGGATTCATTCTAGACATTGTGTTTTCATTCTCAACATAGATATCCATTAGTCTTGAAACATCGTGATATATTATATTGTGTTCGCTGCAGAACTACCTGCAGACATATAAAACTACAGAGACCGTATCTTGAAAAGCACATGCGGATGTGAAAATCATGCTATGTTTTAACTCAGATATTCCACTAGGGAATGGGTACATGCATGCTTTTGCCACTTCCCGAGAATGGTGAGCATCCTACAAAACTAATATACACATGCTAATACAAACAGTTGGAATTAAATTAGAATTGCACAGTGTACACAAACATGTTGGCAGTGCACATGCAGCTAAGCACGCATGGAATAAATTTAGCTGGAGTATGACACATATTAGCAATCTCATTCAGAAAAGCATATCTCAACCAAAAGAAGACAGGAAAGGAAGCAGCTTCCACCTGCTACTTCCACAGGACAGAGCAGAGTTGAGCCGTTGTTCCAAAGGACAGTTTACAAAGTGCATAGAAGGGGAACCTACGAATATAGTGTTCCAGTTCTGATTGGATTTGTTGCAATCTACATGAATCAAATACATCTATGAGTGTACCTTTCAAGCAGGTCATTTCAAAAGAATGAACAAAGCTATATAGAAAAAAGGAAAAATAATCAAACAAATTTTGATATTGTAACTCAGCATCTCTCACCATAAAAACACACTCCTTTGTCTCCACGGAAATATTCTTGAGAGATAAAGTGTGACATCCATCGCAAACCGTGGCACTCAATTAAGCCCCCTGATACGCCTAGGTAACAAAATTCGACAAGTGGAACAGTGCAAAGCTTGGTCGCTTAATAGTTACTGACTTTGACATAACACGAAAGTGTTTACACATAAATAGTTGGCATCTCAGACACAAAGCAAAGGCTAAGCTAATAGCAGTAGATACACTTACATCTTGATTCTAGGGCAGTCAGATAGGCAAGAAAAACTCATGAGCAGAATTAACTTGAGTTTGACGCTTACATATGAATGGATCACATAAATCCAAATCACGGACATTATTGATTTCTGAATAACCCCGGAGAGGACTACCAGTTTCAAAAAAAAACCGAGCACCTCTTGAAGCCCTTTTGTCCAAAAGAAGCTCATTGCGCTGTTCAGCTAAAAAGCCCCGGCTGCAATGGTCGGCATCAACTTCAAATCTCATTACCTCTAGCGCTTTCGCGTTTAGTATGAAGAAAGTAGCAAAGTTAATTTGCGCCCTGATGCCCCGGTAAGATTGCATAACTATTGTCTTTAGACGAATGTCTAGACATTTGTAAAGGTTCTGGTGTTTACGCTTCCACAAATTTAGATCCCCTCCTATTGGCTGAAAAGAACAGAGGCAATAAAAAATGCAAGCACTTAAAAGACAGTAGCAGATCAAAAAAGCAGCTAAACATCGCGAATATCAGTGAAGAATCGTCACCTGTTGAATGTACAAATTCTCCAAGAATGGGAAGCATCTCATCAATTCGATTGTAGTACGTATATCCAGACAAGGAATATCGACAGATAAGACCTTGACAGTGCCTACCACCGTCGTCAGGCTATCATTGGGCAATCTCTTTATCGAGCATAAAAGAAAAACATCAGGTCATATATAAGTGAAAATCGTATGCACTGTCTCTAGACATAGAAATACATATTAGGAGCGCAATGAAGAGAGAACAGAGATAACATCTACCTGGAGAATTGTGGAACTGAGGTACATCTCACCATAAAGAGAACCTAAAGTGTGCAGCTTAGGTGCCGAGATTACCGACACAAGCAGGCCATCAAGTATATCAACACGGAGCAACCTCTCGAGGCAAGGAGCATTCTCGATGACGAGTTCCCTCAACGGGAGCTCGTCTTTATCCTGAGCGGCATGTAGCAACCTCTCAACAAAAGGAGCATTCTCGGAGAGTTCCCTCAACGGACGACGCACTCCGATGCTTATAAGGCCAGGGGAGTTGATACGGGCGCATCGAAGACCAAAGAGATAGTAAATCAGTAAGCACTCCAATACAGGGCAGCTAGCAATCAGGTTCCCGAGCGTGCCCTCGGAGATACTGACCCATTCCAGCCCGAGCTGCTTAAGCTGAGGAAGATGGAGCTCTTGGACAGTGCTGTCCGGGAGGTCGCATCTCCCAATGGTGAGAACTCGGAGGGTCCGGGAGAACCGGAATGCTGAGGCGGGCAGCAGCCCCAAAGGTGGAAGCCGCGGCAGTTCCAGTGGCCCATAATCCCAGACGTGCCAGAACTCAAGCTCCTGGAGCCTGTCCAGGGTGCGGGACCGGAGCCAGGCGTCCACCTTAGCAGCTCCGTCCTGAAGGTAATATGCGGGGATGCGGAAGCGGCGCCCAGGGCCCGGGTGGGTCGAAATGATGTGCGACACCACGCTGTCTAGCTCGTGCCCGTCGTTGGCGAGGCGGCGGCAGTCAAGGTTGAGGGGGGCGGAGGGCCAAATGTGGCGCCACCGGGTCGACAGGATCTGGGTGCGGGCGCCCTGCTTGGTGTGGAGGAGGGAGACGATCTCGCCGAGGATGGGGTCGGGGAGGCTGCTGATGCGGTCGAGGCCCGCCTCATCTCTATCATCCGCGGGAGGCGGTTGAGTAGTTCTCGCCGACGCCGTAGGATCGGGACAGGGCGCTTCAGTCGCCCGCGCCTCTTCACGGCTCTCGACCCCCGCTAACTTCACCTTCTTCAAACTAGGACCGCCCGGCTCCATCTCCATGGCCGGCTGCAGAGCTGCTGGCGGCGGCGTGGATGGTGGCGTGGCGTGGAGCAGTGGACTGGTGCGGAGCCGGCGGCGGCCTGAAGAAATGGGCGTGTTGAGGCCAGGAGCGAGGAATGAGGTTGTACTTCGTTTTGGGCTGGGCCCGACTGACCCATCCAGTGGATTATTTGGGTCAGGTTATTTTATCTGTATTTGGATGGCATGGCATTCATATTCCAAACAAGTGTGAGGCTAGTCAATGGAGATGTTGTCGTCCTCAATTAAAAAAAAAGTAGTGTTCTTAGTAGATTGGATTACCGTTTTGGTCGCCATCTTTTCTATCAACAGAGATGTCATCGTTCTCAATAAATCTTGCTTCGCCAGATTGATTTTGAATTTCTTCTTATGGTTGTCGCGAGGAGATTTGTCCTCCCAATATCTGTCCTGGCTGCTACGTCATCGGCAATAGCGATTCAAGATTTCGGCTCCCAGCGACGTCGACAAGGCTGTTCGATTTGATATCCCTGAAATATTGGTGTTGGTGCGTGCGTGCACGTAGTCTTGGCAGTGCGACTCAAAATTAAAATTATGTGAAAACCATCGTGTATTTACAGGTCTATGATTTGGTATATTGTCATTGTTCTATGGCTGCCTACAGAAAAGTATAAGATTGTGTCATGGAAGAAGAAAGAACTTGAAGATCTCGAAGATTCAGTGGTTTCTTTTAGACTTTATTTTATAATCGTTGTAGTAAACTCACGTATCTCTACCATGTATTGTTCGCTACTTATAATATATGGTATTGATTGTATAAAAAAAAGTGTGAGGCTAGTCACATTGGTAATAACAAGAGGAGACTGCCTCGTGCTTCGTCCTCCCCGTCGAGCAAGCCGGCGTCGCTCTTCCTCATCGGGTAAGCATGCGTCCCTCAGCTAGGGTGTTCCTAGCGCGGGGGATCAAGGTCACGCTACGCCGCTCCCCTTCTCATTCCCGTGTCGCTCCTGTTCTGGTTCCCGCAGGGGATCAAGGCTGCTTCGGCGCGGGAGATCAAGGCCGCTCAAGTGCGGAGTGGTACCTGCGTTGCCCTCCATGCAGCGCGCCTCCACACCCCCGTCCCCCTCCCCCCGGCGCCCTTTGCTCCAAGCCTCCCACTTGTAGAGCGCAGCCATCAGGAGCTCCTGCTCGTGCGTTCTCGATATGCCGGGTCCATCGCTGCAAGTGAGCTCCAGGCCGTAGTTGTTGTTGTAGAAGGAGATATGTCCTAGAGACAATAATATCCAGTTATTATTTTATCTCCAAGTTTAGAATTAAGTTTATGTCATCATGCTACAACCGTTATAGCACTTGTAAAATGACTTTTCAAACAAAAATCTTTGTTCGAGTGTGAAGACATAAACAAACAAGAATTCCTAATCTTGTCTCTAAAATTAGCTTGTGGTTCGTGAGATGGTCACATTTTTTTATCATGAAATTATTTAAAGTCTAGCTAAACATGTAAATTTATTGCTAGAGTAACAATAGTACTGAACCGACCCAAGTATAGAATCTTGTTAAAAGAGACAAAACAGTTGTGATGTATTTAGCAAAGTACACATGAAGTTATTATTGACTGTACACTACAAGGAAACTGCTAATAGCTGACACCTAATCACCAGCGAGTCACTACAAACCCACGATGGTGATTCGCCAGGGCCAGATTCCAGAACTAATCACCAGGGTGAAAATTGTCCCCGCCAGTGACACTTCACAATCACTGGCGTGTCCATTTTAGCACCACGTCTGTGATATGTGGGCCCAGGGGTTATCCGAGTGTAAAAGACTACTGGCGTGTAATTCTTTTGACACACCTGTGATTGTATGAACATTACCTATGTGCCTTGTAATCCCACATCGGTAATGGCGGCACGAAAATTATGTAGCCATGTGAGCACCTTTCCCCACCACTCATAGTGTTCTTTACCTCTTTGGATCTATCTTCTTACTTCTTTGATCTTCATCTTTTTTACTCTCTCCTTCTCACTTACCAAGATAAAACTCTCTCCCCCTCTCACTCCTCCACTCACTCACTCTCTCCTCCCTCTCTCTCCTTCACTCACACTCTCTTAATGGACACACACCCACACTCTCTCACTTTCTAATTAATTGAATTCTCTCTCTAGATCTACTAATGGAGTACATGGATAAAAGGAGCTAGTTAGTTGGTGCTCTATTACTTATGGTAACTTCTATCATATCTACCTCGTTAATTACTTTCGCAAATTATTGTGTTGGAGCCAATTCGGGCCATGCATGGATATGCTCTCCTGTGTTGGGGCCAAAAAAATTATTGGGTCCAAATTCGGCATAACATTTGTGTGTTCTCGTGAAGATATCGGTCTGTTGTTTCTTACGTTGCAAGAAAATGAGTGCCAATGTTTTGGCAAAACACCGTTTCATCAAATTTCTGGCACTCAATATGTCCAAATTTTAGCAAAAATCATGTCGTAATTTTCAATTTATATTTAAATTCTCATACATTAATTATTGTGTAGGCTTCGTGATAGCAGTATTTTGGGACTTAAACTACTAGCCACTCATTGATACGCCACATTTTCTTGAAACGATGCAGATTATTAAAAACGTGACCGAGAGTATGCTCGGCACATTCTTCATGATTACGGAAAAGGGTAAAGATAGACCAAAGGCAAGAGTAGATTTGAACCATACACACTTGAATTCAAAATGAGTAGTATCTCTACCACAACTTGCACGCTTCAATACACACATACACACTTGAACCATACACACGTACACACTTGAACTTGCACACCTGAACCATACACACTTACACACTAGAATACAACAAAATTCAGTGCAAAACTTGAGTTAAAACTCAATGCAAATCCTACCCTAATATCTGTAGCACATCTTTAATCAGCTGACCATTAATTTCTAGTGCATCCGGTAGAGAACCAAGCCTCTTCGATGTTTTCTTCTTGAGGTGAGGGAATTTGTATCTATTCCCTCCACTTTTATTCATAACTTCGATCATACACGACTGAAGCGTGATGAAAATCTTGTTCAGATTTGAAACGTCGTGGGCATCAAATTCTTCTAGCACATTTGGAACCAGTTCTTTAAGATTTGTTTTGGTCTTTTAGTGTCTGTTAGCGACTGTAAAGAACTGAAAAGGCCAAAATCAAGTGTGTTCATGTCAGTGGAGTTTGGTGGCCGCTGAATGATTTGTATGTCTATGCCTATGACAGCCGCATCTTGGGCAAACTCCACATCATTAGGTAGTATGTGAGTCCTGATACGGCTGAAACGGTTCTATAATTTTATATGCCTCATGCTTGTTTCCTTTATGTTAGCATGTTTCCTTTATGTTTTTCTTCGTTTTCCGGATGTTTCATGGACTAACCTATTAATAAGATGTCGAGAGCCAGTTTATGTTTTCTGTTGTTTTTGTATTTCAGAAAAGTTCTGAATAAAATATATGCCAAATTTCCTTAAAATTTGCAGGATTTATTTTTTTGCCCGGAACAAAGACGGAGTCCAAAGGAGAGCCGGAGAGGGGCCAGGGGGTGGTCAGGTAACCCCTAGGCGCAGGTCCACCCTAGGTCGCGCCTGGTGGGCCCCCTAGCACCCTGAGCACCGCCTTTTTTCCTATAAAATCATATTAACCCTAAAAACGTCGGGGATGGAGAAATTTTCCACGAAATAGATACAAAGGCGTCGTCACCTCGAAAGTCCAATCTAGGGCTTCTAGAGTCTTTATCCGGCACCCTACTGAAGAGGGGGTAGTCACCGGAGGCCTCTACATCACCATGATTGCCTCCGGACAGATGCGTGAGTAGTTCATCCCGGAACTACGGGTCCATAGCAGTAGCTAGATGATGTTCTCTCTCCCTTGTGCCTCCATGTTTAGATCTTGTGAGCTTCCTAACGTGATAAAGATTACCGTTATGTAATTGCTACATGTTGTGTTTGCCGAGATCCGATGAACCATGAAATTATGATCCCCTTGTTCATATCTTTTGTATTGCTTCACTTATATCTTTAGAGTATTTTAATCTTGTCTTGCAATGTGATGGCTCTATTTTTTGTGTTATTTTCTGTAGCCATTCCCCCTTGTTTCGTTGAATTTCCATATTGTTTTCACTCCTACATTAACCCAGACATTGCTATGTTTGGAGATGTTTCATTTCTTCATGGAGATTTCAGGAACACCACTAAGAAGAAAGGAAATGATGCATATTAATGATAATTTGAGGAAAATAAGCAATTTTGTAAAAAAAGGAAATTCATAAATTAATCGCAAAAGCTTTTAACAGTCCTGGTACGATCACTGCTGACCATACCACTCGCCATTGCCTCGATCACATCAAAAGGAACAACTTTTGTGAAGAGGCTAGGGACGAAAAACATAGACAGCCGCCACTAGAAGACTCAGAAGGGAAAAGAAGGAGATCCAGAGAGTAGAAGCCATCCTGATCCTATCGGAGATCGTTCTCTTCAACACCATCCACCACATCATCCATTTCACCATCCTATAGATAGACTGAGATCATCTTTGCAATAAGATTAGGGTTTGAGAACACTCATTTAGATTGAACTCCTGGTTTGGTGTCTGTTGATCCAAGAATTATTGTGGCTTGGTACGGTAATATAGAGATGAATTTTCCACCTTCGATTATTGACTTCATGTTGGCTATATATCTCATGTGCGAGTAGATTCCCCAAGGCGCGAGAGCTGAAGGGGATTAGCGATATGTGTTTGTGCTAACTTATTCCATCTTATTTGTGAGAGTCTTTTCAATATTGTTTATAAGACTATATGTTTACGGTGTGCGTAATGCCTGTTATCTAGGGGGCATGTAACATGATGCTAGTAGAGACCTAGGTAAACATATACTTGTTGTTCAACAATTCTGGTACCTCCTAAGTGCCAGGTGGAGATATCAGCAAAAACTGAAGACATCAAAAGGATCGCGAGAAGCCACCGAACTTAATGCATTGGTCTAACCTATTGGTTTTAAATAGCTGAACTGACCATGGCAATGGAACATGGATGCAGGACAATAGTGATAAACAGATCCAGGCATGGGGACGTTTAAATATTCTAGGGTGACTCGCCTACCGACCATTCAATAGAAGAGAATATGTATCACATATCTGCTACCTCCATCGAGCACCTTCACAAGAACCATGAACCAAAAATCTATCTGCGCCTACTCCATCCATAAGCAATACAACACCACTTTATAGTATGTATTTTTTTCTGTTGTTTATTTCCAGTAAGTTATTCCATTTTTATTTCCGTACAACTCATCCACTGTTTCTATAGATTTAAATGAATAATATTTTTGTGAGTAAATTCACATAAGTCTGACACCTTTTACCTTGTGTGGGAATGATATAAATCGGGAGATCATACTTCCACAAAATTATTCTTTAACGAAACCGTGCACTTGCAGGCATCAAGCTATTTTCTGGCATCGTTGCCGAGGAGCTAAGCGTCGAAGGTTTTGTCTTTTGATATATTGCAGGTTTGATTTGTTTACATGTTTTTTGTTGAAAATAGGGGACCAACACATTCGGGTAAGAACTACCTACCATACTATCCATCCAGGTACCCGAGGGAACCTATTCCAATACTTATTGATAATATAAAAAAACATAGACATAGAAAAATTATTTGATAACATGGTGATTACACTGAAGAAAGAAAAGACTCTGAAAGAGTATAGTGTTCCATGAAGGATCTATATAAGAAATCCTATCATTAATCCAGACTCGCGTTACCTAGTTTATAATATTGATCTACCTATTATTATGCATGACATGCAAAACACTTTCACAAGAGAAGAAGGCCAAGATCCAGGACTCGACTTGAGTGAATTGGATAATTATTGTGATACATGCAAACCAAAAGGATTGACCAAAGAATTTGTTTTACTAAAGATATTTAATTTTTCTTTGGTACAAAGAGCAGGAGCTTCCGTGGATTGTGTAGACGAGAAAATAGCATTCAATATTTATGACAAAGAGATCATTCGACTCTTCCCGAAGAAAGGTGAAAAAAGAGATAAATACATCACCCCAGAACGAAGAACAAACTCAGTAAATGCTCTCGTAGAAGTGCAACCAAAGGTAAGAATGAAGAATTGATTTCAAAAGAGAGGGTTTCCCAATTGAAAAGAGAGAAAAGTTAAACCCTTAATGGGAGGCAACCCCTCAGAAAAAAAAATTATGTTAGCTCTATATATGAATGTTAATCTAGGATGTGGGGAATTGAAACTTATTATTTTTTAGTGAACAGGACGAAGAAAAAAAGAACTAAGCAAAAAGAGCAGAAGAAATCATTTAACAAGCTATAGTATAGTGACCACTCACCGTACTGATCTACGTACTGACAAATTCTATTTTATTATTATTTTTATTTCATAGTTCCCAAGGCGCAATTTTTTTCGACGTGATAACGATTCATGGTACGGTGAATTATCACCATACCAATGACCGTACCACATAACCATCTGCGAGGTGTACAAGGAAGAATCACTTAACGAGTCATAGTGCGGTGAATTATCACCGTACCAGTGACTGTATCGTGCTATTTGTCATAAACAGAGAGTCCAGTACTAACTTAACGAGTCATAGTAGGTGAGCCTCGCCGTACCAGCGAACGTATCAGTCAGACCTTCTGCATCTACACAAGGGATGACTCACTTAACGAGTGGGGGTACGGTGAAAAGCAACCATACTGGACACCGTACCAAGATGCAACACATGTATGTGAACCCTAAAACCGACGAAGCGAGAGTGAAGAAACCTCGGTACGGTGAGAAGCGACTATACCGCTCACCGTACCATCGCGTTTCGAAGTTAAAACAGAGGGGGCTGTGGAATTCAATTCATGCCACCTCCAAAACTGAGTTTTTCTCTCTCCAAACCCTCTAAAACTCTACCCTAAATCCTCCCAAAACTTTTATTCCTCACGGATTTCGTTCATTTGATTTGGTAGAACTCCAAATTGGTAAGTTTCTCCTCCAATCCATGGTTTATTTTCTCCGATCCATGGTTATTTTCATATAATTGCTAAAACTAGATGAGTTCTTGACCTAAATCGATTTTAGAGATTTTTTACATGTTAGGATTTCGTTTGATCACGTAGAATCGTCTGTTGTACACTTGTGAATCATATGTTTTATTAAAATTATAAGAGTATTGAATTATTTTTGCCCAAACTTTTTTAGTCAAGTTTTATTTTTTTTAGGGAAATGACATCCAAGAAGTTGAAGGGTGTGATGGGAAGTGAAAGCACCGCACCCAGCCACAAGAGGGCAAGGAAGGAGCCTGACTTCGAGATCGACCGTGAGGCGGTCAAGGAGTTGCGGGAAGGGATGAAGAACTGTCAGGTTGTTCCCACGAGGTGGGTGCATCGCCATTTCTTCCAGGAAGCTGGTCTTGCCACCGACTTCTCCTTTATGGTCGAGCACGCAGGACTCGCCACCTTCGTGCAAATCTGGGTCCCCGCCTTTGATAAGATCACGCGGGAGTGCCTATCCACCTTCTACAGCAACATCCACCAGCCAGACGAGGAGCCTTACTACTGGTTCACCATTGAAGGGCGACAAGCGTGCCTAAACCTTTAGAGGTTATGCGTCATTTTCGATTTTCCGAACCACGGTACAAAATTCTTAGATGATGCTGACCTCGTTTAGATGGCATGATTTTGGAATGAGATATATGTTCTTCGTAACTATAATTATCTTAAGAAGAAGTTGTTCTCATTCAAAACCCTACCGTTCGTTACCTAGCTATTTTTAGTGCAAACTCACATTTTGCTAGGGAGAACGCAGGTGTAATGGCGCACCATGATATGACACATTTGAATGCAGCTTTTAAATGTGTTCAATTTAATTATCCTGCACTTCTTATCCAGCACATTTACCACCAACAGTCACTTACCAAGGGAAAAAAAATTGTGGCAAAACTTTTACTCACATTGCTATAAAGGAGGGGATACAGATTGATAACACTAGACCTATTGTAGTTCCTACTTTGATTGACCCTCGCTCTTTAGTTTATGCTGGCTATTTGAAGATTAACCCTGCCAACTGTGACACCGCCATTTTCGTATATTTTTTCGAGTGACAAAGGCGACGAGGGACTCGTTGCCTTGCCTTTTCCACATGGTTTTTTTGCAGGGCACGGGAGCATAGATAGACTGCAAGCAGTACCAGGTAGCTCGCCAAGAGGCAGGACTAGAGCCTCTTGATCCAGTTGAAGAAGGAAGATGGGAGCACTATGCTACCCAAGAGGAGCACCGGCAGCAATAAGGAGGCGGATGGGGCAAATGGGGTTACCAAGCACCGCCACCTCCGCAACAAGCACAAGTTAATTTCGTTGACCCCACAGAGTACAATGAGCTCGTGTGACGAATGGGCGAAGTTGAGCAAGCACTCCAGGGTGTGAGCACCGACTTCGACTACCTCAACACAAACTTCACCAACTTCATGAACTTGTGGGGACAGAACCCACCAACATATGGCGGCAACTAGTAGCCCAGTTAGGCCAAAAACATAAGCTTGGGGGAGGTGAAATTCCTCCACACCTTTGCATTCATGTTTATTTTCTCTTTTTATTTTTGTTTAGCATGTCTAATTTCAGCACTTGCGTTCTTATTCAAAAACACACACAAAATTAGAGTAGTTTGTTTATTGTTGCTTTTATCAAAAATACATTAAAAAATTAGAGTACCCTTTTTATTGTTCTTTCTCTTATCGAAAAAAAAGTACTTAGAGATTTTGTATATATTTATTTCTATTTGTTTTTGTTTTTGTTTCCACGGAAAAATCTTAGCTCATGTGGGGTAGCAAGAAAAAGAAAATGGAAGATGGAACGAACAAGGCACCAAACTAGCAAGAGGAGGTATGTCATTCTCATTTTTTTACCTCTTGCAAGGTTAAGTACGATGACATTATTATTTGTTTGGTTGCACCTAGAACTTGTTCCTCGTCTAGTTTGTTAGTTCTAAGATTTTTTCCTTCAATGCTACTCTCACTATTTTAACTTGATAAACGATGCACTATCTTAAGTTTATAAAAATTTATTGATCATCTTTTATGAATGAGCTAAAGAGAAAGAAAGAAATATTGCTCATCGTTGTTGAAGTATGACTTTGATTTATCCTCTACACTATGATATTGAAATGTTAAATTGTTATTGTTAAACTGGTACTAAGTACTTGTGAACTGCTTGGTGTTACTATATAAAAAGTCAACTTCAACCATTAAATTTATTGAGAGCCCATGAGTACGCATCTTAATTTTGACTAAAACCACTACTCCGTTGACCAATGAGCAATGTAACATGAGTGATGGTGATGACTGTTCCTCTAGCCAACGAATGATCTACGCGGGGGAAATCCTAGATATCGGCAATGAGCAGAGGGGATCTTGTAATAGAAACTTTATAATTTTCCACCTCAACTCCTGCTCTCACATCTCGGTTATTAGTGGCAAGATGATTTTAGTTCTCCACCACTACATCATGCAATATAATTGGTCTAACAATATTTATTATTTTAACACCAAGCACTGTTTACTTGCTTCACTCTGATAACCAGTTAGAAGGGCAATGAAATCAAAATTTTAAACTTTAAAGTGGAGGGTAGAACTAAAAGTATGTACTTTGCCTCGAAGTTTTAACAAGAAGAATTATTCATGCATGAAAAATGTTTTTTACTCTCACTAAGTAGAGGAGATTTTGATTGTACCTCGCGGCCTGTTAAAATCTTGAAACTATTACTGCAAGAAATTTTATTTTAGTTAATGAATTATTGAGCAGTTAAGAAGCGAGCATTTAGGATGCAGCCAAGCAAATTCTATTATCATTTTATCTAAAATTGCAGGAACTATGAAGAAGGGAAATGGCATATTACCTTGAGTTATTTTGAGTTTCTTGTTAGATCCACATTCCTTTTTGTTTCCTTTGTTTGATTACTCGGGGCGAGTAAAGTTTAAGCTTGGGGGAGTTGATGGCTCTATTTTGGTGTTATTTTCTCTAGCCATCCCCTCTTGTTTATTGAATATTTATATTGTTTTCACTCCTACACTAACACAAACATTTCTATGTTTGGAGATGTTTCTTTTCTTCATGGAGATTTTAGGAACACCACTAAGAAGGAAGGAAATGGTTCATATTAATGATAATTGGAGGAAAACAAGCAATTCTGTTAAAAGGAAATTCAGAAATAAATCACAGAAGCTTTTAATGATACTGCTATGGTCACTGCCGACCGTACCACTCACCACTGCCTCCACCACATAAAAAGGAACAACTTTCGTGAAGACGCTAGGGACGAAAAACATACCCAGCCGCCGCCAGAAGACTTAGAAGGGAGAAGAAGGAGATCCGGGGAGGAGAAGCCCTGCATGATCCTGTCGGAGATCATTCTCTTCAACACCATACACCACACCATCCATTCCACCATCCCATAGAGAGATTGAGATCATCTTTGTGATAAGATTACGGTTTGAGAACTCTCATTCAGATTGAATTCCTGGTTTTGTGTCTGTTGATTCAAGAATTATTGTGGCTTGCTACGGTGATATAGAGATGAACTTTTCACCTTCAATTATTGAGTTCATGTTGGACGTATATCTCATGTGCGAGTAGACTCTGTGAGGCGTGGGAGGTGAAGGGAATTGGTGATATGTGTTTGCGCTAACTTATTGCATCTTATTTGTGAGAGTCTTTTCATTATTGTTTATAGGACTATGTTTTATGGTGTGTGTAATTCCTGTTATCTAGTACCTAGGTAACATGATGCTAGTAAGTGACAAGTGAAGATATTAACTAAACGTGAAGATAGCAAGAGGATCACGAGAAGCCACTAAACTTAATGCATTGGTCTAACCTATTGGTTTCAAATAGCTTAACTAACCATGGAAATGGAATAGGGATGCAGTACAATAGTGATAAACATATCCATGCATGGGGATCTTTAACTATTCAAGGGTGACTTTCCTACCGACTATTCAACAGAAGAGAATATGTATCACATGCCTGCTACCTCCGTCAAGCATATTCACAAAACCATGAACCAAAAATGTCTCTGCGCCTACTCCATCCATAAGCAATACAACACCACTTTACAATATTTATTTCTTTCTCTTATTTATTTCAAGTAAGTTATTTCGTTTTTATTTCTGTACAACTCATCCTCTGTTTTCTGTAGGTTTAAACAAATTAATATTTCTGTGAGTCAATTCACATAAGTCTAACACCTTGTGTGCGATAAAGGCAATCTTAAAAACTTTTACCAGATCAACTCTTCGTGGGAATAATATAAATCGAGAGATCATACTTCCAAGAAATTAACGAACCTGTACACTTGCAGGCTGATGGAGGCTGATGCTCGTTGGGAGCCCCCAAGTGTAGGGTGTGAAGAGTGCAGCGACAAGTTTTCTCTCAGAAAGAAAACAAGGTTGAATCGACCAGTAGGAGAAAGAAATCACTTCCGAAGGTTGATGCAGCTGATGTTGGCAGAGCGCACTACCGGTTCAGCAGCAAAGTGGAATCTACACAACACAATCAAATTACTTCGCCCCAACGAAGCAGTGAGGTTGTCAATCTCACCGGTTTTGCTGAAACAAAGGATTAGACGTATTGTGTGGAAAGTAGTACTTGAACTGGTACTAAGTACTTGTGAACTGCTTGGTGTTACTATATGAAAAGTCAACTTCAACCATTAAATTCATTGAGAGCTCGTGAGTACGCATCTTAATTTTGACTAAAACCACTACTCCGTTGACCAATGAGCAATATAACATGAGTGATGGTGTTGACTGTTCCTCTATCCAATGAATGATCTACCCGGGGGAAATCCTAGATATCGGCAATGAGCAGAGGGGATCTTGTAACAGAAACTTAATAATTTTTCACCTCAACTCCTGCTCTCACATCTCGGTTATGAGTGGCAAGATGATTTTAGTTCTCCACCACTACATCATGCAATATAATTGGTCTAACAATATTTATTATTTTAACACCAAGCACTGATTACTTGCTTCACTCTGATAACCAGTTAGCAAGGCAATGAAATCAAAATTTTAAACTTTAAAAGTGGAGGATAGAACTAAAAGTATGTACTTTGCCTCGAAGTTTTAACAAGAAGAATTATTCATGCATGAAAAATGTTTTTTACTCTCACTAAGTAGAGGAGATTTTGATTGTACCTCGCAGCCTGTTAAAATCTTGAAACTATTATTGCAAGAAATGTTATTTCAGTTAACGAATTATTGAGCGGTTAAGAAGCGAGCGTTTAGGATGCAGCCAAGAAAATTCTATTATCATTTTATCTAAAATTGCAGGAACTATGAAGAAGGGAAATGGCATATTACCTTGAGTTATTTTGAGTTTCTTGTTAGATCCACCTTCCTTTTTGTTTCCTTTGTTGGATTACTCGGGGCGAGTAAAAGTTTAAGCTTGGGGAGTTGATGGCTCTATTTTGGTGTTAATTTCTCTAGCCACCCCCTCTTGTTTGTTGAATATTTATATTGTTTAACACAAATATTGCTATGTTTGGAGATGTTTCTTTTCTTCATGGAGATTTCAGGAACACCACTAAGAAGGAAATGGTTCATATTAATGATAATTGGAGGAAAACAAGCAATTCTGTAAAAAAGGAAATTCAGAAATAAATCACAGAAGCTTTTAACGATATTGGTATGGTCACTGTCGACCGTGCCACTCACCACTGCCTCCACGACATCAAAAGAAAACAACTTTCGTGAAGAGGCTAGGGACGAAAAACATACACAGCCGCCGCCAGAAGACTTAGAAGGGAGAAGAAGGAGATCCGGGGAGGAGAAGCCCTGCATGATCCTGTCGGAGATCATTCTCTTCAACACCATACACCACACCATCCATTCCACCATCCCATAGAGAGATTGAGATCATCTTTGTGATAAGATCATGGTTTGAGAACTCTCATTTAGATTGAATTCCTGGTTTTGTGTTTGTGCTAACTTATTGCATCTTATTTGTGAGAGTATTTTCAATATTGTTTATAGGACTATGTGTTTATGGTGTGTGTAATGCCCGTTATCTAGTAGCTAGGTAACATGATGCTAGTAAGTGACAAGTGAAGATATTAACTAAAAGTGAAGATAGCAAGAGGATCACGAGAAGCCACTAAACTTAATGCATTGGTCTAACCTATTGGTTTCAAATAGCTTAACTGACCATGGAAATGGAATAGGGATGTCGTACAATAGTGATAAACATATCCATGCATGGGGATCTTTAACTATTCAAGGGTGACTTTCCTACCGACCATTCAATAGAAGAGAATATGTATCACATACCTGCTACCTCCGTCCAGCATATTCACAAAACCATGAACCAAAAATGTCTCTGCGCCTACTCCATCCATAAGCAATACAACACCACTTTACAATATTTATTTATTTCTCTTATTTATTTCTAGTAAGTTATTCCGTTTTTATTTCTGTACAACTCATCCTCTGTTTTCTGTAGGTTTAAACAAATTAATATTTCCGTGAGTCAATTCACATAAGTCTAACACCTTGTGTGCGATAAAGGCAACCTTAAAAACTTTTACCAGATCAACTCTTCATGGGAATGATATAAATCGAGAGATCATACTTCCAAGAAATTATACTTTAACGAACCTGTGCACTTGCAGGCTGATGGAGGCTGATGCTCGTTGGGAGCCCCCAAGTGTACGGTGTGAAGAGTGCAGCAACAAGTTTTCTCTCAGAAAGAAACCAAGGTTGAATCGACCAGTAGGAGAAAGAAATCACTTCTGAAGGTTGATGCAGCTGATGTTGGCAGAGAGCACTACAGGTTCAACAACAAAGTGGAATCTACACAACACAATCAAATTACTTCGCCCCAACGAAGCAGTGAGATTGTCAATCTCACCGGTTTTGCTGAAACAAAGGATTAGACGTATAGTGTGGAAAGTAGTACTTGTTTGCAGTAAATGAAAGAGAACAATAACTGCAGTAGGAAAAAGTGGTTGTAGTGGTTGTATTCCAGTGTAAAGGAATGAACCAGTGTCCACAGTTCACTAGAGGTGTCTCTCCAAAACAGATAGATAACATGCTAGGTAAACAGATTACAGCTAGGCAATTGACAAATATAAAGGCTGCACCGTAGTGCATATGCATGACATGATGATTAGAATGTGATTCATGCGGTCATTACGACAAGATACATAGACTATTATCCAGCTGCATCTATGACTAATAACCCACCCTCAGAGTGTCATCCGAGCAAACTTTGGGTATTAATTTGCAAGCAACAGATAATTGCATTAAGCAAATTGTGTAATGTAAACAATAAAATTATCCTTAGACAAAGCATTGTTGTTTTCTCCCAAATGGCAACAGCACATCCCCCACCCAATACGTTTATATCACTCGAGCGTGAGTGAAAGGAGGCATGAACCCAGTATCTACCATAAATACTCCCTCTTGGAGTTACAAGCATCAACTTGGCCATATCATCTACTAGTAACGGAGAGCATGCAAGATCATAAATAACATACACGTGAAAGAACATGGTAGATTGATAATCACTGGACATAGCATTCAATATTCATCAAAACCCAACAAACACAACATGTAGCATTACAATAAGATGATCTTGATCATGTTAGGCAGTGCAGAAGATCTAAACATGAGGCATAAAGAGGAGAGAACAACCATCTAGCTACTGCTATGGACCCGTAGTCCAGGGATGAACTACTCCCGCATCACTCCGGAGGCAGGCGTGGTGATGAAGAGCCCTCCGGTGATGATTCCCCCTCCCGGCTGGGTGCTGGGGAGAGCTCTAGAACCCTCCAAACCAGGGTTGATGATGACGGCGGCTACGGACCTTTTTGGTGGAAAAGGCTCGGGTCTTTAGGGTTAACCCGTGGAGGAGCTTAAATAGGCGAGAGGGCAAAGTCAGTCCCTGGCCAGGGAGGGCACACAACCTCCAGGCGCGACCAGGGGACGCGCTGCCCTATGGTGTGGGAACCCTGAGGCCCCCCTCCGGGTCTCCTCCGGACTCCGTGTACGTTACGACTTTCTAAGACTCTGGGATTTTGTTTTGTCCAATTCCGAGATATTTCCAGAACAACTTTTCTGAAACCAAAGACAGCAAAAAACAGAAACTGGCTCTATGGAATCTTGTCAATAGGTTAGTCCCAGAAAATCCATAAAAATGATATAAAGTGTATAAGAAACATGTAGCATAAGGTATGAAAATAACACGGAACATCCAAAATTATGGATAGGTTTGAGACGTATCAAGCATCCCCAAGCTTAGTTCCTACTCCTCCTCGAGTAGGTAAACGATAAAAACAAATAATTTCTACGGTGACATGCTACTGACATAAACTTGATCATCACAATATAAAGCATGTAAACTAGGATCAAATGAATAAAGGTTGTGGTTTATAGCTGATATCAAATAGAGTAATGTATAAACCATTAGGAAGAACAAAGTAAAACTTTTCAATGAATCAATACTAAAAGACAATCCACTGTGCAAAGTATATTAGAGATGATTTAAGCTTCAAGAACAACAATATAATCATCCTAAGAATCAAACTCTCACAACAACTCATGTTAGTATCAAGTCAAGTGACAACAATATTCATGTATGAAAATCAATAAACTATTTGTGCACTCAAAACAAGCAAGCGTTTTGTATTGGTTCCTGGCACCAGGATATGATGGCTAAAATAACATTATGGTGGGGGGGGGGGGGTTGGTAGTTCAATGGAAGAAAGTCTCACACACCTGAAAGTGATCATTAGACAAGAGGAAGTCTTATAATCGAAGCTATGGAAGGAGTAGTGATTGCCACACAATGGATGCACATAGAGTTATAAGTGTATGAAAACTCTCCAATGGAACTAGTGGGGGTGCATCCAACTTGATTGCTCACGAAGACCTAGAGAACTTTTGAGGAGGCTCGTCATTGGAATATACAAGCCAAGTTCTATAATGTAAGTTCCCCACATAGTTATGCAAGTCATGAAATGAAAACTGTCTACAAACTGAAGTATTGGTGCTAACTAAGCACAAGTGTGGAATAAATGATAGTAATGCTACCCCCTCTCTCTTTATTATCTCTCTTTGGCCCTCTTTTTTTTGGGCTTTTTCTCTTTTCTTCTTTTTTTATATAACTTCACTGGTAGGGGAAACACTCTATTTACAATGAATCGTCACACTTTTAATACTCATAACTGAAACTGAAATATCTCTGAAGTATAAAACTAAATGCTCATGCCAGTGTAGCAGTATGCAAAGTAACAGTGAAACATGTAACAAGTAACATAATAAAGATGGATGTTGTATGGCAATATATCTCGGAATGGCTATGGAAATGCCATGATAGGTAGGTATGGTGGCTGTTTTGAGGAAGATATTTTGGGCTTATGTGTACGAGAACAAAGTCCTCCCACAAGGTTTGGATGCACTAGCGAAGTTTGCACCAACTCTCAATGTGAGAATGGGCAATGCAAAGTACTGAAGAGGCTAGCAAATATGGATGGTGGAAGTGCCAGAAAACCGCAACTTAGAACTCACAAGTTAAAAGATTACAACTAGAAATATGATCATACATGGAATAATGAAAATCACTCGAAGAGGGTCCGTGGCAGTGACAAGTCATTGTTGGCTACCCCGACCGTAGCGCGTAATGCAAAGCCATTACAATTGTTATTAGCAGAGGAAGTCATATACCATTATACTATCAATTGGTTATGCGAGTGTGACACAGTTTTAAGCTTTTAGACCAACCATTAATTGTTTTTACCTTACTAAACCAGAAGGTTTAACGCTAAGCACATTAATATCTCAAAACAACAGCAAATAATCAAGTGAAACAGTTCAATGATCTACAAGAGTATGCAAGTCTTTTCCAACATACCATCTACCACATGTAGCATTTTCTATTTCCACCAAACACCAAACAATATATATTTCAACACAAAATCTCCAACTTATATAGCAATGAAACAAGAGAGTACTAACATAACTCTACTATAACTAACAGCTCTGAATAAGAGATGCATGAAAAACATGAGCTAAAAGGATCTGCAGCAGCTAGAAGAAAAACTAAGAATACGAGCATGGAAGAAAACGAGTATTCATATGAAAAGTGGAGCGTGTCTCTCTCCCACACAAGAATGATGGGTTCCAAAAATATTTATTGCAGCAAGGAAAACAAAAGAAAAAAAACAAAAAGAAAAACAGACGCTCCAAGTATGGTACATATGATGTGACCGAATAAAAATATAGTTTCACTAGAAGTGACCTGATAAATTGTTGATGAAGAAAGGGATGCCTTGGGAATCCACAAGCTTAGATGATTGAGTCTTCTTGGAATTTGCTGAGATGAACCACATGGGAATCCCCAAGCTTTGGCTTTTCAATCTTCTTGATCACATCATATCACCCTCTTCTCTTGACCCTTGAAAACTTCCTTCACACCAAACTCAATGTAATTCTCATTGGAGAGTTAGTGCACCAATCAAAAATTCACATGTTCTCCTTGGACACAAGAATTATCAATACTTTTTAAACATTAGCTACAACCACTGATGTTTTGTGGAGCTAAGAAATCCACTAAACGTAGTAAAAGAGAGAATGCAAGTAAAAAAGGCAGAATGTGTCAAAATCAGAACAGTCTGTAATGCCAAATTTTTTGGGGGCACTTACGTTGTGCAAATCGAAAAACGCAAAGCTATAAAAAGTTTCGAAATTAGCTGAGCAACAAGCACAAAAATTTGCAGGTCATTTTGATCTTTCTGTCAATTTTCACGAATTTAATGGTGGACAGCAAAAATCTGTTTCCTACGTAGAAATCCAAATCTAACCTCAATTTTCACTAGAGACTTTACTTGGCATAACAAATGCGATAAAATAAAGATACAATGGAGTTTCTAAAGAAGTAAACAACACCTTGACTCAAAGAAAACCGAGAAAAACAAAGCAAACACAAAACCATGCGTTATCTCCCAAGAAGTGCTTTTCTTTAACGCCTTTTAGCTAGTTCGAGAAAACTAGAATCAAGTATTTTCAAGTGAAGAAGCATCCAAAACATAACCACGGGCCTTAAGTTTACCTTTCTTACCTTTGTTCTTACTTCTAGGGAACTGATGATTGAAGTCCAGTTTGGAGGTGAAATTCATGGTACCTTTCCCTACATAAATAGTTGCTCCCAAGAGCTTTAGAAGAGATCTTCCAAGAGTAATTTGGCCTCCTCCTACACATTCAATAACAAGATAATCACTGGATATCGTGCTCCCTAGGATTTTTGTAAACACTCCCCCAACTATCCCAACGGGAAATATAATGGTGTTATTAGTGAGAGGTATTTCTTCTCCTCCCTCGGGAAGTCCCCAAAGACTCAAAGATTCATAAATCTCTTTAGGCATAAGACAAAATTCAGACATAATATCACAACGAGCATGATAATTCTCACCATTTATAGTAACTTTTACAGTAGGGATCATATTTAAGGCTTCAAAATTAATTGGGACACAATCAAAATGTTGACGAATCTGATTATAACCTTCTTTTAAGCAAGATACATGTGTCTCAAGAGTGTTTAATCTAGCATAAATGCTTGCAAGAGCTATATCAGTTTTACTAGGTGAGCTATAGGTGGCAGTCAATTTTTTTATGGAATTAAAAGCTCGATCCCCATCATATTGAAGGAAATCTCCTCCTACTACCATATCCAAAGCATACCTATAGCAAAGAACAATACCAAAGTAAAAGCTATGAAGAAACAGGCTTAGAGTCATTTTAGGTTCAGTTTTACAATAACAATCAAAAACTCTAGACCAGGCTTCTTTAAAACTCCCATCACCCCCTTGTTCTAAAGTGATGATCATTTCCTCAAGTGACATGGCAAAGGGACAGTAATAGACATAAAAGCAACTTTAAATAAGAACTAATTTTTTATTTTTTTATATAAAGAAACAAACAAAACAAAAGAAAAAAATAAGCAAAACAAAAACAAAGTAAAGAGATTGGAAGTGAGAGACTCCCCTTGCAGAAATCCTCTTTCTCCCCGGCAACGGTGCTAGAAAAATTGATGGAGGCTGATGCTCGTTGGGAGACCCCAAGTGTAGGGTGTGACGAGTGTAGCGACAAGTTTTCCCTCAGAAAGAAACCAAGGTTGAATCGACCAGTAGGAGAAAGAAATCACTTCCGAAGGTTGATGCAGCTGATGTTGGCAGGGCGCACTACCGGTTCAGCAGCAACATGGAATCTACACAACACAATCAAATTACTTTGCCCCCAACGAAGCAGTGACGTTCTCAATCTCACCGGTTTTGCTGAGACAAAGGATTAGACGTATAGTGTGGAAAGTAGTACTTGTTTGTAGTAAATGAAAGAGAACAACAATTTTAGTAGGAAAACAATGGTTGTAGTGGTTGTATATCTGCTTAAAGAAATGGACCGGGGTCCACAGTTCACTAGAGGTGTCTCTCCAAAACAGATATATAACATGTTGGGTAAACAAATTACAGATGGACAATTGACAGATATAAAGGCTGCACCGTAGTACATATGCATGACATGATGATTACTATGTGATTCATGCAGGAATTACAACAAGATACATAAATCGTTATCCAACTGCATCTATGACTAATAATCCACCCTCAGAGTGTCATCCGAGCAAACTTTGGGTATTAAGTTGCAAGCAACATATAATTTCATTAAGGAAAGGGTGTAATGTAAACAATAAAATTATCCTTAGACAAAGCATTGTTGTTTCCTCCCTAATGGCAACAATACATCCCCCTCCCGTTACATTTCTGTCACTCGAGCGTGAGTGAAAGGGAGGCATGAACCCACTATCGAGCATAAATTCTCCCTCTTGGAGTTACAAGCATCAACTTGGCCAGAGCATCTACTAGTAACGGAGACCATGCCAGATCATAAATAACATACAAATTAAAGAAATGATAGATTGGTAATCACTGGACGTAGCATTCAATATTCTTCAGATCCCAGCACACACAACATGTAGCATTACAATAAGATAATCTTGATCATGTTAGGCAGCTCACAAGATCTAAACATGAGGCATAAAGAAGAGAGAACAACCATCTAGCTACGGCTATGGACCCGTGGTCTAGGGATGAACTACTCACGCATCACTCTGGAGGCAGGCATGGTGATTAAGAGCCCTCCGGTGATGATTCCCCATCCCGGCAGGGTGCCGGGGAGAGCTCGAGAACCCTCCCGGACTAGGGTTGATGATGACGGAGGCTACGGATCTTTTTGGTGGAAAAGGCCCGGGTCTTTAGGGTTAACCCGTGGAGGATCTTAAATAGGCGAGAGGGAAATGTCGGTGGGTGGCCAGGGGGCCCACACCACCTCCAGGCGCGGATAGGAGGGGCGTGTCGCCCTATGGTGTGTGGCCCCTGAGGCCCCCCTTCGGGTCTCCTCCGGACTCCGTGTATGTGATGACTTTCTAAGACCGTGAGATTTTGTTTCGTCCAATTCTGAGAATATTTCCAGAACAAGTTTTCTGAAACCAAAAACAGCAGAAAACAAGAACTGGCTCTGTGGTATCTTGTCAATAGGTTAGTCCCAGAAAATCCATAAAAATGACATAAAGTGTATAAGAAATATGTAGCATAAAGCATGAAAATAACATGGAACATGAGAAATTATGGATACGTTTGAGACATATTACAGGCATCAAGCTATTTTCTGGCGCCATTTTTTGGGATCTAAGCGTCAAAGTTTTTGTCTTTTGATATATTGCATGTTTGATTTGTTTACATGTTTTCTGTTGAAGATAGGGGAGCAACCTGTTCGCATAAGAACTATCTACCATACTATCCAGCCAGGTACCCGAGGGAAGCTATTCCAATACTTATTGTTAATATGAAAAAAATTCCTAAACATAGACATAACAAATTTATGTGATAACATGGTGATTACACTAAATATGGAAAAGACTCTGAGAGACTATAGTGTTCCATCAAGGAGCTATATAAGAAATCCTATCATTAATCTATACTCTCGTTACCTAGCTTATAATATCGTTCCACCTATTATTATGCATGGCATGCAAAACACTTTTTCAGGAGAAGAAGGCCAAGATCCAGGATTCCACTTGAGTGAATTGGATAATTACTGTGATACATTAAAACTAAAAGGATTGACCAAAGATTTTTTTTTCTAAATATATTTAATTTTTTTGGCAGGAAGATCGAAGGAATGGTTTAAATCACTCCCTCAGAAGTCTATTATGGACTGGAATGAATTGGTCAGAAATTTCATCCTTAAATTTTCTTCGAGCTCTAAAAGAATGGAAGTGGTGCAAGAGGTTTTGAATTTTCTGAAGAACAAAATGAACAATTTGTTCAAGCCACTAAAAGACATTATAGCCTTGTAAAAAGAAACTTTTTTCGAGGAATTAGTGAAGAAACTTTATATCATATCATCTATTATGGATTGAACGAAAAATCTAAAAAATACCTTGATTTGTAGCACCGGAGGCTGTTATGCAACTATCCAAGAAGGAAGGAGGAAAACTCCTTGAAGACATGGTCACTAACGCACACCAATGGCATCCTAGTGAAACATATGAATCCTATGACACTAATTTTCTAGAAGAGAGCGCCCAAGGGAGGTGCCAATATGTGCTAAACGATGAACTGAAGAAGCAATTCGATGAAACTATGAAGGTAAATAGTATCCCATCAGATAAGCTAAAAGGTAAATAAATAGAAACTCTTAAGATATGTGAGAATGAGGACGGAATTCATAAAGCTTTTCATTCCCTTAGATATAAGCAAACCAAAATAAATTAAGAATTGGTAAACCATGTTAAGTATCATGAAAAGGTAATAGAACAAATGTCAAAAGAACTAGAGGATATGTGACACACTGCTAAACAATTAAATAAACATGCATGCATGATTAGTGTCCAATGTGAGAAAATAGCTAAAACTCAGTCTCTCATACTTGAACAAGATTTCCCTTTGAGTTTTGTATTAGCTAATGTTGCCACGAGACATAATACAATAACATAGGGATCAAAAGGCCAGACTGGTACGAGAAGGATCAAGAAAGAAAGAAGCAAGGTGAAGAAGAAATGAGAAGGGGAGATAAAGATCTCATAGATCCTCAAGATATTGAAAAGTTGAATGAAGAACGTCAAGGAGAACAACCACCAGAAGAGGGTAATGAAAAATCACAATATCCATTTGATTCTGACAATGATAGTGAAAACAAAGGAGAGGAAGAACAAAATGTTGAATAAGAAGGAGACAATGCTAAGGTAACAATTAAAAGGGAAATTTTAAGGAGAAAACCAAGGCAGTAAGTAAACCAGACCCTCCACACAACGTTCATGATAAACCAAAGAAAACTCTTCCTTTCCCACATAGGAAGAAAGATATGAGTGATGAGGACCTATACAAATCATTTGTTGATTCTCTCAATAAACTAACCTTTGAAGTACCTATTCTTAAAGCTATGCAGGTTCCCGCTTATAAAAAAAATCTTGAGAGATATTCTCGATAGAAAAAAGAGTCGTTCCTCTAATTGAAACTATGGCTTTAAAAGAGAGTTGCCCAATGGGGGCTCAATACCCAAAGAAGAAATAAGATCCAGTACACCCATTATAGCTTGTCATATAGGAGTAATATAAATTTGTAATGCACTCTGCGATATAGGAGCGGGTGTATGTGTTATACCACTATCTTTATGTAAAAGGTTAAATTTGGGAGACTATTCTCCAACTTCTATAACTTTGCAAATGGTAGATAAGACAAGGAAGCAACCAATAGGAGTGATCGAGGATGTTCCAATTATAATTGATGAACATATTATGCCTATGCCCACTGATTTTATTATAGTAGATATTCCTGAGGATGATAAACTATCTATCATACTAGGAATGCCACTTTTAAGCACCGCAGGAGCTTCCATTGACTGTGTAAACGGGAATATAGCATTCAATGTTTATGACAAAGAGATCGTTCGATACTTCCCAAAGAAAGGTAAAAAGGAGATAAATATATCACACCAGCATGAAGAACAAACTCAGGAAATGCTCTCGTAGAAGAGCAACCAAAGGTAAAAATTAAGAATTGATTTCAAAAGAGAGGGTTGCCCAATTAAAAAAGATAAAAAAGGTAAACCCTTTATGGGAGGCAACCCATCACAAAAAAATTATGTTCATATTATATATGAATTTTAATCTTGGATGTGAGGAATTGAAACTTATTTTTTTGAGTGAGTAAGACTAAGAGAAGAAGAAATAAGCAAAAAGATCATAAGAAAAACATTTAACGAGGTACAGTACAGTGAGCACTCACCGTACTGATCGGCGTACTAACGACTTATGTTCTATTATTTTATTTTATTTTCGGAGATCCCGACGCGCACATTTTTTCGGATGTGATACAGTGAATTATCACCGTACCAATGACTGTATCACAGAACCATCTTCAAGGTTTTGATACGTTGCAAACGTATCTATATTTTTTATGCTTCATGCTTGTTTTCTACCCAATACATTTTGTTTGCCACATGTTTTCTATTGTTTTTCTTCATTTTCCGGATGTTTTCACACACTAACCTATTAAAAAGATGCCCTAGGCTAGTTGCTGTTTTCTGTTGTTTATCTATTTCAGAAAAGTTCTTAAGGAAATATTCTCAGAAATGGCTAAAAATCCACGAAGATTGTTTTTTTACTTGAACCACCAGGCGCCTGCCAGGCGGGCCCCCCTCCTAGGTCGCGCCTGGTGGGCCCCTTAGGGCCCTGGCCACCGCCTCTCATCCCCCCTTCGCCTATAAATTTTCTTTTACCCTAAAAATCACGGGGAGGAGTTATTTTCCATGAAACATACAGAGAGGCATTGTCACCTCGAAAGTCCAATCTAGGGCTTCTGGAGTCTTGCTCCGGCACCCTGTCGGGGATCGTCACCGGAGGCCTCTACATCGCCATGATCGCCTCCGGACAGATGCACGAGTAGTTCATCTCGGGACTACGGGTCCATAGTAGTAGCTAGATAATTGTTCGCTCCCCTATACCTTCATGTTTAGAGTCTTGTGAGCTGCCTCACATGATCGAGACCACTGTTATGTAATTGTGAATGTTGTGTTTGCTGGGATCCGATGAACCATGAGATTATGATTATTTTGTTCATGTCAATCTGAGATGTTTCACTTATATTTATAGAGAGTTTTAATCTTGTCTTGCAATGCTCTCTGGTGTTTATGATTACCTTGGCCACATAGTTTTTCATCTCCAATGGAGGATTTATATGCTAGATAGTGGGTTCATGCCTCCTTGTTGCCTGCGCTCGAGTGACAGAAACATGCGGGGGGATGTGTTGTTTATACTAGGGATAAAACAATGGTGCTCATGTATACGGATGAGAACCACAACTTACATTACGTATTGATCTTAATACATCTGTCTGTTGCACACATAGCAACCACTTCATTGCTGCAACTTAATACCAAAGGATTTGCTGGATAGCTTTCTTGAGGTGGATATTTAGATATGGATGCATGCTGGATAGTGGTCCATATGCCTTAACATAATGCCTACAATGTTAGAACTCGTGAACTTTATCTTGCCATAATAGTATTGTTATATGTTCGTGATTTGTCAATTTCCCAGTTGTAATTTGTTCACCCAGCATGTCTGTTTTCTTTGGAGAAACGCCACTAGTGAAACTATGGCCTCGGGTCCTATTTTCTTCATACCGCAAACATTCTTTTAAGCACTTTCATAATTGTTTCCTTGCTGTTCCATGTTTACTCTTATTATTTTCCAAGACTCTATACGTTTAATTCTTCCGTTTTCAGCAAGACCAGAAGATTGACAACCTTCCGGAAAGTTGGGGCAAGAGAAAGTTTCTGTTTGTGTGCAGGTTCCACGCTCCCGTCAACTACACGTCAGTACTTTTCTGGCGCTATTGATAAAGCAACCTTCTTCAAGACTATGAAGTCCTACTGGTTCGATAATTCTGGTTCTTTACTAGGGGAAAACTTACTCTCGACTGTATCATACCTTCCGCTTGGAGTCTCCCAACGAACGTGTGATCACGTCCTCATCAAGTACTTTTTCTAGCGCCATTGCCGGGGATTTTGAAGTCATCATCAGCAAGAAGTCTCCCGTCAACTCTACCAGCAAACTTTCTCTCGCGCCGTTGCCGGGGACTTCTAGCTTGCTGCAAGGGGAGTCTCACACTTACACTCTCTTTCTTTTGTTTTGTTATTGCTTAGTTTACTTTTTTTAGTCTTGTTCTCTTTTTATCAATGATACAACCAAGCTTTGTGACTTTACTAGTACCAATAATAATGATTTCATATGCACACCAATTGCTCCACCTGCTGCTACAGCAGACTCTTATGAAACTAAACCTGCTTTGTTGAATCTTGTCATGAAACATCAATTTTCTGGTATTGGAGAAGATGTTGCCTCTCATTTAAATAACTTTGTTGAGTTATGTGACATGCAACAATATAAATAGGTAGATGGTGATATCGTGGAATTAATATTGTTACCTTTCTCTTAGGAAGAGCTAAGGAATGGTTATTGTCTTTGCCTAAAAATAACATTCATTCTTGGACTAAATGCAAAAATGCTTTTATTGGGAAGTATTATCCACCTAAAAAAATCATACAATTGAGGAGTAACATTGTGAACTTTAAACAGAATGATAATTAACATGTTTCTCAAGCTTGGAAAATAATGAAAACTATGGTAAATAATTGTCCTACGCACGGATTAACTACGTGGATGGTTGTCCAAACTTTTTATGCAGGACTAAATTTTTCTTCAAGAAATTTATTGGATTCATCTGCAGAAGGAACCTTTATGAACCTCTCATTAGGTGCAATAAACAAGTTATTGGATGATTTTATTACAAACTATTCTCAATGTCACACAGAAAGGGCTCCAACAGGTAAAAAAGATAAATTATGTTGAGGAGGTCTCTTCTTGGGTTGATAAAATTTATATGCTTGCTTATTTGATTCCTAAACAAGTTCCCATGGGTCATAATAATGTTCCTTTAAAATCTCTGGTTGCTACTGAAAATGATCAAGTTGATGTAAATATTATTGCTAGAAATAATTTCAACAACAATGCTTACAGAAATAATTTTGGTGGTAACAACTATAGGCCATATCCTCCTAGTAATGGTAATTAGTATGATAATTCTTGTGGAAATTCTTATAAGAATCCTAAAATTTCCACCTCTAATCTATAAAACATGCTCAAAATTTTTATTTCTCCACAAGTTGTTTTCAATAAAATTGTTGAGGAAAAGTTTGAAAAAATAGATAATCTTGTCTTGAAATTTTGTAGTCGTGCTCATGATGTTGAAATTTTAAAAATTAGGACTACACCTCTTGAGGCCAAGAAAACTGAACCTATAAATTATATACAATTTCAAATAAATTAGAACATGAGAATGTTAGCTCAAATATGTGCTAGAAGAGAAAGAGAAGAAGCTGCTGAAATTTCTGCCAAAAGAGAGCTTGTAAAAATTGCACTATCCAAACTTTTGAAGAACTTAAACCTTCGAGAACACATGAGTATGCTAATGATCCTAAACATGTTAAAGGTCAAACAAAGGGGATTGGAGAGGTCAGGACTTTAGGTAAAAGGAGTCCCCAAGATTTGGAGAGTGTGAATCTTTCTAGTGACAAAATTGTTAAAAGTGGGCTTAATGGTAATAAGAGTTTAGGAGAAAGTCTTTCCACTATATTTGAGGATGATAAACTTGTTTTTATAATTTTAACCTCTCTGATGTTATAAAGTTCCTACAAAAAATGGCCAAAGATCCTAATGCTAGTAAGTTAAATATTGCTTTCACTAAACATATCACTAATTCTCTTATTAAAGCTAGAGAAGAAAGGCTCAAACTTGAAGCATCTATTCCTAGAAAATTACAATATGTTTTGAGCCTACAATTAGAATAAGAGTGAATGATTTTGATTGCAATGCTTTATGTGATCTTGGTGCTAGTTCTTCCATTATGCCAAAAAGTTTATATGATATGCTTGATTTGAAGCCTATGAATGCTAGTATTTTGGGGATCCATCTTATTGATTCCATCGTCAAAAGAACTTTGTGAAGGATTGATGATGTTCTTATTATTTCTAATGGTAATTATGTTCCCATCTATTTTCTTGCTTTTGATATTGAATGCAATGCTTTTTGTCCAATTATTTTGAGAAGACCTTTTCTTCGCACCGTTGGTGCTGTGATTGATATGAAAGATGGTATTATAAACTTTAATTTTCCCCTCAAGAAGGGCATGGAACATTTCTCAATGAAGATAATGAAGTTATCTTTTGAGTCCATTGTGAGGGCTAGCTAAGATTCTATTGATAATACTTGATTCTTGCTCTTTTCCTAGCTAAAAGGCGTTAATGAAAAGTGCTTATGGGAGGCAATCCACTGCGTTTTCCCTTGTTTTATTTATGTTTATTTTGTTTTATTTTTGTTTCTATGAGTATTTGAATTTGTTACCTATGTAACAACCTCTCTTTATCCTTTCTATTTCGTTTTTGTGCCAAGAATAACCTCTATTTGAGAGGAAGTGCAATTTCTGTTTTCTCTCCATATTTTAGCGCCTCGCCAAAAAATTCGTATATCTCAGACAGAGAGTGATAAAATCCTACAAAAAATCAGGAGGTTGCCCCAGGTTGTTACCTAACTTTAATTAGAAGAATACTTTTTTATTTGAGCTTTGGAAGTGCCTCGAACAAATTCATCATTACAGTCTGTTCTATTTTCACAGATTTCAGCCTTTTGATTGCATTTGCTTTTTTATATATTTCTTTTGTGTTATCTTGGGGAGAGGGATTTTAAAATAATGTGTTACAGTAGCTAATGTTTTAAATTGAATGTTTGACTTGTATTCAAACTGAACCAAGTGGATTTATGTATTTTATGCTTTAAACCCGCTAATGAAGATTGTGAGAAGTTTTGTGTGAAGGAAGTTTTCAAGTGTAAGGAGATAAGGATGATATGATAAGATGAAGGATGTACAAATTATCAAGCTTGGGGATTCACATGTAAACCCTAAGAAATATCCAAGAAGTACAAGCGTCAAAACTTGGGGATGCCCAAGGCATCCCTTCTTCATCAACAAAAATATCAGGTCATCTTTCAAGACACTATATTTTTATAGCTTCACACATTGTGTGTTATTCTTGGAGCGTATTTTTATTTTGCTTTCAGTTTTGTGTTTTTTATTGATCTTCATAATTGGTTGGATTCTAGCATTCTTTGTTGAAGAGAGATACGCTTTGTTATTATTGTCTAGAACACTCTAGTTTGCACTCTTATTGCTTTGTGAGTGTTCAGATTTGCTGCTGCTGTTATTAGCTCTTTTTTCTTGTTTATTTTGTTTAGATCTTGTTTGTTTGCTATATTTAGATTTTATTAGCTATCTAGTCTTTATTTTATATTTGTTTAGAGAGTTGTTTCAAGTTTCTTGGTGATTTTTTGGACTGAAAAAATATCATGCATGTGGTAGTGGTATGAGAAGAATCTGCATAATCTTGTAGATCATTAAATTTTTTCACTTGAAGCATTGATGGAGTTTTGAGATATTAATGTGATTAATGGTTAAATTTTCTGGTCTATGAAAGTAAGAAAAAACTTTAGTGGGTTGTCTAAAAGCTTTAAACCGGGACACACTCGAATAATCAGTTGATATCATGGTTCTTTATGACTTCATCGTGGATGGCAACTTTGGTAGATTTTTACTATGCGCTACGGCCAAGGTAGCTAACAATGACTTGTCACTGCCACAGACCCTCTTGGAGTGATATTCATTTTTCCATGCAAGATAATATGATAGTTGCAATACCTTTTAACTTGTCACTGCCACAGACCCTCTTGCCTTTTTTTGGAACTTCCACTAACCATATTTGCTAGCCTCTTCGCTATTGTGCATTGCCCTTTCTCACATTGAGAGTAGATGCATACTTCGCTAGTACATCCAAACCCAGTGGGAGGTCTTCATCATGTTCTCCTACACATAAGCTCATATATCTTCCTCAAAACAACCACCATACTTACCTACCACAACATTTCCATAGGCGTTTCGAGATATATTACCAGGCAACATCCATCTACATTATGTCACTTGATGATATGCTTCATTAGTATATTTAGTTTGATACATAATATAGAGATTTCATTATGACTTAGGAATACTAAAAGTGTGATGATTTGTTGTATATATAATGTTGCCCTTACCGGTGAGGATTTAAAAGAGTCCAAAGAGACAACCAAAAAAGAGTCCAGAGTGGCCACAAGAAAAGATCCCAAAGAGGAAAAATGAGAGAGAATAGAAAAGATCAACACAGGGCACCAAATAAAAGAATGAATATAAAAAGAGAGATGGGTGATCCTTGCAGAGTTGACTTTAAATCCCTAGCAATGGTGCCAAAAATTCTTGCTACAAAATTATGGATGGTGCGTTGGGAACCCCAAGAGGAGGGTGTGATGAGTGCAGCGGTAAGAATTTCCCTCAGTTAAGAACCAAGGTTATCAATCCAGTAGGAGAAAGAGGATCTTCGGAAGGTTGATGCCACTGAAGATGGTGATGGCGCCTAACCGATGTCAGCAACAACGCGGAAACTGCACAGAATACAACCAAAATACTTTGTCCCAACGGTACAGTGAGGTTGTCAATCTCACCGGTCTTGCTGAAAACAAATATTAGACATATAGTGTGGAAAATAATGTATGCTTGCAGTAAGTAAAGAAAGCAGGGAATTGTAGTGGTTTGTCTAACAGTATAGGAAAATGGACCGGGGTTCATAGGTTCACTAGTGGTGTCTCTCCATAAAAGATAGCATGCTGGGTGAACAAATTACAGCTAGGCAATTGACAAATAAAGGTTGCACCACAATGCACATTCATGACATGATGACTACTATGATATTTAGTGCGGGCATTACAACAATATACATAGACCGTAATCCAACTGCATCTATGACTAATAATCCACCCTCAGGTTATCATCCGAACCCCCTTAGGTATTAAGTTGCAAGCAACAGATAATCGCATTAAGCAATGTGTGTAATGTAAGCAATGATTGTACACGCAGGCACTCACACCGCTGTTTTCTCCCTAGTGGCAACAACACATCCTCCCCCGTCACATTTCTATCACTCGAGCACAGGCGAAAAGGAGGCATGAACCCACTATCAAGCATAAATACTCCCTCTTGGAGTCACTAGCAACTACTTGGCCAGAGCAACCACTAGCAACAGAAAACATGCAAGATCAAAAATAACATATGCAATAAAGACTATAATCAACTTGGCATAAGTTCAATATTCATCGGATCCCAGCAAACACAACACATTAAATTACATATAAACAATCTCGATCGTGTTAGGCAGCTCACGGGATCTAAACATGGAGGCATAGGAGGAGAAGACAACCATCTAGCTACTGCTATGGACCCGTAGTCCAAGGATGAACTACTCACGCATCACTCCGGAGGCAGGCATGGTGATGAAGAAGCCTCCGGTGATGATCTCCTCTCCGGCAGGGTGCCGGGAGACAACTTCACAACCCCCCTGATCTAGGGTTGACGACGACGGGGGCTGCGGAAATTTTCGGGGATATTTTATCAGGTATTTAGGGTTTTCCATCGGAGGGGAATAAATAGGCGAAAGGGCAAAGGCGGTGGAGCCCTAGGGGCCCCACACCACCCCCTGGCGCGGCCAAGGGGGGGCGCGCCACCCCATGGTGTGGGCCCCCTGGTGCCCGTCTTCGACTCCTCTTCGGTCTTCTGGATGCTTCCGGGCAAAATAGGAACTTCGGGATTTGTGGGGTCCAATTCCGAGAATATTTCCAGAACAACTTTTCTGAAATAAAAAACACCAGAAAACAGGGAACTGGCACTTGGCATCGTGTTAATAGGTTAGTCCCGGAAAACGTTTAAATATGCTATAAAGAAGGGAGAAAACATGTAGCAATTGGCATAATATCATCATGGAGCATCAGATATTATAAATATGTTGGAGATGTATCAAGCATCCCCAAGCTTAGTTCCTACTCGTCCTCGAGTAGGTAAACGATAAAACACAATAATTTCTGAGGTGACATGCTACTAACATAAACTTGATCATAAAAATGTAAAAGCATATGTAAGCTGAGATCATAGTACTTTTAACACAAACATGATAAATAGAACTTTAATAATAAAGCATAGAATCACTTTGAATCATGAGAAGTACCTAAAATAAAAGGTCATGAATAACAATGCAAAGAAAGATATATGTTTGTTTCAAGTGTAGAGAAAGCACGACAAGGTGGTATTTTGCTAGTCCTTAAGAGTGGGGCAAAACATAAATGTCAGGACACCTTCAAATTTCATGAGGAAGACTAGAGCAAATAATTTAGAACAAACAAAAACACATCATGGATCAATTAATAATGTTTATGGGACAAATGCACATAAAACTCAGAATGGCAAAAATGCTCTCTCAACTGTGCATAAAGTTAGAAGATGGAGACTCAACATAAAAGTAAAAGAAAGGTCCTTCGCAGAGGGAAGCAGGGATCACTCATGTGCTAGAGCTTTTTATTTGATTAAACAGAGGTATTAAAAGTTTGACACTCCTCCCATCCATCTTTCACAAACCATGGCACATACCATGGAGGAGTGTATATATTTTGGGAGATGTATGCTAATGTCAACGAATGGTAAACATAAAATATAGTACGTCACAAGCCAACTAGATTCCACAAGAGCGGCTCCTATATGAAGGACGCAACTGGTATACAAGGTCATACCTCTTTCCCTTTTGTTTACGCAATTATGCTTTGACTGATAAATCAGGGGCAAAAATAGTGAAGAGATTTTGTGTGTATTAATTTGGGGCTGGGCACCCCGCTGCCAGCTCTTCTATCATTTGGATAAGAGAATGAAGCCACTAGTCCAGGGTGTGAAATCCAATAAACAAGTGAGATAAAGATTCTCTATTTACGTCCTCATGAGCAAAAAACAGGAACATAAAGCAGGAGTAATTTTGAAGGTTTTAAAGGTAACGCATGAGCAATTTACTTGGAGTGGAAGTTAAATACCAGATGTAGGTAGGTATGGTGGACACAATGGGAAAATTTTGGTTTTAGGGAGTTGGATGCACGAGTAGAGCTCATACTCAGTACAGGTGGAGGCTAGCAAAAGACTGGGAGCGACAAATCAAGAGAGCATAAGAGCCATAATCATGCATAGCGACATAAACATCATTAATTAAAGCATAAGCGGTATCACATGTTTAAAAACTAAATGATCATAGAGGCTATTAGTGACTGGTTCATAGTCATCAATATGGTGTGAGCATGCGCCAAGTCAACCCAATAAAAAATACAAAAGAGAATACCATAAATTTATGGCTTAATATGACAAGAACAACTCATGAATCTTTCAATGGCACCTTAAACACTCTCATATATGTGAGGCTAATCATGATACTCAATAACCACAAGTCTTTAAAACTAAAATAACATCTAGCATGATACGAAAAAGTTCTAGCCACAGTCTATAGAAGCTTCTACTTCCACCATTAAAAATTCTATTTCAAGCAACAATTTCTTTTCCCAACAAGCACCATACAAGATATCTTTTAACAAAAATACTTTACATGATACATAAAGCAAACATGAGAGTACTCACATAACACTACTAAAACTAACAGCTCTGATAAGATATGCATGCAAAACAGGAGCTACATAAATGCAGCAGCCAGACAAAGATTAAGAATACAAAGTATTCCCATGAAAAAGCGGAGCGTGTCACTCTCCAATAAAAGAATGCTGGGGGTCCAACCAAGCTTATTGCAAAAATAAAAACAATACTGAACGCAAAAAATAAAAGACGCTCCAAGTAAAGCACATAAGATGTGACCGAATACAAATATAGTTTCACTAGAAGTGACCTGGTAATTTGTCGATGAAGAAGGGGATGCCTTGGGAATCCCCAAGCTTAGACGCTTGAGTCTTCTTGGAATTTCCTGGTATGTACCACCGGGGAATCCCCAAGCTTAGGCTTTTCACTCTTTGATCACATCATATCATCCTCTTCTCTTGACCCTTGAAAACTTCCTTCACACCAAACTTCTCACCATCTTCATTAGCAACGTTAGTGCAATCGAAATAATAAATTCACATGGTTCAGTTTCAACACAATACTAACACTCATAAACACATTAGCTACTGTCACAACTTATTTTAAAACTCTTTTTCTCAAAAGAACACCAAAAGAAAGAGATTAAGATGCAAATGCAATTATTGGTAGAAATCTGTCAAAACAGGATAGCAGTTAAAGATGATTTTTTTAGAAAATCTTATCTTGCTCAAATCAAAAAGTGTTCAACTGAGAAAAGTTGCGTATATAGACTAGGATTACGCACAAAAAAACTCAGGTCATTTCGAATTTTATGTGATTTCATACGAATTTAACAGTGGACAACAGAAATCTGTTTCCTGCGCAGAAATCCGAAATATAGCCTCAACTTTTCACTAGAGGCTTTACTTGGATCAACAAAGACACAAAAGAAAAGATACAGCGGGGTTTCTAAGGAAATAGAAAACACCCAGGTGCAAAGAAAACAAAGGAAAACGGGTTGAAAACAGAGAAATAAAACGGGTTGTCTCCCGGTAGCGCTTTTCTTTAACGCCTTTCAGCTAGGCATAGAAAGCAACTCAAGTGTTTTCAAGTGAAGAAGCATCAACATCATAACTTGCTCTAATAATAGAGTCAAAAGGTAGCTTCATTCTCTTTCTAGTAAATTGTTCCATACCTTTCTTGAGTGGCAATTAATATTTAATACTCCCCTCTTTCATATTGATAACAACACCAACAGTTCTAAGAAAAGGTCTTCCCAAAACAATATGAAAAGAAGCATTGCATTCAATGTTCATAACAACAAAATCAACGAGGACAAGGTTATTTTTAACCATAACAAGAACAACATAGATTCTACCAAAATGTTTCTTCTTAGCATTATCAGCAAGATGAACATCCAAATAACAGTGTTCCAACGGTGGTAGATAAAGAATATCATAAAGTTTTTTAGCCATAACAGAGATACTAGCACCAAGATCACACAAAGAATTGCAATCAAAATCATTTACTTTTATATTAATGATGGGCTCCCAACCATCATCTAATTTCCTAGGGATAGATGTTTCAAGTTTCAGCTTTTCCTCTCTAACTTTCATGAGAGCATTGGTAATATGTTTAGTAAAGGCCATATTCATAGCACTAGCATTGGGACTTATAGCAAGATTTTGTAGAAACATAATAACTTCAGAGATATTGTAATCATCAAAATAAAAATTATTATCATCAAAGGTAATGGGACCTTTATCTCCCACATCTCTAAAAATTACAGCACTTTTATCAGAAGTAATTTCAGCAATTTGAGGCAATTTAGCACGTTTCACCGAAGGGGTGGAGACTTTGTTAACACCAACTACTTTACCATTAATAGTAGGAGGTTTACTAGCACTTGGAGCTTCAGTTTTACTAGTGGTGGTGATAGTGCAAACTCTAGCAATATTATTCTTTCTAGCCAATTCATCTTCTCTTTCCCACCTAGCACGTAATTCAGCCATCAACCTAACATTTTCATCAATTCGAACTTGGATGGCATTCAAAGTTTTACTTTCTTTAACATCATGTGGCAAAACCTTCAGTTTTAGAAAATCAACATCAATAGCTAGGCTGTCTACTTTAGAGGCAAGAACATCTATTTTACCAAGCTTTTCCTCAACAGATTTATTAAAAGCAGTTTGTGTGCTAATAAATTCTCTAAGCATGTTTTCAAGATCAGAGGTAGAGCTTTTATTATTATTGTAGGAATTGCCATAATAATTACCATAACCATTATTAGGAGGATAGGGCTTATAATTGTTTCCACCAAAATTATTTCTATAAGCATTGTTGTTAAAATTATTATTTCCAATAAAGTTCACATCAAAATGCTCTTCTTGAGCAACCAAAGAGGCTAAAGGAACATTATTTGGATCAACTTGAGCTTTACCATTAACAAGCATAGACATAATAGCATCAAGCCTTTCACTCAAAGAGGAGGTTTCATCAACAGAATTTACCTTCTTACCTTGTGGAGCTCTCTTAGGGTGCCACTCTGAATAATTTATCATCATATCATCAAGAAGCTTTGTTGCATTGCCCAAAGTGATGGACATAAAGGCACCTCCAACAGCTGAATCCAATAGGTTCCTCGAGGAGAAATTCAGTCCTGCATAAAAGGTTTGTATAATCATCCAAGTAGTCAGTCCATGAGTGGGACAATTCTTCACCATAGTTTTCATTCTTTCCCAAGCTTTAGCAACATGTTCATTATCAAATTGTTTAAAATTCATTATGTCACTTATCGGGGATATAATCTTAGCAGGAGGACAATATTTTCCAATGAAAGCATCTTTACACTTAGTCCATGAATCAATACTATTTCTAGGCAAAGATAGCAACCATTCTTTATCTCTTCCTCTCAAAGAGAAAGGAAATAATTTCAGTTTAATAATATCTCCATCCACATCTTTATATTTTTGCATCTCACATAGTTCAACAAAATTATTAAGGTGAGCAGCAGCATCATCAGTACTAACACCAGAAAATTGCTCTTTCATAACAAGATTTAATAAAGCAGGTTTAATTTCATAGAAAGAAGCAGTAGGAGCAGGTGGAGCAATAGGTGTGCAAATAAAATCATTGTTGTTTGTGGTAGTGAAGTCACACAACTTAGTATTCTCAGAGGAACTCATTTTAGCAGAATAAAAGCAAGCAAATAAATAACAACTATAAAGTAAACTAATTTTTTTGTGTTTTGAATATAAAGAAGCAAAACAAGAAAATAAAATAAAAACAAGACAATAAACAAAATAAAGAGGTTGAGAGTGAGAGACTCCCCTTGCCAGAAGACTTCTTTCTCCCCGGCAACAGCGCCAGAAATTCTTGATCGCTTGCAGAGTTGACTTTAAATCCCTAGCAATGGTGCCGGAAATTCTTGCTACAGAAACTATGAATGGTGCGTTGGGAACCCCAATATGAGGGTGTGATGAGTGCAGCAGTAAGAATTTCCCTCAGTTAAGAACCAAGGTTATCAATCTAGTAGGAGAAAGAGGATCTTCGGAAGGTTCATGCCACTAACGGTGGTGATGGCGCCTCACCGGTGTCAGCAACATCGCGGAACCTGCACACAACACAACCAAAATACTATGTCCCAACGGTACAGTGAGCTTGTCAATCTCACCGGTCTTGCTGAAAACAAAGATTAGACGTATAGTGTGGAAAATAATGTATGCTTGCAGTAAGTAAAGAAAGTAGGGAATTGTAGTGTTTTTTTTAAGAGTGTAGGAAAATGGACCAGGGTTCATAGGTTCACTAGTGGTGTCTCTCCATAAAAGATAGCATGTTGGGTGAACAAATTACAACTAGGCAATTGACAAATAAAGGTTGCACCGTAGTGCACATTCATGACATGATGACTACTATGATATTTAGTGCGTGCATTACAACAATATACATATACCGTAATCCAACTCCATCTATGACTAATAATCCACCCTCAGGTTATCATCCGAACCCCCTTAGGTATTAAGTTGCAAGCAACAGATAATCGCATTAAGCAATGTGTGTAATGTAAGCAATGATTATACACGCGGGCACTCACACCGCTGTTATCTCCCTAGTGGCAACAACACATCCTCCCCCGTCACGTTTCTGTCACTCGAGCACATGCAAAAAGGAGGCATGAACCCACCATCAAGCATAAATACTCCCTCTTGGAGTCACTAGCAACTACTTGGCCAGAGCAACCACTAGCAACGGAAAGCATGCAAGATCACAAATGACATATGCAATAAATACTATAATCAACTTGGCATAAGTTCAATATTCATCGGATCCCAGCAAACACATCACATAGAATTACATAAGAACAATCTCGATCATGTTAGGTAGCTCACGAGATCTAAACATGTAGGCATAGGAGGAGAAGACAACCATCTAGATACAGCTACGAACCCGTAGTCTAGGGATGAACTACTCGTGCATCACTCCGGAGGCAGGCATGGTGATGAAGAAGCCTCCGGTGATGATCTCCTCTCCGGCAGGGTGCCGGGAGACAGCTTTAGAGCCCCCTGATCTAGGGTTGACGGTGACGGCGGCTGCGGAACTTTTTTGGGGATTTTGATCAGGTGCCTAGGGTTTTCCATCCGGGGGTTTAAATAGGCGAAAGGGGAAAGGCGGTGGAGCTCCAGGGGCCCCACACCTATAAGTGGCGCGGCCAGGGGGGCTGCGCCACCCTATGGTGTGGCCCCCCTGTTTCCCCTCTTCGACTCCTCTTCGGTCTTCTGGATGCTTCCGGGGAAAATAGGACTTCCGGGCTTCAAACTTTCCAATTTCGAGAATATTTCCAGAGCAACTTTTCTGAAACTAAAAATAGCAGAAAACTGAGAACTTGCTCTATGGCATCTTGTTAATAGGTTAGTCCGGAAAATCGATAAAAATGACATAAAGAAGGGAGAAAACATGTAGCAATTGGCATAATATCATCATGGAGCATCAGAAATTAGGGATACGTTTATGACATATAAACCAGCTCCTTGCAAAATTAATAACGAGCAGATGAAGCATTCAAGTCGGGGTACTTAATTAGTATGAAACAACAAACCCAACTAGTACTTCCTCATGAGCTAAAACAGGGGCACAAAACAGGTATAATTTTGAAGGTTTAAAGGCAGCACATGAGAAATTTACTTGGAGTGGCGGTTAAATACCACATGTAGGTAGGTATGGTGGACACATTTGGCAAACTTAGGTTTTTGGGAGTTGGATGCACGAGTAGAGCTAATACTCAGTACAGTGGCGGCTAGGAAAAGACCGGGAGCGACAAATTAAGAGACCAATAATGGCTATAATCATGCATAGCGACAAAAGCATTATTAATCAAAGCATAAATGGTATTACAAGTAAAAAACTAAATGATCATAGAGGAAATAAGTGACTGGTTTGTAGTCATAAACATGGTGTAAGCATGCGCCAAGTCAACCAAATAAAGCATTCGAAGGAGAACACCACAAATTTATGCTTCAATGTGATAAAAACAACTCATGATTCTTTTAATGGCACATTAAACACTCTCACTATTTGAGACAAGTCATGCTACAATAATAACTACTAAGCATAGAATTGGAATAACATCCAACATGACATGAAAAAGTCTAGCCACAGTCTATACGAGCTTCTTTTTGCACCGTTATAAGCACAAAAATTGTACTACTACTTTCCAACACCAATCATTTTATACTAAACAAAAACTCTCCAAGAGATATAGAAATGAAAAAATCGAGTACTACTACTACTCTACTAGAACTAACAACTCTGAATAAGAGATTGATGGTGCGTGTTGGGATACCCCAAGAGGAGGGTGTTATGAGAACAACGGTAGGAAATTCCCCTTAGTTAAGAACCAAGGTTATCAATCCAGTAGGAGGAAGAGGATCTTTGGAAGGTTGATGCCAGTGACGGTGGTACTGGCGCTTCACCGGTGTTAACAATAACGTGGAACCTGCACACAACACAACCAAAATACTTTGTCCCAATGGTACAGTGAGGTTGTCAATCTCACCGGTCTTGCTGAAAACAAAGATTAGACGTATAGTGTGGAAAATAATGTATTCTTGCAGAAAGTAAAGAAAGTAGGAAATTGTGGTGGTTTGTTTTAATAGTGTAGGAAAATGGACCGGGGTTCATAGGTTCACTAATGGTGTCTCTCCATAAAAGATAGCATGCTGGGTGAACAAATTACAACTGGGCAATTGACAAATAAAGGCTGCACCGTAGTGCACATTCATGACATGGTGACTACTATGATATTTAGTGCGGGCATTACAATAATATACATAGACCGTAATCCAACTGCATCTATGACTAATAATCCACACTCAGGTTATCATCCGAACCCCCTTAGGTATTAAGTTGCAAGCAAGAGATAATTGCATTAAACAAAGTGTGTAATGTAAGCAATGATTGTACACGCAGGCACGCTCACCGCTATTTTGTCCCTAGTGGCAACATCACATCCTCCCCTGATCTAGGGTTGACGGTGACGGCGGCTGCTCAACTTTTCGGGGATATTCGATCAGGTGTTTAGGGTTTTCCATCCGGGGGGAATAAATAGGCGAAAGGGCAGAGGCGGTGGAGCCCTGGAGGGCCACACCACCCCCGGCGCGGCCAAGGGGGGCGCGCCACCCCATGGTTTGGGCCCCCTGGTGCCCCTCTTCGACTCCTCTTCGGTCTTCTGGATGCTTCCGGGGAAAATAGGCACTTCGGGCTTTGTGGGGTCCAATTCCGATAATATTTCCAGAACAATTTTTCTGAAACCAAAAACAACAGAAAACAGGGAACTGACACTTGGCATCTTGTTAATAGGTTAGTCCCAGAAAACATGTAAAAAAGACATAAAGAAGGGAGAAAACATGTAACAATTGGCATAATATTATCATGGAGCATCATAAATTATATATACGTTGGAGACGTATCAAGCATCCCAAAGCTTAGTTCCTACTCGTCCTCGAGTAGGTAAACGATAAAAAAATAATTTATGAGGTGACATGCTGCTAACATAATCTTTATCATAAAAATGTAAAGGCATATGCAAGCTGAGATCATAGAACTTCAAACACAAATATGATAAATAGAACTTTAATAATAAAGCAAAGCAATCACTTTTCATCATGAAGAGTATCTCAAACAAAGGATCATGAAAAATAATGCAAAGAAAGATAAACATTTGTTTCAGGTATAGAGAAAGCATGACAAAGTGATATTTCGCTAGTCCTTAAGAGTGGGGCAAAACATAAATGCCAGGACACCTTCAAAGTTCATGAGGAAGACTAGAGCAAATAATTTTCGAACGAATATTATCACATCATGAAGTAATTATTGATGTTTATGGGACAATGCACGTAGAACTAAGAATGGCAAAAATGCTCTCTCAATTGTTCATAAAGTTAAAAGATGGAGACTCAACATAAAAGTAAAAGAAAGGCCCTTCGCGGAGGGAAGCAGGGATCACTCATGTGCTAGAGATTTTATTTTATTAAACAGAGGTACTAAAAGTTTGACACTCCTCCCATCCATCTTTCACAAACCATGGCTAACCGAATCCTCGGGTGCCTGCCAACAATCACATACCGTGGATGAGTGTCTATATTTTGGGAGATGTATGCTAATGTCAATGAATGGTAAACAGAAAATACAGTACGTCACAAGCCAACTGGATTCACAAGAGCGGCTCCGATGTGAAGGATGCATCTGGGTAGAAGGTCATCCCTCTTTCTCTTTTGTTTACACAATTATGCTTTGACTGATAAATCAAGGGCAAAAATACTGATAAATCAACAACATCGCCGAATATGAGGGCCTTCTTGTCGGCATTAGGGCCGCCATAGCCCTGGGCGTCAAGCACCTCGTCATCAAGTGAGACTCCCAGCTTTTGGTAAACTTCTCCAACAAGAGCTACGTCGCCAAGGACAAGCACATGGCCCTATACCTCGAGGAGGTTCTCAAACTCAAGAAGAGCTTCCTCGGCATGGAGTTGCATCATATCCCACATGGGGACAACAAAGAAGCAGACGACCTCGCCAAGCAAGCGTCGAGAAACTGGGCGCATGCCCCAGGCATCTTTGAAGAAAGGCTCGCCAAGCATCCATCATACCTCCAGTCGACGATGAGTAGCCACAAGGCCACCAACACCTCAAGGAGGATCTCTCACCCTCTCTCTCCCAAGGTGCACCGGATTGCGGGATCCCCTCGGGATACCGCCTGGTGCTTGCCTTCACTCACGAGGAAGCATGCTGGAACAAGAGCATCATTGACTACCTCCCTGAAGACGAAGCAGAGGCAGAGTAGGTCGCCCGCCGAGCCAAGATGTATTGCATCATCGACTCCAAGATATACCGAAGGCGCCCAAATGGCGTGGCACTGTTGTGCGTCCCCCCAGATGATGGTGTGGAGCTCCTCAAGGACATCCACCAGGGTGACTACGGTCACCACTCTTCATCACGAACCCTCGTCCGCAAGGCCTTCAGGTACGGCTTGTACTAGCCTATGGCTCTCAAGGACGCCACTGAGCTGGTCAAGACCTGCGAGGCGTGCCAATTTCACGCCAAGAAGACGCATCAGCCCGCCCAGGAACTTCAAACCACCCCCTCTCTTGGTCGTTCGTGGTCTCAGGGCTGGACATACTGGGGCCATTCCCTCGAGCTCTCAGGGGCTACCGCTACCTCTATGTCGCCATCGACAAATTCACCAAGTGGACGGAGGTAGAACCTGTCCGGGACATCCCGATGAGAATGGCGGTGAAGTTCATCAAGGGATTGGTATGCCGCTTCGGCGTACCCAATCGCGTCATCGCCGACAACGGCGCATAATTCACAAGCGGCCTCTTCAAGTCCTAGTGCGCCAACTTGGGCATCAAGATCTGCTAAGCCTCCATCACACACCCGCGCAGCAACAACCAGGCAGAGCGAGCCAACGCCGAGGTCCTCAAGGTCCTCAAGACGCAAAGTTTCAACAAGATCAAGGCCCACGGGGAGAAGTGGATAGACGAGCGCCCATCGGTCCTGTGGTCAATCCGCACCACCGCAACCAAGCCCACGGGGGCAACACCTTTCTCCCTAGTCTATGGGGCGGAGGCTGTTCTCCCTGCTGAACTCAAGATTGGCTCTCCCCGAGCCATGGCCTTCAACGAGGACATGCAGGGGGAACTCCATGCCGATGACCTGCTGCTTCCCGAGGAGGTGAGAACCCGAGCCGCCACCGCGCAACTCGGTACCAACAAGGCCTTCAGCGCTACCATAGCAACACCATTAGGCCACACACACAATAGAGATGGGCGACCTGGCCCCGAGGAGGATTCTCTGCCGAGAGGGCTTACACAAGCTCTCTCCCATGTGGGAGGGGCTGCATCGGGTAACACACATCGCGAGACCTGGTGCGGCACGACTGAAGGCAGAAGACGGCACGCCTGTGCCAAATCCATGGAACATCCAGCATCTGCGGAAGTTCTACCCTTAGTTCTTACTCGCTCCACGTGCCTCTCCTAGGCCATGGCGACGCACCCTCGAGAGGACCCCGTGACGCCATGGTAAAAATGACGCCAGGACCTCTCTCCGTGAGGGTCTCAGGGAGCATCTCACCAGGCGGCCACCTGGCCACGAGAGCCTCTACCCACACAAGTGGGAAGCCTCATGGCAAATCTTTGCACCTGAGCTCGCGCGAGTCTCATCCCCTTGACGATGGGAGTCTCGTGTCCGCACGGTGGCGTCATGTGCTTCTTGGGGGACCGCAGGGTCATGACATCCCCAAGCATGTAATGTAGAGCCTCACCCTAGTAGTAAAGATCCTTTTTGCTAACTACACTTGTCGCTCGGCAAACCCCTTTTCCATTCTTCGGGAGCGCACATCTGTTACCTCTTCTCGAGGACACCTCACGAGCGGGGGCTGGGATCGGTACCCATGCATGGGTGAGACCCAATCAGGATAAATCCAAGTGGCAAGAGCTTTGTCTAAACGGTTCGCTACCATGCACGACACCTCATCTAAGTCCTTGGTGCTGATTTCCTCCCGAGGTATCCACGAGAAGAGCACCAGAGACAAACTTTCGCTCACTGCAGAGACACACACATGCCTCCCGAAGCAACCTAGCAGGAACTTCCACAGGGAAGGAAAGGATACCTCGAGAAGGACAACGACGAGGACACTCACAAGCATAACCCACCGCACCAAGGACGCCAAAACTTCCAGAGCTAAGTCTAAACTCTCCCTCGCTGACTCTCCAGAGGGTTCATTCACAAAAATAATAAGAAAAAAGAGCACATTTCCTTCATGTTTCATGCATAAGGTACATTCGGGTACATAAATGTGATGCAGATCCATTACGAAGACAAAAAGGGCCTAAGACCTGGAAGGAGCTATTCCCCTCCATGACCATAAAAAAAGGAAAAACTGTGACCAACCCCGACTGAACCTGTCTCGCCACAGCCACGAGATATGACGACTGAGGAAGGAGGCGCCGAGGAGAAGGAGGAAGAAGAGGAGTTCAGATGAAGGCTGACTGATCAGGATCGTCAGGCTCTCCCACTAAACGAAGGCACCCAAAGGCTCCCAGTCCCCCGCCGAGCCAGACTCCTCGCCCTCCACCTTGACGGCCGATGGATCTTCCTTGTTCTCCTCTTCAGCAACATCATCTTCATCATCATCGCCGCTCTCGTTGCTGCTTCCGCTCTCGATGCAGCATTCTTCACGCTTGCCGCGACGCTCGAAGATCTTCACAAAGAGTCGATCCCCTCCGTTGAAGCGGAGGTGGAGAACCTGGCTCTTCTCCAGCCTTTGGGCGTGGCGCGAAGGTTTTGCACTCCCTCGCCAGCGACAGGTGGCCGGCGGAGCAAAACACCGCCGACGCCCACCAGGGCCCGTTGATGCAGCCCACCACCTGGACCCAGAACCCACGGGGTGGAGTGCAGTCGATGGATCTGGCGAAGGCATCGGGGAGCCTCGGGCGACTGCGGAGGCGACCGCAGAGGGCCAGCAGAAACTCGTGCGCCAGCACACGAGTGTCCCTCGACCAGCGGGCAAGGGAGTTCCCCATCACGCCGCGACCACGGGAAGCTCGGCTGCAACGATCGTGCTGGCCACGAACGCTCGCCCCTCCTCGAGCCGAAGATCCCTCCGGCTCATCCGCGGCTGCCAGAGCGCGCTGCGCTGTGGGGCGACGCTGGAGCCTAGCGGTGCGCCTCGACCTCCATGGGCCATGCTACACCTCTGCCTTTTCTCTCTCTCTACATGTCAAGGACTGGGAGCGGAAAGGAGCAAAGACGGCGTTGGGCGGAAGGGGGGTAGCCCCCTTCATTTATACACGGACAAAGGGGCGGCACCGCCCACCACTTCGTCTCCCCGCTGGCCCGAACATCGAAGCATAAGGAGAGCAGCTCTGTGGCGCCCCACCAGAGCAGTGATCACGACAGGACGTTTCCGCCACGCGTGGGAGATCGTGGGATTCCCATGAACCGTCGCGCCACCTATCGCGGCTGGCCCCACAGCCTAAGGGCCCAAGCCGATTCGCTTCCTCCCGGCACGAGCGTCATGGGCCCAGGGGCTACTGTCGGACATATGGATACCAGGGTATCCTGGGCCGTCTGCTGCTGGCCCAACCCGTATGGTACGGAAGGAGTCCGTACCAGTCCACCACGGGAGAAGGGAGCCTCTGGCAAATTCTCGCCCAGGAAGACCCCTTGGAGAGGAGCTTTCCTCGCCAACATCATCGCGTATCGCTGGGGAGGAGCCCTGCTTCACCCACGCTCCTCCCCGGAAGGGACCCTGCCCATTGGGGGACATCCCATGTGTGGGTGACGTCTGAGTCTCTGCACGGATGACGGAGGCGCCATAGGCGACAGAGCGACTTTGGCCGCAGTTGCCGTTCTCGTGTATAAAGCGTGGAGCATTGCTGCACGCACCAAAGCCCAGCCCAAAACTTTCCCCTTTGGTGCAAGAATACTAGTCCACCACTACAAGACAGAGGGAGCGTCACGAGAGTCGCCACCGCCCTGCCATGGACGGTGGTGACCGTCCTCGACGACCAGCGACAACCCGTGTGGCAGAGCTTCATAATGTACTCCTTTGTCACCATGTGGTAGCCCTTTCCCACCCAATGAGTGGGAAAGAGGGCCAAATGCCGGTATAAGTAGGTTGCTCCCACCACCATAGAGAAGGAGATCGATCAAGAGGTGAATCGATCAAGGAATCGAGCCACCTAGTATCTAGAACTCCAGAAGATCTCACTTGTACCGTACGCCTCACAATGCAATCAACCAGACAAGCAGGAGTAGGGTTTTACACCATCACGACGGCCTGAACCTGGGTAAAAATATCTGTGTCTCCATTGTTTCCCTTCGAGAGCTCCTCTCCCGAAGCCTCTTGAGGTGCGATAGAACGTGGTTAGCCCCCAGTGTTCGAACCTCTAGGAGCTACCCTGTCGTGGACAAAACAGCTTCTCCGACAACCTCCAGGCGTGGGTCCACCCTAGGCCGCGCCTGGTGGGCTCCCCACCACCCTGAGCACTGCCTCACGTCGCCTCTTCGCCTATAAAATCACATTAACCCTAAAAAAGTCCGGGACCAAGAAATTTTCCACGAAACAGATACAGAGACATCGTCACCTCGAACGTACAATCTAGAGCTTCTAGAGTCCTGCTCCGACACCCTGCCGGAGACGGGGATCGTCACTGGAGGCCTCTACATCGCCATGATTGCCTCCGGACATATGCATGAGTAGTTCATCCGGAGACTACGAGTCCATAGCAGTAGCTAGATGGTGTTCTCTCTCCCTTGTGCCTCCATGTTTAGATCTTATGAGCTTCCTAACATGATCAAGATCACCGTTATGTAATTGCTACATGTTGTGTTTGCTAGGATCCGATGAACCATGAAATTATGATCACTTTGTTCATGTATTTTTTTAGTGCTTCACTTATATATTTAGAGTTTTTTAATCTTGTCTTGCAATGCTCTCCGGTGTGTATGATTGCCTTGGACAAGTTATTGTATGCACCTCCAAGAGAGGGTTTATATGCTAGATAGTGGGTTCATGCGTCCTTTTCATCTGTGCTCGAGTGACAGAAACGTGTAAGATGGAGGATGTGTTGTTGCCACCAAGGATAAGATATTTGTGTTCTTGTCTATGGATGGGAATTACCGTTTACATTACGTATTGTTCTTATTGCATTTGTATGTTGCACTCAAGCAATCACTTAGTTGCTGCAACTTAATAACAGTGATATTTGATGGATTTCTGTCTCAAGGTGGACTTTTATAAATAGATTATGTTGGATGACAGTCTAATTACCTTGACATAATTCTTACAATGTTAGAACCAGTGAACTTATTTTGTCATAATAGTATTGTCATAATCTCATGATTTGTCAATTTCCCAGCTGTAATTTGTTCATCCAGCATGTCTATTGTTTTATGGAGAGACACCACTAGTGAAAATATGGCCCCCCGATCTTATTTTCCTCATTGTTTACAACCTCGTTTCCTTGCTTTCATCATCGTTTGCTCGTTGTTCCATTTTCAAATAACACTCTCCAACCATTCGATACAATTAATTATCTAGTTTTCAGCAAGACGGGAAGATTGACAACATTCTCAGAAAGTTGGGAGCAAGAGAGAGTTTGTGTTTGTGTGCAGGTCCACGCTTGGTTAATAAAGTTAAATGATGTCATTAATACAAGTAACCTATTGAGAGACTTTGAAGTCCCACTACTTCGATAACCCTGGTTCCTTAACTGGGGGAAATTTGCTACTTGACTACATCATACCTTCCTCTTGGGGTTCCCAGCGTGTGTGTTCCCACGCCAACAAGCAAGTCCTCGCATTATCCTGTTGAATAAAAAATGTTCCCGAGCAGTATCTTCTGACCACATTTCTGCTATGTCTGGAACAACTTTTTCAATGAGAAATGTCCTCATGACTTCTCTGTTGATAATGATAGTTTTGGTTTTGAGCATTCCCCTCCCTCCCTCCCCCCCCTCTCTCTCTCTCTCTCTCTCTCTCTCTCTCTCTCTGTTATCACTTCTTCTAACAGCCGATGTTTCTTTCACAAAGGGCCACATGTCGATTTTCCCTGAAAATGTGACTTGTCCTTCTGCATTGTATCTTGGTCTAGCCACGACTGTCAGAAACATTACCTTGCCAATGCAGTTTACGTTCTGGGTAGTCCTATGTGTTCCTTCTTCATCGGGTAGAAGATAGAATTTCCTCTTTTTTCCGGCTTTGCATCTCTCAGAGTCATGACATCCACCATGGAAAAGCTAAATTGCACTGTAGACTTCATGTTTGCCTCTTTCAATGCTGGCTTCATGGTACTTGAGACACGCTTGATAAGTTTCATTTTGAATCTTCTATGAAGTGTCGTAGTGCTCACCCCCAATGCACTTGCTAGCTTTTGGAACGTTGTCCTTCTGCTATAGGGTATTGTGGGGATTCGGGAGAGATCACAAGGAGAAGGTTTCGACCACATCTACCCTTCCTTTTGCTAGTCACATCTACCTCCATCTCTTGATCAACTTGCTTTTTTATACGACTCCAAAGTATTTGGATCTGTTGTATGTGCACATCGAACATCACAACACCGTTTTTCTTGTCGCATTTCTTAAACTTTCCTCCTCTTTTATCATAGAGTGCTTTTAGTACCATGTAAGATCCAAACTTTTCCGTGTCATTGAGTATTTTCTGTAGTCTCGACTCTAGTTAATTTCTTAGTAAGAATCAAATAACTTGTTAGACACACTGGAAATGCAATATTGGTATTTAAATTTGGCAAGTGGCTAACTGAACATATACATGCGCAATTTCCCGATAGCCTAGATGATATCTAATCGCTTAAAGTTTTGAGCAAAGACAGGTATGTAGTGTAGCAGTCTCTTTGCAACAAATAATATGTACTCGTTTCTGATTGCTTGTTTCTGTATAACAAGTCTTGTTATCTTTTTCGTGAGGATACATAACAACATGATTTTATCTCTCTGTTTTTTTTGTTTTTACAGATTATTAAACTTAACACAGTCCTTCAAGTACCAGATGTTCCCGGTAGCATCAAGAACCGGATTAAACTGCAACTGGTCATGGTGACGGGGCCAGCCGCATGTGTGGTTCTGCTAGTCCCTTCTGCTGGTGCCACTGACGCTCTCAAGACATTTTTTTTGAACAAGGAGTGCCCCGGAAGGGGCTAGAAGCTTCCATTACATGCAACAGTGGGTGTACAGTCGAATTACAGAGGACCTCATAACATGTAGAATAACACATAGGTCCCTGAAAAAAGCAGAAAAGACCCTACTCGAAAGATTGAGGTTACAATCAGGTCCATCTCTTTCCCCACCGACGAGCCAGGAACCATACGGGGAGAAGCCGAGCTTGCCGTCACCTAACGCCGCTACGGGGACGAAACCACTTGCGTCGACGCCGGTGTGCAACACAGCATCAGCCGACTTCTGATAGGGCCTCGCATCAGAGGTTAAAAGGGGGCTGGAGCATACCAGCAGTACCTGGTCACCACGGACCATGGATGTGCTCGATGAAGAAGAAGCTTCAATACTCCATGACTGCACTGCCTTTACATTCACAGCAGCGATACGCCCCTCCGCCACCACCGAGGTAGCTTGCTAGAGCCAGCATCGAGCAGCAGAAGCAACACACAGAGCAGCCTGGATCCTTCGCCACAACCCTAGAAGAACCAGCCCGCCATCGAAACTCTGTAGCCTGCCACGGTACAGAGGAGGCAGAGGAAGATGATAGATGCAGCCTCGGATCCGGGAAAAAACGAGCTTATTTAGGGGGTGGGAGGGGGAAGTGGAAGCAGAGCCGCTCGTCATATCCAACCTCAGGAGCTTGACCAGCAGCCAAACTACGACCTCCCAACGCCAGGAAGCACTCGTGAGCTCCGACGATGGTCTTCCCCTCGCTCTCAAGACATGCACTTGCCTATTCAACGAATGCATGTGACTCTACACAACCCACAATCTATCCCATTGCCAATACCGTTTATTCTTCCCAAGTCTACCCAAAATTATTGTCTGCGTACTACGAAGCACACTCTTTCTACGCGTATAGTACAGTTATTATGTTCATGTATTCCTTACCTAAACCAAAATGGTACCAGTTTCAGGATAGAGCTGGCCAAATGTATAGCAAACCCATCATGTGGAGCAAATGTGGCGTGCTTAAATACATACAACAACCAACCTGACGAGACTGAATGCAGGTACTACTCTAAAGGTACCACTTCTCTGCAACAACATGCTAAAATTTACTCCTCAGGCACTACTCATTTACAAGAAATAGAACCGCAAACCTAGTACTACTCCTCTACATGAACTAGATTAACTAATACTCCTGTGATGAGTAATTGTCCGTATTCCATTGTAAAGCTAGTACTACTCCTCTAAAAGAGTAGAAGTTCATTGAAATTGAAGGGTTAGGAAAGACGGAGGATTCATATGGCGTGTCCGTTGAAATCCTACAGGAACGAATCCTATGGGAATTGGCACAAGTGGTTGTTTGATGACAGTGTGTAGGAAAGCATAGGAACTCTGGAGCACAAGTGTTCTTTTGATGACAGTGTGGCTTCTTCGCGTCATAGGAATTTTCTAGTACTACTCCTCTACAGAAAACCTAGTACTACTCCTCCGCATGAGTAATTCTCTAGGATAAGTAACTGTCCATATTTCATTGGAGTACTTAACACATGCTTGTACACTTGCTAACATTACTGCAATAGTAGCAAGTGTGCTTGCTTGCAGTTTTTCCCTAGTCAAACTAAATTTTGCAAGTATTTATGGCCTATGTATTCGTGTGTAAAAGCCGATGTGCAAATTCTCTTTCACTAGGAATTTGCAAGAAAAATGCGAGTAGTGTACAAACATGACCTATTTGATGATTTGCTACTCCTCAAGAGTAAAACTTGTTTGAAATGCAACTGAAACATGCCTATGCATTTTTTTCAAATAAAATCAAACGAGTAAAAGAGTAGAATTCCTGTGACTGGTGTACTGCTACCATGGTCCGACTCTACGTTCTCTTATGTATGATTGCAGGTGGAAAGGGCCATAGAACAAAGTACTCCTAGGAGCTATGTCCAGTTTCAGTACCTGTTAAGTTGGGGTAGATTACTGATCATTTTCTTCAGGTATGTCCATTTGAACTTCAGGTGGTGTCAAATTTAGGTCGATTTCAGGAGGTGGTGTCATGTTCAAAGTCAATCTCTTGGCGTTGAGCTGCCACTTTTTTTCAGAATTGTTGCCGTGACCTCGATATGGGGCGGCTAGCGAGCTTGATGACCTAAAGTGGGGAGGTTGGCGGGGCCGGCGAGCTTGGCGACTTGAAGCGAGGATGTTGGAGGCGATCTGCTGGGTCGAGGAGCTGGTGAACTTGAGTCCAGATGGCGGTGGCGCTGGGGCGTCAAGTTTCTGATGGGCAGCTCGTGATGGCGGACTTGGGATCCCTTATGGAGAGATACTTGATTGCGGGCTCCTGATAGAGGGAGATCCTTGATGGAGTGGTCCTGAAGGCGATCTTACGGTGGACTGGAGTCCTGACTGCCAGGTGGAGAGCGCGATCTGCTGGAGACGATGATGTCATCGGTGGTCCTAACTGTGAGGTCGCAACTTCCTTGATCCAGAACTCTTGACGCGAGGTCCTGGTCGCGAGTTCCCTGGTGATGATGAAGGAGTGGTCCTGATGGCAAGGCGATCTAGTGGAGGCGGCGACGACGATCTGCTGGACGCCAGCAGTGGTCTAATGGAGGCAGGAGATGCCTCTCTTCCCGGGGGCTGTATCGATGTGTGTAATCGATTTGATTTTTGAATTACTATGTATCGTTGTGTCGCTGTATGGATGTACCGATTTAGATCCGAGGGGCAAACACATATTTATTTTTCCAATTTTTGAGGTTTGTCGGAAATAGCCAAACCGGATTACATTTTAGAAGAAGAGGAGTAGTAATTAGTACACCCTCCATTCCACAGTGTAAACCTTTTTAGCAAACTAGTTTAACTTGTTAGAAATGTTTTCATTGTGGAGGGAGTAATCTATTACTACAGTCCCAGATCGTGTGTGAGAAGCTCAGCTCGGAGATTGTCGGTGATCTGTGGTACCAAGTGCGGGATGGGTCTGTCCGAGCGAAAGCTCAGCGCTTTGCGCCAACTACGGCGACGCATGCGGGTGTCGTTTCCCTCTTGAGGGTGTCGTTGTGGCTACCCTCTATGTATTATGGCTCCGGGTGAAAACCCTAGACCTTGGGGTCTCGAACTCTCGATGACGGCAGCGCTTGCGTGCGTCGTTTCCTCCTTGGGGGCGTGGTCGTGGAGCGTTGGCTTCCTTGATCTCGACAGCATCTTCGGTCAAGCTCGATGCTTTTTAGTTTTTCTTGTTTATCCTTGATCTGGTTGTACGAGGTTTCCCTCATCACTAGGTATCGGTTCGGCCGTGTGGTTTTATTTATAAAGGCGGTGCGAAACCCTGTTTCCGTATTATAAGGCTGGTGCCAATGCACCGCCCACTATTCACGGGCTATAGCCCCCGCCACGTCACCTTCTCTCACCACTCTCACGCCACTCTCACGGGCACGGTGCCAGTGCACGGGCTATAGCCCGGGCTATAAGATTCTCTCTCTGCCACATCAGCTTTTCTCTCTCCTCCACGTCAACACATATTTTTGAGACGAAAACATTACAAATAATGCAAGGAAATAATTTTATTGAACTAAAATTGTTACCGATTACATACTAATTAATAAAATTGCATAATAAATTGTAAAAATTACATAAAAATTAAAAAAATCTAATCCTCGTGCTCGTCGTCGTCGTCGTCATCTTCTAGCAGCCCTAGGTCTTTTTCCACTATCTGTAGGGCCTTGGCATGTTTGCGCTTTTCAGCTTCGGTCATGCCGGCGGTTGAGCGGTCTTGCAATTTGTTATATTGCTTCAGTAGTTTAGACCTCAATAAAACTTAATACATTTTCGCCATTCCGAAGCCAGCCACGCTCCCCCCCCAACGGCTAGCTGACGTGGACCAATGGGGGGGGGCGCCACGTCAGCTAGCCGTTGCCCCCCCAACGGCTAACTGCTACCGCCCCTCCCTACCGCCCGCCCCCCGCCAGCGCGCCGCCCCACCCTCTCTCCCTCTCGCTCCACCCTCTCGCCCCTTACCCGCGCTACCGCCCCGCCAACGCGGGCGGCAGGCCGGGCGACAGCCGCCTAGCGCCGGGCGGCAGCGCCACCGCCCGCCGCCGCCTACCGCCCGCCCCTACCGCCTCCTCTCGCCCGCCACCGGGCGGTAGCGCCCCTACCGCCCCGCGCTGCAGCCCGGTTGGCACCAGCCTAAGGACTCTATGCCACGCTGAAATTTGATGAAGTAAAACCATCTGAACCGGAGCCCCGCACGCACGCTGGCCAGCACCCTGCATTGTGTGCGTTGACTCGACAGCAACACTGCCGGAGAGGAGACGGAGATGCTGCCGTGGCTCTTCAGCCGGAAGGGCACCTCGGGCTTCTCCTGGGCCTCCACCGCCGACCAGGTCACCGCAGGCCTCTCCGCCTCTGGGCTCACCGCCATCGTCACCGGTACGCTCTCCCTTTCGCCTCGCTTAGCCATTCCCATCCCCCTCGTGTTGATTCGATTCGGTTCAACCCAACCCAGGGGCGTCCAGCGGGATCGGCGCCGAGACGGCGCGTGTCCTGGCGGCGCGCGGGGCCCACGTCGTCATGGCCGCCAGGAACCTCGCCGCCGCCGACTCCGTGCGCCAGGCCATTCTCGGGGAGACGCCCGCCGCAAGCGTCGACCTCATGGAGCTCGACCTGTCCTCCATGGCCTCCGTCCACAAATTCGCCGCCGACTTCGTCGCTAAGGGACTCCCGCTCAACATCCTTGTGTACGCACCCATCTTCACCTACACTAGCTAGTTGCTGCTTGCCTGCTTCCAATCATACGCACCCACCCTGGCCATACATACGCGCGGGAATCTTCGGTTGGGAGTTTTACTGGTAGATTTAATGCGATCTCAACTTCAAAATCCTTTTAGCACGAGGAGTGCTACATAGTGATGTGATCTACCAGTTTGGGTGCCAATAATTTCAGAACATTTCCATGACAGTCTCCTGATTTAACTGAGGTTTTAGGACAGCTGCTAGTTTGGATGATGTTACAGGAATGGACAATTTCATTTCACACAGGGGTAATTGATTTGTACGATTGCATTCTGTAGGATTATAACAGTCCAGGTGGCCCCACATAAGTTAGTCATATTAGTGAAGTACCTGCATATGTATCCATGAGGCTTCTTGCACCAGGACACTATCGTGGATAAGCATGAAGCCTAGTATTTGCTCGCTTGCACGTTGGGTTCAAGTGTGACTTTTCTAGCTCACCGTGTTTCCTGATTACATATGCTTACTCTGGCAGCAACAATGCAGGAGTGATGGCAACTCCTTTCTCACTCTCAAAGGATGGCATCGAGTTGCAGTTTGCAACTAACCATGTCGGTACGATTACGACCTCCCATGTACTGCTTCAGTAGCTGATAGTTTGAGTGTCTTAGTATCCCAACATTGGTGTGCTGCCTGGCCCTTCTGAACCCTATGATCTCCAATTACACGAAATAATTTTGCTGCGAAACCTAGAGAAGGACAAAATCTGCAAATTATCTCAGTAGTCAGCTGCAAACTTGCAGATTCTACGTCACCTACCTAGTTCATTTTTTAGCTGAATACTTGAATTTTTCATCAACTCATGATGATGGTTAGAGACACCAATATAGTATGACTCTGATATCATAATATTCAGGTCATTTTCTTTTGACACATCTTCTGCTGGAGACCATGAAGAAGACCGCTCATGAATCAAATGTGGAAGGAAGAATTGTTAATGTTTCATCAGAGGGGCACAAGTTTACATACAAGGAAGGCATCCGTTTTGACAAGATAAATGATGAGACAGAGTATGTAATGATCATGCAGCTGTTATGTTTCCTCCTCCTGTTTACTTCAATTCAAGCCAATTCTAGTCACTTGTTGCTCAATCTTGTGTTATGCAGGTATGGCGCCTTTGGAGCATATGGGCAGTCAAAGCTTGCAAACATTCTCCATGCTAATGAACTTGCTAGCATATTTAAGGTATGCTTCGTTCCATCCAAGTGCTCTCTTCCAACACATGTCCATTTATTAGATCTTGTGGTTGGGGCATTGCACCAGTGTGTTGTGTGTCCTTGCTTATTCCAACAGGAGTACTTATGCTCGAAAGCACTGTTAGTTGTGTTTTTGTAAGAATCGGTAGCTAGACCTTACTATCGCACCATTTGCTGAGTAAAAGAAATTGTGCCACGATCTTCATGGAATGATTTCATTTGTTTCACTGTTATCTGGGTCTAAAATATTTGCAGAACAATTTGCACCCAACTCCATAGGCTAGCATCGTGCTAGATTTTTGTAAAACGGTTTGCTCTAAACTGGGTTTGTCTGTTTCAAGTCATGCATCTATGTTGGGCTGCTCTGTTTGTGGCCAACTACGTGATATCACGATTAATGATGATACAGTATTTTGTCTAACAGGAAGAGGGTGTTAACATCACTGCGAATTCTCTCCATCCAGGCGGTGTCATCACAAACCTTCCTCGCCACCATAGTATCATAGATGGTAAATATACTCGTCAGATATTTAGTGGTCCTGCTTTGTTGAGCGAATGTCTTGGTTCACGTTTTCTTCTTAGTTTGAATAACTCATGGTACTCGCGGCGCCAAAAAAGACAACATAATAAATGTTAAGATTCAGACAGGAATGACAGAAATCAATGAAAATTATGCAAATAGCCACTAGTCTCGAAACCAACTGATACTTTTAATTGTGCGTTGAAATTATGTCTTCATGATCAAGGCTTCTTTTGGAATAGCAACACCTGATTTCATCATTTTATCATGTGCAGTTCTCCACCGGACACTTGGTAAATTGGTGCTGAAAAATGCTAATCAGGTACACTTCTGCACCTCTATGCTCAATCGTCAGGGTTTTCTCTCAATTTTACAATATTACATAGACTCTTAGAGAACATGGATAGGATAGAGAAGGTAATAAATGTAGCACTCTATCTTATATTGCGTTTATCAACGATTGCTATGTTACTCTGTCACCAACTTGGCTGCTGGGGCTAGGTTGTACCAACTTGTCTGGAAATGCCTTATAAATCTTTAGTTTCAGAGCATTCTCTAAAGAGGTTCTTTTATAGTTATATCACTCTTGTACTAGGTTTAGCGATCCAACTTGGTCTGCCGCAGGTCCCTAAACATAAAGATCTACTTTAGCATGTACAGTCTCTACAAGATAACCACTACTAATGTTGGTAGTACAAATCTTGAGCTCACCAAGTCGTCTGTTAACGGCTATGCTAATATTCAGTGGGCAGTAACAGTTCGTTAGTTTGCAGCTGTTGCATTCCTCCAATCTTATCTTTCTGCCTGGATGTCTGATAACACTAGCCTTGGGTTTGTGAACAGGGGGCAGCAACCACATGCTACGTCGCGCTGCACCCGGACATGAAGGGTGTGTCAGGGAAGTACTTCAACAACAGCAACCTGTACGAGCCGGCTGAGAAGGCCAAGGACACGGAGCTGGCCAGGAAGCTCTGGGACTTCAGCGTCGAGCTCATCACCTGATCGACGACGCCTCGCTCTTGAGAGATAGAGATGAATGCAATGTAGTGTACATCACCTGATTACCCGACGGTAAAACTCACTCTGGGCTGACGGTAAAACTCACCTGCAGTGTACTTTATGCTGCTTCTGAACCTAACTAACAACAAAGAGGGCTTTTGCCCATTTCTGCTTGCTACGGGATCCCGCTACGCTGGGCTGACGGGACTGTGTCTGGTAGCTTGGGCCCACCCCTCGGTGTCTCCTATGTTCATTGATGGTGTTTCCTTTTCATTAAGAAGAATAAACTTGACTAGTTCACGAGGGAAACTGGCATAAATCTGATAGAAACTCGACACATGCACATATCCTGTATATAAGGAAAACCTAACCAAAAACTAAACAACATATGGGTTTTCAATAGAGCTGAGAAAAATGGCAATTCAAAAAGGGGACATGGTAAGCATACAGTTCGGTAAAAGTTTCGAGAACCGCTGAACCACCATCCACATACTGGTTTCGTGAAGGAAAAAAAACAGAGAATGATCAGTGCAAGTCGGCGACAGCAAACAATGGTTCAGAGAAAAATGGGAGTAAAACTGAAGGAGACGCAGAATCAGTACTGGAGTTCTCATAGCGCTAGCCGATTTAGCGCAGGATGCAGACTCAAAGCGTCATACAAAATATTGACAATGAAGATCAGATAACACGCTGAAGCCAAGAACATGTACAGTTTTATTATAGGACCAGAACCATGAGGGCTCCTTTGATTCAAAGGAGCTTAGTAATTTTTCTTATGTGCGTCGTTTGATTCGTAGGATTGAACCCATAGGATTTTTTTTCAATAGGCTTGCATTGCATTGCACTATGTTTTGATGGAAAATTTTGATCGACTCAAACCTCCCGTTACAATTTCCTTGTTTTTCGTGCGATTCAAACACTTCTTTGCAAAAATAAATGTAGGCTTTAAATCGTGTAGGATTTAAACGGACATGACACTCTAGTGCTGCATATCCTTTCCCTATTCTTACGATATGAGAATCCTACGAATCAAAGAAGGCCATGAATAGGAATAGGCTCACCATGTTGCAGTCTTGCAGATAATAGCACTGAGATCGCATCGAGAAGAATACTGTATTGAAGCAATAAAATCAGCCTCCCTCCAAAACGTAAATAAAATAGGAACCGAAAGAATACGTGTTTGCTGTAATGTTTCCAACTGTACATGGCTGTGCAAAATTCGCCATGGTGTGCGTTCCGTCCGATCTGGTTATGGACGGTGCAGACTGCAGAGGCAGAGGAGATCGTGATGGGCTCACGATTTTTTTTTTTAGCAAATGTGACGGGCTCAAGTTTTTTTTTTGAGCAAAATGTGACGGGCTCAAGTGGCTGTCTTGAGACGGAGAGCTTGGGGAGCAACAGCTAAAGCCCATATCTCTCGACCGAGCCAAGCTTGGAAACTTGTTCAGCCCGTGAAGCTCGCTCGCTCGCAACGAACCAATTTGGCCGGGTCCGCTCAGAGAAGAAACGGAAACGGACCGTCTCGGACACGGACATGCACTCCGTTTCGAATAGCGTCGCACGCGGCATCGATCCCGGCCGTATTTAGTTCTGCCTCGAACGAGCCAGCTCTCTCCACACCTTCGCTTCCGTGGATCGAAAGCAAACTCGAATCGATCGCACGAAGGGAAACCGAGCGCCGTCCGCCGTCACGGACATGGACGCCAAGAACTTCGAATCGCTCCTGGAGGGCATGCTCCAACTGAGCCTGAATTCGCCGCAAGATAATAGCGACGGGGTCACCGCTCACGTCACCGAACAGCTCGACGCCGCTGTCCCGGCACCACCCGCAGCCGCGGCGGAGAGCGGCGGCCGTGCGGATGATCAGTCGGCGGGCGAATGGGCAAAGATCCTCGTGAGCCAGATGGGGAGCGCCACCACCGTGGAAGACGCCCACCGCCGCGCCGCCAAGATCCTCGAGGCCTTCGGGGGCGCCGTCTGCTCTCGCGCCGCGCAGGTGGTCGCGGACAAGGACCGGGTGCTGGGATCCGCCGTGCGGCTGAACGCCATCCTGAAGAAGGCGGTGGTAGCGCAGTACCGGCGGCAGCTGGAGTACGAGGCGAAAGGCAGGGAGCTCCAGGCCCAGGTCAGGCGGCTAGAGGCGGACAAGTACGCGCTGTCCATGCACCTCCGGAACGCGGAGGCTGCTGGGAGCTCCATGCCCGGGAACTTCCCCCCGGAAGTTTGCTGAACAACGAAATTAAGGACACGGTAGCCGGTAGGAAGTCCATCAAAACCGATTATTAGCAGGTTGATTCTTCCTCGATTCAGGGTGTACGTACCGGTGTCTTGATTCTTAACAGGTTGGTTTCCGTGGTGTGAAGATATCTCACCTTCGTTTCGACATGACGATTTTCTGTCATTGCCGCTAGGTGGCCGATGCATAAGCTTAGGATGTAATAGAATTTTTTTTTGGCCGCTCCCTAGTGTTAAATCGACTATAAATCTTAGTCGGATGCATCGTTCAATGATTTGATGTATGTGAATATTCTCATGAAACCATTACTTTGTTGAACAGTTTTTTCTCAGGTTCAGTAATCTGTAACGACTGTAATCATAAATAATGGTACTGTATTCAAAATATTCCGAACAATCAGTAGAGCAGAGCAACATTGTAATTCAGAAAGATCGTTGGGTTTAGCATACAGTTTAAGAATTTTCCGAGAACCTGCAGTGCTGAGCCACAGTTGGCACGGTTGCACGGAAAACCAGAGAATAATAATTCAGTTTACATAGCGATAGCTGATTCGTGTAAAGGCTCTCATGTTCAGATAAATGGACTGAAGCCAAGAACATGAATGTCATCAATATTTTTTTTTTCTGAAAGATCCAACAATTGTTGGCATTTCATTGATTTGCAGGGAGAAACTTGTAGAGCCGTGCGTAGGTTAACCAGAAAGTAAGAGAAAAAAAGGCGAAAACAAAACGAGGGCAAAACTAGAAAAGCTTAGGCTGGTGCCAATGCATCACCCGTTATAGCCTCGCCACGTCAGATTTTACCCTCACTCTCACCCCACTCTCACCACACTCTCATCCCACGGTGACAGTGCACGGGCTATAGTGCCCGCTATCGCCCCGCTATCGCCCCGCTATCGCCCCGCTCTCGCCCCCAACGCGGGCGACAGGCGGGCGGTACCGCCCGCTACCGCCGGGTGGTGGAACCACCGCCCGCCGCCGCGCTCTCGCTCCACTACCGTCCCGATACCGCCCCGGGCCGGGCGATATCGCCCGGGATATCGCCCGCGTTGGCACCAGCCTTAGGGTGGCTCGAATAGGAGCTTGCGCAGAGCCTTCGCGCCAGCAAACGCCCAAGCTCGGGCTTCGTCACGGATCCAAGCGACACGTTCCGGGCAGCTTGTGCGGTGATTGTCGAAGATGCGGCCGTTCCGCTCGGTCCAGATGCCCCCAACAAAGCAGGATGATGATGGATTTGACGCCTTTGCGGCCGGCGAGTTGTGGATCATCCCCGTCCACGTCTGCTCCAGAGTGCTAGCAGTCCATCGGCATGACTCGAGGGCGGAGAAACCTGGCCACTGCGCAATTGCCGTCTAGAGATGACGTGCGAATGAGCAGTCGAGGAAGAGATGGTCTGACTTCTCGAGGCTACGGCCACAGAGCTGGCATAAGTAATGGTTGGGCCAAGCTCTGCGCTGCAGCCTGCCCGCACACCATGGCCACTCGTTGAGCAGCAGCCAGGCGAAGAATTTGCAGCGAGCCGAAGCCCAGGCCCTCCACATGATGTTTGGCGTGGCCGACAGGTGCATCCCAACGAATTGGATGGCATAAGCCGATCGCGAGGAGTAGGCACCATCTGTGGCGAGGATACATCGAATTGAGTCCTCCCTGCTGGGATCCAGGTCCTGCCTCGTTGCACGGCATGGGACAGCCCACCCAAGGTCGGCGTGGGGTGGTCCACTCGTGCTAGAGCCAACTGAGGCGGAGCGCGCACCCAAACTTCTGAAGATCAAGCAAGACCTTTTTTGAACCCACCTTGCACTTGTCGCCGGCAACGCCGTCATTAGTGACGCCCCAAACGAAGTTCCGACGAAGCTTGTCCAGATCCTTGGTGAATTTAACCAGAGGCTTGAGTGCGGTGAGCGTTAAGATGGGGAGTGTGTTGAGCACCAAGCACGTGAGTGCCCTGCGTCCCCCCATATTGATCCATCTGCTGAGCCAACCGGCAAGTCGCGCCTTGGCGCGATCCATGATGTGTTGGAGGTCCGCGTAGCATAGCCGACCTAGGGACAACGACATGTCGAGGTAGCAGATGGGGAAAGGTGTTGTTACACCCGCGAAAGGCAGCAGGACCGCAGACAGGTCGAGACCCCCGCAACGAATCGCAGAGACGGAGCACTTGTTGATGTTGATGTGTAGACCCATGGCGTGGCCAAACATCTGCAGGAGCTGGAACAGGTTGGCCACCTCCTGCTGAACCGGGTTCAGGAAGATCATGGCGTTGTCGTCGTAGAGGCTGGCCCGACCAGCCGCGTCGCGGACAGGGAGGGAAGAGAGGATCCCCTGCACGGTTTGCTTGCTGCAGAAGCCCTTGGAGTGGATCGATCGCCAGGATGAAAAGTAAAGGGGAGAGGGGGTCGCCTTGTCGAAGCCCTCGCTGATGCAGCTGGGAGGGGTCGACCGTGCCATTGAGAAGCACGCTGGAGGAGGCCGTCGAGAGGAGCAGTGCAATCCAGTCCCACCACCGTGACAGGAAACCAAAGTGTTGCATGAGTTCGAGGAAGTAAGCCCATGAAACAGAATAAAGGCTCTAGCGAAATCCAGCTTGAACAGTAGCGCCGCCTTCTTCCTGAGGTGCAGCGAGCGCGACAGGTTGCGGACGAACAGGAAGTTGTCGCGGAGGCATCGCGATTTGAGGAAAGAGCTCTAGGACGGAGAGATTAGGTGCTCATAAGCGGCACGAGGCGACACACTAGCACCTTCAAAATCAGCTTCGCCACCGAGTGGATAAGGCTGATAGGCCTGAAGTCGCCGATGTTCCCCGCACTCTCCTCGGGTAGGAGGCAGATGAACGCCTTGTTGAGCTCCGAGAAGCTGCTGCCGGCGAGGCCGTGGAAGTGATGCATGACCGCCATGACGTCGATCTTGATCACACTCCAGAACTTCCGGTAGAAGGTCCTCGTGAATTCGTCCGGCCCGGGCGCTTTCTCGGCTGGGAGTCGTAGATAACGTCCCACACCTGCTTGTCAGAGAATGGGAGATCAAGGCCGTCCGCGGGGAGCACGGGCATGTCTAGCTCGTCCCAAGAGACGGTGCAAGCGCGAGGAGCAGGTGTGCCGAGGATGGCACCGAAGTGACGATGCAGAGCGACTTCTTTGTCGTCGTGGGAGGCGTGGATGCCCTCCTCCGAGCACAGCGTGTGAATGAAATTCTTGCGCTTCAGAGCGCTGCGTGAAGCCATCCGGCCCGGACGCTTTCTTAGTTGGGGAGTCACAGAATGCGTCCCACACTCCTTGTCAAAAACGGGAGATCAAGGCTGGCCGCGGGGAGCACATGCATGTCCAGCTCGTCCCAAGCGATGGTGCAAGCGCGCGGAGAGGGCGTGCCGAGGATGGCACCGAAGTGACGATGCAGCGCGGTTTGGATGCCCTCCTCCGAGCGCAGCGTGTGAATGAAATTCTTGCGCTTCCGAGCGCTGCACTTGGCATGAAAAAACTTCGTGTTGGCGTCGCCCTCCCGAAGCCAGGTGATGCAGGAGGCCTGCCGGCGGCGCGCCCGTAGAACGGCTGCGAGACCAAGCACTCGGACCTTCAAAGCCTTACGAAGCCTGAACTCGGGAGGCGGCATTCCTGAGCTCCGTCTAGGCGAAGGATGATCTCGTTCGCCACTTGCTCCAAGCCCGTAGAGCCTTGGCCGTGCGCCCGAGCTTGATCTGCAAACGGTGCAGTGGGTTGGAGGAGCGGACCTCGGCCCCCCAAGCCGACACCACCGTGGTCATGAAAACATCATGCTTGGGCCAGGCGTTTTCGAATAGTCTATGAGGTGCTCACCCCGTTGCAAAACTACAGCTTCTCAAACGATGTTCGATCGAATCACACAAGAATAAACCTCAAACACACAATCATATACCAGATTATTTAAGCCAACCAAACAATATATTTTAACTATCTCATCCAGACCATTCAGCTCAAGTGGACCCTCCTATCCCGGTTCAATCTTCTACCACCAACCAATCAAAACTTATTACATCAATTCTGCCTCATCCAGTCTCCCTTTTTTCCTTCCAACTTAGCCATCACCGCTCACACGTCCAAGAGATGCCAATGAGGACAGTAATTCAATTGTCACCCATACCTATATTCACAAAAAAAATCACCCATTTATCATTTCCATACAGAAGTGGGCAATATACTAATATGTACCCAATGGTAAAGTTGACTTTTAATTGTTCTTTATTGAACCTTTTTGCTTTGAATGTAAGTGGACCCCACGAGCCCGCCCAGCTATCTGCGCAAAGTTGCTCCTCTACATGTTGAATCATCTCCAACAAAATTCGATCTACTGCGATAAATTTCAAACTACAAGCTATTACGAAAAATACAAAACGAAATCCATGGGCTAACTTGTGCATATGGACCTTCCAATGTGCACAAAGTAGCTCCTGGACACGCATAATAGCTCTACTTAAGTAAACAAAAACTTTATTTTGAATACAATGATGTAATACCCGTGAGTACCTTTGGTTGGATCTTCTTAATGAGTTCAATAGCCTCAACCTTACGGGTAGGGCCTCGCGTACAACCATCGGCTTCCTGACCGATTCCCCAGGAGCGGCGACTAGGGAGACGGTCGCCTACCACCGATCTTCACCGGCCGGCGCGCTGGTCCCCTCTCCTCCGACCGCTGCTCCGGCGGCAGGAGGGAGGGGGACACCATTCCTCCGCTCTGTAGTTAGGTTTTGGTTCTGTAGATCGTGGTGCACCGTTGGGGTGGTGACAGCGGCGCCGTGACGAATAAATATGTCTCAACTCTATTCCCATACCGGCGTCGTCCTTCATGGCGACGTCTCGGAGTTGATGGCATCATGTCATCGTGTGTTTGCCGATCTTTCAGATCGGTGGCGTTAGAGTTCATCGATGGTGTCGGCGAGGTGGTGGCGGCGATCCCATTAGGTGTGTCTCTCCTTCTGCTCTGCCCCCGTTGCTGCGGAGTTGTCCGAGACGTCATGGTGGAGCAGGGAGAATTGGTAGTCCAATAGTACGCGCAGACGGCTGCCTGCGTAGTTGACAGCTGGAAGATGGTGCATCCTGTGTTGGATCTGTGGTTGGAGGATGAAAATTCCGGTATCCTTATCCGACGTTCTAGTCGTGCAGGGATGTCAGGTCTGGAGTTCGATCGCGTGTCCGGGGACACGTTGCCCCGGTCTGATTCATTCAACGATAATTGTTTTGCTTCTGGCGAACTACTTTGGAGGTCCGTAAAGCAGCACATCAGCGATGAAGCCGCGTCGAGCTCAGGTGAAGAGGTGATTTGGCTACTCTCTCTTGGTGGTCCCTTTGGTGGTGCCGAGGAGAGGGACAGAGCGCCAGTGTTCTACACATGATTATCCTATCCTTTCAATACTGTCGGTGTTTACGTATCTTGTAACCGAAATTTATCTTATGAATGAGAACATATTAACTTGCAAAAAAAAAAGCCTCCAACTCGTCCAACACGTCATAGGCAGTGGACTTAAATTACCTGAGCAACCATCAACCAACTTCTCCATCATTTCCTCCTCGGCGCAACCTATGATCAGCATCATGCATCACGGCTTCCAGATCTCCCATTTTCTCCTCCATGGCCTCCAGATCTTCTCTAAACCCCCACTGCAGAGTGACCTTCTCCTTGAAAAAATCACCAAACTCGCCGTTGATTTGATTTCCCATAGCACTCGCAAGCATCCCCGCAGCCCCGCTCATCGCTTTGCAGAAACTATTTTTTTGCGAAAACGCAAAAGCCTTGCGTTTCAATTCATTGATAGAAAAGAGTGTTTATGTACAAGCCTTAGAACAGGCGACCCCGCACCTTACAACTCAACCCACTACCTAGTGTAGGGGAGAAGAAGCCCGAGGCCACGTGCTCATGCGCTCACCCAAGAACGAGTATCGGTTTTGTTAGTTACCACCAAGGCGCATACCGAGGGTCTTCCGCTATCGAAATTGATTGCGTTCCCCTGCTTCCAGATCCACCACGCTGTAAGCATAACAACCGAGGAGGTGCCCTTAAGCAATAGACATGGGGTGGAAATCAAATTTAGCTTCCACCAGTCAACGGAATTTTCCTCCACAACAGGGGGCCTTGCTGTGGATCGAATCGAAGAGAGCACCTCATGCCATATCGTTCGTGAGAATGAGCACCCAGTGAGGATATGGCCAATCGAATCTAGCGCCTGGTCTCAAAGAGGGCAACTCACTTGGTGTGGCAGACCCCGGCGTGCCAGCCTCGCCTCCGTGCACCAACGGTCCAAACAGGCCAAGCACATGAAGAATTTCACCCTAGGGGGCACCTAGGACTTCCAGTTCAACCTCCTTCGACACTGTGGCTCCTCGAAGAGCGCCTCGTAGCAAGATTTAGAAGAGTATTGGGCGTCAGGGGTCCAACGCCAAATCAACCTGTCTGGATTCCCCTACAACTGCACCCTTTGCAGCTCACTCCACACCCGTACGTACTGAAGGAGGGTAACCGGGCAAAGGGCACCCACAATGTCAGAGATCCAACGACAGTCAATCATGGCCTCTTTGACCGTTCTGGATCTCTTACGACGTTTGGGTATGAGAGCGGTTAGGTTAGGCGCGATGTCCTCCATCAATGTGCCCTCCAACCATCTATCCTTTCTTAACAACGCCGTTGATCCATCACCCAGGACCATCACAGTGGATATTGCGAAGATCCTACGTTCTTCCCGCGAGAATCGCATGTCAAGTCCCCTCCAAGGCCTTTGCGGGTCTGTGCACAATCTCCAAAGCCAGCAGGTTCACAGGCTCACCGAAGTGCGAACGAGGTTAGGGATCCCAGACCACCCAGTCGTAGCGGACGACATAGCGTCGCCTAGTTGATGTGGCAATGTCCCCCGTTCACCGCCCCTCGACCCGTCCAAAGGAAGCCGCGCAAGATCTTCTCAATCTTCTTCAGGACTTTTTTGTTCGCGCTGATGACCATCAGATGGTGGAGGGGAATTTCCGCTAGAACAGCCTTGACCAGCGCAAATCTCCCAGTTTTGGGCATCATAGCCGATTCCAGGTTGGCAACTTGTCAGCGACCCGATCGACCAGCGGTTGCATGGCTTTGCTAGGAAGTCTCTAGAGCCCAAGTGGTATGCTAAGGTATTTGACCGGAAATTGGGAGAGCCGACACCCATCACTGCGGCCGGTCCCAGCGCCACATCCTCTCCACATCCAATCGACAGAGCACTTAGAGAAGTTCGTGCGGAGTCTAGAAGCGTAACCATAATGCGCAAGAATCTCCAAGAGATTTTACACCTCTCCGTGGTCTGGCTGGCAGAAGATCACAACATCATCCGTGTAAGCCTGAGCTCTGCTGCCTTAGCCAGCACCCTATTCAGCGTGCTGATCACCAATATGAACAACCAAGGCGATAAGGGATCTCCCTGTCTCAAGCCACGTCTATGCCAAATAAAGCGAAACTATTGCCCTTTCCCACAAGAATATTGCTAAGTTTGCAAAGGTAGAACGAGGTAGAGAGCATCCCTAAAGGCCAACTGTTTATATTATGTCCAGAATGGCTGTAGGTGGACTAGGGACGTTGTAGTTTGCAAATATATATTGTACAACTTAGTTTATTGGGCTGAAGCTTTTGCACTGATACCTCAAGTGTTGTGTGGTTCGGCTCTTAGAATATATATTCCTATGAAAAGACAAACCACACAATTTCATTGAGTGTTGCAACTCTTGAAACGGGCTTTCGCCCCGCTTTATAAATAAAACAACCACAACATCCATATATAGTGCCAGATACAATAGCAAACAGGAAAGGAAAAGAAGCAAGTAGCTAATGCTGGGGCAACAACACAACAATACCCAAAAGGAAAGAAATGAAGCAAGAAGGGGTGTGGTGTCGGTAGAAAGGAAGTAGAGCTGCCGGGGGGAGAGTGAAGCCTCAGGGTGGCACCAAAGAGGCGATGCGGCGAAGTGGCTAGCCTTGTATTTATATTTAACACTCCCCCTCACGTCTCGGCTATTTTAGTCCTTAGCGTGGGATCGGTGTAGGCCACAGAATCTTTTTTCCTTTTTGGTTTTTAATACTGCGTAAGCAGGATCTTGAACTCAAAACCTCGTGGCTCTGATACCATATAGAATTGTTGTACTAGCCAGTTATCCCAAAATTCCGAACTAGTGGAAAGGGGATAGCCTTGTATTTATATTTAATAAAGACAACCTTCTTTCTTCTAATTTTCTCTTCTCCAACTAAGCAAAAATCTGACGTGGCAACGCTAGGGAAAGGCTGACATCACCCCATTGTACATGCCCGACCTACAAGTCAACTACATAGGTCCTGATTTTATATTTACCATTGTATTATCAGCACACACACTATACATTAAGAATAACACTTGTTTTATACGGCATGCATATTTGCTCACTAGGTCATTTGGAGATTAGTATATTCATGAATACGTACAAAATAAATACCAGTAGCAACTTCCTTCCAAAATTAAGCCTTTTTTATACTCATCAATTTGTAATTATTTTGTAACCAATTAATGCCATTCTAATGAGTACGATACTCCCTCCGTTCGGGATTACTAGTCCCCTCTGTTTGTCCAGAAATCGTCTCCAAATAAGACCCATAATAATTTATTATCCTAATTAACCGTGCCTAATAATTGTGAAATCCCATCCAGCCGCACCTTAATTGGTTTGCATTGCCAAATTAATTGCGCAATTAATCATAAAATGGGAAACTGTCACGTTGATTAGTGGAAAAGGAGCCAGTAGAATTGCGCCTTGGTCATGATGCTGCTCGTTAGGACCGGTAATCTTGGACGGAGGGAGTAAGTACAAGGGAAGGTAATAAGTGCTCCAATTTATTGCTGCCACGCGTATTAAAATTCAATTAATATATACTTTCAAATGCATGTTAGGATATGCATCAAATTAGTTTTTTAATACCTCCAATTAAATATCACAATAAATTTCATGCTAAATGCTTGCTATTTGGATATGCAGCCAATTAATATTTGCCTACCAGGTTATCACAGTGATATCTATTTAGGGCCCTCGTTTCGCTTGTTTTGGATCAAGCTCACACCACCAATTCATCCAATCTACAAATACAGTCTCGCCATCTCCAGCTCTAATCCTCGTCGATCATGAGAATATGCACCTTCCTTCTCGTTGCCGTTGCCATGATAATCTACGCCATCGGTACACCCGCCACAAGCTGCGGTGAGTCATACGGGAATCCACGGCGGCACATAGCAGTCGAAGATGGACAAAGAGTAGATGGTGGATGGGAACCTATCGAGAACATCAATGACCCGCACATCAAGGAGCTGGGCGGCTGGGCAGTTTCGGAGTTCCTCAGGTATGTGAACTGCATGCTCAAGTTCAACAAGGTGGTAAGCGGCAAAACGCAGCTCGTGTCTGGCATGAACTATGAGCTCGTCATTGATGCATCGGACGGTTCTGGGAAGCATGGAAAGTACAAGGCAGAGGTGTATGAGCAGACGTGGACACACACACGAAAGCTCATCTCCTTCAACAAGGCTTAACTAGAGATAGGGGTAGCGCCTTCATTGGTAGTAACCGTGTCTTCATATATTGTTTATATATTTTAAATATCCAATAATAAATTTCCTAATCATCTTCATACATACATTGATATATGAAATCATCACATGAATGATAGTAGGCTATGGTGTTCTTTTTGTTGTCGCACTCTTAACGTGGGGTCTTTTACAGTGCAAATTACTAATCTTGTGGGATAATAGTATTTTAGCCATATCCACCGTTGATTTTTGGGGTAGTTTAGGCAACTCGGGTTTCCTTTTAACTTTTTTATTATTGTATAAGGGGCGTAACGCAATATGTTCAGTGCATCCGCAGCGCTAAGAGAAAACAGAGCACAGTTAGGAAACAGAGCGAAGCTTGCACGCCTCGCCGTCATCGCTGGCGTTCCTTGGCGGCGCGGTCGATGACTCGACTGAAGACAGATGCGGCCATCACCCTTTCATGTGCCCCCGCCATTGCTGGCGTTTGTTGGCGATGCGGTCGACGGGAGAAAGATCACCGACGTTCCTTGGCGCCATCGTCCATAGGAGACAGATCGCTGCTGCTCTCGAATATCATCTCCATCCTCTCTCTGTACCGGTCGTCCAAACAACAAGTGCCGAGTCTCCGTCGATTCCCAGGTGACAGGTGCTTGTGGTGAATTTCTGAAGTGCTTGTGTTCTAGATGTAGCATGAACGGACGAGGGACTGCATACGTGTGCATTGTGCGCATCCTCGCCGGTGAGCCAGCGGGCGCTCAGCTCGCCACCACTAGCGGCGCAGGACTCGGGTGCATCTGCACCATCACATCCGCGGCTGCGCCGCCACGCCGCATGAGGTCAGGGTAAGGCATGATACCCTCGAGGAAAGTCTGTACCTGCTCGCGCGTCGTCTTCGCGTCTGGCCGGCCACGCCGGCAAGTGTGTTCCTTCCGTGTGGCCACCTGGTCTCTGGTGTTGAGCTCGGTGGAGAAATTTTGAGCTTCTGCAAAAACCCTTCTGGTTGTTGGAATTGTTTTACAGGACATATGCTTTTCTCGTCTACCTATTTTACCCTTCGATAGAAATATACTACTGGTCTGACAGACAAGTATTGATCAATCTCAGCCTTTAGATCCGGCAGCTTGGACGGTTTCTATTTGTCTGACCGTACCGTAAAAGGGCCCCTTAACGTGGATGTACAACTATCTATAGTTCAGTTGACTCATTCTACAATATTATATCTACTCTTTTTTGGAACCACTATCGAGGTGGAATAGCCTTGTAGCTACTGGTCATACTCCTTGAAATGACGATATCACCATTTTGGATGCTTATACGCTTTCCGATATTAAGGAAGATACTATAGTCTCCGATGCTTTCTACCGGGGTAAACTTTACCATGGAAAGATCAGCTACTTTGTAAAGCACTAGCTTATCTATACCCTCGGAACCCATTACTAGCTAGGATCTCTCTGTCACATCCCGCTAGTTCAATGCGGCCGGGATATTTTCCCGCCGGACATGTGAAAATCAAGGTTGGCGGCATCAAAGAAGAAAATGGCATGGCATGCTCATGGCGGGGTGGATCAAGTTGAAGAATTATTTGTTCGTTGTTACACGTGGCAAAGGCTCCAAGATGTATAAATTCCCTTGGAATAGTGTTGGACGCGGGGAGGGATGTAAGGTTCCAATCTAACAACCCCCCCATTGCTTTTCCTTGGTGGTAGCAAAAAACACATGTGTCATATATTCATGCACAATCATGACCACCGCGGTTCCATCTGTGCTCACGGACAAGGAGGCAATGAATTTGAGCGGCACCAAAGGATAGGGTCCCACGGTGGGAACCGATGCATCAGCGGCAGAAACTTCACGATGTCAACGGTGAATGGATGTAGGACGACAAAAATTGTGGCAGTGTCTTGACTGCGATGTCGTAAGAAAAGGAGGTCCTTGGCTGGCATAGGCGCGGGGGTCTTCGGGGCCCACTGGACCAGTGGGTGGCGGGCCGGGGGGGGGGGTGGTCCCGGCAGCCTATGCAGAATCCGGACAACCACAATGGAGAATTTGGCGAGGGATTTGGAGGAGGAAGAAGGTCAAGAGAGGGTATGGAAGGTGGGCCCATGTCTACCTCAGCGAAAAGCCCACACGTGCAGATGTGCTGCCACCTCAGCCTAAATGGATCCCACCTATAAGTTTTCGTGTCAATTTTCTCTCAATTTGTTTTTAGTGTGATTTTCCAACATATATCTTTCCGAAGTGGTAGATTTTGGTCCAAAAAAATGTAAATCGGTATGAAACGGGAAATTCGACCAGAAATGTGGTGATAATATGCTACTCTAGATAATAGGAGCGAGAGATAGGATACACCATTACGCCTCGATCGATGTTCACCACCGTCCCGTTGCCTCACGGAGAAGGGCTCGACGAGGGAGACAAGTAGGTGAGGCTCGACAAACAATATTGTCTTGTTCAGTTGTTTTTCCTCAGGTAATGCACACTCCACTCGCAGTGGGTTAGACTCAAATTTGTTTTACATTTTCTTCCCGATTCTCTCTTTTGTTTCAATTAATATTTCTCATGTGAGCATCTTCTCAGATTATCATGCTAGATAAAAGGCGTTTAAAAAAGTACTTCTTTGGAAATAACCCATGGACTTATTTTTTTTCTTTATTTTTCTCTGTTTTATTTGAGTCAAGAGGTTGTATACTTCTGTAGCAACTTCTTTGTAACTTTCTTTTCATATTTTAGTAGTGCCAAGTAAGGTTTCGAACGAGAGTTGGAGTTGGTTTTTCGGATTTCTGCGCAGGAAACAGATTTCTGCTTTCCACCGTAAACAACGTATAATTCACACAAAAATCGAAATGGCTTGAAATTTATTGTGCTTATTTATAGTCTAATTCCGCAACTTTTTTGTTCGTTAAGTTTTACGATCTGAGCAATGTAAGTGCATCGAAAAAATTCGACTTTACAGACTGTTCTGGTTTTGACTGATTCTGCCATTTTTCTTACATTTGCTCTTTTACGATGTCAAGTGGATTTCTTTTCTTCACGAAACATCAGTGGCTGTAGCTAACATTTAAAATTATCAATAGCACTTGTGCCATACATAACCAATGGATTTTTAATTGTTGCACTAACCCTCTAATGCGAATTACTCTTTGAGTGTGGTGTAAAGGAAGTTTTCAAGGGTAAGAGAAGAGGGTGATATATGTGATCAAGAAGAGTGCAAGGTCAAACCTTGGGAATGGCCTCGTGGTTCATGAAAGAATATTTTTTATAAGACTCAAGCATATAATCTTGGGAATGCCAAAGGCATCCCCTTCTTCATCAACCATCTATCAGGTCACTTCTAGTGAAACTATATTTTTATTCGGTCACATCATATGAAATTTACTTGGAGCGTCTGTTATTTTTCATTTTATTTTCCTTTGTTTTCTTTTGTTTTCCTTGATTCAATAATATGATTGTAACCTAGCATCCTTGCTTGGGATATTGACACGCTCCGCTTTTTCATTTGAATACTTGTTATGCTCGTATTCTTAGTTTTTCTTCTAGCTGCTGCATAAATTCTTGTTTAGCTCTTGTTTTCATTGCATCTCTTATTCATAGTTATTAGTTTTAGTAGTGTTATGTGAGTACTCTCATGATTGCTTGATGTATCATTTAGAGTTTTTTTAAAACATATTTTGTATGCTTCTTGTTGGGAAAAGAAACTGCTGCATTTGGTAGAATTATAAACGATGCAAGTAGAAGCTTGTATAGACTGTGGCTACACTTTTTCATATCATGCTAGATGTTATTTTAGTTCTAAAGCCTTGTGGTTATTGAGTAGCATGATTAGCCTCAAATAGCTGAGAGTTTTTAATGTTCCATTGAAAGAATCATGAGTTGTTCTTGTCATATTGAAGCATAAATTTGTGGTATTATCCTTTGAATGTTTTATTTGTTTAACTTGGTGCATGCTCACACCATGTTTATGACTACTAAACAGTCACTAATAGCCTCCATGATCATTTAGTTTTTTGAACTTGTGGTACCACTTATGCTTTTACTAATGATGTTTATGTCACTATGCATAATTATGGCCATTGCTGCTCTCTTCATTTGTCGCTCCCAGTCTTTTACTAGCCTCCACCTGTACTGAGTATGAGATCTACTCATGCAATCCAACTCCCAGAAACAAAAGTATGCCAAATGTGTCCACCATACCTACCTAAATGTGCTAATTAACCGCCACCCCAAGTAAATTGCTCATGTGCTACCTTTAAAACTTTTAAAATTACTCCCTGCTTTGTGTTCCTGTTATTGCTCATGAGGACGTAAATAGAGAATCTTTATCTCACTTATTGATTGGATTTCACACCCTGGACTAGTAGCTTCATCCGCTTATCCAATAGATAGAAGAGCTGGCAGTGGGGTGCCCAGCCCCAAATTAATAACACAAATTCTCTTCACCAGTTTTGTCCATGATTTACCAGTGAAAGCATAATTGTGTAAACAAAAGAGAAAGCGGGATGACCTTCTACACCAGTTGCGTCCTTCATATGGGAGCCGCTCTTGTGAAATCTAGTTGGCTTGTGACATACTGTATTTTCTGTTTACCATTCGTTGACATTAGCATACACCTCCCTAAAAATAGACACTCATCCACGGTATGTGATTGTTGGCAGGCATCCGAGGATTCGGTTAGCCATGGTTTGTGTAAGATGGATGGGAGGAGTGTCAAAAAATTTATACCTCTGTTTACTAAAATAAAAACTCTAGCACATGAGTGATCCCTGCTTCACTCTGTGAAGGGCCTTTCTTTTACTTTTATGTTGAGTCTACATCTTCTAACTTTATGCACAGTTCAGAGAGCATAGTTGCCATTTTGTTTATGTGCATTTGTCCCAGAAATATTATTAATTCATTCATGATGTGTTATTGATTGTTCTCTAATTATTTGTTCTAGTCTTCCTCATAAACTTTGAAGGTGTCCTGGCATTGATGTGTTATTGCTTGTTCTCTAATTACTTGCAATGCTTTCTCTATACTTGAAACAAACGTATATCTTTCGATGCATTGTTATTCGTGATCTTTTATTTGTGTTACTTCTCATGATGCAAGGTGATTCCTATACTTTACTATTAAAGTTCTATATATCATGCTTGTGTTAAAGTTCTATGATCTCACCTTACATATTCTTTTACATTATTAATGATCAAGTTTATGTTGGTAGCATGTCACCTAAAAAATTATGTGTTTTTTTTATCGTTTACCTACTCGAGGGCGAGTAGGAACTAAGCTTAGGGATGTTGATACGTCATAAACGTATCCTTGATTTCTGATGTTCCATATTGTTTTCATGTTATTTCCTACACATTTTCCTAACACTATGTCATTTTTATCGATTTCCCGGGACTAACCTATTGACAAGATGCCACAGAGGCAGTTCCTGTTTTCTGTTGTTTTTTGTTTCAGAAAAGTTGTTCTCGAAATATTCTTGGAATTGGACGATTCAAAAGCCAGATGTCTTATAAGTCCCGGACGGTCAAGAAAGTCCCAAAGAGACCTCGAGGGGGGCCACAGGGTGTCCACACCGTAGGGTGGCGCGGGTCCCTCCCTGGGCGCGCCACCAAGTGGTGTGGGCCCCCTGGCCACTGCCCGGCATCGCCCTTTCACCTATATATGCTCCCCAATGCATCAACCCTAAAAATATCGCCTTTTCCACCAAAACATCCGTAGCTCCGCCGTCGTCACCGACAAGTTTCGGGGGACAAAAATCTATTTTCCGGCACACTGCCGGGATAGGGAAGTGCCCCCAGAGCCATCTCCATCGATTCCACCGCCATCATCATCGTCGTTGTTGTCTCCTATGATGAGGAGGGAGTAGTTCTCCCTCGGGGTTGAAGGCTCTACCGGTTGCTATGTGTTTCATCTCTCTCTCCCATGTCGTTATCTTTATGTGATCATGAGTTTTGTAATCTAGTTGAATGAGTAGATGTTACTCTTCATCTGTTATGCTACTCAAGTGGTTTTGTTATCTCCGTAGACACTTTGATCACGGTGTAAAGGGGACAGTGTGTGTGCACCGTGTGGTTTAGCATGATATTTATATCTTGTGTTGGATGACCTTATGAAATTGTGGTGTTTGTCTAGTCCCTTCTAGGGCGCTCATAGTGACAGCATGGGGTTAACTAGACATGGGAATGCGACTTTGAGGGGTGCTATTACAGGCCTACACATAGGAATGGTGTTTTTTATTTGACTAGAGAGTTGTTCAGAGTAGCGTAGTGCAGAGAGATATTTATGCATTCAATTATGTTATTATTGTTGAGAGTGTTCACTAGTGAAAGTATGATCCCTAGGCCTTGTATCTAAGGATTGATACACCGTTTACAATCATTTCTGCTAAATGTTTGCTTTCTACCATTTTTATTTCAGATTGCTATTATCACATATAACCATCCATATTACTTGTATTTTACTCTCTCTTCGCCGAACTAGTGCACCTATACAACTGAAAATTGTATTAGGTGTGTTGGGGACACAAGAGACTTCTTGTATCATAATTGCAGGGTTGCTTGAGACGGATACCTTTGACCTCTTCCTCCCTGAGTTCGATAAACCTTGGGTAATCCACTTAAGGGAAACTTGCTGCTGTTGGACAAACCTCTGCACTTGGAGGCCCAACACTGTCTACAAGAATAGAAGCGTGCGTGGACATCAAGGAGACAACAATCTAGCTACTGCTATGGACCCGTAGTCTAGGGATGTACTACTCACGTATCACTTCGGAGGAGGGCATGGTGGTGTAGACCCCTCCGGTGATGAATTTCCCTCCCGACAGGGTACCGGGGAGAGCCCGAGAACCCTCATGATCTCGGGATGGCGATGACGGCGGCCTCGGGTGTTCCTCGGGAAAAAGTGGTATATTTTTAGGGTTGATGTATCAGGAGAATAAATAGTTAAAAGGGTGATGCTGATGGGCGCCCGAGGGTCCCACACCACCCCCAGGCGCGGCCAAGGGGCGCCGCCCTATGATGTGGTCCCCTATGGCCCCCTCCGGGCCTCTTTGGGACTCTGTGGAACCTTCGGGATTTCTAAGACTTTTGGGCTTCGAATTTTCTAATGCCGAGAATATTTTCAGAATAACTTTTCTGAAACTAAAAACAACAGAAAACATGGAACTGGCTCTATGGCATCTTGTCAATAGGTTAGTCCCGGAAATCGATAAAAAAGACACTGTATAGCAAACATGTAGGAAATAACATGAAAACAACATGGAACATCAGAAATTAAGGATACGTTTATGACGTATCACTAACACGGACTAACGCTATTTTCTGCAGAATTACTTTGGTGTCTTGTTTTTGTGCAGAAAAATCAACTTTCAGGAAATTGCCCGGAAAAGACCCCAAAGTCCTTATTTCACCCGAAGACCCTCGGAGCCAGAAGAAGAGCCGGAGGGGGGCAGGAGGGGCCCACACAATGCCTGGGTGCGGACCCCCTAGGTCGCGCCGCCTTGTCGTGTGGCTGCCCCAGGCACCCCCTTGGGCTCCCCTTTCTACTACATAACCCCTGTAACCCTAAAACAGAGGGGGATTCATCATATTCCGGAGAAACACACCCGAACGCCGCCACCACCTTGAAACCTAATTCGGGGAAAAGAAGTTCCTGTTCTGGCACCCTGCCGGGACGGGGATTCGAAGGATAACATAGCCATATTCACCGTCACCACTTATCCATCAACCATCCATGATTCCCCCATCCATGTGTGAGTAATCCACATTGTAGGCTGAGAGGGATGGAAGGGATTGGATGATATCGTTCATGTAATAATGCCAGATTATTAGGGCACAGTTCCTAGTATCCTTTGTTAGTGCTTTATATCGTTGTTGTAACTTGTTATGCTTAATGCTTATCACTAGGGCCCGACTGCTATGATCTCAGATCTGAACATGTTATTTTTTCATGAGTATAATTATGTTTCTTGATCATATCTGCAAGTTGTTTACACATGTTGTTGTCCGGAACCCGGGGCCCCAAAGTGACAATAATTGGGACAACCGAAGGGGATGGCTGTGATGTGAGGATCACATGTGTTCACGGAGTGTTAATGCTTTGCTCTGTTGCTTTATTAAAAGGGGCACCTTAATTACGAGTAGCTTCCCTTGAGGTCCCGTCGCAACGGGCTGGTAGGACAAAAGGTGTTGTGCAAGTTTCTCATTGCGAGCACGTACGACTAAATTGGAACACATGCCTATGGTTTGCCTACTACTTGGATGTTTTATTATTATCTATCTGCAATAGCCACATTATTATTATATGAACTATCTTATCCATGCAACGCCCGTTCATCCATTCCCTATGCCTCCAGCATTTGAATCCTACTGTTTTCCACGATTGCTACTTCTGTTATTATTTTACTCCTGCTGTTATTTTACTAATGCTGCTATTATAAAACTATTACCACTGATAAATTGTTGCGAGCAAGTCTATTTTCAGGTCCGGCCGAATTGACAACTCATCTGTTAAGGCTTATATTTTTTTTGGCTCCCCTTATGTCGAATCAATAAATTTGGCTTTTACTTGTCTCAAAGACTGTTGCGATCCCCTATACTTGTGGGTCATCAATCTTCTTTCTCATATTCCATAGACTTGCTTGAGAAGAGACTCTTGATCCACATGCCAGAAACACGTGTCAATAGTAGGATCACGCTCAGGGTTCTCAAAGGGAGCTTGGTAGCGTCAAATCTTGAACTCAACAGTGGACATATGAGCAATTTGAAGAGAGGATTTGCCATGGTTCTTAGCAGCAACCCTATTTTCCTCACGTTGGCTCTCATAATCTTCCTTTGCCTTCCTCACGCGTTCCCTGATAGTAGTAGCATCCATAATTCATCCTAAACAAGATGTCGATACTGTTTGAGGCAGCTGGTTGCCTTGGAAGCTTTGGAGTGAGAGCCAGACCCATATGCACAACACGAGAATGAGGGAGGAAAGCAAAAAAGGTGAGCACTCATGTTTGGTGGGAGAGGGTAGAACGTGGATGAACTTAGTTGTTGGCACCTCTCTATTATGAACCGGAAATTCCGGCCTGTGGGATGTCAGCGCTTCAGACTAGAAATTTTGATGCATACCACAGATGTGCAAAAAACTGAGTGCAACGAGGGGGAGGGAGAGCCAGCGCAGGGGAACCCGCTAGCAAAGAGGAACCAAGTAGACGGAGAAAGCAAGGCCTAGGTATGGAAACCCGGCCTAAGAGAGAAAGGGGGTGTACCCAGTTCCATGGCGGTGAGCAGGAGGAGATCAAAGATCCCCGGGGGAAGGGGATCCTAGACCGTGAAGATCTGGTGTAGAGAGGCCCTGGCAACAGCGACGTCCTGGGGCGGGCGACGAGGCGCATGGACGGGGGTGGAAAAACTTCTCGAAGAAATAGTCCACCCCGTCGACCTTTTATACTGCCGCAGTCTTAACGCCAGATAATCCAGTAGAGAGGCCAGAATTTTCCGCTGCCACCGCAAATATCCAGGGCACGGCATGGAATATTCCGGGGATCGAAATTTCCGCCCAAATTTCAGGACCATGTTCGGTGTGTTGGCAACTTAGACATGGAGTAAACTTGGTCAATAAGCTCTAGGCATAATTTCTGGCCACAGGAAATTTCCGCCCCTAGACCGGAATTTCCGGGTTACCAATCACCAAAAGAGAAAAGATAAACAGAGAAACAAGAGGACTTGAATATGACCGTTTGAGAGAGAGATTTTTCTGGGAAGAGTAGGGGGCTTAGGTTAAAGAGAACACACTGAAAAGGATATACACACATGAGCTTGAAAAAACCAACAAAATGAATGAAAAGACCAAGCTCAAGTATTTCTCTCAAGACAATATAGACCAAAAGAAAAACCAACAAGAACCAACTTCTCTTAAGAGGAGGTCAGTGGCCAAGGCCACCATGTTTGAGTGTTATAGCTTGGAGCCACGAAGATATATCTTAGGCCCAAAACCATTACTCACATTGAAGCACAATCAGTCACAAAATGACTAGATATGCATGAATACTAAATTTTTGCATAATAAGAGTAGTGTTCACTCATGAGTTGAGTTATGCTCTCCCTATATCTATGTCTAGATGTAAACCTAATAACACGTGTAATGGAGATAGTTATGCAAAGTATCAAGTGAAGTTATATGAATCAATGACATTTAGTTCATTCCCCAAAGCTCAAAATCTTGGTTCGTCAAGGGCCTAGGTGAAGATATCGGCAAGTTGATTCTTGGTGGACACATAAGAGAGATCAATATCACCCTTCTCAACATGAGCCCGAATGAAGTGATGATGAATCTCAATATGCTTCGTCTTTCTCGTGTGTTCATAGTATGAATTATGGCAGGAGGTGCCAAAAGGCGGAGGTAGAAAGGTGGGGGTACAACATAGGGAAGTTGCCAATGACAGAAAATTCGTAGTTACCCATGTTCGGTACGCTGCAACAGTGGCGACATCCTACTCCTGCCTTCTCACTAAATCAAGGCTAAACCCTGAAGTACACAAAAGTACAATATGAATATGGTTTGTGTCTACTTGATCGCTTCCTACCTCTGGGGCGGCTCCCGTCCAGCTTTATATAGATAGTCGAAGTAGGACTTACAGATAAGGAAACTATTCGTATTAGAAATATATCTCTAACTTAGAGACTAAACATCCGGCTTCTTCTCCAAGCCGGACACCATATTGCACCGCCTTCCGGGTCTTCTAGAATCCATCTCTTTTACGTGTCGGCCTGCTGGGCTGCCCGAAGAAGCCTCCTGCTTATCCACCGATGGGCCACCCTGGCAGGCTGGCTTTCAGCCAATGCCGGGTTATATCCTTACTTGGCATAACTCCGACAGTAGCCCACAGGGAGAATCAAGGCTTCTTCGCTTCCGTATTTTCTTCTTCCATCAAATAGAGAAAAGGTGGTATGATGCTATCTTGAATCTTCCTTCATATGAAAAGCATGCCGAATCCGTCCTTTTACAACCCAGATAAATCTTCGCAATTCTTCGCAGAGAAGGATCTCCTTTGACTTGGTCAACCGTGACATAAGCGCTTTATTCTCTCTTATGTCATGTAGATTTCAAACATACCAAATCTGCAGACATTCATCATTGCAAGATTTTCACGCGGGAACCAAGGAGCGGAGTAAACATAGTTGTTTTATCCGAGATCTTCGTCGGACATGCGACAATCATCCAACGGCTCAACTAGCCGTTGCACGAATCACGTAGTGGGCTATAAATAGCCCCCTGCGTCGTTAGATTCTCGTTCTTCTTCCTCCCTCCACATTCCTCCAAGATAAGAAAACGAGAAAACCCCCGAGCGCCCAAATCTTCACCGAAATCCCCCGCAAACAAGCTTTCTGCTTTTATCCAGCGACCAAACATCAGCAGCGCGAGCTTCAAGTTTCGTCACCCCTCCCCCATGGCTAGCAGAGGAAATCCCAGCGCCCAAGCCCCTTCTACTCTGATGGAGGAGGAGGTTGCAGCGGTGCTGCGGGCTTCCGCATCCATGAAGACGGTGATGGATCTATCCGTCCCAACGGTAGAGATGACGGTTGTGACGGAGATGGCGGCAATAGTGGATGCGGCCAAGGAAAGTCCACTTCATCTATTGCCTCAACTCTCTTCACCTCCTATACGACTGAGGGCCCTTCCACGACGGCTCATGCGAGCGCCGCCGTGGGTCATGCCGTTCCCCCTCCTCGCGCAAGCACATCATCTTCCACGTTTCCAGAGGCAGAATTCGTCGATCGTCTCAACTCCGTTGATGAACCAGAAGAAGATGCGGAAACTAGCGCCGAGGAACAAGTGCAAGGCATCGCTAGTAACTGGATTGAGTGTGCCACACTCTCCATGTTTTTGAAGACCTTGGAGAAAGATGGCTTTATCCCTAAGGGTCTCTAGCGCTCCGCAGAAGCCGAGGAAGAACCCAATCCGGCTTCCCACGTCATTCGAGGTTTGGGATTACCACCTTCCGCCTTTTTCTTGGAAGTATTAAACCATTATGGTGTCCAACTTCACAATCTCAACCCTAATAGTATACTTTACCTCGCCGGTTTTCAAGCTCGGTTTGAAGGCTACTTAGGAATAGCTCCTAGGTTAGACTTCTTGTAGTATTGTTTCTATGTCAAGCGCAATACCATAGACGGAATACCTTCCACCAATGGTACCATTACTTTCAACCTTAGGCGAGGTAGAGAGGAGTGGTTATCCAAATCCAGACAAGTGAATCCGTCAAACACTGGTCGGGTTCATACTTTTACTGTTCCGAAGTCGTTTTCCTAGGAAAGGCAGTCGGATATCCGCCTTTCCAGAACGTCGCTGCCACTCCGAGAGATAGTTGGGTTCAAGACGCCGCAAGGAGCTTCCTGTAGATCTTCTCAGGATAAAATGGCATATTGCCAATCTTACAACTTGCGTTCTGGAGCTCACTGGGACAGTAACCATCCTTTGCTGGTGGCTAAGGAGGATTCAGCCTTTGGCCCACCGACCTGGCTGGAATTTATGCACCTACTCCAGGGCGATAGATGCTATGCGCTACACCGATAGTGATGTTGAAGCATGCATTCTCCACTGCTGGGTTAACCACCTTATCTCATATCGTACTCAATACGAGATGCGAGTGGATATGTATACCACATCCAACCCTCCACCTCGGGTGAGTTTCTCATTATTGGATTTTAGGTGTGTCTTTGAGTGTAAAAGTTCGTATGTTTTACTCATCGTTCTTCATTTTGTAGATTGAAAGTCTCTCTGAGAACCAACTAGTATCGAAGGAGGAAATGGATGCGAAGAGAGTACGTAGGGCCTCGGTTGCTGACGGTCAGAAAATGCGCAAGAAGGTGCCAGATACCAAGGAAGGCATCGACATGAACGACATTCCCGTGGCCACATCCACGTAATCCCGAACTTTGCTTATTTTGCCTTTTCGTCATTCAAAAGTTGGTCTTTTGAGCTTTGTTTCAAAACAATGTTTTATATTTTCTCAGCCTTGCTCCCTCTTCTCTAAAACCTAAGAGAAGAAGGAAATCATTTTGAATCGTTTGCCCAAACGCTCTCTAGAGGTGGCGCCTGATACTCATGCCGCCAATATTGTGTAAGGGTCCTTTGTGCCGCCATAAGACGCACATTTCCCTCTCCCAAGTTAGCAAAGTCAGGCCAGCCAGCCTGAGTCTTTGGAAGACATGCGGGAAAGGGCGGCACCTACACAATAAGAACAGGTTCCTTTCATCTCGGACGAAAATATTCCCTCTTTCGACGAGCAGCTCAAGGTAAAGTATGAATATTTTGACGATGATGACTACATGCACGATTGGGCGAAGTTATAATTTGTCGGAGTTCCTCCTTCCTCTTCTTCTAGCAGATGGCCAACGGGAGGTGTTATCTTTCGGAATAACTACACTTTCACCCTCGTCGGGATGATAAATTTGAGCTTCTCCAGGCCAAATTCTAGGACTATGGCCGAGATTTCCTGCAAGCACTCCAAGGAATATAAAAGATGAGCAATGTATACTCCCTAGCCCCAAGCATTTTTTTAGAAATTCATTACTTTTAAAGTATTAATCGATGCTTCTTAGTATAGCTTTGCATGTATACTTTCCTTATCGATGTTCAACTTTTCCCAGATATCTTTAGAGAAAATAAACACTGAATTTTTCCAGAAGCTTACTGTAAAGAATAAGGAGGTTCAAGAGCTCCTCCGTATTACAGACAAAAAGGAATCTGAGATATCCCTTCTTCAGAAGTAATTGGAGGACAACAATAGTATGTTTTTCTTCAACATTTTTCTGCTTTCCAATATTCCGGGTTTTACTTTACTTATCCGAGTTCTGTCTTATGTTTTTGCCTTTTTTTATAGCTACTATTGCTGAGGCAAAGTAGATTGCTTCTGATGCCAATGATGCTCCTCAACTTTATAATGAAGACCTTGCTCTTCACAAGGAAATTATCAAGCTAAAGCAGGAGCTAGACGAAAGTGGGAAATCTCTAGAGGGCTTTGAATCTCGTCTAAAGATTCAGAGTGAAAGGACGGAAAAGTTATTCAAGATCTCCAGAATACTTCCAAGCTCACTTGGACGAGATTGCGGGGCTTGATAAACACATCCGTGGTACGTTTGGTACCCTGGGTAAGATATTCACTTTTACCATTTTGCATATTTTTTCATGGTTTATCTTTGTTCTTTGCCTTATGCCTTCTTTTTCCTTATTTTCAGCTGGAGATTACCCCTTTCCCCAGATCGAACACATTCATGCCTTCAGGAAGTTTGTCCAGGATATGAAGTTTTCTAGGAAAAAGCTGATAAGCAAGCTTCTTCCCGACCACAAAGACAAATACTCCGACATTATGGATCTGGCAGCCGACATTGATGAAGTGATTGCCCAACGTAAAGACAGGCTATAGTCCAGTATTCGGGGTGGGGTTCACATGACCCTGGGGCTCATAAAAATGCATTACCCTACCACCAAGATTTGGCGCCATGGCACCGACATTCCCTAGGCTTACTCGGAGACAGAAAGGGCGGAGATATTCGATTCAATCAAAGGCTTTGCCTCCAAGATTGCACGAATGGTTTCCACCACTACCTACTACCCAGAGGCTTAGATTCCCAGCACTCCGTAGAATCCAAGCGAAAGTGAGGAGGATGAGTCCACGGAGGAAGACGAGTAGTTCATTTTCCTGCATGTAGGAAATGGAGAAAAGACTACATTATTGTATTTAATGTAATATAATCTGTAATGCATGCTATGAACTTATGCCATATATGTTTTTGTTCTTTTACGAAAACTTGCAAGTCCTTTTGCGAATACAAGTATCAATTTCTGTCTTTAGACCTTCTGAGTTTGTATGCTTTAGCCTTTTACAATGTTTTAGTGAATCCTTTAAACACGGAATCTTCACGCCGAGTAGCCGGGTCTTAGAAAATCAATCAGTCTAAGCTCGGAATCATGATTCGTCTTTTGGCGCTTAAACTTACTAGTTAGTTGGAAAAGAATAAAAAAAATCAGGATTGTTAAGGCAAAACTGGATACTTTTAACTCCGAGCACGTAGGAAAAATTCAGGTTTTTGTATCTCATGGTTATAAATGATTTAATTTTTTTCTTAACTCTGGGCTCGTAGGAAAAATATCCATGTTAATCATTGAAATGAAAGGATCATTGAGAAAGAGTAAAGACGGAAGTAATAAGAATGAATAATTTCCGACAACTTTTTTTTCATAAACTCAATGACAGTTACGTAGAAATTTGACTAGGAATAGATAATACGTAACTGCTGGATACTCCAAGGACGGTTCGTCTCCTCTAGATCAACATCTATTTTTCTTTTCCTTTTGCGATTCTTATTCTTGGGATCTTTTTCCTCATCCCGTATATCTACAAGATAATATGACCCATTTTTCACAACTTTTCTTATTACAAATGGTCCTTCCCAAATAGGGGCTAATTTGTGTTCTCTTTTCTGCCCCTTTCTCAACACTAAGTCACCTTATTTGAAAGAATGGTATTTTAGTTTGCAGCTATGATATCTTCGTTGTCCTTACTGGTAAATGGAGGATCTATGAAGCACAAGATCCCTTTCTTCTCCTAGAAAGTCTAAGGCATCATGTCATGCAATCTCGGCATCTACCTCGGCATATACCTGCACTCTAGGGGAATCGTGTATAATGTCGGTAGGTAAAATTGCTTCTGCACCCTATACCAAAAGGAATGATGTTTCGTAAGTAGTTTTGTTCGGTGTTGTGCAGATACTCCATAATACCACCGTCAATTCTTCTACCCACGGTCCTGCTGCCCTATCTTCCCGTGTTTCGAGCCTTGGTCGTTCTTCTTACAATACTTGGAAAAATCTCTAATGGATAAATTCGTTCCATTGTCCATGATTATACTATGTGGAATGCTGAATCACATGACTATGTCTATGACGAAATTTCTGACGTCACACCGTCAAGTTTTTTGATAAGTTTAGCTTCTACCCACTTGGTATAATTATCCACTGCTACAAGTAAATGCGCTAAACCCATTATATCCATCCCCCGGAACGCAAAAGGCCAAGTTATGGGAATGGTTTTAAGTGCTTGAGCCGACATATTTGACTAGTTGGCGTAATATTAGCAGGTACTAACTATTTGTTCAGCATCTTTCTTGGCAGTATGCTAGAAAAATCCATCCCGGAATGTTTTATGGACAATGCTTTTTTATTGAGCATGATGCCCACAATCTCCGGCATGTATTTCTTGTAGGATTTTCCTTCCTTCTTCTGGTGTGATACACCTTTGAAAAATTTCGGATTTACCGCGTTTGTACAATCTTCCGTTGATTACTGTGTATCGTTTACAACGACGTTGAATTTTTCTTTGCAATACATTGTATGATCCTTCCGGGAATTTCATATCTACTAAGAAATCCAGTTAAATTACCGTCCAATCCGGAATTACAAGCAATACAGCTATAGACTCGGAATTAGGGGATAATCCACATCTCCGCCTTTAATGGATGGTTCGTGTAGATTTTCCACAAACACGCCTAGAGGCAATGTCTTCACCCTTTCAGAGCCCATCCGGGCTAATGCATCCACATTCCAGTTGTTTTCTCGCCTCACATGGTTGACTTTGAATCCTAAAAAACATATAGAAAACTCATCCACTGTACGCCGGGATTCCGCCGTTATGAGGATATTTGTATCCCATGTTTGGTTCAACTAGTGTTGTACCAAATCCGAGTCTCTGTAACATAGGATGTGTTTTACTCCTATGTCTTTTGCAATATGTAGTCCGTGGAGAAGTGCTTCATATTATGCCACATTGTTGTTGGCGTTGAAGTGAATCTGTAAAACATACTCCATTCTGTCACCTTTGGGTGATTTGAGGACAACGCCGGCTCATGCAACTTCCTTCTTTTTTTAATCATCAAAATGCATTATCCATTACATTGAGTCTGGCATTGGAGTATCCTCAATTGCTTCTGGCCAATCCATGATGAAATCCATCAAAATCTGTGACTTAATTGCCGTCCTAGGGTGATACTTAATATCAAATGCCGTCAGTTAGATTCCCCATTTGGCAACTCTTCCTTTGGCATATGCATTGTTTATTATATCTCCTACTGGTGCTAACCACTGTTATTGAGTGTCCTTGGAAATAATGGTAGAGTTTTCTTGATGAGAAAAAGAAGTCATATGCCAGTTTTTTATAATGTGGATACCTTTGTTTTGGCTCTGAGAATACCTCGTTGAGGTAATACACGGGTTGTTGGTCCGGGATTTCTTGGTTCTCCGTCTTTTTTCTTTCCACAATTATCACAACACTGATTACCCTATTTGTCGTTGTTAAATACAGATTCATGGGTTCATGCCCTTTTGGGGATGCCAAGGTTGGAGCTTTTAAAAGTGTTTTCTTCAATTGTGCCAATGCGTTGTCCGCCTCTTTGGTCCATATGAATTTGTCGGATTTGTTGAGCAATTTTTACAATGGAAGTGCTTTGTCGCCAAGTATGCTTATGAACCTGCTTAATGCGGCCGCTGATCCTATTAATCTTTGAACATCTTTTAAGCACGTTGGCTTTTTGATATTTAGAATAGTTTATATATTTTCAGGGTTCACCTCAATGCCTCTATGGAACACGATGAAACCCAAAAGTTTTCCTGAGGGAACTCAGAATACGCATTTTAATGGATTTAACTTCATACTATATGTACGCAAATTATCGAAAGTTTCTCGCAAATCGTCAAGGAGAGTATCTTTATCCTTGGATACGACGGCAATGTCGTCCATATAATCATGGACGCTTCTACCTATTTTCTCATGCAAGCATCAATGCATGCACTGCTAATAGGTAGATCCGGCGATCTTCGAGTCAAAAGGCATGGTTATGTAATAGTTTGTACCATAGGGGTTATGAATTAGGTTTTTATTTAATCTTCCTCCTTCATGCATATTTGATGATAACCAGAATAAGCATTCTAAAAGCATAAAAGCTCAGAGCCAGCAGTGGCATCCATTATTTGATTGACTCGTGGTAAAACTAAACGATCTTTTGAACACAATTTGTTAAGACTGGTATAATCTATACACATCCTATTTTTATATTATCTTTCTTCGGGACTAACACTAGATTTGCAGCACAATCTGTGTGAATCACTTCCCGGATAAAGTCGGCCGCTAGAGGCCTGATGATCTCTTTGCCTATATCCTTCTTTCTTGGTCCATCGAAGCGCTGAAGTCCCTCTTTGACCGGTTTTGATCCCGTTTTTTACTTTGAGTTCATGCTTATCAAGTTCCCTGGGTACACCTGGCATATCAGCTGAACACGAGGCGAAAATGTCCCTGCTTTCGCCTAGGAACATGATGGGCGCGCTTTCCTATTTGTCCGTCACTCCGTCATCGACGACGACATACTTTGTCGGATCTTTTGGGTCCAGGATAATCTTATCCGTGTTCTTCAAAGCTTTGAAGTTGTATGTTGGCTTTGAATTATCTTTTCCTGCCTGCATTTCATTCGGAACAACTTATTTAGCCAACTCCTTCAGTTCCTCCTTTGCAATGGTTGGCTCAGCACAAAGGGTGTTTCCCAACTCATGTTTCTTTGCAACGGTGAAATCTCCCTGAACAGTGATTACTCTGCCTTTTGGTCATGGCATCTTGAGCTTGTTGTAGATGTAGCATGATCTAGCCATGAATTTGGAAAAGGCTGGCCTATCGAGGATATCTTGGTATACACTCTCAAATGGGACTACTTCAAATGATATTCACTCGGTGCGAAAATGTTCCGGCTCTATGAAGGTTACTTCTAGAGAAATTTCTCCAAGAGACACTACTTGTCTTTGTGGGACTATACCGTGGAACATCACATTATGATGCTTCAACTGTGTTTGTGATAGGTGGAGTTTTTATAGGGTGCTCATTGATGACCCACAAGTATAGGGGGTGTCCCGTAGTACTTTCGATAAATAAGAGTGTCGAAACCAACAAGGAGCAGAAGGTGTTGGCAAGTAGTTTTGAAAAAGGATTCACTGTAAACACTTAACACATAGTTTTTTCTTAGTTTCCAAAGCAGCAGATAAAACAGTACGAGTAAATAAATGAGCGCAATAATAATTTCATCGATGTGGCCCAATCCTTTTTAGTGCAAAAGACAAGCTAGTTGTGTCACTTATGATTACCAAATGTTCCTGGGGACACATGGGAATTTGGTCTAATGCTTTCGTTTCGTGCAGGTTAATCTTCAGTATTATGATACATGTTGTGTGGGTGAATCTATGATAACGCGCTGCCCTTCCTAGAACTAATACATACTTGTGATTAAACCCCTTGCAAGCTTCCGCAACTACAAGAAAGTAATTAAGATAAATCTAACTACAACCTTAAACTCTCGAATCCTACACTCCCTCGTGCACCAACTTACCAATGGGGGTTCAGGTTTCTGTCGCACCGGCAACCCCACAATTAACAAGTTAAATACACGATGCATTCCCCAAGGTCCATAAAGATGAAGTACCATGTAGTCGACGTTCACATGACACCACTACAGGAATAACACCACAACATAAATATCAAACTATTAAATATTACTCAACATTATTCTACTACTAACAAATAGACTTCTCCCATGTCCTCAAGAACTAAACGAACTACTCACAAGACATCATACAGATCATGATCAGAGGTCATATAATGATGGATAACAATTTGTACATAAACCTTAATCCATCGATAAAACTCAATAGCATCAAATACAGAGAGTAATCAACACCGGGAGAGTCTCCCCAATGAACTAGACAAGGTATGGCCCTAGATTTTATAGCAGAACGGAGTGGAGATGTGGATATTATGATGGCGACGTGGTGGATGATGATCCCGATGAAGTCCAGCGTGGTGGCGGTGACGATGGCGACGATTTCCACCCTCCGGGAGGGGATTTCCCCGGTAGATTTCTCTCTGTCGGAGAGCTTCTTCTCTCTTGGTGGTTCCCGTTGCGTGGAGGCGGCGGAAATTTGTGTGGCGGCCTCACGGATAATTTAGGTATTCGGGGAATATATAGGCGAAGGGGCAGCGTCAGGAGCCGACCAGAGGGCACACGCCACATGCCAGCGTGGCTAGGGTGGGGCCGCACCCTGGTATGGCGTGGAGGCCACCTGGCTCCCCCCTGTCGTCTTTCTTCATCATTGGGGAAAATAAGATATTTCGCGAAACTTTCGGTGTCTTTGGAGTTTTGCAGATATGGTAGCCTATCGACGCTTTTTCCAGCTGAAATCTGACTCCGGCAGATAAATCCTCATTAATCATCAAACATGCAAAATAAGATAAAATAACATAAGTAGTGCATCATAATAGAAATATATCAATGAATAACAATAACTTATGATATAAAACAGTGATGCAAAATGGACGTATCACTCGTGTACATGATGTTGATGTTGGATCCTCCATCCAAAAGTACTCTCCTCCACCTATGATTCATTATTATAGGGTTTACGATGAGGTCATGTGTACCTGGTTCCAGGATATTGTTGGGATGATGATGGAGGCTAATGCTCGCTCGTTGGGAGACTCCAAGTTTAGGGTGTGAAGAGTGCAGCGACAAGTTTTCCCTCAGAAAGAAAGCAAGGTTAAATTGTCCAGTAGGAGAAATAAATCACTTACGAAGGTTGATACAGCTGATGTTGGCAGGGCGCGCTACCGGTTCAGTAGCAATGTGGAATCTACACAACACATACAAATTGCTTTGCCCCAACGAAGCAGTGAGGTTGTCAATCTCACCGGTTTTGCTAAAACAAAGGATTAGACGTATAGTGTGGAAAGTAGTACTTGTTTGCAATAGATGAAAGAGAACAATAATTGCAGTAGGAAAACAATGGGAAAACAGTGGTTGCATTATGAGTATAAAGAAATGGACCGGGGTCCACAGTTCACTAGAGGTGTCTCTCCAAAATAGATAGATAACATGCTGGGTAAACAAATTACAACTGGGAAATTGATACATGTAAAGGTTGCACCGTAGTGCATACGCATGACATGATGATTACTATGTGATTCATGCGGGCATTACAACAAGATATATATACTGTTATCCAATTGCATCTATGACTAATAATCCACCCTCATAATGTCATCCGAGCAAACATTGGGTATTAAGTTGCAAGCAATAGATAATTGCATTAAGCAAAATGTGTAATGTATTATCCTTAGACAAAGCATTGTTGTTTTCTCCCTAATGGAAACAACACATCCCCCACCCATTACATTTATGTCACTCGAGCGTGAGTGAAAGGGAGGCATGAACCCACTATCGAGCATAAACACTCCCTCTTGGAGTTACAAGCATCAACTTGGCCAGAGCCTCTACTAGTAATGGAGAGCATGCAAGATCATAAATAACATACACATGAAAGAACATGATAGATTGATAATCATTGGACATAGCATTCAATATTCATCGTGTAACAACCCAATTTACGGTAGACAGGAAAAACATGTTTTCAGTAACCCAAAAATCAAGGCCAACATTTTTTTTTGAAATGCTTGAATAATGCTTGTGTTTCATTTCTATTTGCTTGTTGTTTGTGTTTGTGTTTGTGTTTGTGTTTGTGTTTGTGTTTGTGTTTGTGTTTGTGTTTGTGTTTGTGTTTGTGTTTGTGTTTGTGTTTGTGTTTGTGTTTGTGTTTGTGTTTGTGTTTGTGTTTGTGTTTGTGTTTGTGTTTGAGTTTGCGCTTGATAACACCTAAAAATTAAACCAATGGTCACAACCTTCTTAAAAAACTAACCCTTGTGATCAAGTCATGGCAAGAAAACTTATCACCCTCTTCTATCAACTTATTTTGGCCAAACACTTTTGAAAATGATTTTTTTCTAACAACAACCCAAAGATTAAGCTTTTGAGAAAAACAAAAGGTACAAAACTTTATGAAAAGTATTTTGGAGGTAATCATCTCCTACCTGTTTTCAACCAAGATATTTTTGCAAGTATTTCAGAAACCCCATCTCACTTCATTCTTTGCAAAAACTATAAGTGGGGACTATATTACCATGTGTTTTACCTCAGTTATATACTTTTGGAATAACAAGCTTTGAGTTGAACTCCTTTGCAAAATCCTCTTGTCGTGATGTGGCTTGATCACTACCTTTAGCTAATACTTGAGAAAAACTTTGGAAATTGAATTAAAGAACTCACTTGCTTGAGTGAACTTGTTAAGTCTTGTTATTATCTGCTTATTGTGTGATCGTATCTTGTGTTTACCTTGAAGTTATGATATCTGTTTGATTATGAATGTGTGTTTTTTTAAATAATAAACTCTACAAACAACAAGACCAAGCATCAGTATCATATCCTATCCTATTTCTATCTGATCTTTTGTTTTCTTTAAATCTTCCAAAATTTGTATACATGCATGTATATAAAATCTTGATCTATTCATCAATGCATCCTCATGGATCTCATAGTCCATATCTATACTTCCCATCCAAGTTGTTAATTTGGATATTGAAACTCTCGCACTTTGGCCTCAAGCCATAATTGAAAAATCTTGATCTTTGACCAATGTACCATCATGGACATCATGGTACATATCTGTAAGTCATATCCAAGTAGTTAAATTGGATATTGAACCTCTTTATCATTTTTTTCCAAAACCTCTAGAGGGCATTCCAAAATAAGGATCATATCCCTGTTATCATGATGCCTTTTGGCAGTCTTCTTAAAAACCACTCTTCCTTTTTTTATCTCCATCAACCTCCCCTTTTCATCTTCATGACTTATAGATCACATCCATGTGGTCCATTTTTTTTCCATGGCCACTTGATTATTCTTCTCTCAGTATTTTTGGCCTATTAAATAAACCCTAGTTTTCACCATTTTTTCACTTGGAACCTCAAATATTTTCAAAAGAGTTATTTATTAAAAATAAATTTTGAGACCTATATTATATACTCTCTCATCTCAACTCAAAAATATATTTTTTAAGCTTTTTACTATTTATTATATTTCATTTTCCAAAGGGCCAGAAATGGAATTTTAAATATTTTGCGAATAAAAGTATTTCCTAAATTCTTGGAAAAATTACCCAACATGCCTATGGTCATGTGGCACTTGTTTACACAAAAACATTTGCAAGTTGTTTTTAAAAATTGGGAAGAAAATGTTTAAAAAAGGTTTCAGCCCTTTTTGAATTTCCAAAATTTTGTGAAACAAATATTTTAAATAACTTGTGAGGCCACCATCCCTAGACTCCATTTTTCATCCTCTATCTACTAGACATTATCTTTTACATGTGTTCTATTCAAAATTCTTGTGAAAACAACCAAAAGTCCTCTATGGTTATTCTCGACACTATTGAGTCCATGCACTTCCTGGTCAACCATCTCACTCTCTCTACCTGTCTCTTGCTCTGTGACATGGTACATTTATCCCTTAACCCCCTAGACATCCTCCGTTCTCCTCCACACCTCCTCCATGGACTAAATTCCAAGGTACATCACAGGTGGCCGTCGAGCTCCGCCACACCCGCCACACATTGCTCCCTCTCCATGTCTACATGTTTCAAGGGATCTCCAAGAGCTCTCCCGTGCACTCCCTTGCCCCCTCTTTCACTCTTTCCTCTCCTTTTTATTGTCGAACACTTGCGAGTGCCGCTCATGGTGTCGCTCGATTTATCTCTCCCCAGGCCACCTCCTCCTCTCCTTTCTCTCGTCAGGCCAGGTCCTCCTCATCAAGACCTCGGCCTCGGACATGTTCCTGCTTGCTCACTATTCCCGGATTTTCCCCGCCATGCTATCCATGGCTGCAACTCCCCGAGCTCGGGAGCCAGACCACCCGAGCCTTCCTCTTTCTCTCGACCTTGCCATCTCACAGCCTCTCCTTCCTAATTGCACCGCTGCATCAAAACCCCTCTCCCTACCTCCTTAAATTGACCGAATCGGCCATTTATCCTCCGTCGGTCACCTCACCGTCGAGCGGGAGGTACAAAGGCTCTCCGCCCTCACCGATTCCTCCTCTAGCATCCCCTCTCTTTCCTGATGCTCTTGCCCACCCTTTTTTCTTCTCCTATCCTCTGCAGGAATGTCGTCGACGATGAACTGGGTCGTCCACTTCTGGCCGTCGATGAATTCCCACATCCGCGCAGCCTTGTCAGGACCGGACGGCATGAAGGGGTCCGTGTTGTATCTCTGCTCCTCCAGGTGCAAGCGGAGCTTTCTGGCATGCCATAGAGCCTCCAGCGGCGAGCCCGCAGCTCTCTGTCGCCGCTAAGGGCGGACACCGCCGCAATTTGAGGTCGACGCCGGCGCGCGTCAACATGGCGCCATCTCCAACGCCCGTTCCAGATCGTGCAACACCATACTTTTTCGACACCGCTTGGTCACTGACGGCTGGGGCCAGCCATGGCCCACCCCCAGCCATTCAAACGACTTCCAGCGCGGGAGAGGCCCTCGTGGGCCGGCCCATCACCGTGTTGGTCCGGATCTAGCCTGGCATCGCTCAGATCTGGCCCGTTATGTTTTTTTGCAGGTTGATTTTTTCTGTTTTCCTAAAGAACCAATTCTGTTGCCCTGGTTTAATTCATATTAAAATGGTTAAAATACAAATGTTGCCAAACCAAAAATCAGAATGATAGATATACATTTTCTCAGCAACGTCAAACTTTCATATCTGTGTTTTGTTGATTATGTTAGGAGAACTCAACTAAATGGAAGAAGCACTCTTTTTCACCAATAAATTCATAACTTGAGTTTTAAGTGTCCAAATCTTGGAAACTAAATTGTTCTGAGAATATCTTCATGTTACTTATCTGTATAATTTGACCCTGTGTTGACTTGAGCTTTTGTTTGAAAATGCCATGCATGTTTGTTTAGGATCTAAGAGCACTTCTGTGATTTATTTAATTTAATTGGTGATGAATTTTTATGTGAATCCAATTGTGTTGGTTTTATAGTGATTAGAGGCACCTAACCCTAGGTTTTCATGATTTTAGGAGTTACAGAATAGGTTTGGTGAATTATATAGTGTTTAGGCATTTTCTGCCTATTTCTTTTAGGCCTTTAATAATTATTGTGTTATCTTGTTATTATTACAAATGTGATTCCTAGCATGTGAAGGGTGGTAATCCATCATTATTATTTGTTTTGTGTGTGTCACTAGCATGTTAGGAAAGTGTGTGTGAAAACCATGTTCTTTAGTAGTTTTCTTCTCTTATAGTGTTTTTGTAGCAATATGAATTACTCTTGTTATTTTATTATGTTAGTAAACTATTTTGACTGATTGATTTAGTATTTATTGTCATAGCATAGCTACTTTTATTTTGGAATATTATACTTTCTTGCATGATTGAATTGGCTCTAGATCATTTTGTCATGCATTGCTAGTTTTACGTGTTTTCTGCCACATTTGTTATTTGTGTGATTAATGGTTTAGGTTGTTATTTTGATATTACTAGCATGCCTACTTGTTGGTTTGTCTGTTATTTGGATGATGTCTTATAGTTCTACCATGTTAGAATAAATCTTGTTTGATGCTCTATAATGGTTATGCATGCATGTCTGCATGTCTAAATAGCCCCTTTTCCACTTCTAGTTGCAGTAGTTGTTTTGCTCCATGATTATTTTTATGCATTGAGTGATGCCATGACATGTTTCGTATATATATGTATATGTTATTTTGTTTCTTAGCCTCTGGTTATATTATTTCTCTGTGTTTAGAAAATCATGTGTTACTATCGGCTTTTGGTATTGCTTGCTATTATTTTCCTATGCCTGTGTATGTGTTCCTAAGTTGTTTTCTTGTTGTTTCTTCATCCTCATGAATGACCAGAGAGTCATTTAACCTTATTTGGGCATAATATTAGAGTGTCACACCCACTGAACTCATTCCAATTTGGTTGAGGAACAAAAGCACAATTTCTAGTGTTTTGTTTATATTGTCCATGTATGTTTTGCTTGATGGTGTGTACCCTAGTGCATTTGTATTTGAGTGTATTTGTTTGATGAATTTCTTGCTGTATGTTTACTTTTTTATCAAGTGTTTTCCTTTTTTTTTTGTTCTGATTGGGTGTTTTCCTTTTTTATTTTACGACGTTAGATAACGAAGACGGTATTATTCCCGGAGAGGGTTTTTATTGCAACTCTTGTTTATTTCAAGAGAAAGACAAAGACTAGTGCCAAGGCAAGCCACTCTAAATGCTTGCTTGTTGATTACTTATCATTATCTATCATGCATGTTTTACTTATGAAGTTTTACAAAAGTTTTATTCAAAAACTATTTTCCTAAGTGGACTACCACTATCAATATTATGTATCAAATATGCTATATCCACTATTTAATCTTGGTGTTACCAAGCCCTTTCGACATTTTAGTATCGTCACTTAGTTCACTTAAGTCCCATAGTGGACATTTTAACTTATGTTTTTGGAAAACAAAAGCTTTGGAAAAACCCCGAAAAAGGTGAGGGAGGTATGTGAAGGAGAAATGTTTTCAACTTGTTTTCCAAAAATGACACATAACCCAGTCTTCATCGGACAACCAAGCCGTACTGCCACATTACCTCAATATGGGAATGGGGTCTAACTAAAATCTTGTCGGTGTTACTCCATGTCTACCTCAATATGCTATAGGGGTTAGAGTCCCCTGAAACAAATTGTCGCGAGGTGGGAGAAAACGGGACATGTAGAGTGTGGGATTAACTTCACCACCGGTTGCAACAGTTGGGTCACCTATCATGGCGGTGTGTTGTCAGGAGAAACCGGATCGATACGGCTGACTCAGTCGTTGTCGATGAGAACAAACCCAATTGAAGTTGTAGTCATTTAATGGCACTTGCATAGTGGATAGTTAGGATCAGTTATCTGGTGTTCGCATACTGTCGCGGACAATCCATGGTTGTTCATGACGGATGTACTGGATCTTATGGACAGTTGAATGGCCATGTAGCTAGCATTGTGTTAATGTTTTCAAAAAGTTTGAAAAGTGTTTTCAGTATTGTACCTGAGAGGTACTCGGAAAGGGAAAAGATTGTACCTTGGAGGTACCGGAGCATGTTGATCTTGAAGATGTGATCTTCCAAGAAGTTTTGCAAAAACAAAACTTTCGTTTATTTAAAATGCTTTATCAAAACCTTGTGGATATGCAATATCTTCAAGAGGAACTAAATATCTTTTGAAGTATCTTCTTCAAATAAGGAAATTTAAACTTGATCAACCATGATGGGCTGACGAAGATATGGATCCTGGATCCTGCGAATAAGGACACCCCCTCTCAGTCCCAAGGTTAAAGGCCCAAGAAGAGGAGCCCTTGGAATACTCCAGAAGGCCCACGTGAAGCCCACCCACACTAACTTGCGGGTTAAGATAGGAAACATGTAACCGACCTAGTTAGAGTTTGAGTCCTCTCCGGGTAGGATTCGAGACCTGGCCATCTATATAAGGCCAGGAGAGCCCCCCCGGGAGAAGACCAAGCAACACCTCACCATCGAAACCTTGAACTCGAGACCTTACTCTCGATTCGAGCACCACCATTGTAACCGATCTTTCCATCAATACAGATCGACAAGAGGTAGGAGTAAGGGTTTTACCTCTACGAGGGCCCCGAACCTGGGTAAATCTCGCCCCCTGTCTAGCCGACGATTCCACCAGCGCTCATGAATTCTCCTAGTCGAAACCCAATAGGGTCACCTAAGGGATTTGTAGAATCAGAGATTCGACAATTGGCGCCGACCGTGGGGACGACGGACGCTGGATCACCGGCATCTTCGGCTTCATCGACAACTCACTCTCGTTGGAAACCATCGACTACGGGTCCGAACAATCCTATACGGATCGGATCTGTCGTGGTCACACCTCACTCGCCGGCATCGCGCCCGGTATTCGAGGATCTGGAGAAAAGCGTCACCTTGACGTTCGGGAGCCTAAAATTCGTGACCAACAGGGACGGAATCCTCCACTTCTCGGATGAATCAGAAACTGAATCTGGAGCTGTCGACTCACGCCGTCATCTGGAGAAAAGCAGCGAGTCCATCCGCTTCAACGCCAACGACTATCATACCCTCTCGACAGAGGAACCATCAAGAATTCAAAGAAACTTCCGACCTACGCCTAGGACGCACGAGCCTAGACTGACTCAAGTCTGCATGGCAGGATCGGAACAAGCCTCGGAAACAGAACACAGCGCGGCAGAGCGCAACATAATCGGCGTCTCACGGGAATCCTGGAACCGAGCAAAGGAGGCTATGCGAACGAGCAAGCCACCCGCAGCCGGGGCCTCACACGAAGACATGGTTGCCTACCACTATCACCTAGTGAGAGCAGCCACGACTATCAAAGACGCTCGGATAGATCTGGCCCGCCGAAGAAGAGCGGCGGACGAGTCGAGCCAAAGGAGATCCGGGCTGTCCATAACACCCTCGGTCGGAACCCGGCCCGCGAGGAAGGGACACACATCTACATCCAGGAACAATGAGTCCCTAGCCGGAACCAGCAGATCGATCACTCCTTCTCTCATGCGAGTCGATGACGATGGCAATGTCTACCCGCAAACTCCTGCTGCCGCGGTTCTAGCCGCAGCAACTTACATGCAGATCAACCAACCGACGGAAAGTGACCCTCGGGCGGAGCAGTATAAACAAGTACGCAAGGGATTAGGGCTGGCAGCCGCAAGGCTCGCCGCCTATGATCGAAAGAAGGCCGCAGAGCAGCTGGAGAAGGAACATGACAAGGAGAAAGAGAAGGATAGGGAAGCATCCCGCAAACGTAGGAGTTCTTCGCCAAGAAGGGACAAGTCACCACGTCGTGGTCGAGGAAAAGAAGCACGGCGCCGTGATGACAGTCGAAGTAGCAGCGAAGGCAGTCCGAGAGACAAAAGCTCGCGGCACCATAGCAGCCGCTCGCGAAAGCGAAGCAAGGAACCAAGGAAGGATGCTGACCGAGACCGGCCAGAATACGACGCGCAATCAGATCTCGCTCAAAAAAGGGTGGATAAGGCGAGGGCTTCGCGATATCGCGAGCGCTCTTCGTCCGGCTCCTCGGATGACGAAACCTGTGGCGCTCTCTGCTTTGCCCGCAGTATCCGCGAGGCGCCTCTACCCAAAAGATTCAAGCTTAGCACGGAAGTAACGAAGTACGACGGCTCACTCAAGCCCTCTCAATGGCTAAGCGATTACCTCATGGCAGTAAAATGCCAACATGGGAATAAAAACACGGCTATGCAATACCTCAATTTGCATCTCACCGGCGCGGCCCGCAGTTGGCTGGAGAGACAAGCCGCCAACAAAAACAGAATACTTGAAGATGGCAGACCAGCCGATAACATTCTCGATGAAGGACCACCCGCCACGAGTCTATCGACCCGGACACGCCGCCCTTGTCATCCAAGCACAAATTGGCAACTATGACTTGGCCCGCGTATTCATGGATGGTGGTAGTGGCATCAACATTATCTACGCGGATACACTCCGTAGGATGAACAGGAACCTGGACGGTCTCCAGGAATCAGAAACATCCTTCCACGGGATAGTTCCAGGAAAGGCAATCCGTCCACTCGGAACAATCAACCTAGAAGTTGTGCTGGGAACCAAGAGCAACTACAGAAGAGAATTCCTCGACTTCGAAGTTGTCGATTGGCCTTCGCAGTACCACGCCATTCTTGGTCGAACAGCGTTCGCCAGATTCATGGCAGTACCGCATTACGCCTACCTGAAGCTCAAATTATCTGGAGAACATGGCGTAATCACCATCGACGGAGACTTTCAGAAATCCAACAAATGCGACATTGAATTCAATGAGATCGCAAAATCTTTTGGGATGCAAGAAGAACTTCAAGAGCTGGCAAAAACCACGGATCACTCCGTGATGCCCCTCACGAAGAAAAAACACGCCTGAACTGGAATTCAGCGCTAACAGTGACACCCGAAAGCATCAAGTGCACCCGACAGATCCTGCGAAGACGGCGCTGGTTTCCACCACCCTTCCGCAAGCATAGGAAAGCACGCTCGTCGAACTCCTCCGTGAGTACTGGGAAATTTTCGCCTGGCAGCCATCAGATATGCCAGGAATACCCAGGGAGTTTGCCGAGCACTCACTCGAAGTCTTTCCAGATGCCAAACCCGTCAAACAAACTACTCGAAGATTTTCAGAACCCAAGCAGAAGGCACTTGGAGAAGAAGTGAACAGATTGCTAGCAGCAAAATTCATCAGGGAAATCAAGATATCCACTTGGTTAGCAAACCCGGTGCTGGTCGCCAAAAAGAACACGGACATCCTTCGGGTATGCATTGACTACACATCGTTAAACAAGCACTGTCCCAAGGATAACTTCCCCCTCCCGCGAATCGACCAGATCGTGGACTCTACGACAGGCTGTCAACGCCTATCTTTCCTGGACGCCTATTCGGGATATAATCAGATCCGGATGAAACGGGAGGACGAAGAAAAAACAGCATTCATCACACCACACGGTGTATACTGCTACACGACAATGCCCTTCGGGCTCAAGAACGCAGGCGCAACATACCAGCGCTGCATGCAAAAATGCCTCGCCAAGCTCATTGGCAAGAACGTACAAGTGTACGTTGACGACATAGTCATCAAGACTCGAGTTGAGAGCACACTCCTCGAGGATATTAGGGAAACATTCGACGCCCTCAACTCATACAGGATCAAGCTCAATCCAACAAAATGCGTCTTCGGCGTTCCAGCAGGGAAACTTCTCGGGTACCTGGTATCCGCCAGAGGCATCAAAGCTAACTCAGAGAAAATACAAGCAATCTTGACAATGAAGGAGCCAACTAATCTACGCAGAGTCCAACAGCTCGCAGGCCGACTAGCCGCCCTGAGCAGGTTCATCGCACGATTGGGAGAGCTAGTGTTACCCTTCTATAAGCTGCTGAAGAAGACGGACAAATTCGAGTGGACACCAGAAGCTAAGCAAGCATTCGCGGACTTAAAGCGATCGTTGCAAAGTAGGCGAGTCCTTGCAACACCACAAGAAAGGGAGTCACTCTACTTGTACCTAGCCGCCACAAACCAGGTCATCAGCACAACAATCGTAGTCGAACGACCTGAGGAGGGCAAAGCGTACGGAGTTCAGCGACCAATCTATTACATTAGCGAAGTGCTCTCGCCATGCAAGCAACGATATCCTCATTACCAGAAGCTCGCATACGGAGTTGTTCTTACAGCCCGAAAGCTCAAGCACTACTTCCAGGAACACGCCATCACAGTGGTTAATGATGCGTCACTCGGGACAATCATGAACAACCCCATGGCATCCGGAAGAATAGCCAAATGGAGCATCGAGTTGGGCGCCTGGGACATCACTTATGCAGGGCGCAACGCAGTCAAATCTCAGGTACTCGTGGAATTCCTAAGCGAATAGACAGAACTACAAACGCCCGGACCGCCTGAATACACGAGCAATTGGATAATGTACTTTGACGGGTCCAAAAGAAACGAAGGAGCAGGAGCTGGAATTGTCCTCATATCGCCTCGGGGAGACAAACTGCAATACGTCCTACGATTGGACTTTCCACCAGATGATCCAGCATCGAACAACGACGCAGAATATGAAGCCCTGTTGCATGGGATGAAGATGGCTGTAGCCTGTGGAGCTACTCGATTAATGATTTACGGCGACTCCAATCTCATTGTGCAGCAGACAATGAAAGAATGTGACGCAATTGCTGAAAACATGGTCGCGCATCGCGACATGTACAATCTACTCGAAGGAAGTTTCAAAGGGTGCGAGCTGAAGCACATTGCAAGATCAAGCAATGAAGAAGCAGATAGGCTGGCAAACATGGGTTCCACAAATACACCCATACCACCAGGAATATATTTCGAACGGATGATCAAGCGATCGGTCAAAGTCAAGAAAGCTGCAGGAACACCCGCAGTGCCGGAAACAGAGGTCAGCCCGCAAGTCGCCATTATCGAGCTTACCCATAACATATCACGACAGTTTTTTCTGGTCGAGCCAGTCTGGACGCAGAAATATCTCGACTACCTGACCAACAGACAGCTCCCGGCCGATCCACGCGAGGCTTGACAAATAATGAGACGCAGCAAATCCTTTCGGGTAGTCAACGGAGAATTATACAAGCAAAGCATCTCGGGTATACTTCAGCGCTGCATCGCACCCGAAGATGGCAAAGAATTACTCCAGGACATCCACCAAGGAGACTGCGGACATCATGCTAGCTGGAAAACAATCATGGGAAAGGCCTTCCGAGCAGGATTCTACTGGCTAACAACAGCTACCGATGCAAAGGACCTGGTCGAACGATGCGATGCTTGCCAGCGATTCGCACCAAGACCACATGCACCTGATACGGAATTGCACATGATACCCATTGCCTGGCCCTTCGCACAATGGGGGCTGGACATGGTTGGACCACTACGCAAGTCCACGCCGGGTGGGTATACACACTTGCTGGTCGCAGTCGACAAGTTCACCAAATGGATCGAGTCCATGCCAGTAACTTCGGCTAGCGCCCAATGCGCTGTCAAGTTCCTCGACTCCATTGTATGCAGATTTGGTGTGCCACACGACATCATTACAGATAAAGGTACAAACTTCACAGCAAAGGAAACGCAACAGTTCTGCGAGGAAAAGGGCATCAACTTCAAGTTTGCTTCAGTTGCCCACCCGCAAACGAACGGTCAAGTCGAAAGATCCAACGGCTTAGTTTCGGCTGGCATCAAGAAACGCCTACTCGATCGTCTACACCCCGCCGCAGGACATTGGGCAGAAGAGCTACCCTCCGTACTATGGAGCCTCCGCACAACTCCAAACCGATCCACAAAATACACACCATTTTTCATGGTATACGGGGCAGAAGCAGTCCTTCCCGAGGATGTTAGATTCAGCGCCCCACGAGTTGTGGCTTACAGCAAAGAAACCTCCAACAAGGCACTCGCGGAAGATATGGATGCACTCGACGAGATGCGTGACATCGCGCTCGCAAGATCCGCAGTATATCAGCAATCACTACGAAACTATCACAGTCGCCGCATACGCCACAGAGCATTCGCGGTTGGAGATCTAGTGCTGCGGCTCAAGCAGAAGGAAGGACACAAGCTCGAGCCACCCTGGGAAGGACCCTTCATCATACACGAAGTCATCCCAGGCGGAGCCTACAGGCTGAAGAATCCATCGACTGGAGGAATCTATTCCAATCCTTGGAATATCGCACACCTCCGCAAATTTTATCCCTAGGTTTACTTATTATCCCAACAAATAAGGCTATACTAGCCACTCTTGTAGCCCGAATACATGACTTCTCAGTCATAGCAATAAAATACATGGTTTCTCAACCATATTTACTTGAAGATTATTTCTTCTTACATGCTAAATAGTTACAGGTACACACCCAGAAAACACACGGGGGCTATGCCTACAACTAAGCATCACAAGAAAATTTATACACACAAGGTTACACACCTTATAAACAGTTTTTACAAGCTATACAGCATCACAGAATGTACACATTCAACAATCAATCATGGCGATAAAGCATTCTCAGTCGCCAACACCCTATCTACTTCCTCAGAGGTCAGTCGAATGATTTTCTCCGCTGCAGGACGAACAACATCGTAATGAGGAGAAATATCATCGATTGGGCCATCTGGGAGCCTAGCTACGGAGTTAAAATTTACTTCAGGATGCCATATTCGGACAAAGGAGAGAGCCACCACCGCGCCGCAAGTCATCTGGTTGCGCACGCACTCGCGAATTTCTCCCTCTTGCCCGAAGAGCCCAAGGAGATACCTCCAGTCTTCAGGACCCCTTTCAAGCGGGTAGAATGCAGCGTTTATCGCGATCAAGACCTCGTGAAAAGAACTCACGAGAACTTTTACCTGGGAGACACGGAACTTCAAAGTAGCTAACACAAAACCTCGGCTCCGATCAGACCAAAAATTATTCGCATGAGGCCTTGAGCTGCCAGCTTCTTAAAGAATGTGGTTTTCTACCCACTGTTTTTCCTCCCTATCATCCGGTTTAACAACTGAAGAAAAATATGCGTGATCAGATAAGGAAACAAGACAATGAAGACCTGGGGGCTGTATTACTTACACAACAGTTCCCTAGCAAGGGAAGCCAGCTCGTCCATCACAAACTGTTCGCATTCAGTCGCCAGTTTTTGCTTGGACTTCGCCACATCGGCTACCCCATGCAACACTTTCAGCTTGCGCTCGCCATCGGCTACACGATCACGAAGACCCGCCAAAGTCCCAACAGCGGCAACAAGTGGATCAGCTCGGGCAGCAAGTCCACCTGAGGGTTCTGCGACAAACCCAGTAGCCTGGAAGAGTACAAGGAAAGAAGTAAGACGCCCTATTCGAAGTATCTCTAGTCGCACATTTGACGAGTGCTCGGGGGCTACTCCCATCGGGAGAGAATACACAAACTACAAGAAGTAATTTCCAGACGAACATTTCGATTAAAGACAATGAAAATACGGGAATACATCCCAAGGTTCATTACATTCAAGAGGGAAAAGAAAAAAAGACTACGAAGCTACAGTGGTGCTCCCGCTAACGGCAGTCGCCCCTCCTTTGAGTCGAGCAAATAGCTCAGACAGCTTCCGAGCAAGGATGGCGGCTTGCTCGCCAAAACGAGAGAGCCGTACCTTTTTGCCCGTGGAGGGGTCGACTGGAAGAGCCGAGTAGGCTTCCTCCAAACCGTTGACTCCATGCGCCAGCGCGAACTGGATCGCAGTCTTTGCGCCAGACTCCGACTTGGCGACCGCGTAGGCATCCAAGAGATTGCTCTTCGAAAAGATCTTCAGCAAGTCGTCTAGCGCAGATGGAGGTGCAGCGTTGGCGAGGAAGCGACCGTGCAGTTGCGTCAACACGTGAGTGGCATCGCCAATCAAGGAGCAAACTCCTTCGGCGTGCCTCTTGAGTTGAGCAAGAGTGTCGGTTAGCACGTCTACCCGCTGGATCCCAGGGATCTCCAGAGGAACATCCAGAAGACCTGCAAAAGAAAAGAATGTCAAGACTTGGCAAGTTCAGCGGAATAAAAAATGAAATCGCGAGAGCCTAAATCACTTACCCGCGAGACGCTCAGCAAGGGGACGGAGGAACGTGACAAGGTCAGCATCGGCCTTATTGCCAGCATCCTCTTGATCCTTTAGAGCTTTCCGCGGATCCGCGAGTTGCCTTTCAAGATCCTCCGATCGCATGCGGGAGGTCTCCAGTTCTTGCCGGATAGCCGCCAGATCAGCCTCCTGAGTGGTTACCCGCTCAGAGAGACTGCCCTTCTCAGACTCCGAAAATTCGAGTCGAGCTGCATAGTGACACTTGTCAGAAATCAAGAATTGAGGAAAGAATAGGAACAAGAGAAGATGATAAGACTTACTCTTAAGAAGCTCGTTCTCGGTGTGGAGTCGACTGCGGTCTGATCGAAGCGACTCACATTCCGACTCGGCAAGAACAACTCGGCGGCCATTCGCCGCAAGAGAGTCAACAAGCGACTACAAAAGTACAGAGGTAGAAGAATTAGAAGGTATAAACTGGAGCATGTACCCGATTGAATTCAATCGACTACAGCCTCGGGGGCGACTCCCATCGGGAGCACTGCCGTGCACCCGATAAAATCAAGAAGAAGAAAAAGACAAGACTTTGAGCCTGCAGCCGACCGCACGCGATCGACTACAGCCTCGGGGGCTACTTCCATCGGGAGCACTGTCGTGCACCCGATAAAAATATCATGACAAATGGCAAAGTTTACCTGGCCCGTGGCGCGGGAGAGGGGATCTGCGGAGCTGTCCGTCACCTCTTTCGAAGCTGAAGTCCTGGCGGCAAAACCAGGAGCTTCATGTTCCACAGTCGCCGCATGGGGGGCTGCGCTGGGAGAATTCTGGACGGTGCCAGCAGTGGGAGTCTCACCCGCAGCTCCTGCTCTATTCCTCTTTTCGGGAGGAACGGAAGAAGCGTACCTGCGAGGACTGATGGTTTGCAGACTGCAACAAATAAACATCAACATAGGTGCAAAGAAAAATGTTCGACTAAGAACGAGGAGAAGAACTTACTCATCGTCTTCATCTTCATCCAGCAAATCCGCGTTCCAAGCGGTTGCGATTACTGGGAATGAAGGGGAAGGGGCGAGTGAGCGAAGTGGAGTCGCGGAGATAGGAGCCTTCCCAGGCGATTCTTCCAAGGAGTTATCCTTGGAAGTAGCCTCGTTATCATCCACCCGACGACGCTTGTGGTGATGGAGGCCGCCATTCGAGCCCTCTGCACCATCCGAAGAATCGTCCTCGGAGCTTGAAGAAGCATCGGCGACACTGGTATCGGCTAAGCCGTCCAGGTGACTCGCCAATAACTCCGAGGCGTCCTCTCCCGCAACTGGCGGGTAGCAGTTCGCCACTGCTAGACTCTACAAAGAAGGCAGAAGAAGGAAAGAAAAAATTCAATCAACTAAAGCTCAGAGCAAGGAAGAAAATAATAGAAGACAAGAAGGGTAAACTAACCGCGGCTGGTGGAGGTTTCGAAGCGTCGAAGGCTTCGACTGTGCAGTCGGGGAACTTCTCTCCCACCTTCAAGCTAGTGATAGCCGCGATTTTATTCTCGAACTCAACGTTCGAAAGCTCCTCGCGGCTCACTCGGCTAGGATCCTCAGAGCCTTGGTATTCCCACAGGGTGGAAGGCCTTTGCTGCAGAGGTTGGATCCTGCGCTTCAGAAAAATACTCGCCAGGTGCAGCCCGTTGAGCACAACTCCAGCAGTTTGATCCCGGAGAGCGGACACCCTTGCAAGTAGAGGTGTAACGACCTGAGTTTCTTTGGCTGACAGCTTGTGCGCCCAGGACTTCCGCCTCTTCAAAACAGCGAACGGGTGGAATTCTACGATCCCACCCGAGCTATTGTCGATGACGTAAAACCATTTTTCCGCCAGCCTTGGGCGGAGTCGATGAAGTGCATACTAAAGTAGCTGCTCTCCAGTCGCGCTTGGATCCCGAAGCCACCTGTGCGTAGCGGCTCGCCGGGCTCGGAGTCTACCCGCGACTTCTCGCGGAAGATCCGAACTTTGAAGAGGGCCTTCCAGAGCGCCCAATGTGGGCGAATGCCAAGGAAGCATTCGCAGAACACGATGAAGCACGATATGTGCTGCACCGCGTTCGGAGGAAGATCGTGAAGCTGTATCCCATAGACATACAGCAACCCGACTAGTGAAAGGATGGAGAGGGAAGGAGAGACCCCGAGACACGTGGTCCGCAAAGACCACGCGCTCGTTCGACGCGGGTTTGGTACCTCTTCTTTCTTCCCGAGGCGCACCCGCTTGTCAGCTTCCGCCGGCAGCAGCCCCTCCCGCTGCATCTCTTTGATGCTCTTCGCGGTGGTGTTGGGCGAACGCCAGTCGCCAGCTCGGGGCGCAGGTTGCGCGGAGACTTCTTCGGATGCGTAAGTGGCAGCGCCACGTCTTTTTCCTCCAGTCATGGTTGACAGCGCGAGCTTGAGCACGAGGAAGAAGATGGGCGCGAGGAAGGAGATGGATTGAAGACGAAGGCTGGGAAAGTTTTACCGCAACGCTAAGTCCCGTACTTATACACGGAGCGGATCAGTCCCAGCCATTCGATGCGCTACGTGGCGCTTATCGCAGCCACCACGTGTGAAGATGAAACGAAGAGACGGTGAACGTTGTTCCGTGCCACGATCTTAACAGAAGATCATGCGCATTTACTGCATCGTTCGCGTAAAAACCGGGAGCGGCGTCTCGTTTCCCGGTCAAAAAGCTGACTAGGTGGGCCAGCCCATCTGCTACCACTCCGTCACGTCCCATCGGGAGGAGAAAAGTGCGCCATGACGTCATGGCACGCATCATCAAACTCAAGAATCTTCGAATGGAAAATTCAAACACGAAAACAACTTCGTACGAAACTCCTTCGAATAAAGGCAATTCTTTTGTGAACAAATCATGGAGCAAGACCTCTTTAAAACAAGAGAGAAATACCCTATACACGAAAACTCTTTCGTACGGGCACAACATTCCAAACATGAAAACTCTTTCATATGGGCGTGACTTTCCTCAGTACGAAAATTCTTTCGATTGAAACTCAAACAATCACTCGGGTAGGAAGAACCTACCTCCTTTCACACATGATATTTTTTACATCATAAAAACCTGGATTGTTCAGCCGACTAGGCACATCCGGATGCCATATTCTTCGAATATGAAGGTAAGACCCAAAAAGATCTCTCTTAAGGGCCTGGAATCGCACTCGAAAGCTGCGTCCTCCGGTATGATTCCGTGTCAACAACACGAAGAATAATCCTAGTGGACGCGCCGGGTACCCCCATAGGTTAAGTTCGACTCGATAAGTCCACAACGGCTCAGTCGCAACAATCACCTTATCGGGTTCGAGTCGGAGGTCTCGAATATGTGTAGGCCAGGAATGTTTTTGCCCTAGTCGCAATTAATTGGCCCTGATCTTTCGGGAGAGCCAAGCTACTGTGCCACATCCTTCTGCGATAAAAGCCGCAAAAACAGGCACCTATGCTGCTCGACACTCGAGCATGAAGACTCGTTGCACAGGGAACACACCCTTTAAACAGGAAACAACCATGCTGGTTATCCATAAGAAAGGAAGACCAAGAAAGGTTTGACCGTCTACTCGACTGGAAAAATCCCACTCGAGCAAACGCTCGGGGGCTACTGACGAAGATATGGATCCTGGACCCTGCGAATAAGGACACCCCCTCTCAGGCCCAAGGTTAAAGGCCCAAGAAGAGGAGCCCTTGGAATACTCCAGAAGGCCCACGTGAAGCCCACCCGCACTAACTTGCGGGTTAAGATAGGAAACATGTAACCGACCTAGTTAGAGTTCGAGTCCTCTCCGGGTAGGATTCGAGACCTGGCCATCTATATAAGGCCAGGAGAGCCCCCCGGGAGAGGACCAAGCAACACCTCACCATCGAAACCTTGAACTCGAGACCTTACTCTCGATTCGAGCACCATCATTGTAACCGATCTTTCCATCAATACAGATCGACAAGAGGCAGGAGTAAGGGTTTTACCTCTACGAGGGCCCCGAACCTGGGTAAATCTCGCCCCCTATCTAGCCGACGATTCCACCAGCGCTCATGAATTCTCCTATTCGAAACCCGATAGGGTCACCTAAGGGATTTGTAGAATCAAAGATTCGACAAGGGCCTTCAATTTATCATGGCTAGCTGAACCCTAGTTACAGCCTTCCTACCACCTATATATGCATACTTGCATGCTTTAGCTTTTATTTGGGGTGACTTGCGAGTACAATAAAATGTACTCATATTGGTTTCGTCCCTGGCTATTGTCTTAGCCAGACTTTGAGCAGCACTCCAGAGAACCTGACGAAGATGGTGCCACTAACGACTGTGCGAACTAGGAACGTCTCCCAGTCAGTAGCCTGTAGGTAGTCAAGGTGTGACTTAGGTTTTACCACGAGTTGTTTTGAGGACTTCCACTGTTTAGTGTGTTTTACTGCCCTGCGTGGAAGTTGTTTTCAGCCGAGTCAGGTGACCAGTTGTGTAAGACGTGTATTCGTGTAGTGGATATTGTGATTTGAAATGCCAACTCGAGTATGTTGTTCACGACTAAATCATCATGGGATCGTGAATGCATGCATACTGGAGGTCTCAGACTGCTAGTCTGGGGCCCATAAACATAGGATCCCAGCAAACACAACATGTAGCATTACAATAAGATGATCTTGATCATGTTAGGAAGCTCACAAGATCTAAACATGAGGCATAAAGACGAGAGAATAACCATCTAGCTACTGCTATGGACCCCTGATATGGAGTTGGACTCCTAGATTGGCCCGATCTTCACGAATCGATGAAGAACGAACGAAGAACACGAGAACGCAAGAACACGAGATGGGGAATCGAGGGGGAACGTGGGGGAATCGCGGGGAAACACACAAATCGGGATAAATCGCAAGAACCGAAAGATCCAACCTCCCGTCAACTAAGCCCCGAGGGCTGCCTACGGAACAATCGATCCAACTGAACTCACCTTGATACAAACCGTCTCACACCCGTAGCCGGTACCACTACGCCAATAGAACCTCAAGATAAACGAGAGGAAGATTGGACAACTCTTGACTGAAACCCGATAGGGAGAGGACAAGTAGTTGGGATGTGCCTTGATACAATCCTCGACGAAGTCGGAGGAGTAGCCTTGATACGTTCCTAGGTACACACCGTAGGAGTAGTTCCTCAAAGAGGGATAGAAGAGAGATGAGCTCCAAATGTTCTAAATTCAACTCTAAAACCCTAGATCTAGCTCGGGGTCGTCCTTATATAGCCGGGGGTCGAAGCAGGCGAAAACGGGGTCGAAAACGATTCATTTGCGTGCATTTTGGCCCACGCCGGCCTAGGAGCCCGGCCTGGCCGGCCATGGGGCCGGGGTGGGGGCAGAGGGGCGCCTCCAGGCGCACGCCGGCCTGGGGCCGGCCTGGAGCCCGGCCTGAGGCCGTGGTGGGCGCAGGGGCCGGCCTGGAGGTGGCCGGCCTCGGGCTGGCAGGCGGCCGGCCTGGGGCCGTGGTGGAGAAGGGGCGCCGGCCCGAGGCCGGGGTGGAGGCCGGGCCTCTAGGGGGGTAGGCCGGCCTGAGGAGGAGGGGTGGCCGGCCCGAGGCCGGGGTGGAGGCCGGGCCGCTCGGTTGGGGGGCCGGCCTGAGGAGGGGGGAGGCCGGCCTGGCCGGGTTTTGAGGCCGGGAAGGGTGGTTTCCCCCCTATCTTCTCCGTCGGGACTCCGAATGCGATGCCGTTTCTTCCGCCCTTCTCGATTCCTTCTCGCGCATCATCTTGGGTGTTTTCCGGGACCTCCGTGGTGGGTTTGAACCTGAGCACGCAAAGTGTTGAAACATGAGGTAGCGCACCATCCGCCAAGTTACCGAAAGTATGGAGCGAGAGGAGCGAGTTCACCTTATCCTGGATGGCCTTTGCTCGTGATCTTGTCATCGGTGCACTTGGTGGAATTGGGTGGGCTACATCAACCCATAGTCCAGGGATGAACTACTCATGCATCACTCCGGAGGCAGGCATGGTGATGAAGAACCCTACGGTGAAAAATTCCCCTCCCAGCTGGGTGCCGGAGAGAGCTCCGGAACCCTCCCGAAATAGGGTTGAAAATGACGGCGGCTACGGATCTTTTTGGTGGAAAAGGCTCGGGTGTTTAGGGTTAACCCGTTGAGGAGCTTAAATATGAGACAGGGCAACGTCGGTGGGTGTCCAGTGGGCCCACACCACCTCCAGGCATGGCCAGGGGGCGCGCGACCCTATGGTGTGGGGACCCTGAGGCCCCCCTCCGGGTCCCCTACGAACTCCATGTACGTGACAAATTTCTAAGACTTCTGGGCTTTGTTTCGTCCAATTCCGAGAATATTTCCAGAACAACTTTTCTGAAACAAAAAACAACAGAAAACATGAACTAACTCTGTGCCATCTTGTCAGTGGGTTAGTCCTAGAAAATCCATAAAAATGGCATAAAGTGCATAAGAAACATGTAGCATAAGGCATGAAAACAACATGGAACATCAGAAATTATGGATACGTTTGAGACGTATCATATGATCATAAGGATCCCATGTTATTGCAGTTTTGGCATACTTTAGATATTTTGACGTTAAGGGGACTTTTGCATTGATTTCCCTCCACTCCTGCTTCACCTTTTTTGCGGATGGTGTTGCGAGGAAGGTGAGATTACATTCTCCTTCCACTCTTGGGAACTTCTGTTCGCCTTTCCGCTCTGGATTCTGAATCTTCTTGTTTGTATCAGACTCACTTTCATCCTCCTTAGCATCAGCTTTTGGCTTGTTGAATTTTCTTTTGGTATTCTTTCCCTTGTTCCCAGCTTCAGCAATGCTCCTCATGTGCTTATTTAGCCGACATTGCTGATTAGTATGGTTCGGCTTTCCGAGCTGTCAGTGGTGAATGCAGCCTTTGTTTTCATCTTGGCCCACTCTTCTTTAGAGTAATTGACATGTTCTCTGTGTTGAGCCGGCTTATTCTTCCACTTGTTCGGGTTTTCCCTTCCAAATGATACATTAAATTCTTTGGGATTTTCCTGTACTTCCCGAGTGGCTTTTTTCTCGGGACAAGCAGCCTTTTTTCTCTAAATCAATGCATCCATATGTACGCCTCTCGCCTGGATGTCGTCTTTGGCCACATCGTGATCATTGGATGTAGTAAGCATAGATCCCAAGTATTTATAACTTTTTGAACCAACCATCAACGACACTAAGACGAGTTTTAAGCCGTTCATAAAAGCATGAATTGCTTGTGTGTCATCGACTCCCGCACATCGATTATTTTCATTGTTTTTCATCTTGAGATGAAATCAATGTATGATTCATCCTCGTATTGGACACAATGGCTCAGCTAGTTAATACTTTTGGGGCGTTTGTATGTTACCCTGAAATGCTGGGCGAAAACCTGAGCCATATCTTTCTAGGTATCAATCGTTCTCAAAGGTAGTCCATTTATAAAATCGCGTGCTCCATCAAGTAGCATTAGGGGTATAAACTTACTGACAATGGTATAGTAATCTGAGAGCCATGTATCAGGGTTAGTACTTCATGTATACTTTTATAGATTGGTCCGACTTTTGCGAACCTGGAATGCAAGTTTATCCTTCGGATGCGGTCGGTGAAGCACTGTGGTCCGAAGTAAAATTTGGCATTGTCTTCCGGTAGTGTATTCCTTGGATTCTTGCCTTACAAGTGTACGGAGGGTGATCTAGTTCTCCTGTGTATCCTCCATAACGCGACTACGCGCATCTGGGTTTTTCATTCCATGGTTCGTTTCGGCTTCTTCTGAAATTTCCTCCATAAGATCGTGGTGGAGTCTGGCTTCTCGCACACTCCCTGCTACATGGGGGTGCGGGATCTATCCCTATTATAAGGATTCTCGTATCTTCAAGCTTTCTCAGAGGGGGCATGGCTTGTCTGTCTTTTTCTAGTTCAGATTGATGAGGGGCATGCTTATCATCCTTCTGACTTTTCTCTTCCCGTACTTTGTCGGGTTTATCATTCTTATGGCGATTGGTGTCATCCATTTGGTGGTGGCCACCATGTTTTACAGGATGGGATCTGTTCTGGACTCTGCATCCCAATCTCGGGGCTCTTTTTTGTCCTTCTTTGGATCTGCATCTTTCTCTTTTGAACTTCTTGATCCTCCAGGTTCACTTGGCTCTGGTGCTACAGTAGCTGTGGCAGTTCTGCACATGGTTGAAGCATTGAAAATGTTGGGAATATGCCCTAGAGGCAATCATGTATGATGTAATTCCCAATGTATTCATAAAGTTATTAAGTCGTCCTTGTTTTGAACATCTGATATATGTCATTGAATATGTGATTCGATTGTGGAACTAAATATTCATGTTGTTCATACTAAATTGTCCTTGGTCATTAAGGTTGTGCTGGACACACACCCTAGACTAATGTGAGTGTTGGCTGATGACACAGTTCCACTTGTCATGGGCATGGCGATGCCATTCCAACGTTCACAAACTTGGCTAAAGAGTTTAGCAAGTCGGACTGACCCATATTGAGATGCAACGAGCAAGTCGTCATTTGCATGTCTCAATCAATGTAATCCTTAGACCAGAGGTTGTCGCACAATCCGAGTTGTGGATCACCGACTTAGGTTCTGTCAAACGCTGGTCTGTGACAAGGCAGCTATAAAGGCAGAGTTCGGGTCGAATGAGAAGCAAGCTGCGTGATGTGGATAATCAAGATGGGATTTTGCCCCTCCGAATGGAGAGATATTCTCTGGGCCCTCTCGAGTGATATGATTCCAGAAGCATGGCCATGCGCAACTCAGTTAAGTGTTAACTGAGTCTATTGACTAAAGAGTTAGTCAGATGAATCATATATCACGGACCGAGAAGAGAGTTGAGCTATTTAAGGGATGACGATAATTCGCCTATAGTTCGACAAGGTATATCGTGAGGAAAAAGGGACTAAGATGAATATCACATTGAAAGGTATGTCTTCATGACTCAATGGGACTTGGGAGTCGGCACGTTCTGTTAGGAGCCGCTACCGATTGATCGATTGGGAGTTGGACTCCAATCGTGTCCAAGTCGCCATGAGACTGCAGGGTCACACACTTAAGAGCGGAAGCAAATGTATTGGTCGGGTTGGACCCGAACCGGAAATGGACTGAGTTTGTGAGTTGGACTCAGAGAGAGAATGGGCCACAAGTGTTGTGAAGTCCACTACCATTCGCTATATAAAGAGGGGCGCAGGTTGCCAGGCAGGCACGTTATTCCACTCCCATGCGTTGGGAACCCTAGCCCTACTCAGTCTAGCCGTCGCACCGGACCTAGCAGTCCGCCGTCGGAGCTCCTCCTCGTACGTGTGGATATCGGCAGAGTTGTTGTACGTTCAGCACTTCGATGATCGTGGGATTGGATCGGCTGGATCGGATCGTGGGACTACACTGCCCCGACGCGCTGCATCGATAATCCGCACCTGTGCGTCTAGTGGTAATACTCGTGGCCTTCTACCTCGGCTAGATCTTGGAAGTACCGCGTAGAAAAAGTTTTCGCTTATCTCTACGCGTTCCAACAGAAAATCCTTCCTGGTTGTGATTTCCCTCGTTGTTGTTGTTCTAAGGCTTTGCTCAGAAAAGCATTCACACCTGGAGCTTTTCCTCCTTTGAATATAGGTCATTGTTCAAGATAGAGAACACTTCCTCTGCATTATTGGCTGCATTTTTACGCATACCTTTCCCTGTAGGATTGATGCCATTTGCCTTCCTATGCCAGGTTTGGTTTTCTAACCTTCTTCTGACCGGTGGATTTTTTTCTGGTATTACACCTCCGGGAAGCTTCTTCGCTTTTATCTTTGACGTATTCCATCTTTCATACTCTTCGATTTCTTCTCGTTATATTTTAGTGGCTTCATTGTCTTGTATGAGATTTTTATGGGAACGGTATAGCGGCTGCTGCTGGCGCATCAATTCCTGCCTTCTTGCCTCTAGGATTTTAGGTCGTTCATGCTTTGAGACTGGGATTTGGAGCAGATCCACTTCGTATTGTTCTGATTGCTCTAGGGCTGAAACTCCCTTGGATTTCTGCTTCCCTTTTCCGTCCATCTTTTCGGCACTACTGCCTCCAATGTCGAAGTTCTTGTTTGCAAGTTCACCTCATCTTTCCTGACTTTTTGTACTTTTTTTATGATGGAATTATCTTTGGGATTTCAGCTTCCGTTAGTTCTTTGACTTCTGGGTACTTGAGCAGCTCTTATTTCGGTAGTAATCCATTAGGGTTTTCTGACGGTATTGTTGGGTCTTTTTTCACATTTCCTCGGAATCTTCCTTTTGAGCGGGTTTAGCCATCAACACTTCATGCAGCCGGCCTTGCATAGTTTTCACTCTGCACTCAAAGGCTAATCCATCATCATCGGAGCTGTTTCAGATCCGACTTCTTCTGAATCCAATCTGGCTTTGACGGATGCGAGAATAGATTCGGCTTCTTCTAAATTGTCTGCTAGGATGATCGACATTGGATCTTCTGCCTTATCAGCATGGTATGACTCTTCTGCCTCTTTGGCGGGCTTTGCATCATCCACCTTCTTGGTAGGTTTCACGTCTTCCACTTCCTCACCAGGTTGTACTTGCACCATGCCAAGAAAGTGCGATCTGGATGCCGACATCTCCTGGGAGGCAAAGGATCCGATCATGCTTTGGCAATATGTAGTTAAAATTTCCTGATATTCTCCTATGTAAGAGCAGGATAAGAAAATTTGGAATCCGGCGTCAAAGTCGTCCTCGATTGGGCATAGGGCGGGTGGGATAAATTTTCTTCCACCGTGGATTTCCAGCTCTTCCATTGTTAAACCTATGAATATGTTATCGAAGCCAATAGGAATAATGTGTGCACTCACTAGGTGATTTTGTGCCGGCATATATGAGTTGTTGTTGACGATGCGTTCTCCGTATTCCGCACGGTTGTAGGCGATCTTGATAGCATTTTCATTGTCACATAGAAGATGCACTTTATCAAAAATGACATTGTAATTCTTAAAGTTTACTTCATCCATAGAAATTGAGCAGAATAACTTGCCGCGTAGATGTACTCGGGTTTGGTGGTAGAGAGCGATGCAATTTTGCTTCTTGGAAGACCAACACACGAAGAAGCGACCAAGAAATTGGCAACCCCTGGATGTAGACTTCCTATCGTCCTCTCTCACGCATATGCACATCTAAATACCCAACGAGCTGAAAACTTCCTTGGGATACCAAAGACCAAAATTTGGGGTATGAACTAAATATCGAAAGATTTTTAACCGCTTCTAAATGGCTTTTCCTTGGAGATGCTTGAAACCTTGAACACTCACCAACACTATAGATAATATCCGGTCTAGACGCACAAAGGTAGAGCAAAGAACCAACCATGGAGTGGTGTACCTTTTGATCTACCTTTTTACCATCAAGATCGGGTTTCATGTCAAGGGTTGTGGACATTGGAGTCTTCATAGGTTTGGCTTCATGCATATTGAACCTCTTAAGCATGTCTTGGGTATATTTGTCTTGCTTTATGAATTTTCCTTCTTGATATTTCTTGATTTCAAATTCAAGGAAGTACTCCAATTCTCCCATCATATACATCTCAAACCTATTGGTCATAAGCTTGCAAAACTCTTCATTGAACAAAGTGTTAGTAGAACAAAAATGATTTCATACACATAGAGTTGGCATATGAACAAGTCACCTCAACCTTCTTGGTAAAGAGGGTGGGATCAATTAAACCAACATTAAACCCACGATCTACTAAAAACTCTTTAAGATGCTCGTACCACGCACGTGGAGCTTGTTTAAGTCCATAGAGCGCATTATCAAGTTTATAGACGTGGTCGGGGTGGTTGGGATCTTCAAAACTGGGAGGTTGCATGAAATATACTAACTTATTAATGGGACCATTAAGGAAATCACTTTTCACATCCATTTGTTGTAACTTGAAATTATGATGAGATGCATAGGCAAGTAATATGCGAATAGATTCAAGACAAGCCACAGGAGGAAAGGTTTCAATGAAAGCAACACCTTTGACTTGAGAAAACCCTTGAGACACCAATCTATCCTGGTTGCGGATGAAAATTCCATCTTTGTCTTGCTTGATTTTTAACATGCACTTGGTGCCAATAACATTCTTGCAATCCTTGGGTATTGGCACTAACTTCCAAACCTTGTTGTGCTGGAAGTTATTGGGTTCATCATGCATGGCTTCAAGCCAATCTTGATCCTTGAGTGCTTTATAGACTTTACTGGGCTCAATGTAAGAGAAAAAAAGCATGAGATTTTCTAAATTCCACCAATTTCCTTCTAGTAACAACCCTTCCTAGAATCTCACCAAGGATCTTGTCTTCCGTGTGACCCGCACGCTCGAGGTTTTCTTGCCTTCTCTTTTCCCTTCGTGCAAGCATATCCTCCAAAGTTTCCTTGGATATGGCTTGAGCATCACCTTCTTCATTGGAGTCATGTACATCTTGAACTTGTCCTTGATCATCAATGGATGAAGGATCACCACTTGGTTGAGCTATCTCAACTATAGGAAGATGTTGAACTTGTCCTTGTTCATTAGCTTGAGGGTTTGGTGCATGTTCTTGGATATCTTGTGTATCATTGGGTGTCGTCAATGGATCCACTTGAGTAGATCATAGTCCTTCTCCCCCTGTCAAAAGGTGTCCCTCAATGGGATTATTTCACGAATCCCTATTCTTCTTATGATGATGGAAGGAATTGCATATCCTACAACACCATGATCTATGCAGGTCCCTTGGGAGACATTATCCTCATCAAAGACCACATCTATAGATTCTTCAACTTGTACAGTGGACTTGTTGTAGACTCTATAGGCGTGAGAATTTTTGGCATATCCAACAAAGATACCATCATATGAATAGTCTCAAACTTTGACAAGCGTTTACCTTTCTTACGAATGAAGCATTTGCAACCAAAGACCTTGAAGTAAGATATGTCCCGCTTCTTGCCTATGATAATATCATAGAGAGTCTTGTTCAAGTTCTTGCGGAGATATAACCGGTTGGTTGCATGACAAGCGGTGGAGAAGGTTTCAGCCCAAAAACTATATTGAGAAGAAAACTCCGCAATCATTGTCCTTGTTGCATCCATAAGAGTCCGGTTTTTCCTCTCCGCTACACCTTTTTTTAAGGGTATAGGGAGTGGAATATTGATGAGCAATTCCCTCGTCAGTAAGAAAACCCTCCACGGTGTAGTTCTTGTATTTAGAGCCATTATCACTTCAGACCGCCATGAAGCTTGCATTATGTTGGCTCTCAACCAAAGTGATAAACTCAATGAATCTCTTTTGAGTCTCACTCTTGATCTTGAAGAAACACACCCAACAATATCTTGAATAATCATCCACAATCACCAAGCAATATTTATTCCCACCAAGAATATCATAGGATAGTGTACCAAAGAGATCCAAATGAATGAGCTCGAGAATTCTTGTGGTGGTGTTGGTGGTCTTGCTAGGATGGGGTTCTCCATGTTGATTTTCAAAAGAGCAAGATCTACACACAACATCTTTAGAAAACTTAGCCTTGGCTAGCCCTATAACATGATTACCACTTTCAAGGTCATGCAATGTCCTCATATTGGTATGGGCCAACCGGCGATGTTAAAGCCAACCCACATCAACGCTAGCTATTAGGCATGTCGCGGCACACATGTATCCTTTAGGGAAGTCCACTACAAACATGTTGTTCTCGACAAACCCAACAAAGGCTACTTTAAGAGTCATTTACCAAGTGACAATCACACAATCTTTATTAAAGGAAGAGGTAAAGACAAAATTTTCAAGTTGAATAACTGACATTATGTTATAGACAAGGTACTCAACAAGGAGGACATTCTCAATCTATAAATCATTTGAGATAGCTACCTTGCCTTGTCCCAATACCTTAAGTTCATAATTTTCACCAATAATGACGCAATTGAGATATGGTGAAGGAGGATCAAGATTACTCATTGCGTATTTGTTACCGGTCATATGTTGGATGCATCACTATCCACTGTCCATCTACCCAACCCATAAGCACTTCCCTACAAGAGATCGGTTTCTTGATTTAGGTATCCATCCTTCAATAGGTCCTCTTTTATTAGTAACAAGAGTCTTGGGAACCCAAATAGTCCAATGATAAACATAGCCATAAGAAGTACCAACATATTTAGCATAAACATGACCATCTCTAGATCTCGTAAGAACATAAGAGGGGTTATATTTTCCGGAAAAATCATTGTGAGTGGCGCTCCCCCTAGAGGTCTCACAACACACAATGGTGTTGGTATCTTTCTCCTTGACCACCTCACCTTCCTTCACAAAGGTAATATTTTGTGGAGGATAAGTGGCCTTCTTTTTCTTCTTTTCCTTGTTCTTCTTCTTTGACTTAGCAACAAAGCCATGTTCCCCCTTTCCATTCTTGACCCTTTAGGAGTTTATCACATCATTGAGAATTTTCTCACCTCCTACAATGTTAGTTGTAGCACAAGGGTTGCTAGATGAGATAACAATGCTACTGGAGGAGGAATACATAACTTTCTTACTAGATTGTTGAGCTATATGTTTATCACGAGACTTGGTAAGCTTGTCATGAATTTATTTAAGAGACATGAACTCTTTTTCTAGTTTTTAATGACTATCAAAAAGTCTATCATGAGCAATCCCTAGATCAATCTTTTAATTTTCACGAGTTTTAGCTAAATCAAGAGATAGTTCATTGTTCTTTCTAATCTTAGAAACACAAATAGCATAAGTCTATTCTAGACTAGGTAGTTTCTCCTCAAGAGAAGCTGTAATGGAATGCTCTTTCTCAAAATCCTCTTCAAGCTCTTTGTCATTTCTAGAATGACCACCACCATAACTTTCCGAGGTCATGATGATCTCCTTCTTTTCATCTACAAGAGAGTTAGCATCATCAAGTTGCCTTAAAAGGGCATTCACCTTTTCTTTCGTTTCACCTTCAAGGCTAGCCAACCATGAGCTATAATTCCTTAGACTCGTCATCCTCCTCAACAAAATTTTCAACACAATCCAATAATGAAGGAGGGTTAGTTGCAATAGTCTTGGAGGTGGAAGAATTTACTGAGGTGGCTTTGCCAAAGACATCTAGGTCGGATAGGTGTGTTATCATTGGAGGATTCAAATAGAGAGATTGATGAAGAGGAAGAGGTAGCTATGGCAACATGGGCCACACCTAGAACTTAATGTTCTCCTTCATCTCCAGAGATGTATGTTTCCAAGACGACGCCTTCTTGAACATATAAAGCCCTTGGGACTCTTCTTGCAAAGTTCTTGTTTTGAGGAGCTTTGGCCTTGTCTTTCTGAACGAGCTTGCCTTCATTTTCTTCTCTTGGCTCAGAAGGACACTCTTTAACAAAGTGGTTTGCACTTCCACAATTATAGAAAGTCCTTGGCCGCTCCCCCTTTTTTCTTATAGTTCTTGTTCCTTGGGATTCTTGGAGCACCGGCCTTATGAGCTTCCCATCTCTTCCAATAACCATGCATGGAAAGAGAAATGCACTTATGAGCACCCTTGTATGTTTCCTCATAGTCCTCCTCGTCATCATCATACTCTTCGACTTATTCTACTCGAGCAACCACTTTTGACTTCAAGGCTAGGTTGGGAGACTTTCCCATTCATATTGAGCGGGCAAGAGCATAATACACACTCTTGTGAGGTAGATATATAGCAATGAACTCACTAAGAACACCAATGGAGTTGAGGGTGTTGTAATCCTATCTTGTTGGGATGCTAGTGGAGATGTTCTTCTCGAAAGTTGTGGTTGCTTTGACAAACTTCCTCTTGATCCACTCATCGGTGATCTGCTCTTTTCGAAGTCCCTCAATTGATTTTCAAGGGTAACGGTCCTTCTATATAGTTCTTCGGGGTCTCATCCTCTTGCATGAAAAGATCTCTGCCTTGTCTAGAGAAACATCATACTTGGAAGATTTGATGCTTTAATTGCCTTGGAACAATGTGTCAAGGCTATCCCAAGCCTCCTTAGCAGTTTTCCATCCTCAGATGTGAGTGAGATGCTCCTGTGGGAGAGCCTTTTAAATATTTTTGAGAGAGGTCTTGCTGAGTTGAGATTCAATATCCTCTCTTGGAGTCAAATTGCTTGCATCATAAGGATGGAATCCATGAACAACATTTCTCCACAAAACGGTGCATGAGACGGAAATGTGAGACTCCATTTCAAACTTCCAAGAAGAAAATTCATTGGTGTTAAGCATGGGAGGAAGTAAAACATTGAAAATGTGTGGCACAAAAATAAAGGGATGGATAGAGTCAAAGTTGGAAGGTGGTAGAAATCTTGAGTTACTCCACGAACCATTAGCCGATTGAGACTCTGGGTCTTTGGCCTTCTCCCCAACCTTAGCCTTTTTTCACGGCTTTTGCCTTGGATTTGGCAATGTTAGCCTCCATTTCAGCAATGTCCGAAAGAGATTCATCTTCCGAACTTACCTCATCGAAAACTTGGGAGATCCTAGGACCCCATAGGTTTACCATCATGGCTTCCAATATCTTCTTAATGTCGGAAACTTCTGATCCAACACTAGAGCTAACCTTGGATATCTCGGTTTGGATGGTTCCAGCCGTTTCCTATAGGTTAGCTATAGTGTCGGTCATTTTGGCAATTTCTTCCTTAGAAGATGCGGTGTCATTTTGATTGATCATACTTCTCTTAAGCGGTTATCCTTATATAAGAGCCGAGGCTTTGATACCAATTGAAAGTGCGTTATGGTCAACTAGAGGGGGGGTGAATAACAATTTTTCTTCTTCTCCTTTTTAGCTTGGGATAAACAAGTAAACACAAGGTTATCTAGATGTGCAACTAGGTGAACAACATATGTGATACGATACAAAGTACGCAACGGAAACAATATGTAAAATACAAGATAATTCACAAGTGTAAACAAGGACACAAGGATATGTTTCCCGTAGTTCCTTCCCAAGTGAATTACGTCTACGTTGGAGAGGTGTGTAGCAACCTAGGCACTCCAATAGCACGGATATGCACACCTTATTCTCCTTGAGCTTCTCCGGTGAGGGAGAGTCTCGTTTCCACTATGAGGTCAACTTGAAGGCATTGAAAAAACATTTACACAAGGTTGATCCTACTCCACAAAATGGTTGGAGGCTCTCAACGATCCGAAACTTCATACAACAAGGTGGAAACTCCAAGTACTAGGGTTCTCTAGGATGACAAAGCAACCAAGAGATTTACAAGATCCAAAAGGGAGAATAGGGGAAATCAATTTGTGGCTCGGTGAATATGTATATCTAGGTCTTCTCCACCAAATTCTTGAAGGGCATCAAGTTTGGTAGGTTGAGGAAGGAGATCTATGCATTTAAGTCTTGGTATCAATGGAGGAGAGAGGGGAATAGACGAGCAAGCTGTCTCAAGGAGGGAGACAACTATTTATAGCTCTCCATGAAATATGGCCGTTGCAGGAATCCAAGGGTCGGAATATTTCGGTATAAACATGCCGGATATTTTAATAATCCGTGGGGGGGGGGGGGAGGGGGCGCATAATTTTTGGTGGAACTATCCGCCCCCATCTCTGTGCGATGGAAGACTTGGCACTGCCTCTGCCTGGCTGTGAACTTCTCTGGACCGGAACATTCCGAGAACAGGGGCTGGAATATTCCACCCTCTGTACCGGAAATTTCCGGAGGAACCGTCCGCTCCTATCTCTACGTGATGGCAGCCCTGGCTTAGCTGTGAACTTCTCTGGGTTGGAAATTTCTTGGAACAGGGGCCGAAATATTCTGGTATTTATGCACCGGATATTCCGCCCTCTAGAACGGAATTTTCCTGCTTGTTTGGCCTTTTAAGATCTTTATGAAACCAAGGGCTTTCTCTTTTAGAGATGATAGGAAAACCCATTGAACAGTTAACAAGTCATTAGATCAAATAATGTTTGTTGTCATTACTACCAAAACCATGATTAGGAGAGACAGAGCTTTCAGGCGGGTTTCGCACGACGCGATCCCCCCAATGGTGCTTAGCGTTTTCCAAAAAAATTCACTCCCTTTAAAAAGTGTAATTATCTAGAAAACTCTTTTATCAACAACTCTCAGACATAAGAAATCCTTGTATCATCCAAAAAAAATGGTCTGCTAACTCCAGAAACTTACTTTGGCTCCGGATGCATATGCTCCCTTTACCGAGAGAACATGTTTCGAAATGTCAAAAAATAAAAATCACCATGCATCTTGACATTCTATGTGCCTACTAAAAGTTTCGTAAAAAACGACATTTTTCCCCTCGATAAAAAGGACAAAAGAGATGTCTGGTAAAAAAGGACTTACTGTAGCATCGTTTTTTTTTGCACGTGCCACAAAAAATATCCGTTTCTTGTGAGACATACATTGGAACACACAGGATGTAAAGATGTACGTGTGAATATATTTTTTAGATTCCTTTTAACATTTCAAAATACGAGTTTAAGATGCATTTTAAATAAATGGTGCATATGGTAGTCAACACGCTGCTATGCTATATGGATATGCAGATGCACTTATGAAAAGGAAAAAAATAAATACTTTCATGGATTTTGCGTAGGACCGTCCAAATATTACTGCTGCAATATTTGTTGCTGTATCCGTTGATCAGACACACGTGGCATGTCTGTTCCATGCGCGACAGCGAGGGCTGCGGTGACTGAAAAGCTTGGCCACCAGCAAGCAGGTACGATGCACGCAATTCAGCATAAGCAGAGCCACACGCATTATATCCCTTGCATTCCAGATGGGATGCACCACGGCACTGCCAGCTGAACTGGTCCATATACAATTTATTTACGAACATTGGACACGCAACCATTCACCAAATCAGGAACCCGTACTCTGAGTCCTGAAGGTATCTGATTTTGAGTTCAGATGAGAACGAGAGATGGCGAGGCGCACGACAGACATACAGATCTGAACCATCTTGTCTTATCGCAAGTTCGTCTTCCCATTCATCTATCTACTATCAGGTTTCAAATTCGTGTGCACTACAAGAGCACACTGCACCGTATGGATGGCCATTCAAAAGTTTACAACCAAACTCATTCCAGTTCCACACACACTCCAGTCGACTCTACCAGCAATTAGCTTTTATAAACACTACAGAGCTAGCTAGCTCCTATTTCATTCCATGTAATCACGGGCAGACGGACTACCGAAACATTTTCTGCACCAGGTTCCCGTACTCCCGGCTCCTGGACCACTCGTCCACCTCGCGGGCCCGCATCACGGGCAACGGGTGCGACAGCTCCCTCGTCTGAGCGTTCCTGCAGCACCAAAACCAAAACATCGTTAATCTCCACAGCACAAGGAGTTTTGCTGTTCGTGCAGTATTATTAGATAGATAGCTTTTCAGGAGTTCAGTTCACAGGGTCCGAAATTCTGACCGGATGTACCACCCGACGGGGTTCGACGAGGCCTTGTCGTAGGACCGGGCCTGCTCCAGGAAGGCGTCCACGTTCAGCTGGTCCGCCAGGGACGGGCACCCTCCCGCCAGCTTCATCAGCACCGAGATGACAACCTATTGACAGTAAGCAACAGGAGCTATCAGTCAGATCACACAATGCTAAAACAGCTACTTCTTACAAAGCTTCTTAACTCTAGATCACCAAAAAAAAGCTTCTTTGCTGTCAATGTGAGTGCACGGTATACCTTGGGGTCTTTGACTACAACAAGGGCTGCCCTATCGCAAGTCAGCTCCGCGGCTCGCAGCCACCGGAACAGCTGCTCTTCCAGGAACCCAGCAACCATGCCAAAACCTGAAGAGAGTGCACGCATGTACATGTAGTTACCTTCCGATGCATTACTTACCAGTGTCTCGAATATATGAGATTCTGTGAAAGAACGAACAGCCTACCAGGGACAGTGTATGCTCCCATCGTTAGTATGTTGGCAAAGGTAAGCCACACGCCGTGGTCGCACTTGAGGTGACCCAGCTCATGTGCCAGAACAGCCTAATCAAAACACACACACAGACTTCCAGATGATTAATGCATACACTCCACTCTTAGCGGTTACTAATTTATCAGCTTATTTGAATGGTTCATCAAGATTGAGCCAAACAAATCAAGGAATCAATTACACCTCTGTAACAACTGACAGATATCCGTCACTGTGTTAAGAGTCAAGACAAACATAGTCGTACCTGCAATTCCTTCCTCGTGAGCAGCTCCACGAGGCTCGTGTGAACAACAACAAAGGGCTTTTTTCCGTTTATTGCTAAGGTGTAAGCATTAGGAACAGGATTTTGCCGTATGTATAGGTCTGGAGATTCTATGTTCAAGATTTCTGCAGCTTCAGTCATGAGCTGGTGGAGTTCTGACAGCTGAAGGAAACCAACAGATTATGAGTTCAGTCTGGGCAATGCATGTGGTGGTGATTTAGATATGATCAGTTCTGACGGAGGGACCTGGTTTTCAGAGACGAGAACAGATGATCCAATGTTCTGAAGAACCATAACTTGCTCGGAAACCGGCCCTACATTAGCAAAAGAAAATAACAAGTACGTTGGTTTATGAACTAAAGAAAGATGAAAACTTGTATCACGAGGGCTCGTGACAGTAGAGCTGCCTCCTGGAAATAGAGAAGTGGAGTACCTAGCAAAGCTTTGCCTATATCATTGAGCCCGGGAATTGCTTTGAGCAGCGAAGTGTTCTGCAAACAAGAAAATGGAAGGACATGCCTATATGAGAAGAATACCAAATCAAACAACGCATGCCGAAAATAGAAGAAACAGAATCTAGGAATTGACCTGCTTGTCCAGAGGATGGCGGATGTCGTCGGCGTTGAGGCCCTGAGCGACAGTGGCAACAGAGGCACGGGCAGAGATGGCAGTAGAGCTAGTTCCAGTGATCCGGCGGTGGGGGCGCTGGTAGTAGGTGGCAGTGGAAGAGGAGGGCAGCTTAGGGGTCCAGCAGTGGCGGTGGTGGATGGGCTGGCGAGGGATCGTGGGGGATAGGCAAGCCGCCATGACCAGAGGCAGCAGTAACTTGCAGTAAGAAGATGGAACTGGGAATTGGTAAGAAAAAGAAAAGAGGCAGTCATTTGTACGGTTGCCTTCTTCTTCTTCTTGTTCATCTTCTTCCTCCCTGTAGCCGTCAGCTCTTCAACAGACGTGTTCCATCTCACGCCGCTTTCTTGCCATAAAATTTCTGGCCAACATATTCTCAGGCCTTCTCACACTGAGAAGAAAGATACCCCATTAGTTTAATTTCCCAAAAGAAAAAGAAAAGGTTAACAATATTGTATGGCCATGCTTGCTTCTGACAAGTATGGACTAGCTACCACAAATATAAAGGGATTAGGTTGACAAGAAGCTGCTCCTCAGGCTGTCTAATAAGGAAACTCCCAGAGCATGCCTCTGAACCATCAATCCCATCCTTGATACTCACTATTATTGCACCTGCCACTGCGAACAAAGAGCTCATCCTACCAAATGTAACGTGTCAAAAGAACCAGTCGTTTTCCACCCTTTTCAAGTAATGGGCAAACTAACACAACTCATAGACAGTATTCAGGAATCTTTAGAAAGTCGTGTAACAATAATAGCACAAAGTACACGAATCTATCTATATATGGCATTCTTTTACCTGCTATATCTCTGTAACAAATTAAGGTGAAAACCTCTAAATGAAATTATTTGAACCATTCTCCTCGGTTACACTCATTGCATCTGAACCACATGCGACAGTTACCATACAACAGCATCAATGTCTTCAACTCTGCGCAAAATATCAGTTCTTTAGGCATAGTTAAGGAAACAAGGCCATTATATGACCCAATTACATAAAATGTAGGAGAATGGCCATAGCAGTAAGCCTGTAAGCTATGTGAGACAAATACTACAAATGAAAGTACTTGGCACATTAATATATAATTGAATTTTGGCTAGAAGTTGAACTTGGTGGGGTAGAGTCAACATGCTAAAGTCGTGGGGAGTATCAATATGAACTGGCAAATGTGTGAATTAGCTGGTCAAAATTTCCCTTACCATGGAGTAATTAATGGATTAAAAAACACAGAATTGAAACAAAAACTTGTTATGCTAAACAAAGTATATATCCTGCATGTAGGAAATAGTGATTCCCTTAGTTGTTTGCAATTAAATAAATGGGGAAGCCTCAAGCCTTACGTACAAGCCTGGTTTATCCTTGAAAAATGACTATCAGACTTACTTCCAGCTTACACAGATGCAAGAAAAAACACTAGTAACAAAAACTCCAGCAAGATAGCAGTGTACCTGATAGACGTGCCCTGACAAATTATAGCTGTTTGTTGGAATATTCAGTGTGCATCCTTCATCGCACACGGAAGCCTAATCCCTACCAATAGTCTCCACAAGAACAAACCCCATCCTTGAAATGGTGGAACCTGCTTGAATCTCTTACAATGATGTCTCTGTTCACAATCTTTGACATCATCTTGATGGCAGCATGGCAGTCTAGGCAGGCAGATAGATTCTTCATTACTCTAATTGGCGTCCCCGGTGGGGTGTTAATCAGGGCAAATGCAATGGCTAATCTCTCACTGTGGTATTTCAGTGACTCAAACTTTAAATCATCGTCCACTTGATGCAAGGCACAGCTAGTGTCGGGCTTATATCCTTGTTTATCCATCTCTTTGTACAACCTCTCTAGCTCGTCTTTAATCTCGGCTATCATTGGGTTGGTTTGGTCATTCGAAGAAAAGCTATAATTTTTTTGTTTGAATTCAACCCAACTGTAACCTGACTCTTTCCTAAGCCCTCGATCTCTCATGGCCTTCTTCACACGCGCAGCATCTTCCCATTTACCAGCTTTTGCATAGATGTTGGACAGTATAACGTATGGTGTAGCGTCTGTTGGCCCCATACTGAACAATTTTTCAGCTGCCACTGTAGCTAAATCCTGGTTTCCATGGATCCTGCATGAGTGAAGAATAGAGCTCCAAATGATCGGATCATCTCCAAATGGCATCTCACTCAACATTTTCTGAACTTTATCGAAACGTCCCACTCGACCTAATGTATCGATAACACACGAGTAGTGTTCCTTCCAGGGTGATATGCCATATTCATTTTCCATCAATTCAAAGTATTTTATACATTCTTCTGCAAGACCGTTGTGACTGCAGGCTGACAGCACACTCAAGAACGTGACTGAATCTGGCTTAAATCCATAACGAAGCATACTTTCGAACATCTTGATGGCATTCTTTGCCTGCCCATAGTGTGCATAGGCTGAAATAACAGCGTTCCACGAGATGGAATTCCTCTCAGGCATCTCATCAAATGTTCGGAGCGCCTCATCCAAACAGCCGCACTTTGCGTACATGTCAAGAAGGGCACTTCCTGAGAACACACTGGACATGTGGCCTGATCTTATCAGGTAAGAATGCAATTGCCTTCCTAATCCGATCATTGCCAGGCTGGAGGATGCCTTAATGATGCTTGAAAATGTCGCCCTGTCAGGGCTCAGACCAGCCCTTCTCATGTCACAGAACAACTGCAGTGCTTCTTCCTGCTGCCCATTCTGGACATGGCCAGTTATCATCGCTGTCCATGAAACACCGGTCTTGTCATTTTTGTTAACAAAATTGACCTTTGCAGCATCGAGCATGCCGCATTTCGAGTACATGTCGATCAGAGCATTGCCCACGAGATCCTCTGAAGAAAGGCCAAGCAGGACCAGCTGAGCATGTATCTGCTTCCCAATCCCAATATGAGGCAGTGAGCCAGCAACACTCAGCAAAGTGGCATAAGGCAAGGCCTGCCTGTCGAAACCACGCGCCTGCATCTCCCTGAACAGCCGCAGCACCGTGCCAGCGCACTGGCTCCAAGCATAGCCAGTGATCATGACATTGTAGGAGACATTGTCGTGTTCTGGCATCCCGTCGAACAGCTTCTTCATCTCGCGAATGGAATCACATTTGGAGTAGAAATCCAGCAGCGAGTTGTTGACAAACACGTTGTGAGCCGAGGTGGATCTGGCGACAAGGCCGTGGACCTGGTGACCGAGTCGGAGATCGTCGATGCCAGTGGCCACGGTGAGCATACTAGAGAAGGTGAACTGGGTGGCACTGAGGCCCGTGCGGCGCATATCAGCAAACAGGTCCAGCGCCTCGCTGTGCAGCCCCTCCTTGGAGCACCCCATCATCATGGCGTTGTAGGTGACGGAGTCCCTGTGCGGCATCTCCTGGAACACCCTCCGGCCGGCGGCGAGGAAGCCGTGCTTGCAGTAGGCGTCGAGCAGCGTGTTGCAGACGACAACGCTGGAGCGGAGGAGGCCGAGCTTGATGGCGAAGGGGTGGAGCGAGGCTGTGGTGCCGGAGGCGGTAGCAGGCACGTTGAGCACGGTGGACATGGCAACGCGGTCCAGGGCGACGCCCTCCCTGAGCATGTCGCGGAAGAGAGACACGGCGTCGGCGGCGCGTCCGGGGGCGGCAGCGAGCGCGCCCATCATGACGGTCCAGGTAACGGCGTCGCGGAGGTCGGGCGGGGAGGAGAGGAAGAGTTGGTGCGCTGTGGCGAGCTGGCCGAACTTGGAGTAGCCGGAGAGCATGCGGTTGAGGGAGAAGGCGTTCCTCTGGTGCGGCGGCATTTGGTCGAACAGGGCATGGGCCTGCGCGAGGCGGCCGGAGGAGATGAGCGACTGGAGGTGCAGGTTGAGCCGGTAGGTGGCCGGGTCGAAGCCCGTCTTTACCATCCGGGCGTCCAGCGGCGTGGCGGCGCCGCCGACGCGGCCGCCGGCGGCATTGGTGACGGCGAGAGTGGGTCTGAATGGGAGGCGCATTGCAGGAGGCGTATGGGCTTGGTTTGTCGTAGGGTTTAGGGAACATTAAGGCCCGAAGCCTGGTCCATCATGGTTCGGTCCCTCTTGCTTCCAATTCGGAACTCATGGCGCCTTTGCCGCAGCCGCCGGCGAGGGTTTACGGTTTAGACGAGGGAACAGCAGGCTGGCCGCGCCGCCGCACTCGTGTTCTTCAGTGTCTCAGGTAGACGAGGTCCAAGGAGACTTTGAGAACGGATGGGATTGCAAATTTGCAATTGGCCGAGCCTTCTTCTGCTGCTGCTTTGAGCCGGGCATGGATCATTGTTGCTGATAAATTTCCGCTCCTATCGAATAGGTCATCTTAGAGCATGTCTAACAGACCCCCTAAATGGCCCAAACCCGTATAATAACCGCCGATATACGGGTTTGGGCTCTACCCGGCCATCTAGCACGCCCCGTAAATGGACCACCCCGGACGATTTTTTACAAGTTTGGGTAGGGGGCGGCCCGTCGACCCCTACATGTGCGGGTCGGGAGGAGATATAGAGGTCCAACCCCTCACCTTTTCCCCCATCGCGCGCGAACCTCCCAACCGCCGCCGCCGCCGCCGGAAATCCGCCTCCTCGCCATCCCCGGCCACCGCGTGGCCAGATCTCGCCGCCATGGACTCCTCGCAAGCCCCTCCCACCGCCGACGGCGCGGCACCCATGTCCGAGGTGGTGAATACTGCCACCGTCGACGCCGCGGCCTCCGCCGATGTCGCCGCCATCATCTCGGCCACCATGCCGATGAAGAGGAAGAGGATCCCGAAGCTCTTCTTCGACACACCGCCGGGGCCTGCGGTAGCGACGGCGGCGGGGGCGGCGGCGGCCACTGTTGCTACCGCCAAGAGGGTGAAGTCATTCGCGACGAGGGGGCGGCCGCCAAAGGTGAAGAAGGCCGGCACGCCTGCAGCGGACGATCCGCCCACGCAGGTGGTCGCCGAGGTTCCGTCACCGGTCGTTCTGCCTGCTCCCACGCCGCCCACGCCGCGGTTGCCCACGCCGCCGCCCGCTGGTGCCCGCCAGGTGCTCGACGATGTGCCTGCGCCTGCTGCCGCGACATCCTACATGGATATGCTCAACGATTCTGCGGTGGACTTGGATTCGGGCATTGGTGGCTTCGACGACGAGTACGGTGACTATGGCGAGGATGAAGAGGCGGACGAAGAGGTGGACGACGAGGTGGTTGAGGTGGACGAGGCTACTGCGCGGCGGAGCAAATCGGGGAAGCAGCCCAACTACACCGAGATTGAAGATGTCACATTGGTCCGTGCGTGGGGCAAAGTGTCTATGGATGCTGCCACCGGCACCGAACAAACCGGCAAGCGCTATTGGCAACGAATTGAGGATCTTTACCACAAGCTCAAGCCTCGCACGAAGACTTTGGCGGATCGATCCTACCGCTCCCTTGAAGGCAGGTGGAACGCGATCAAGCCAGCTTGTTCTCGTTGGAGCGCTGCCATGGACCAAGTGGCGGATAATCCACCAAGTGGATGTGTGACAACGGACTACGCAAGTTTTGTGACAGATTTCTTGTGCAAACTATGTGTTCTTGTGTAAACATCACACTATATTGTTGTTGTGCAGCCCAAGTATGCTCAATTGCGGTACAAAGATATGGCCGGGTCAAAGAACAAGGAATTTCAGTTTGAGCATTGCTTCAAATTGCTCCAACACCTTCCCAAGTGGAAGTTGAGGGACGAAGAGCCAAAGTGCAAGAAGGAGGCAATGCTCAACATGGATGATGAAGAGGAAGACATGGGTGGTCGCAACGTAGGCAAGCCCGAGGGCACCAAGAAGGCGAAGGAGAGGCAGAGGCTAGAAGCCGAGGCAGCTAGCTTCAAGGACAAGATGGATCAGCACATTAGGGTAAAGGAGGAAATAGCATTCAAGACATTGGAGACCAAGGTCCTCATCACCGAGAAGAAAAAGGAGGTGAAGCTTGCCAAGGTGGCTGCAAAAAGAGAGGAGGCTATGCGCAAGGCCGAGTTGGATGCCCAAATGTTGGCTCTCAAACAAACCAAAGCCATGAAGGGGCTCTTGGCCGAGGAGAAGGAGATCATGATGATGAACACCAAGGACATGGACGAGGATCAGCTGCTGTGGTGGAAGGAGAGCAAGGCCGAGATCATGGCGAGGAAGTTGCAGGCGCGTCAAGCTCGCGAGGCATCCAACCTTGGTGCTTCAACTTCGGTGAGTGGTGGTGCCGACGGTGGGCTGCAAGATTGATGTGGATCGCGTTGGTGGTGGCAGTACTTTTGGGAACCTCTATACCTAGAACATGACCTATGAACTTGTTGATCTATTTGTGATGTAAAACTATGGATTATGCATCGCATATCTTGAATCTGCCATATTTGATATGCTTGTGTAGTTGTGCTAAACCCTGCAAAACCCTGTTTTGTGAGGGGCCAAAAGCTCGTGCGAGCTAGCAGACCCCCTACCCCCACCCCGTAAAACAGAATATTCTGTTTTACGGGGTGGGAGTAGGGGGTCTGCTAGCTCGCCCGAGTTTTTGGCCGGCGAAATGCGTATACAGGGCCCTCTACACGCGTTTTAGGGGGCGAAAACATAAGGGGTCTGTTAGACATGCTCTTAGATCAAAATACTCGGCTCAACCTTTTTCCACGAAGGAAATATATTAATACCAATTACACACAATCTCTACATAAAAACCTCTATATAAAAAGAGAAAAAAGGTTGTCGCCATCCAATCAAAGTTGTGGGTTTTCACAAAATATGAACAATATAGACAATGCATTCGACAAGGATATCGCCACCGCTAGGTACACTCAACGAAGGGCATAGCTAAGGTATTCACCCTGTATCGAGACTCCGTACTCTAAGAGCATCTCTAGCAGACCTCTTGTTTCAGAATCCAGAGTCCCTAACTATTCCGCCTAGACTGTGCGAATATACGAAACGTTTTCCGTGACCTAGCCGCCAGGAGCGGCGACCCACGGCCGCCTACCACCGATCTTCACCGGCCGGCGTGCTGGTCCCCTCTCCCTCCGACTGCTGCTCCGGCGGCAGGAGGGAGGGGGGATCCCGTTCCTCCGCTCTGTAGTTAGGTTTTGGTCTTGTAGATCGTGGTGCGCCGTTGGGGTGGTGGGAGCGGCGTCGCGACGAATAAATCTGCTTCAACTCTACTCCCACACCGGCGTCGTTCCTCGTGACGACGCCTCGGAGTTGATGGCATCGTGTGTTTGCCGATCCTTCAGATCGGTGGCTTTAAAGTTCATGGATGGTGTCGGCGAGGCGGTGGCGGCGATCCCATCAGGTGTGTCTCTCCTTCTGCTTTGTCCCCGTTGCTGCGGCGTTGCCTCCGACGTCATGGTGGAGCAGGGAGGATTGTTTATCCGGGAGTACGCGCAGACGGTTGCCTGCGCAGTTGACAGCTGGAAGATGGTGCATCTTGTGCTAGATTTGTGGTTGGAGGTTGACAGTTCTGGTATTCTTCTCCGACGTGTTAGTCGTGCGGGCATGGCAGGTCTGGAGTTCGATGGCGTGTCTGGGGACACGTTGCCCCGGTCTGATTCGTTCAACGACAATGGTTTTGCTTTTGGCAAACTACTTTGGAGGTCCGTAAAGCTGCAGATCAGCGATGGAGCCGCGTCGAGCTCAAGTAAAGAGGTGATTTGGCTACTCTCTCTTGGTGGTCGCTTTGGTGGTGCCAAACGAGAGGGTCAGACGATGGTTTTTTGCACAGGATTTTCCTATCCTTTCAGTACTGTAATGTCGGTGTTTACGTGTCTTGTAACCGGATTTTTATCTTATGAATGAGATCGTATTACCTTGCAAAAAAAAAAGAATCCAGAGTCCCTTAACTACGGATAAGAGACGTAAAAAACACGCTTTTAGGGGCAGAAAAATACTACAGTGGAACAAACACCCTAAATCCGCGGTGCGAAACAGAATATTCTATTTTATCGCTCGGATTTGAAGAGTTTGTTCTGCCGCAGCGAAATCCGAGCCCTCAAATCACCGTTATGTCACCATTTCAGCACATATGTATGACACAATTATACACAATTAATATCAAACATTGTCAAATAAAATATAAACGTGCATCGTACACAAGAATAGTGCATTATTACACCAATCGAAAATCTAGCAATTAAACAAATAATTCAGTACAAGAATTGTCTCAAACTCAAAGAATGTTTCTCAAATGGATGAATTTTATTACTGGCTATTGCTCTGCCACGCATGCTCAATTAGATCATGTTGTAGTTGTGTGTGAGTGTCATGGTCCTCAATCTCCCGGCAGGTCTGAAGAAATGCTTCAACGTGGTCTGAGTTTTTTGTTGCCTTCACACGGCTACCCACATTGTCATAGAAGAGCTCCAAACTCAAACCTCTCTCATCCTCAATGATCATGTTGTGAAGAATCATACAACATGTCAGTATGTTCTTCAGTGTTTTTTTCCAACAACAAGCGGGCCCACGAACAATTGCAAATCTTGGTTGCAGAACACCGAAGTTTGTTTCAATATCCTTTCGGCATGCCTCTTGTTCCTTGGCAAATTCACAATGGCAAATTCAGATTGTTTCCTACTAGTGGGATTTAAAATAGGTACACCATGGAGGATAAATACCATGGGCAAAGTAGTATCCCTTTGTGTAGGGATGGCCATTGACAGTAAAGTTGCAAGCAGGGGCATCACCATTTGCAAGTCTACGAAAAAGATGGGACCGGTGCAAAAAATTGATGTCACTGAGGGTTCCGGGAAAACCAAAAAACAATGCCATACCCACAAATTCTTGGATGCAACCGCCTCTAAAACCATGGTTGCATCACGGCTTTTGCCATAATATTGGACAGTTCTTTTATATCCAATGCATGCGGTCAATACTACCTAGGCAGCCTGGCCATCCTCTTTCCTCATTTTGCGCCATCAATCTCTTCGTGTCTTCTTCGTTTGGTGCTCAAAGATATGTCGGACCAAAGACACGAATGATGACTTTGGCAAACCTACGCACGGACTCGATTGTTGTATCTTCGCCAATGCGAAGGTACTCATCGGTGTAGTCCGTCGGAATGCCATACACAATCACTCTCATCGCGGCGGAGATATTTTGGTATCCGCTGAATCCAATTAATCCCGCGACGTTCCTCCGCCGGGGTGAAGAAACAGCAGTTCGCCTCGCACGCTTCGACAATTTTAACGAACAGTGAGCGACACATTCGGTACCTTCTTCGGAAGAGATGAGCGGGATACGTGGGCTTTCGGCGAAGTAGTCTTGCATCAGCATCTCGTGCCCAAGTTGGCGGTTGCGCAGGATGCAAAGGCGGCCGACCTTCGATCCCCGGCGGCGCTTCTTCCTATACTTGTCCTCGAATTCCATCACCGCGAGTACGACGACCATCAACTGCTGCCGGTGGTTGGCAACCAAGCTGTCCACATCCGAGTCGTCGTCCGAGGAGGAATCCTTGAGCAGAAATTATTCGCACGGGGTCAAATTCATCTATGGATCCGCAAAAAACAAGCCGGTGAGCGGATTTTAACCGCGACACTGCGAATCCGAGCATAGAAAATCACTCACCGGCTAAGGCGTGAACGGCGATCTCATCCCGGGGCAGCTTCTTCTCCGTTTGCAGCACGCTCGATCTGGGGTCGACTCCAGCGACACTCTAGGGACGGTGGAGCCTCGGGGCAGGCGGGGAAACTAGCGGGCAACAAAGCCGGGGTGGAAGCACGGGCATCGACTGGCAGCAAAAGGGGAGCGGGAGGGAAGGGATGCGAAGGCGTGCTGAAATATCCCTCTCGCCAAGGGTTTTCACGTATTAGGGGCACGCTCGGGACGGTGGGAGAATCCTTTTCTTTGGCGGCCAGAGAGGCCAATTTGCGATGCCCTCTAAAAATATTTATGGGCCGGCGGGATTTGGTGTGTCTGCTATGGCTACTTTTTCTGACCAAAACCGCAAAAAAGCGGTTATTATATAGTTCGGCGCGGGATGGAGAGTCTGCTAGAGATGCTCGAAGTATCAGTCACTAGTATCACATGTACATGTGCGGCTCACAAAGGAATCGCCATGCAGCCATCCCCACATAAGAGCCTCTGGAGCAATGTCTTTGTTGATTCCAAGACTTATCTTCCGCCTATTAGTCTCTGCTCAAATGAGCCCTCGAGAACATTAGGTCATCCAATCACAACCATCTTGGCATTCCCCGCCTCTCCAAGCTCCATGAAAAACGCAGGCATCGACATGTCCAATTATGTCAACGGAAGGCGGAGCTTTGCAACACGCCCCCTTGAATCCCCACGGGTTGAACGTTGTGGACGTGCCAACCGGATCCCATTGAATCCAGAGGTCCATGATGATCATACCCCAATCCGTGAAGATCACCAACATTGACATACGAAAGTCATCAATGGCCAAATCAAGAACAACAGGCATCGGGATGATCGGCGAGTTGGGTGGAAAAGACCACTAAGGCCTGTACCCTACCTCCTTTATTCGCACCAGATCAGCAGGGCTCCACCGCTACTCACCAAACGAACGGGCATCACTAGAAGCCACGAGCAACCCACAAATTACCACAACCTTCTGAAGCCATAGGCCGACCCCACCTCATCCCTAGACAGCATCGACCGGATTTGGGAAGACTCCCCTGATCCGTCCCCACCCTAATCATCGGCCCGGCAACCATCGACGAGCCGATGCACCGGAACTGTCCAACAGGGTTACCACGACACCGCAAGCTCTGCGACGTGCGGGATCCTCCGCACCGGGCCGTAGATACGCCACACAGTAGAGCCCCTACCGCGTCGTCAGTCGGGCGAGCTTTGCCCGCGGCGGCGGTATAGGGACGGGACTGAGAAGGGCGTGTCGACGCGGGGTCTTTTTTTCTTCCTTTGTGATTTTTTTTTCTGTAAACATACCTAAACTATTCCTACGTAAGGGTGTGATACGTCATAAACGTATCCTTAATTTATGATGTTCCATGTTATTTTCTTATTGTTTCCCACATGTTTGCTATACACTTTATGTCATTTTTATCGATTTTCTGAACTAACATATTGAATAGATGCCACAGAGCCAGTTCCCTGTTTTCTTCTGTTTTTAGCTTCAGAAAAGTTGTTCTGGAAATATTCTCGGAATTGGAAAATTGGAAACCCGGAAGTCTTAGAACTCCCGAAGGTTCCACGGAGTCCCGAATAGACCCGGAGGGGGCCTCAGGGGGCCCATAACATAGGACGGGGCGCCCCCTGGCCGCGCCATGGGGCGGTGTGGGCCCCGGGCCTCCATCGCCTTTGCTCTTTCGCCAATTTATATCCCTTGAGACGTAAACCATAGAGATATACCACTTCCTCCCGAAAAACACCCGAGGCTGCCGTCATCGTTATCCCGAGATCGGGAGGGTTTTGGAGCGCTCCCCGGCACCCTGCCGGGAGGGGAATTCATCACCGGAGGGGTCTACACCACCATGCCCTCCTCCGAAGTGACGCGTGAGTAGTTCATCCCTGGACTACGGGTCCATAGCAGTAGCTAGATAGTTGTTCTCTCCACTTTGTACCTCATGTTTAGATCTTGTGAGCTTCCTAACATGATCAAGACCATCTTTATGTAATGCTACATGGTGTGTTTGCTAGGATCTGATGAATGTTGAATGCTATGTCTTCTGATTATCAATCTATCATGTTATCTTCATGCCTATGTTATTTATGATCTTCCATGCTATCCGTTATTAGTAGATTCTTTGGTCAAGTAGATGCTAGTAACTCCAAGAGGGAGTATTTATGCTCGATAGTGGGTTCATGCCTCCTTTGCATCCGTGCTCGAGTGATAGAAACGTGACGGATGGAGGATGTGTTGTTTCCATTAGGGAGAAAACAACGGTGTTTACCTAGTTTACATTGTTTACATTACACACTTTTCTTACGGCGATAATCCGTTGCTAGCAACTTAATACCCAATGTTTGTTCGGATGATATTCGGAGGGTGGATTATTAGACATAGATGCAGTTGGATGACGGTCTATGTATTTTGTTGTAATGACCGCATGAATCACATAGTAATCTTTATGTCTTGCATATGCACTATGGTGCAGCCTTCATTTCTGTCAATTTCCCAGCTGTAATTTGTTCACCACACATGTTATTTATCTTTCACGGAGATACACCACTAGTGAACTGTGGACCCCGGTCCTTTTTCCTTATACTGATAAAACATTTACTGATTTCATACTGCTTTTATACTACTTTCATACTGTTTTCCTACTGTTTTCCACACCATACGTTTAACCTTTTTGTGTTCAGCAAAACCGGTGAGATTCACAACCTCACTGCTTCGTTGGGGAAAAGTGATTTGATTGTGTTATGTCGGTTTCACGTTGCTGCTAAACTGGTAGTGCGACCTGCCATCTCAGCTGCTTTAACCTTCTGAAGTTACTCCTTCCTCCTAGTGGTCGATTCAACCTTAGTTTCTTTCTGAGGGAAACTTGTTGCTGCACTCTGAAAGTAAAGTGTAGGCACCTAGAGGGGGGGTGAATAGGTGCTACGACCAATTTTAATTTATCTTTAACAATTAGGCTTGACACAAAGGTAAATTCTCGATAAGATGCGACTAGGGTGAATTTACCTATATGACAAGGCAAGCACAATAATAATACAAGCAAGAGTAAAGGAGGAAGGGAACGAGGTAACCGATATGAAGCACATGGAGACACGATGTATTCCCGAGTTCCTCCTTGTTAAGGGAGTACGTCTCGTTGGAGGGGTGTGAGCTCGCCACAAAGGCCTACTCAACGCCACAAAGGCCTCACCCTATTCTCCGATGAACCCCGCCACAAAGGCCTAGTTCACCTTCCACTATTGATCCCCTTTGAGGCGGGAATCGAGTCCTTTACAAAAAACTTGGGGCACACACCCACAACCAAATTGGGGGCTCCCAACAATCTCAAATCACCAACAAGTAGCAAGATGCCTAGGTTCTCCACAAGAGGAAACCCTAGGCTAGATCCCTCAAGCTAGATAGGGGGAAATGAAGAACGGCTCGGTGAAGATGTAGATCGGGGCCTTCTCCTTCAATCCTCCAAGTATCAACAAGTTTGGGTGGAGGGATTGGGAGAAATCTAACTTTGGAGGCTCAATAAATGCTTGTCTTTAATGCTGGAGCGAGCAACCTCTTGGGGAAGAAGGGGATGGGGTATTTATAGCCCCCTCCCCAAACTAGCCGTTTGACCCTTTTTCGTGTCTGGCGGTACTACCGCTACCTGGTAACGTGAGCGGTACATGGGAGTCCCAGACACAGGGCGCGAGCGGTACCACCGCCAAAGTACCGTGGTACTCCAGCAGCGGTACTACCGTGAGTGCACACCGGTACTACCGCTGGCCACAACTTCGAATTAAATCGAAGTGGCTGGCGGTAGTACTAGGGCACTACCGCCCTAGTACCGTAAACGTTACCGTGAGAAAATCCTTGCCAGCGGTACAAGGGCCGGTACTGAGGGCGGTACTACCGCTTCCTGGAGGCAGCGGTATTACCGCCAGTCAGTAGCGGTACTACCGTCGAGCAAGGTTTTGCTCGAAGATCAATATGACCACAACGGTACTACCGAGCCAGTACCACTGAAGACCGTACGCATTTTCATACTGGCGGTATTTCTGGCGGTATTGGGCGCGGTACTACCGCTTGCTGTGCAGAGCGGTACTACCGCTGACAAGCCCGGTACTACCGCTGGATCAAATTGATCTTGGTGGCTTTGTCTTGGAATTCTCTTCACCTTTTTGCGTCTAGTTGATATTTCCTGAAATACTTCACGCATAGTTAGATGCTTAGTAGTGTTGTTATCAACTCCAAAACCTAAGAGAGATCAAAGATGCAAAATATACTTTCACACTCTTCATACATTCCTCTTGGGGTCTCCAAACGAACGTGTGTTCACACGCATCAGGGCGTGGCGGGCTCATCGATGTCACAGGAGAAGATAAGAGAGAGGGAAACCTCCGCTGACGGACATGACTAAAAAAGAGAAGCACTCCCGTCGTTGGCGCCAAAGCCTATTCGCGCCCGTAGCCACCGCCCGCAGCAGGCGGCGATTCCGTGGCCGCTTTTTTTCGCACATCCTCTTAAATATCACCCTCTATGAGTCCACTCCGCAGACATCCCCTCTCCCAACACCCTTTTCTTCTCCATCGTCGGAGAACTCCCTACACCCCTCCCTCCTCCCCCCATACACTAAGTTTCTTGCTTGCTGAAGGATCATTCCATCCTACCCAACGCCTTCTTTGCTGCACATCCCCAGTAATTGCTGCGACGGTGCAGATGTCAGCTCGGTAGGTGGGTGGGAGAGATGCGGGAGGTGGACAAAATAAGAGTTTTTTTGGGGGGGGGGGGCTGGAGTTCGGGGAAAATGAAGAAAAAATATAAGGGAAAGACGCACAGAGAGTGGGGAGAAGATAGGGGTGGCGTCACCCGCATGCACCGTTCATGCTCTTCAATGAGGACATAGATGACCGTGGGAGCCGGTTCACTTTTGTAGATCGCTAGCTTAGCGAGGGAAGCAATATCCATTTACTCAAAGGGGTTTTATTTCTTGTGCATAGAGGGTGACTGTTCCATAGCTAGTATCCTTGAGGAAAAATAGTGCTTATTAAAAATATCTTGACAATTCCTATTTGTACACTCTAGCGAGCTGTGGGTCTGAACCCATTTAGTGGCGGTGACGACGATCGACCAACCGAGGAGATGAGGAAGACGATGCGCATGCGATAGCAACAAGGGCCAACCAGGTCTGAGAAGGCGACAACTTGCCCAACGACAATAGCACGGTAAGAAAAAGATCAGGTCGGAGCCGACAACAAATAGGGGGTGGGGGTGCCCGGGGGGGGGGGGGGGGGCTTGCAATCTATTTTTATTTTACCAGGTGTAAAACTTTGGAGGATGGTTTGGGTTCTTCCACATTCACACCAAGTGCAGCCATTTTCTTTTGTTGGCGTGATATTCTTAATTTTTCTAGGCATTCCGCCTTTTTCTCGTCTCTCAACCCGGGCATACGACTCTTTGTCACTTGATCAACGTTTTTCAGAATCTCTTTTGCTGGTAGCTCTAGGTACTTGACGTTTTTATCATCGGGCATCCAAGCATGCCAACTTTGAAAAGTTGGTGGTTTATTTACTGAGATGATCATTACTTGTGGTCATCGCTGGCATTCCCCCGCCCTTCTCCCTCCCGTGCCGCCCCCACCCTGGGCGGGACCAGGGGCAAACCCTAGCCACCGCCCCGGTCCGGCCCCCTCCTCCTCTCCTCTCCGCCTCCGCCGGAGGACGCGGCCGGGCTAAGCTCGCGCCGCTAACGATGAAGGCGGGGTCTCTCTGCTCGCGGCGCCTCGTCGTTGGGCCGTCGGCCTGGGCGGCGGCGGTGGTCTTGGACGGCGCAGGGAGGGCGTGTGGCGGCGGTGCTAGGGCCGGCGGTGGTCGCTGCATCCTATGGGATCTCCTACTTGCCGCGGTCGCGCATGGCGACTAGGCCCGATCTGGGCCTATCCGGGCATGTGCGGGCCGCGGCGGTAGGGCGAGGTGACGGCGCGTGAGCCCTATTCCCGGCGTGTCGCGGCCTCAGCAGCGGTGGTTGTCGGCCGGCATGGGGCGCCTCCTCCCCCGTGCACATGTTGTCCGACGTGGAGCATGCGGAGATTGACGGTCCCTCTCCTTCGTCGGTGAGACGGGTGCCTCTCCTCTCCTTCACTGAAATGGTGGCTCGTGCCGGTGTGTGATGCCTTCCCCTCCTTCTCCGGTGAGCAACATTGGGGGGCCACGGTCCACGGTCGGGTGAAATTCTACACACCCGGGCTGTTGCTGTCCACGGCGACGCCTGCGGGCGCCCTTCCCTCCCTAGAGGCGTGGCCAAGGCCCTGACCGTGTCCCCCTCCTCGGATGCCGGGGGGAAACCCTATGTCCGGTTCGCCGGTCCGGACGACGACGACACGATGGCGTCGCTCTCTTCTTGAAGACGTCGTCTTGGCTACAAGAGGTGTTCTCTCGTTGGCGCGGATGGGGGTTGGTGCATTGCCCGGTGTTGGTTGCTGGCCCAGTGCAAAGACCTAAGGGACGCAATGTACATCATGGTGGAAGTACCAAAGTCATCGCCTTTACCAAAACCGGCTGGATTCTGCCTTCTTCTCGCCGACTCCCTCTAGGCGTATGAGGAGACGACTCCCTCTAGACGTATGAGGAGAGGTACGTTGATCCGAGGGGCTTGGAGTTGGCGTCGTGCTATGGTGGATCTCACCTTGATTGTGACGCGGTCCGGAAGCTTGGTACCTCGAGTGGTACGTTGATCCGAGGGGCTTGGAGTTGGCGTCGTGCTGCATTTCGAAAGCTTGGTATCTCATCTCACCTTGATTGTGAGCTTGGTACCTCGATTCCTTAACTCTCAGGTAGGTTTCAGGTTAGGGAGCGCCGTTGGTCACCTGGTCAATGTGGAGGGTGTGTTGAGCCGTCGGCCTTTCTTCTATGCAATTAGTATTCTTGAAAAATCATTACGTGTGGTATTTGCTGTTTGTTAGGTTTTTAAACCGGGAACGCCCCACAGATGGTAGCGACTAAATTTTCATTTTGATTCAACCTAAAATCTGCCACATTTAGAATATTAGAAGCTTTCTAAGATGTAGCTATATGGTATTTCAGAACCAAACCTTGTAGTACCATAAGATACCATATTTATCCGCACCTGAGGTCACACTAAGACCCCGCGCAGATACATACATACTGTACAAGCACGGCATGTTCTTGCTGCATAAGCTACTACAAGCATCTCTCCTACTGAGTACTGACATGTTCCATCCGACCGGCGACGATGAAATCGCAAGGCAACCCAAAACGGAACACAGGCAGGGCCTGCTCCACCACCATCACCAAGCGCATCGCCGCCGCACAGACCACAGAATGCACCACTAGTACTACTCCATAGCAAACGTTTCACCACGACTTGAGCCTTGCAAAATACAGGGAAACCGTCATCAACCTGCCCACCGTAACCGGAGGCTCGGGGTCCTTCATTCGTCGTCCGCAACCACTTCCATGTTCAGCTCTTCGTACCTCACCGCAACCAGGAACTGCATGCTTACCTGCACATCCAGGGAAACAAATTGTCAGCGAGCCATTCATGTCAAGTGCACAGTACGCCTAGTCCGGTAGGATGGTCTACCTGCTTTGGATCATACACAGCAAACTCATTGTACTCGAGCGGGCCATCCTCGTTCCCTGAAGGCACCAGCTTGCCGCACGGCACCTTAACGTCATCCCTCCAGGTGATATGCTCCGACTCGTCCGTCGTCTTCCTCCCTACCCCCTTCACGCCAGACTTCTTCTCTTCCAAAGATCTCACATCCTTTGTTTCCAAAACAGGAAGGCAGCATCAGCATCAAATAAAAGGAGCTGACAGGTGCGAGATATATACTCAGGAATGTTGTATGCATTGGGGCACGCAAGTACCTCTTCCCCTGGTGTGCCTGTTATCTCCTTCACCTCTTCCCCAAGAGAAGCCACTGCCAAGACCAGGTATCCTTCTGGACGGTCGACTGCCGTGAAGCCATAACGAGCAGCTTCCGCAGCCGCATCCGAACACACTATGGCTTTACCAAACTACATCAACAGCATAAACGTTCTCAGCACGATGCTATCAGCCAGTGGGAGCCAATCAGGTAACCAAAAAATTACCATGTATCCTGGGACAGGTAGATGGCAAACAGCAGGAAGGAAACCTTTATATAGATGCCTAAGCAAGTTTGAGCTTCTAGTTCCTGCAGAAAACAAGAGTGCTACGGTTAAACTAAGGTGATGGTTACAACGGTCCAGCACTTATGGTCTGGAGGATTGAACAGAGGGACATACCACACCAAAGAAGAACTTTGTTTGGTAATTTCTTCATTTCACTGTAAGAAGGAAATGCACTAGACTCAACAGCATATATCCGATCAACAGATACACCGTAAACCTGCAAGAGCAAGTGAACTTGAGGCAGAACCATGTGAAGAGAAAAACTAAAAGCACAGCGACATGTCATCCTACCACATCATCAACCTCCACAGGTTCATATGTTCTCTCAAGATACTTAAGAATCATCTTGTAATCCTCTGAATCTTCATGAACGCAGTTGATTGAACAACCAAGTCTCTTGTAGCATTCAGACAGTGGATCATCTAAGGTTGAGCCGGAAATATCTCCTATAAGATGAGAAGCAACATTTATATCACGTATCGTCTCGAATCCAGATGCCACCTGCTTGTCACAGACGAAGAAAAAATATCGTAAGTAGGTCAACCAAAATAAGATAATTTTGGAAAAAGAGTTGAAGACCGTACATTGTCGGCGATCTGTTCAAATCCCCTTATCACATACGGCCGAGTTGTTGGGAACAGAGTGAACCACTTGTTGCTTATTTCTATCCAGAATGCATCTGCAGCAGGGGGAGACTCTGGTGCCGGTTCCGCGTCTCTGATCCACTGAAGTAGCACTTCCTCCCCTGTCAAATTCAATCGAGTCAACGATTGACTGCCAAGTAAGGTGAACAGAAATGTTCAAGGGTAAACCTCTGCTCAAATGGACATCTGTAAGCATCCCAATTGGAAGATCAGGCAGATCCTGCGCCATCTCTGTCAAAGCATACCTGCGACAGAAATCAGTACATGTGAGTGTTGATGATCTCCCATCGAACAGGAGGCACCTAATTATACAGGACTAAACGACTACATCCATTTCAATAATATCTCCAAAAGAACAGTCATGCGACTTTCCAGTTATTTTACCAAGGAACATGAAGCAGATAATTTTCCCATGATATATGTAAGCCAGATTCTCAACTAGCAACGCAGAAGTAAAAAATATCTGACACCTGTATATTTCTTGGCTGCACAACTGCTTTATAAGAAATGAGACGGCAGGGTCCAACTTGCAGTGTGCTGCTGCAGATCCCAGTTGACGAAGTGCTGCACCTCCATGACGTACGTCAAATCCTATGTCCTGCCAAGAAAAATAACATTTATGACAGTGCTACTAGAAAGCATAAAATCAGAAAAGAAACTATAAAATTGATCCTATGTCCTGCCAAGAAAAATAACATTTACGACAGTGCTATTAGAAAGCATAAAATCAGAAAAGTAACTATAAAATTTACCATGTCCAAAGGGTACATCTTCATACTCTTCTTAAACTTCTTTTCTCTCTCCCATGGCTCAAAGTCATTACCAGTCACCTCCTCAAATAGACGAACAAATTCCTTAATAGCATCACCTTCACGGCTACCAAAATCATCAACTCTTTCCTCTGCCATCTGGTCATGGCCAATTGGACCCTTCTTATAGTAAAGGTGCAAGTGTTCTTCAGGTACTATTATAAGCTGCAGAATGCAGAAGCTGCATAGAAACGGTTTGTAAGCAGTTGAGTCAGTGTACACTTTCTTGTTCCTTGAGAATCAATGTATACGATAACACAAATACATACTGGTTCATCTCGGATCCCAAGTCGCACACCGAAAAGGCACAATTGTAGATGACACCATCCTTCTCATAGATAAGCCCACCATCTTTGTCCAGTTTAGAGTCCTTATGCACTGATCTCTTCCCAGCAAGTTTCAGCTGCTCAATTAAAGCAGAGCTGTTTATAACCAACATTTAAAATTGCAACTACGAAAAATGCACAAGGCAAATGAGATTAACCTCTGCTGCGAGAGTCTCAATGGCCTCCTCGCTTGGATCTAGCTTGTCAAGTGGCAGCCCTTTTCCTTCCGGGACAAGATCAGACGCAATATCATAAGCATCCAAAGGCTGGGCTTCACTCTTCTGGATGCTATCAATAATCCAATTCTCACTAACAATAGGAGTTCCACGCTCCCTGTGCACGCATGGTCCAATTCATTTTAAACAGAAAAGGGAGAGAATGAACAGCGCTAACATGCAGAGCATATTGGAAGACAAGAGTGATAAATAAGCGATTACAGTGCTTCAGCAAGTCCTCCTGAGCCACCTCTATCTCTTTCAGCTGCAGAAGCGACTACACATGTGACACCTGCGGATGCAATGGTACCAGTATCATGAGTGGCTTACCCTGCACTATTAAATGTGCGACATTTCGTAACATGATACAACAAACAGGATTGTACAACATGATACCCACCAAGCACAGAATTATTGACTTGTCCGCCATGCTTCACAATCTGCTCCTTGAAATAAGCCTGCGGATTTTCAGACAACAGATTCAGATCATGCAACACTGCTAAAGATAGTATAGAAGCAAACAATGTTCAAACACAATACGTGTGAGCGTGACATCCGCCCAGACAATGAAATCATCATGCCCGAGAAGATATGGGCCTTCTCATCCATATCACGTTTAGGGTACACCATCCCTTCCTGTTTCTTCAGCCACTACAAGGAAACAAATGAAATGCAGATTACAAAATCGCTGGTGAAGTTAGATGCAGTAACCTGTCAATACTCAAAAATGTAACCTCATTACCTTGTTCAGAAAATCATCCCTAATGTCAGACGGGACCTTTATAGGACCATCTTTCCTTGGAGGCTTATTAGTGCTGAAAATGCAGCTTGCCCACTCACTGTATTTCCCTTTGCACTTGTATCTCCATCCTTTACACTCAAGCTGACCACTACATATTGGGCACTTCTCGAGAGGCCCATAAAAGATCATATCCTCACTGAGCCATGAAAAAGCCTTTGTTAGACATTAGCCGAAAATGCAGCAAACAGGAAAAGTAAAGTAGTTGTGGTATTAGTATAAGAAGCTTTCATTCAGAATCTCAAATAGACGATACCAGCTTGGAACAACTGCATCTTCGGATCCAGAAGCATCTTGCTCATTAGCTTCAAGGATCTTGCGCATGTCCTCCACAGAGAGGTGTTCCCTTATGGCCTTGCAGAAGTCTGTGAACTCCTTGGTAGCGTTTTCCTTTCCATTTAGCTCAGATTCCTCACCTTTGAGCTTCTTTGTCTTTGCTGGCTCATCTGACTTGTTCTTGGAGGGCCCCTGCTGCCCCCCTTCCTCCTCTTTGTTTTCTGACTTGTGCCTTTTTGGGGCAGCCTTCCCTTCTTCAGTCGCATGCATTCTTGATCTGGTCTCGTGTACCTCCAAGAACAACAACATTACACAATTTGGTGAGCGGTATAGAATCCGTTCAAAAGAACCATGGCTACGTAACAGCAGAAGCCAAAAGTTATTCAGCGACTTATATTAGCTATGATGAGCAACATAAAAAGTTGCAACTTGATGCATCATGCATACATCAGAAATGAAATAATTTTTTTATTTTCATCTCATAGTGAAATCTACAACACTTGGTTCTAATAACGTACATCAGTACATACACAGTTTATACATATAAAAGGACCAGGAGGTACTATTACATCCTTAGTATAAAAGGACCAGTTTATACATATGAAAAAGAGGCCATCAAGCTCCGAAAAGTATGGCTGAAATCTATCTATTAGGGCATTTCAGAATAAAAACCAACAGCAAGTTAAAATCAGAAATGGTAGTATTAACTCTGGATACTATTTGTCATGAATAGGCAAACAGTTGTGGGTTACATCATCAATCAATTAAACAAGAGGTACCATCGCAACGGAACGGCAAGAACCTATCAGTGTACTACCGTGATAGCTAGCTTCACGGCCACGAACAGCTAAGGATCAAAGAAAAAGACACTACCAAATTACTAGCAACAGCAATGTTAATCGCAGATTGTAGCAATGTATGTATAGACAAAGAGGATAACCGAGTGAGATGAGGCAGGGGTGCAAATACCATGGTGCCCGGATTACGAGGAGATAGGAGCAGCAAGAAGCATCAGGGTCCCGATCCATCCTTATCCCGGGACCTAAATAGGCGCCGAGGCGACCGGGGGTAGAAGTGGGGAGTTTGGGTGTCGCCGCCCCTGGCCTCCAGGTGTGCCCCCGCCTGCCTGCCCCCGCGACACGTCGCCTGCCGCCCGCTCTCATGCAGGATTCTAGGTGTGTCCGTCGGATTCGAGGAGATGTTGGGAGGGGACTCGGATGCGGTGGATGAAACCGCCGGCGGGTCTCCGGTTTTCTGTTCTGACGCGCAAGCCTCTCGGGCGATCTGCCGTTTCCGTGTCACCGGGGCCTACCAGCATTTTTGCAATTTGACCCGCCAGATACGGTAAAGGTGAGTTCGGTTTTGGAATGGGGTCCATTCCACCATCTATTTTGTATTCGGTTTAAAAAAAAACTGTTTTCATTTTTGTGTTTGATTTTGGAACGTGGTGAGAATGAAATGGTGGCTTATGGTCACCACTTTAACGGGAATGGTGAGCTTAGGGCAAACCCAACAATCCCCCTATTTGGTACTCGTGGACCATTCTGGGTCAAAAAAAAAAAAAACATCCCAACGCGCGGGGAGAGGAGGGGGGAAGGGGGGGAGGCCGCATTTCCGTCAAACATGGCCCAAGTTTGTTGCCGAAGGTTGGAAGGGGAGGGGGTGGTCCGCAGACACCATTGTGCCCTCTGCCCCGCCCGTCAGTCAGACGGGGCCATTCTTCCCAAACTTTTCCCACTCCGCTCCCAATCTTCGCCGCCTTTGTCAGGGAGGCCAAAATTGGCCGCTAGCCGACGATGACAAAGACGGATAGCGACACGGCCGCGAAGCCCAAGCCAACCCCTACACCACGACTGCCACCCAATCCGGAGTCGAAGAAGCGATAGGGTCGGCGAATGAGGAAAAGGAAGACCCAAAAGGAGAAGGAGTATGTAGCCGCCGCTGCCCTGCTCCTAGCCCAGCGGCAGGACCGCGCTAGCGTCAACGTCGATGCCCTGACTACAAGAGCCATGGGCGTCATCATGATGAAAGGGGAGATGTCGTGGGATAGTCACGACAGACGTTACCGGGGGTAACTTATCTTGGGGCAAGACGACTCTGGTGTTTGGGAGAGGGTTTAGCTCAAGGGAAAACATAACGATATGCGATCTGGTAGCCGGCAATCTAGTCGCCGAGCCTCCGATCTCGATCTATTAACTCAGCTCTCGTGTTACACTGGATACTCGATACCTAGCGATATTGCTCTAACTCTTGGATCTCTCTAAACCTAACCTAGGACCGGCTTATAAAGCATCCGGACCTCCTGGCCTGCTCTCCAAGGCGTACTCTGAATGCTACCCGGACACTGCCTACAAAACCCTAAACTTCCTTACCGGAACCCACAGTCCGGGTTACCAGGCCTACGATCTTGGGCCTTCTAGAAGCTCCTTTATCCTTAGCTGGGTCTCGCGCAGCGTCCTTTGGGCCGAGTTACACCTTGGCGTTGGCCTACCGGGTTATCATCCCTCCATCAGTAGTCCCCAGAATAGCTTGGGCTTCACGGGATTCTCCTTGAAGCGCACGCTATTCCCTGCAAAAATATCAACATTCAAGTTCATAGAGGCCGGGTTAGATTGCTTTGATAAACAGCTAGGCCTAACTCCATGGTGGCCATATAGTAACCCGGCTTTCTCCAAGTCTATCGCTTATTTCTCCGGGTCGGTGCCCTGATAATGATGCCAAAGATCCGGCTTACTTCACTTATCTAACCGATCCAAGTATCACGGGAAAGATTTGCCTCACATCTGTTCTGGATATCCCGTCTAGCACTTAATGCATATCCAGGAAAATCCGGCGGATATCCTTTATCCCGAAATTTCCGGTTATCGCCCGTTGGTCTAGGTTTATCCGTCCGCACCTTATAAATAGGCACCTATGGGATAACCTAACCCCAACGGTCCATTTCTTCTCCCTCTCCTTTACTCCCGCACCCAAGCTCACGGAGCGCCGCCACGGAGTCCTTGCGCACGCCGCCGGAACCAATCCACCGCCGGTTACGTTCCGCCACGGCTCGTCCCGCGCCGCCGCCAACCTCCGCCGCCGCGCCCTCGAGCAGCTCGCCGACAGTCGCAAAGGGTCATTCAGATTGCGCTATTTGCCGTCGCCGCGCTCTACTTCAATCCCATCCGGTAAGCTCCTTGCTCCCTTTGATTTAGCTTTGCAATTTCTCGAATCGACCCAGATTGGATCTTGGTCTTCCGCGGGCCATTTTTTGCCCTGCGCCGGATTAGGTCACCTAGACTCATACTAGTTCATCCAATGGCTTGAATATAGGCTCCACTTCATTCTCCTATTACTTGTAGTCGCTAATTTCACCACGAATCTGAAAATGAAATCTCCAATCTAGGCTCGGGCCGCCCAAATTTTCCGCAACTGACTTTGACACCCGCCAGACCCTTTTCTTCCGGTTCTTTCATCTGCATTAGATACATGGGCAACCACCCTTCTTCCACGTATGCTTACCAATATGTAAGTACCCCATAATTTATGTTATGATACTTGATACTCGGACAATCCATAACTTTTGCTCTTTTCAACGATACCCAGATGATGCCTAGTTTCTTTGTCTAGCTGATACCACTTGCCTATACTCGGATAATTCGTGATTTCCGAGTCTTATGCTTTGTACACTTGTCTTGTGCTTCGCAGGCTGAACCCATGGCTCCCAAGAAGCAAGGGAAACAGCAGGCCAAAGCCCGGATGACTCAATCGATCTCCGCCAACTGGGCGCGATCCACGGTTACCAAGGCCAAGCTGGAAGAGCTGGCCGAGTCAGGGATCCTCCCCCCTCAGAAGGACATCCACTGGAGGGTGCCGGGTGATGAGACCCGGCCCACGCCTGCTGATGACGAGGTAATTTGCTTCGTCGAACATGTGACCCGGGGGTTTCGCCCTCCGGGTCACCCCTTCTTCCGTGAAGTTCTGAGCCATTATGGCCTCCGGGTATTCGACATAGGGCCTAACTCTATGTTGAATATAACCCATTTTATCGTTCTTTACGAGTCATACTTGTGCACTCCGCCAAGTTTGGCTCTCTTTATCGAACTCTTTCAGTGCAAGCCGTGCCACGAAAGCGGTGACGGCGCACTTCTTGCTTGCGGCGGGGTCTCTATCCAACGCCGCAAGAATTCTCCTATGCCAACCCTTACTCTCAATTCCCATGTCAAACATTGGCAACTTTCCTACTTTTACTGCCGAGACACCTCCCCACCCGGCGAGAGGAAACTGCCGGGTTATTCGGAGGGTCTCCTTGATATCTCTGAAAACTTCAACGCCTTCGCCCCTGACTCGGACAGGGAGGAGATCCAACCTTTGCTAGCTAAAATAGCCATTCTCTCGGCCCAAGGTCTCCTTGGGCTCAACTTGGTGAAAACTTGGGTCAACTTCCGGATCCAACCCAACTCTATCCGCACCAAATTAATGTGCGAGTACTCGGGGCACACCACAGATTCCCTCCGATACTCATCTAAAGATTACGCGGCCGGTGACACCAACAAGACCATCAAGGGATTCTTGACGGAGAAGTTGGAGGTAATCCGGAATATAGCCGGGTTAGAACCCTTTACACGCGAGAACCCAGCACCCGAGGTAAAGATCCGGCTCTCATACCTTTACTTCCATGCTTTTCCTTTTGATACAGTTGCTAACTCTCATCTCCATGCCTTTTCCTCAGGCTGATAATGTCTTTTGGAAAATCGAGACTCCCCCTAACTCCGAAAGTCCAGAGGAAGAAGAGGACGCAATTAACTCGGAAGAAGGTACATCTCGAGTCTCTCTTAATTCCAGCGAGCTCGTTGTTGTTCATTCTGTATTTTTCCGACTGTATACTTTGATAACTTTCAGAATCAGAGGACAAGGGCGAAGAAGAAGAAGAACCGGAAGGCAGGGTGGAAACAGCAAGTGACGAAGATGAAGTCGAGCCGACGATCAAGGTCGGAGCAAAGAGGAAACCTCGAGGGGTCGTCTTCAAGGTTCCATACCGCTTCCTTACTTCTAAACCATTCTCCTTTGATAACATGCACAAGCTAAACCGAGAGTTATCCAACTGGCCGTACCTGAAGGATCCACCCCTGACCAAGCGTAGAATGACTCGGAATTTTCCGGGTGAAGGCGCTCTTAACCCGGGTATTCCGTCATCTCCAACTCAACGCGCTGGTATTCATCTGATCCTTTCTTGAATATCAAAGTTTTCCAGATCACCCTTTAGCAGAGCAGTTCCATGTCTTATTTTCTTGATATTTTTCAGCTTCATCCGGGTCCAGCAGCGCGTTTCCCTCGGACTTCGCGGTGAATCCCGGGTAAGGTTCTTCTCCTGATGTTCCATCACTTTGCCATAATTTACTCCAGTCTACATGCTAACCGCTTTTTTATACTGTCGACAGAGCCACGGTCACAATCAGTGATCAAGAAAATATGGAGACCGATGACCCGGGTAAGGAGAACCCGATTGATGATATGGCGGCTGCAGCTGGCGACGAAGAACAACAAGTGTCACCGACACACCCGGCTGATCAGGAAGCCGAGTACCCGATAGCCTCACATGCACGCGAGGAGGAAGAAGCCGCCGTCTTCGGCACGGGAGGAGGCGTACCGAGCCCCGACATCCGGATGACTGGGGTACCTTCCCCTGCCAAGGAGAAAACCTCCACTCCGAGTCATCAAGACCCCGGGTCTTCTAACTCGGGCAACCATTCCTTCGACCAAATGATGAGCGCCCTCCTCACCATGAAGGCCTCAGAGAGCAGCATGTTGGAGCGTATGGCCGCGGAGCATCAGGTACGTTAGTTGATATGTCTTAGTGTCCACCTAGTCCCCAAGTTCCGAGTCTAACTTGTCAAAGTTACACTCGGTACTTCTTGCAATACTCGGCTGATTGTGATATCCGACTAATGTTTAACCCTCCATTCTTTTAGGCGCAGGCGTCTCGGTCCGAGGAGATTTTGGCCAAGACCAAGAAGCTCCTGGACACCGAGATAAAGCTAAGGGAAGCACTTGAGTCCGAGGTGGCAGCCTTGGAGAAAGATGTCACGACATACAAAGAGAAATACACCACTGCTCAAGCTGCGCTAAAGAAGCTATCCGCCCAAGTGGCCGACACTTATCGTGTCCTCGTTGGTGAGATTTCGCTACTTACTGGTTCGTGCCTTGGTTTCTTGTTTTCTTGATATATGATATCCGTAATACTTTGATGTAACCTTTGTTGTTCATATTGCAGCTTCCAACCTTGCGCCTTCGGAAAAAGATGATATCGAAAAGGTAAAGAGATTGAAGAATGTCCTCCAGAGGTTCTGTGCCGGCACCAAGTGGATACTAGACGCCATTGAGTGGCCGACTGATCTATATCCGGGTATGGAGACCCTAATCCATGCATGCTCTATTGTCCCTGCATGGATTGAGCTCTGGAAACGCTCAGCATGCCGGGTTGGGATGACCCGAGGACTTATGCTGGCGAAAGCTTATTTTCCTAAGCTTGAGCCGGCAACGGTGGTGGCCGGATTTCCAGAGTTCAAGGCAGACGGCTCGAGATTTTCCCCCAAGGATTTCAAAGCTGTACAATCCGAGGTACGTCACTCGGCAACTGCTCTTGCCGACAGTATGGACTTGAGTAGGTTTATGTCTCCATACGATGCTAAGGACAAGGCTGTGAAGGAAGATACGCCCGTGCCCTTCGACATTTTAGAAAAGTGGAATGCTGACTCGGCCAGGAAGAGGAAGGAAGCTGCAAAGAGGGAAGCCGAATTGCAATCAGCACCAACTACCTCTACACCAGCTGTCCGTCCACCTGTTCGCCCTGACGCTGAAAAACCGGATGATGATGCTGGGAACTCTTCTAAGAAGCGAACCCGAGAACAAGACCCGGAGGGCAAGGGTAAGGATGTGGACCCGACTCAGGAGGCCGAGTAAATTATTATCTGATGCCATCCTAATACCTTGTTCGCTCGATGCCCTTGTAAAGACAGATATTCTTTTGGTAGTGCAGATGTGCACTTTTGATACTATCATCGCATCATGTAAATACATTGTGAAGCTTTAATAGCTTTCTTGGCCCTTCCGGCCTTTGGATGAATTTGATACCCCGATTTACTTTATGGTTCTTTTTGTGAGACTCAGTTTCCGGGTCACATGGGTTTTGACGGGTGAACTTTTCTCTAAGTCCCCAAGTCCCCAAGACTCGGATTTGTGGGTTTTTGGTGCTTAATAGCTAGATATCTTGCCTCTTTTTTTTTTCAAAATCCCCAGTCCCCAAGGCCCGAAATTCCGAGTCTGGGGTGTGAGGTTTCTCGAAGAAAACAAATTGTTTCTGCTAAGCCCAAAACCTAGAGCCGTTTCAGATAGGTGTTGAAGTTATGCTTGATAGACTTTGAGTTTCCGGTTATTAACCATGTACTCTGCATAACTTGTGGTTTAGATGACCCTTTTGACTCTCTTGTACTGTAAGCCGGCTTTCGCGTGGATACCATGTTGTTACATCTGTACGAAAACAGGGTCAGGCAAGTCCCATTGGGCATCATGGCTGATTGTAATCGTAAGCGAGCAAATCATGTCACTTTAGTGCGAGTCACATCGAGCTTAAGTAAGAAAAGTCAAGAAATTTGGCTCCTTTGTCCGGTTATAAGATTGCAGCCGTACTCGTTTGCGAGTAATCGGCCCTTATAACTCATAGGCATCATGGCCGGGTCTTTGAGTTTGTAACTTTGCTATTCAAGCAATCAGCCCCCAAGACCTAAATATATGCAACATACTAAGGAAACTAATGCTCTAAGGAAACAATAAATAATACTTACCTGGAAGAAAAGTAAAAAACATAACAGAAAAATAGAACTTGATAAAACGTGTGAAGGAGATATATCGCTTAACCATCTCTTTGTTGATATGAGAAAGTTAGGTCAGCAAGCCGCCTCATTAAAAACCCTCCAGTCCCCTTAGGTACCCTGGATAGGAAAAGAGTGCGTCCGAAACCTGCTACCTGTTACATCGTGTAATTCCACTTGTGAGTCTGGTCTATACTAGGTATAGTAGGGACGCATCTGAGCTACGTTCCATGGTCTTTCTTTCTCTTGCATAGATGAAGTGGTATGAACGGTGTCGTTAACCGTAGCCGACTCTTCCCTTGCATCTATCAAGTAATACGATCCATTGTGCAGATTCCGGCTTATGATAAACGGTCCTTCCCATGGCGGTGATAACTTATGTTTTCCTTCTTTTGACTGTACCAGGCGCAGAACCAGGTCTCCTTCCTGGAAGACCCGGATTTTCACACGCCGGCTATGATATCTCCGCAGATCCTGCTGATATATGGCTAATCTTTCTAGTGCTTGTTCCCTTTCTTCTTCTAGCATATCCACGGCGTCCTGCCGGGTCTTCTCGTTCTCTACCTCGACGTAAGCCGAGACTCGAGTCGAGTCATGGATGATATCACTCGGCAACACCGCTTCTGCACCATAAACCATGAAAAACGGTGTCATCTGAGTGGATCTGTTTGGTGTTCTGTTGATACCCCAAACCACTGCAGGTAATTCTTCAACCCATGCACCAGCAGCTCTCATACACGGAACTCGCAATCGTGGCTTTAATCCACGAAGCAATTCTTGATTTGCCCTCTCCACTTGTCCATTAGCCTGTGGATGGGCCACTGAAGCTGCGTCAAGCCGGATTCCATTGTTACCACAAAATTTCTCCATCTCGCCAAGGGACATATTGGTTCCATTGTCGGTAATTATGCCATGGGGATACCCGAACCGATAGATAATCCTTTTCAGGAACTTGACTGCTGTACTTGCTTCACAGTTGGTAACTGGCATAACCTCAACCCACTTGGTAAACTTGTCAATGGCCACCAAGAGGTGCGTCTTTTTGCAAGGTGACATGTGAAAGGGGCCAACCATGTCCATACCCCAGACAGCAAACAGCCAAGTTAACGGGATAGTCCGTAGTTCCATATCCGGCACATGGGTTTGGCGAGCGTACCTTTGACATCCGTCACACCTTGCCACCAAACGCTCCGCGTCTGCTAGGGCCGTGAGCCAGAAAAAACCATGTCGATAAGCTTTGGCCACCAGGGATCTTGTGGATGCATGATGCCCACAATCACCTTCATGGATTTCCTTGAGGATCTGTCGGCCTTCTTCTGGTGCTACACAGCGCAAAAAGACTCCTGCTGCACTTGTCTTATATAACTCTCCATTGATGATAGAATATCCTTTCGCTCGCCTCAGAATTTGTCTTGCTAATACTTCCTGCTGTGGTAACTCGCCCCGTGATAGGTAGGCCAAGAACGGCTCTGTCCACTCGGGAACATCACGTACTGTGGCCACGAGCTCCAAATCCGGGTCTTGCTTTGCCAATTCTTCCTCAGACTCGGTTTTAACTGACAGTCGCCATAGTTCATCCAGAAAGACATTAGGTGGAACCGGCTCTCTGCGCGAGCCGAGTCTGGCGAGTGCATCTTCTAACTCGTTTTTTCTTCTGTCTATGTGCTCCACCTCGTACCCGGAGAAACACCCGGCAACTCTATCAACCTCTCTGCGGTATGCTGCCATAGTTGCATCTTTCCTATCCCAAGTTCCTGAGACCTGCTGTACCACAAGGTCCGAATCTCCAAAGCATCGTATCCTCTTAATATTCATCTCCTTGGCTACCTTTAAGCCGTGCAATAAGGCCTCATACTCGGCCACGTTGTTGGAACAATCAAAGTGAATCTGCAGCACGTAGCTCAACTTGTCTCCTTTGGGTGATGTTAGCACCACTCCAGCTCCTGACCCCTCGTATTGCTTGGAGCCATCAAAGTGCATGATCCAAGACTCGGAGTTTGGAGCCATGGTAGGCATGCCTGTGTGTGTCCAATCATTAATAAAATCGACTAGAGCTTGAGATTTAATTGCTGACCTTGGCTCGTAATTGATATGATAATCCCTCATCTCGATCGCCCACTTGGCTATTCTACCTGTTTGTAACATCCCAAGTATGAAACATCCCTTAGAATGTTTGATTTATTGTTTTATTTCAAGCAATGCATCATGTCATCATCTCATTGCATTTGTTTTATTATTGTTTGCATTGTTAATATTTGTTTTGCATCTGTTTTATCATGTTTTCTTAATCAAACTCAAACTATTTCAAATGGTTATTTTCATACTTGATCTGTTACAACATTTGGAATAAAAATAACAAATAAAAACAACCATTTTTATTCCTTGTTAATCACCCATTAAATTGTGGGTTTAATCAAACCATTAATCAATCAATTAGTTCAATCAATAATTTCTAAATCATTTCAAATTCAAACCAATTCTCAAATCAGTACCTTTTTGAATCCATAAAATTCACCACACATTTGTACTCTTTAAATCATTCTAAAAAACCCTAGGGGTAACCCTATTGAAAATGATTCTGTTTTCTAATATAATTAATATTGGAAATTTCATTCAATTTGGTTTCAAATATAAAAAAACATTTTAAATTTCAAACTTTTGAAAATCCACCTTGACAATTGGTTGCTATTGGTATAACCAACCTAACCTAATTTTTCCAGAATTTTTACTGATTTAAAAACCCTCTTTTTCTTCCAAAAGCAAACCTACAAAAAAAAACAGAAAAAGGAAAAAAAAAGGAGAAAACGAGCGGCAGCTAACCATCTAACCTAGCCCAAGCCCACCTAGCCTAGCGCGCGCAAGCCCAGCCCTCCTAAGCGCCGCTTACCGCTTCGAGATTCGTGCGGGTCTTCTTTTTGAAGTACGGCAGGCACCTCCGCGCGCCACCGCGACCGCGCGCGACTCCGGCGGCCGCCCCTGGCCTCCCGTGCCTATAAGAAGCCCTAGGGCACCCCTCAGACCTAAACCCTAGCCCTAGGTTCTGTTCCCCTCGCTCGCCGCCGCCAATCTCTTCTTCCCCGACGAGATCCCCCTCCTCTGAATCTCTCACCGGCGGCCACCTTCTGAAAATCTACTCGCCGCCGTCGCCATGGCGCTCGTCCACCCTACCTAGACCTTGGAACCACGTCACCGCCGTTTCCTCTCGCCGTTGGACACTCAATCGCCACCGGTAAGCCGACGATTCGCCGCCGCGATCCTTTTCCTCTCCGGCCACCGCGCCTCCGTTTCTGAACCCGAGCTTCCCGTCTTCGTAGCCGAGACTATCGACGCCGATCGTTCGCGGGAACCAGCTCGCCACTCCCTCCTCTACGTTCTGGACACCGGAGCCACGCCGGAGGATCACTGCAACCTCGCCGTCGACCTCTTCCCCGCCGCCGTCGCCTCCGACAGCTCGCGTCACCGGGCCTCTGCCACATCTACAGAACGGTGGTGAGCATCCGTCGCCTCCCCTCATCTCCCCTCTGTTACACATTCATGGTCTGCATACGCACGCGTCCAGTAGCTTCCACGGCGCAGCACAACGGTGATCAACGCCGGCGAGTCGTTGTCTGTCAGTCGAGCAACACTTGGGTCGTCAGTTTCGTCAGACTAACACCGGGTTCTGAAACTCAACCTCAGTGCGTGTCTGTTACTGACAAGAAACGCGCACCAGCTGCACTGGTTTCAGTCAAGCGCACGCGAGGGAGAGGTGCTGGGTTCGATCCCCAGCACCCGGGATTAATCCCTCTCTTTTTTCGCTGGAAGCGCTGACATCCAGGGCCCATCCGTCAGCCCCTCTGGTGCCACGTGGGCACAGTGAACCACGGGGCCCCCCTGACAGTGTGTGTGTACGTTCCAGTGGGGTAACAAATGATTAAAACAAATCTGTTTTATTTTCTGTTTCTTTTAAATAGCAGAATAAAGCAATAAACTTTAAAAATCAATAACTTTTAATCTATAAGTCTAATAAATAAAACTTGTATATGTTTATTGCTCCAAATTTCAAGATCTTTCCAATTGTTCCATTTGTGTTCTGTTTTGAGTTTTCAAAATGCATTTAAAATTCAAATTTGAATAATTCAAATGTAATTTGCAATAATTCATAAATAATTCATACTATTTCCAAATAATACAAATAAAATATGTTTTTCACACCTTTTTGAATATCCTATTCAAATATAAAATTTGTTTCATTGTTTGAATAATTTAAATTGCCTAAATAATTTAACACTTGTTTAATTCAATTAAATTTGATAAAATCATAACTTGGTTAATATAAAATATTTTTGAACATGCAAAATATGTTTTCAAACCACCAAAGTGTGAACTTTTCAAATGTGAAATTGAATTTATGTTTTGAACAAATAAAATCCAAATAATATTTAAGCTTGTTTTAAATTCAATTAAAACTTGTTTAATATTGATTAATTCATAACAAATTCATCCTAATTCAAATTTCAATATTTGAAATATGTAATCCAACTAAAATTTGATGTTCTTTTCAAATATAAATTTTGTTAATTGTTTTGCACACTTTAAATTGGTGAAAACAATAATTGTATGTGTGGCATGTTTAAGTAACCAAAATTTTCCCAACTTAATAAATAAGTTCTAAACTTGTTTTATTCCTTTTCCTTTGCATCTATTATTGTTATTTGTTGTTATTTTGTTATTACCATCATGCATGCATCATGATAACAACTATCACCTAATAAATAATTGTAAATCATTTGTTCCACTTATTTCAATGGATCCTTTTCCATATGCAACTCCTTTTAGCATATGGGTCCATTTAAATTGTGTTATCATGTTAGTTAATTTATTTTGATGCAACCATTAATTTGTCATGCATCATCTTGATTGTGCACAATGCCATGGCAATGATTGTTTACATTCCTGTTGTGTTTGTTTGCTTCTTCTCGAATAGACGACGACGTTGAGGCAGACGACCCTTACAGCACCCCTTCTGAGGATCTAGCTCAGTACCCGTCTGTTGAGTTTGCAGGCAAGTTATCACTCACATGAACCATTGTGTTCCTTTCAACCCTGGTTACCGATACTTTCCGTTGTCTATATCTTGCTAGCCTTAGTGGTAGATGTTTCTGTTACGAACCTATCACATGAATCCTTTAACCCTGATATTGCCTCACCACCCCTCCTACAACCCTATTGTTTGAGCCAGTGTCTTACTAGCATGCTTAGGTTGTTTTGCTCGAGTCTGTTACCCGTTACTTTCAGTTACTATATTTCATTATGTTCTGGGGGCTCGATGTTTAATCAATCAATCAATCATGCTAATGTTATTACTTAATAATAATTTGATGATAAGGCACCGGCAGGAGGCCCTGTGTGGTTTTGAGGCCTGCTAGTGTCGACCCTAATAGGAAAAGGGTCTTGTCTACTGATCCATGATGAGCGCACTACCCGCATGTGGGAAGCGAGTATGGGCGCCCCCTCAATTTGATTCGATTCGCATCTCGTCCAAATCATCTCATTTAGTTCGTGCTTTCTATTTGCCGCATGCATGTTTTTGCGAGCCCAGCGCAGGGTGGAACTTTTGTAGTCGGCATATAGGGGGACACGTTCTTAGAGTGCTATGAGGGTCCATTTTCTTCTGGGCTCGATTAGCCGTGCGCCCAAGGTGCTTTGGGCTTGATGCGGAGAAGAGTTGAGTTGTGTTGAGTGCCCCGCTTGGTGGGAGGCATCCCATCTGGCGGGTTATTCATACGTGTACGGCCAAATTGGTGCAACCCTGCAGGGATAATCTTCTCGAGAAGCCGTGTTTTCCGCGGTTATGGATTACTTGGTGAAAGTACTGGCTAACAAGTACTTAGGACGACTTAAACCTAATGATTCATAATTTCACACCCCATGATTATCAATTTGACTAGTAATAGGATTATTGTCACAATAACTTGATTCATATTAATCCAACTGTGTGAGTTATCCTCGGATTGCTTCTTTGGATAAGGGGCGAGATCCAGGATGGGTTTGTTTGCAGTTATCTTCCAGTTGGTTACAAACCTGGATCTTATCCCCTTTCTAATAGTTGGAAGTGATAGAATCTCTGTAGTTGGTTAGCGCAGCCAGTTGCAGCATCTTATATACCCCTTCCTTCCGTTGAACCCAAGTCATCTGTGCTTGTGTTGACGGCTATACTTTGGTGAACTGTGAGTCTTGCTTGCCAGTACTTGGATGTACTGACCCCGTTGGGGCTGTGGTTTACGCAGACTACGACTACGGCTACGATGACCACCAGGATGGCTACTTCGTGGAGTTTGACGAGACTGCAGACGAGTAGTTAGCTGGACCAGGGCAGGATCCAGGACCTACGTGGATGGGCTTCGTCTTCTTTATTTTCTCCGGCTTCTTAAGCCTGTTGGATTTGTCTGTACTCAGACACCTTTGATTGCTTCCGCTGATGTAATGAATGCTATGTTGGGACATGTGTCCTCTGGATGATTGTATTTTCTATCTCTGCCTTAGTGAAGGCCTTTTGCAACCTTATTTCAATCTTTTGTGTATTAGAGATAAGTTGTGATCATCATTCGTTCAAAGCTGTTGACGTACAGTGCGTGATTGATATGAAGTACGTCGACAGTAGTGCCTATGACTTCTAGTGGATAGTTTACATCGACGGTGGACTAGCAGGGCTTGTGTTGTCGCGTATAAGCGCAGGCCTACCAGGAAGCTGGGACGTGGGAGCAGCTATGCCCCATAATCCAAGCACCTGCTATCCAGTTCGTACGATGAGTATCCCTTAGAAGCCAGGGTGCGACAAATGGTATCAGAGCCTGTCTGCCTGTAGGATCCCTTTTTACTGGTCGCAGTTGAGTCTAGAAACTATTTTGTAGCTATACAGGAAAAATGAAACGTGGGAGCAGCTATGCCCCATAATCCAAGCACCTGCTATCCAGTTCGTACGATGAGTATCCCTTAGAAGCCAGGGTGCGCCAAATGGTATCAGAGCCTGTCTGCCTGTAGGATCCCTTTTTACTGGTCGCAGTTGAGTCTAGAAACTATTTTGTAGCTATACAGGAAAAATGAAACGTGAGAGTAGGAATTCTGCCATTTTTCTTCTTTCCCCACCCACCCACCCCATCCAGAGGACACATGTCCCAACATAGCATTCATTACATCAGCGGAAGCAATCAAAGGTGTCTAAGTACAGACAAATCCAACAGGCTTAAGAAGACGGAGAAAATAAAGAAGACGAAGCCCATCCACGTAGGTCCTGGATCCTGCCCTGGTCCAGCTAACTACTCGTCTGCAGTCTCGTCAAACTCCACGAAGTAGCCATCCTGGTGGTCATCGTAGCCGTAGTCGTAGTCTGCGTAAACCACAGCCCCAACGGGGTCAGTACATCCAAGTACTGGCAAGCAAGACTCACAGTTCACCAAAGTATAGCCCGTCAACACAAGCACAGATGACTTGGTTCAACGGAAAGAAGGGGATATATAAGATGCTGCAACTGGCTGCACTAACCAACTACATAGATTCTATCACTTCCAACTATCATGGGGTGTGAGATTATGAATCATTAGGTTTAAGTTGTCCTCAGTACTTGTTAGCCAGTACTTTCACCAAGTAATCCATAACCGCGGAAAACACGGCTTCTCGAGAAGATTATCCCTGCAGGGTTGCACCAATTTGGCCGTACACGTATGAATAACCCGCCAGATGGGATGCCTCCCACCAAGCGGGGCACTCAACACAACTCAACTCTTCTCCGCATCAAGCCCAAAGCACCTTGGGCGCACGGCTAATCGAGCCCAGAAGAAAATGGACCCTCATAGCACTCTAAGAACGTGTCCCCCTATATGCCGACTACAAAAGTTCCACCCTGCGCTGGGCTCGCAAAAACATGCATGCGGCAAATAGAAAGCACGAACTAAATGAGATGATTTGGACGAGATGCGAATCGAATCAAATTGAGGGGGGCGCCCATACTCGCTTCCCACATGCGGGTAGTGCGCTCATCATGGATCAGTAGACAAGACCCTTTTCCTATTAGGGTCGACACTAGCAGGCCTCAAAACCACACAGGGCCTCCTGCCGGTGCCTTATCATCAAATTATTATTAAGTAATAACATTAGCATGATTGATTGATTGATTAAACATCGAGCCCCCAGAACATAATGAAATATAGTAACTGAAAGTAACGGGTAACAGACTCGAGCAAAACAACCTAAGCATGCTAGTAAGACACTGGCTCAAACAATAGGGTTGTAGGAGGGGTGGTGAGGCAATATCAGGGTTAAAGGATTCATGTGATAGGTTCGTAACAGAAACATCTACCACTAAGGCTAGCAAGATATAGACAACGGAAAGTATCGGTAACCAGGGTTGAAAGGAACACAATGGTTCATGTGAGTGATAACTTGCCTGCAAACTCAACAGACGGGTACTGAGCTAGATCCTCAGAAGGGGTGCTGTAAGGGTCGTCTGCCTCAACGTCGTCGTCTATTCGAGAAGAAGCAAACAAACACAACAGGAATGTAAACAATCATTGCCATGGCATTGTGCACAATCAAGATGATGCATGACAAATTAATGGTTGCATCAAAATAAATTAACTAACATGATAACACAATTTAAATGGACCCATATGCTAAAAGGAGTTGCATATGGAAAAGGATCCATTGAAATAAGTGGAACAAATGATTTACAATTATTTATTAGGTGATAGTTGTTATCATGATGCATGCATGATGGTAATAACAAAATAACAACAAATAACAATAATAGATGCAAAGGAAAAGGAATAAAACAAGTTTAGAACTTATTTATTAAGTTGGGAAAATTTTGGTTACTTAAACAAGCCACACATACAATTATTGTTTTCACCAATTTAAAGTGTGCAAAACAATTAACAAAATTTATATTTGAAAAGAACATCAAATTTTAGTTGGATTACATGTTTCAAATATTGAAATTTGAATTAGGATGAATTTGTTATGAATTAATCAATATTAAACAAGTTTTAATTGAATTTAAAACAAGCTTAAATATTATTTGGATTTTATTTGTTCAAAACATAAATTCAATTTCACATTTGAAAAGTTCACACTTTGGTGGTTTGAAAACATATTTTGCATGTTCAAAAATATTTTATATTAACCAAGTTATGATTTTATCAAATTTAATTGAATTAAACAAGTATTAAATTATTTAGGCAATTTAAATTATTCAAACAATGAAACAAATTTTATATTTGAATAGGATATTCAAAAAGGTGTGAAAAACATATTTTATTTGTATTATTTGGAAATAGTATGAATTATTTATGAATTATTGCAAATTACATTTGAATTATTCAAATTTGAATTTTAAATGCATTTTGAAAACTCAAAACAGAACACAAATGGAACAATTGGAAAGATCATGAAATTTGGAGCAATAAACATATACAAGTTTTATTTATTAGACTTATAGATTAAAAGTTATTGATTTTTAAAGTTTATTGCTTTATTCTGCTATTTAAAAGAAACAGAAATAAAACGGATTTGTTTTAAATCGTTTTGTTACCGCACTGGATCATACCCACACGCTGCCAGGGGGGCCCCGTGGCCAGCGTGGCACAACGCGGCTGACGCATGGGCCCTGGCTGTCAGCGAGAAGGAAAAAAGAGAGCGTTTTTATGCGGCCGCGGGGAGTCGATCCCTCGCCCGCGCGCTCGCACGCAAACGCGCTGAACCAGTTGCGCTACTGCGCGGTCGTTATCTGTATACGCTAAGCATAAAGGTTGAGCTTCAGTTCCAGGTGTTACTGAAACTGAAACGCGCGCAGCTCTGAACTTCGTCAGACAACGGAGCTTCGCCGGCGGGAAATGCACGGCCGTGCTCAAGAAAATGGAAGCGCTGGGTGTGTGTGTGGATGCGATCGTGTGCGCGCTACGGAGGGGCGACAGGAGCAAGAAGGAATCGTGCTGCTCACCGCGTCGTCGAGGATGCAGAGGCTTGACGGAGACGACGACTGCGGCGGTGACGAAGTGGTCGAGGACGGCGGCGAGATCCTGGTGGCTTCCCGTGGCCGCTCCGGTGTCGAAAGGGTAGAGGACGAAGAGGCGATGCGATTTCAGTGGCCTAGGTGGGTTGGTGGTGCACGGCGTCGACGGATTTCATCGGGGTTCAGAGGCGTGCTCGCCGGAGAGATGAAACAGAGAGGGAAGTGGCGACAGCGGGCAGAAATGGCGGCGGAGCGATGAGGGAGCGGAAACCTAGGGCTAGGGGGTTGGTGCCAGGGGGCTAAATAGAGGTGCGGAAGCTAGGGTTGGCCGCCGGAGTCGCCGCGGGGGTGCGGTGGCGCCGGCCGATTTTCTGCCGTACTTCAAAAAGAAGACGGGCACGAATCTCGAAGCGGTACGGGGGGAGTAGAGCGGGCTGGGTCGCGCGCGCGTAGGCTAGGTTGGGCTGGGCTGCGTTATCTGCCGCGCGCGCTGGTTTGCTTTGCTTTTCTATTTTTCTGTTTTTTTTTTTGCTGAAACAGAATTTGGAAGAAATTGTTAAGGTTTTAGTTGATAAAAAATCCAGAAAAATTAGGTTAGGCTAATTAGGTAAATATAAACCACTTTCCAAGATGGGATTTCAAAAATTTGATATTTAAAATAGTGGTTGTATTTGAAACCAATTTTGGGAAATTTTGATATTAAATATCCTTATTGAAAACAAGCATTTGAATAGGGTTACCCCTAGGGTTTAACAATGATTTAAATATTATAAATAGTGTGGGGAACTTTAAGGATTCAAAAGGTACTGATTTTTGAGAATTGGTTTGAATTTGAAATGATTTTAGAGTAATTGCTTGAATTAATGGTTTGATTAAACCAACAACTTAATAAGTGATTAACAAGGAATAAAATGGTTGTTTTTATTTGTTATTTTTATTCCAAAAGTTGTAACAGATCAAGTATGAAAATAACCATTTGAAATTTGTTTGAGTTTGATTAAGAAAACAGGATAAAACAGATGCAGAACAAATAGTAACAATTGCAAACAAACATAAAACAAATGCAATGAGATGATGACATGATGCATTGCTTGAAATAAAACAATAAATCAAACATTCTAGGGGATATTTCATACTTGGGATGTTACAAAACGCCCCCCCTTGAAGGAATCGCGCCCCGAGATTCCTTACTGAGATGTGAAAAGGTCCGGATACTTCTTGCGAAGATCCTCTTCGGTCTCCCATGTTGCCTCTTTATCGGAATGATGCGACCATTGGACTTTGAAGAACTTGGTGCTCTTGTTGCGAGTCTTACGCTCGGTCTCATCGAGAATACGAATAGGGTGCTCCTCATAAGATAGATCATCTTGCAGTTCAATGGAATCATGATCAACCGCACGATCTGGATCTTTGAAACACTTCTTGAGCTGTGACACGTGGAACACATCGTGCACTTTGGATAGTTTTTCTAGAAGTTCAAGACGATAAGCATTTTCTGCACGTCTTGAGAGGATGTTGAAAGGACCAATGTATCTTGGTGCAAGCTTTCCTTTCACACCAAAACGATGAGTGCCTCTGAGGGGAGTTACACGGAGATATGCCTTATCACAAGGTGCATAGATCATATCCCTGTGCTTGCTATCATAATAGCTCTTCTGACGAGACTGAGCAATCCTGAGATTGTCACGAATGATACGAACTTTCTCCTCGGCTTCCTTAACAATGTCAGGGCCTAAGAGTGAACGTTCACCAGCTCCAGACCAATTGATTGGACTCCTGCATCTGCGACCATACAGTGCCTCAAATGGTGCCATGCCTAGGCTTGCCTGGTAGCTGTTGTTGTAGGAGAATTCAGCGTATGGAAGGCAATCCTCCCATTTCATGCCAAAGGAGAGACCACATGCTCTGAGCATATCCTCGAGAATCTGATTGACTCTTTCGACTTGCCCCTGAGACTGAGGGTGATAAGCTGTGCTGAACAGAAGTTTAGTGCCCAATGCTTCTTGAAAGCTTTTCCAGAAATGAGAAGTGAAGATACTTCCACGGTCTGAGCTAATTTCCAATGGAACACCATGAAGAGGAACAATCTTTGCTGTGTAGAGCTCTGCTAACTGGCTAGCTGAGATAGTTTCCTTTACAGCAAAGAAGTGAGCAACCTTAGTGAGACGATCAGTAACAACGAAGATTGCATCGTTGCCCTTTTTGGACTTTGGAAACCCAGTAACGAAGTCCATTTCAATCATGTCCCACTTCCACTCAGGAATTTTCAGAGGTTGGAGTAGACCGGCTGTTTTCTGATGGACTGCTTTAACACGTTGACAAACGTCGCATTCAGAAACGTATTGAGCAATTTCACGTTTCATGCCAGACCACCAATACAGAGTCTTAAGATCCTGGTACATCTTTGTACTTCCAGGGTGAATGGATAGAGGAGTTTCATGAGCCTCCTTGAGAATGATATCCTTGAGACTTTGAATCTGAGGAACTGCAATGCGTCCTTCGAAGAACACAGTTCCCTTGTCATCAATTGTGAAGGACTTGAATTTATCATTGCCTTCCTTGATGTGCTCTACAATCTTCTTGATTTCAGTATCGCAAAGTTGTTCAGAACGAATCTTGTCCTCGAGAGTTGGACTGGCTGTCAAGCTAGCAAGGTATCCTTCAGGGACAAGACCAAGGTTCAGCTTCTGAAATTCTTCATGAAGTGGAGGTTGGCTTTCCATGATCATGAGATTACTGCAATAGGATTTGCGACTGAGAGCATCGGCCATAACATTAGCCTTGCCTTGAGTGTAAGAAATGGTGAGATCAAAGTCTTTAATCTTCTCAATCCATCTCCTTTGCCTGAGGTTTAGATCCGGCTGAGTGAAGATGTATTTCAGACTCTTGTGATCGGAAAAGATTTCAGTTTTGTTACCCAACAAGTATTGTCTCCATTTCTTGAGGGCAAACACAACTGCTGCAAGTTCTAGGTCATGAGTGGGATAGTTTTGCTCATGTGGGTTCAACTGACGTGAAGCATAAGCCACAACTTGACGTTCTTGCATAAGAACTGCTCCTAGGCCTTGGAGAGATGCATCACAGAATATCTGGAAAGGTTTGGTAGTATCTGGGCCAACCAGAACTGGGGTGGAAGTGAGTTTAGTCTTCAGGAGGTTGAAACTCTCATCACATTGTGGAGTCCAAACGAACTTTTTGTCCTTCTTTGTGAGATCAGTGAGAGGTTTGGCAATCTTAGAAAAGTTTTGGACGAAACGACGGCAATAGCTAGCCAAGCCAAGAAAACTTCTGACTTGCTTCACCGTCTTAGGGGGTTTCCAATCAACAATTGCCTTAACCTTTTCCGGGTCAATGGCTATGCCCTTGGCAGAGATGATATGACCAAGATATGCAACTTCTGGAATCCAGAACTCACATTTAGAGAACTTGGCATATAGACGATGCTCGCGAAGTTTCATGAGAGTGAGACGAAGGTGTTCTCCATGCTCTTCCTCGGATTTTGAGTAGACTAGAATATCATCGAGATATACCACAACGAACTTGTCGAGGTATTCATGGAAGACAGAATTCATGAGTCTTGAGAACGTTGCCGGTGCATTGGTGAGACCAAAGGACATGACGGTGTATTCATATAGACCGTAACGAGTGGTGAAAGCTGTCTTAGGAATATCTTCCTTTCTGATCTTTATCTGATGGTAACCCATCCTCAAGTCCAACTTTGAGAATATTGAGGCTCCAGCAAGTTGATCAAAAAGATCATCGATACGAGGAAGTGGATACTTGTTCTTGATAGTTTTCTCGTTGAGAGGACGATAGTCAACCACGAGTCTTTTTGTTTGATCCTTCTTGGCAACAAACAGAGTTGGGCAACCCCAAGCGGAGGAACTAGGCTGAATGTAACCTTTCCCCATGTACATATCGATTTGCTCCTTCAACAATTTTAGTTCAGGAGGGGCTATCTTGTATGGATGCTTAGAGATTGGAGCAGTACCTGGCTCAAGCTCGATCACGAACTCAACTGCTCTATCCGGAGGCATCCCTGGCAACTCTTCTGGAAAGACGTCAGGGAATTCACAAACCACCGGAACATTTTCAATTGCAGGAAGGGGTTTAGCACCGAGGTTGAACAGCTGAACAGAACTTGATCCATATGGAGAATAGACTATCTGGCCTGAAGTGTGGGAGAGAGTTATTGACTTTTGAGCACAGTCAATTTTAGCTTTGTGGGTCTTCAACCAATCCATACCCAGAATGACATCAATGTCAGAATTTCCCAGCAACATGAGTGAAGCAAGGAATATGCGACCTCCAATTAGGATCTCATTGTCCATGCTTATCTTGGATGTCAACATTTGCGGTCCCGAAGAGTGAACAGTCATTTGATTGCTTAGCGGAACCAGAACTAGGTTGTATGCTTTTGCAAAAATCTTTGACACAAAGGAATGCGATGCTCCAGTATCAAACAACACTTTAGCTGGAATAGAGTTTACGGGTAATATACCGAGAACGACGTCAGCAGCTTCCTCAGCTTTGTCGGCCTTGATATGGTTCACCCTCGCGGTCCTCCCGACAGGCCTGTTGTTGGAGTTGAAGGCTTTAGCCGGGGGAGCACGAACCATTGCCTGGTTGTTGTTGGGGCGAGGAGGTAGAGGTAGCTGCTTCTGAGTGCACTTATCAGCGTAGTGCCCAGTCTCCTTGCACTTGAAGCAAGTGACAACACGAGGAGGACCTGGCCTTGGCTGCCCCATTGGAAACCTCTGACCCTGCATCTGAGATGGGTTGGGTGGGCGGGGACCAAAGCCTGGAGAAGCTTGGGCATTTGGAGCCCGAGTGACAGCACCATTTGGCACCCAGATGCGGCGCTTCTGCGGAGGGGTGGTCATGTTGGAGGAGGAACCACCCTCACGCGGGTGCTTGCGGGACTCTTCGAACGCTTTGCGCCCATTCTCCTCATTGAGCGCGGTGTTCACGAGCTCCACGAAGTCCTTGCACTTGATGTTGGTGAGAGCGTACTTCAGTTCCGGGTTAAAACCTCGGCGGAACCTTGCCATCTTCTTGGCTTCAGTGGACACTTCGTCACCAGCGTACCGAGCGAGACGATTGAACTCGTTCTGGTAGCCGAGGACGTCCAGCTTGCCCTGTTTGAGAGAGCAGAATTCCTCACGCATCCTTTCCATGAGACCATCTGGGATGTGGTGCTTCAGGAAGGCATCCTTGAAACATCCCCAGGTGATAGGATAGCCAGCTCTCATGGTCTGGTAGTTCTCCCACCAAGTAGCTGCCTGACCCTTCAGTAGGTAGGTGGCATACTTGACCTTATCTTCCTCAGCAACATGAGCTATCTCCAGAGCCCTGTTGATCTCCCTGATCCAGTCATCAGCATCCAGAGGCTCACGTGTTGCCACGAAAGCTCTCGGCCCCACGCTCAGAAACTCCTTGATGCTGACTCGCGGAGCATTCTGGTTGTGGTGCTGGTTAGCCTGGATCTGGGCCATCTGTGTCACCACTTGGGTCATCTGAGCTAACAGTTCCCCCATTGGTGGTGGCGGAGGCGGGTTGTTCCTGGTTGGAGGCATCCTGAACAGAAATTCATTTTAGCACAATAACAGAAAAGGATAGACTTGGTAACCGAAAGATAGATTATTCCGACGCATGAATAGATAACCAATAGGTACATCATCACATGTTCAAATACATCAGAATATCCAACAGACCAACACATGGTTCGAAAGACAAGGATAACTAAACATAGCTATGAATGGATACAACGGTACTCCCATGCTCATCACGCAGGACGGCGGTGAGTAGTACGACGAGAGATACGGTGCGGAGGAATCCCACGTAAGTAGGTATGACGACGATCCACGTAGAGCGGGACTGCTCTGAGAGCAACTCTCGGTGTTGTGAAGTAGAAAGCGTCGTCTCCCTGTGCTCCATAGCGGGGAATCCCTGTGTAACCAGCTCCGAGGTCGAGAAGTGGGCCTCTGATCGGCTCGTAACCTCCAGCATCTGGCAGCGGTAACCCAGCTGTCTGAACGATACGTGCAAAGCGCTCATCTCGAACGAAGTCTGTGGTGTACGTCGCCAGACGAGTGAGAGCAAGGTGGAGCTGCTCCCTGACTGAGGCTAACTCCTGAGAAAGTGCGGAAACTGCTGCGTCACTGTGCCTCACGAACTGAGCAGTGGTGTACAGCCTGGAGCTATCAGACTCGTAGGTATCCAGGTTGCTGTGGAGGGTGAAGTGAACTCCCGCTGCCGTGATGTAACCACGGGGGATGTGACGATAGATGGAATCATCAAACCCCCAGTAGTCAGCACGGAGAACGGTGAGACTCACGTACGCTGCCTGCTGCACGGCCATATCCACTGTGGAACCTACTGCCTCGTAGCGGTGGACAATGCTCCTGCCATCATCCGACAGAATGTAGACGATAGCCCGGTAGCAGGTCTGGTCAAACTCTCGCTGCTGCTCGTAGACCTGGTACTCCGGTGCCCAATGGAACCCCAGATAGGTAACCATGTCTCTCAGCATCTCCGGATAACCGGCGGTGCCCTCACAGCGAGTCATCCGAACCACCTGCGGGTAGAACCTGAGATCCATCTGCAGATGATTTGGGAGGTTTTTGATTAGACTCCGGTAGAGAACTGATGTGGAAAGTAACAACAAGGTTCAACGGACGAAAAGGATGTTGAAAAGAACAGGATATTGAAGCAACATCGGGAAACTCGAGACCAAAACTCCTGAGGTACTACAGAGAACCCAAAACACGTGAAATCCTAACTTGAAAGTTTGGGTGAGAACAGAAAACAACGTTGCACTTCCTTACCAGAAAAGGGTGGGTGGGTGGGGAAAGAAGAAAAATGGCAGAATTCCTACTCTCACGTTTCGTTTTCCCTATATAGCTACAAAATAGTTTCTAGACTCAACTGCGACCAGTAAAAAGGGATCCTACAGGCAGACAGGCTCTGATACCATTTGTCGCACCCTGGCTTCTAAGGGATACTCATCGTACGAACTGGATAGCAGGTGCTTGGATTATGGGGCATAACTGCTCCCACGTCCCAGCTTCCTGGTAGGCCCGCGCTTATGCGCGACAACACAAGCCCTGCTAGTCCACCGTCGATGTAAACTATCCACTAGAAGTCATAGGCACTACTGTCGACGTACTTCATATCAATCACGCACTGTACGTCAACAGCTTTGAACGAATGATGATCACAACTTATCTCTAAGACACAAAAGATCGAAATAAGGTTGCAAATGGCCTTCACTAAGGCAGAGATAGCAAATACAATCATCCAGAGGACACATGTCCCAACATAGCATTCATTACATCAGCGGAAGCAATCAAAGGTGTCTGAGTACAGACAAATCCAACAGGCTTAAGAAGCCGGAGAAAGTAAAGAAGACGAAGCCCATCCACGTAGGTTCTGGATCCAGCCCTGGTCCAGCTAACTACTCGTCTGCAGTCTCGTCAAACTCCACGAAGTAGCCATCCTGGTGGTCATCGTAGCCGTAGTCGTAGTCTGCGTAAACCACAGCCCCAACGGGGTCAGTACATCCAAGTACTGGCAAGCAAGACTCACAGTTCACCAAAGTATAGCCCGTCAACACAAGCACAGATGACTTGGTTCAACGGAAAGAAGGGGATATATAAGATGCTGCAACTGGCTGCACTAACCAACTACAGAGATTCTATCACTTCCAACTATCAGAAAGGGGATAAGATCGAGTGTTGTAACCAACTGAAAGATAACGTCAATCAAACCCATCCTGGATCTCGCCCCTTATCCAAAGAAGCAATCCGAGGATAACTCACACAGTTGGATTAGGTTGAAACAAGTTATTGTGATAATAATCCTATTACTAGTCAAATTGTTAATCATGGGGTGTGAGATTATGAATCATTAGGTTTAAGTTGTCCTCAGTACTTGTTAGCCAGTACTTTCACCAAGTAATCCATAACCGTGGAAAACACGGCTTCTCGAGAAGATTATCCCTGCAGGGTTGCACCAATTTGGCCGTACACGTATGAATAACCCGCCAGATGGGATGCCTCCCACCAAGCGGGGCACTCAACACAACTCAACTCTTCTCCGCATCAAGCCCAAAGCACCTTGGGCGCACGGCTAATCGAGCCCAGAAGAAAATGGACCCTCATAGCACTCTAAGAACGTGTCCCCCTATATGCCGACTACAAAAGTTCCACCCTGCGCTGGGCTCGCAAAAACATGCATGCGGCAAATAGAAAGCACGAACTAAATGAGATGATTTGGACGAGATGCAAATCGAATCAAATTGAGGGGGGCGCCCATACTCGCTTCCCACATGCGGGTAGTGCGCTCATCATGGATCAGTAGACAAGACCCTTTTCCTATTAGGGTCGACACTAGCAGGCCTCAAAACCACACAGGGCCTCCTGCCGGTGCCTTATCATCAAATTATTATTAACAGTAATAACATTAGCATGATTGATTGATTGATTAAACATCGAGCCCCCAGAACATAATAAAGATATAGTAACTGAAAAGTAACGGGTAACAGACTCGAGCAAAACAACCTAAGCATGCTAGTAAGACACTGGCTCAATCAATAGGGTTGTAGGAGGGGTGGTGAGGCAATATCAGGGTTAAAGGATTCATGTGATAGGTTCGTAACAGAAACAACTACCACTAAGGCTAGCAAGATTAGACAACGGAAGTATCGGTAACCAGGGTTGAAAGGAACACAATGGTTCATGTGAGTGATAACTTGCCTGCAAACTCAACAGCCGGGTACTGAGCTAGATCCTCAGAAGGGGTGCTGTAAGGGTCGTCTGCCTCAACGTCGTCGTCTATTCGAGAAGAAGCAAACAAACAAAACAGGAATGTAAACACTCATTGCCATGGCATTGTGCACAATCAAGATGATGCATGACAAGTTAATAGTTGCATCAAAATAAACTGACTAACATGTTAGCACAAATTAAATGGACCCATATGCAAGGGTTGCATATGGAAAAGGATCCATTGAAATAAGTGGAAAAAATGATTTACAATTATTTATTATGTGATAGTTGTTATCATGATGCATGCATGATGGTAATAACAAAATAACAACAAATAACAATAATAGATGCAAAGTAAAAGGAATAAAACAAGTTTGGAAATTATTTATTAAGTTTGGAAAATTTGGTTACTTAAACATGTCACACAAACAATTATTGTTTTCATCAATTTAAAGTGTGCAAAACAATTAACAAAATTTATATTTGAAAAGAACATCAAATTTTAGTTGGATTACATGTTTCAAATATTGAAATTTGAATTAGGATGAATTTATTATGAATTAAACAATATTAAACAAGTTTTAATTGAATTTAAAACAAGTTGGAATATTATTTGAATTTTATTGGTTCAAACCATAAATTCAAGTTCACATTTGAAAAGTTCACACTTTGGTGGTTTGAAACATATTTTGCATGTTCAAAAATATTTTATATTAAGCAAGTTATGATTTTATCAAATTTAATTGAATTAAACAAGTATTAAATTATTTAGGCAATTTAAATTATTCAAACAATGAAACAAATTTTATATTTGAATAGGATATTCAAAATGGTTTGAAAAACATATTTTATTTGCCTTATTTGGAATTAGCATGAATTATTTATGAAGTATTGCAAATTACATTTGAATTATTCAAATTTGAATTTTAAATGTATTTTGAAAACTCAAAACAGAACACAAATGGAATAATTGGAAAGATTATGAAATTTGGAGCAATAAACATATACAAGTTTTATTTATTAGGCTTATGGATTAAAAGTTATTGATTTTTAAAGTTTATTGTTTATTCTGCTATTTAAAAGAAACAGAAATAAAACGGATTTGTTTTAAATCGTTTTGTTACCGCACTGGATCATACCCACACGCTGCCAGGGGGGCCCCGTGGCCAGCGTGGCACAACGCGGCTGACGCATGGGCCCTGGCTGTCAGCGAGAAGGAAAAAGAGAGCGTTTTTATGCGGCCGCGGGGAGTCGATCCCTTGCCCGCGCGCTCGCACGCAAACGCGCTGAACCAGTTGCGCTACTGCGCGGTCGTTATCTGTATACGCTAAGCAGAAAGGTTGAGCTTCAGTTCCAGGTGTTACTGAAACTGAAACGCGCGCAGCTCTGAACTTCGTCAGACAACGGAGCTTCGCCGGTGGGAAATGCACGGCCGTGCTCAAGAAAATGGAAGCGCTGGGTGTGTGTGTGGATGCGATCGTGTGCGCGCTACGGAGGGGAGACAGGAGCAAGAAGGAATCGTGCTGCTCACCGCGTCGTCGAGGATGCAGAGGCTTGACGGAGACGACGACTGCGGCGGTGACGAAGTGGTCGAGGACGGCGGCGAGATCCTGGTGGCTTCCCGTGGCCGCTCCGGTGTCGAAAGGGTAGAGGACGAAGAGGCGATGCGATTTCAGTGGCCTAGGTGGGTTGGTGGTGCACGGCGTCGACGGATTTCATCGGGGTTCAGAGGCGTGCTCGCCGGAGAGATGAAACAGAGAGGGAAGTGGCGACAACAGGCAGAAATGGCGGCGGAGCGATGAGGGAGCGGAAACCTAGGGCTAGGGGGTTGGTGCCAGGGGGCTAGGGGGCTAAATAGAGGTGCGGAAGCTAGGGTTGGCCGCCGGAGTCGCCGCGGGGGTGCGGTGGCGCCGGCCGATTTTCTGCCGTACTTCAAAAAGAAGACGGGCACGAATCTCGAAGCGGTACGGGGGGAGTAGAGCGGGCTGGGTCGCGCGCGCGTAGGCTAGGTTGGGCTGGGCTGCGTTATCTGCCGCGCGCGCGCACTGGTTTGCTTTGCTTTTCTATTTTTCTGTTTTTTTTTTGCTGAAACAGAATTTGGAATAAATTGTTAAGGTTTTAGTTGATAAAAAATCCAGAAAAATTAGGTTAGGCTAATTAGGTAAATAGAAACCACTTTCCAAGATGGGATTTCAAAAATTTGATATTTAAAATAGTGGTTGTATTTGAAACCAATTTTGGGAAATTTTGATATTAAATATCCTTATTGAAAACAAGCATTTGAATAGGGTTACCCCTAGGGTTTAACAATGATTTAAAGATTAGAAATAGTGTGGGGAACTTTAAGGATTCAAAAGGTACTGATTTTTGAGAATTGGTTTGAATTTGAAATGATTTTAGAGTAATTGCTTGAATTAATGGTTTGATTAAACCAACAATTTAATAAGTGATTAACAAGGAATAAAATGGTTGTTTTTATTTGTTATTTTTATTCCAAAAGTTGTAACAGATCAAGTATGAAATATCCCCTAGAATGTTTGATTTATTGTTTTATTTCAAGCAATGCATCATGTCATCATCTCACCAAGCGAGGTACTCTACACAATCCAACCCTTCTTCGCATCAAGCCCAAAGCACCTTGGGCGCACGGCTAATCGAGCCCAGAAGAAAATGGACCCTCATAGCACTCTAAGAACGTGTCCCCCTATATGCCGACTACGAAAGTTCCACCCGGGTACCAAGGGCTCGCAAGATCATGCATGCAGCAAATGGAAAACCCGAACTAAATGAGGCGATTTGGACGAGATGCGAATCGGGTCAAATTGAGGGGGGCGCCCATACTCGCTTCCCACATGCGGGTAGTGCGCTCATCATGGATCAGTAGACAAGACCCTTTTCCTATTAGGGTCGACACTAGCAGGCCTCAAAACCACTTAGGGCCTCCTGCCGGTGCCTTATCATCAAGTTATTATTTAACAATAACATTAGCATGATGATTGATTAAACACCGAGCCCCCAGAACAATAATAATAGTAAAAGAAGTAACCGACAACAGACTCGAGCAAAAGCAACCCTAAGCATGCAGCTACGACACGAAGGCCAACGAGGTAAACAATCAACAGTTAATAGAAAGTGGAAGGAGAGGCTATATCATGGCTGCAAGGTAAACATATAATAGGATCGAGACACAAGCATCGAAACAACAGGCTAGAATAGGAACAACGGAAAGAATCGGTAACAAGTGATGAAAGGTAGCCATATGGCAGCAAGTGAGTATACTTGCCTGAGATCCCGCAAGGTAGCAGAACTTGTCGTTGCTCACATCATCTCAACGTCCTATCCGGGAAGAAGCAACGAACTAACAGAAACACCGGATGCAACAATTACTTCTACGGCAAAGATCCAGCATGATCCTATTTTATATGCATGACATGGCAAGATGCAACAGGTGAAACAACTTAAGCAATTTAATCGGAACCGGAGTCCGGAGAAATAGGAATTGGTTCAAGTTGTTTAGCTAACCATCAATTTAATTGTTATTTAGCATGGCAACAATAAAGTAGATGAGTTAGGCAATTTGAATGGAATGGGGCAACAGTTGAATTAAATACCCCAACACATTCCATATTTATTTATTAGGTGAACATACATAACACTACTACAAATGCAAAATTCAAGGTGCAAACATGAACATGGATGGCATGAACAGATTAAGTGCATTTTTATGGTATGAAAACATATTTTATTTGTTGGATTTGGAATTAAAATGAGCAAGTTATCAAATTAGCAATTTTAAATGCATTAATTAAGAAATAGTTGTTCTCAGCAATTTAATTTATTCAAAATATAAAACAAAGTTGATATTTGCAAAGTTTAGAGAATTTTGATTCGAAAACATATTTTACTTTTCAAATTTGGAGTCAAAATGAATTAGTTATGAGTTATGCAATTTTAAATGGAACCGGAACAATATTTAATTATCCCAACTCATTCCATATTTAATTATTAGATGATATTATTATACCCCGAAACCCACAAGATGCAATGCAAACATGATGCGATGACATTTTGAATATAGTTGATATGTTATAGAAAATAGGGCATAGGTATAGGGGATGTAGGGTTTGGGTTCGCACGTTGGAAGGAGGATCGCCGGGGTCAACGCCGGAAACTTCGGAACATGGAGGAAGTAGTCGACGCCGAGGAAGTAGTGGAAGTAGTCGTTCTCGTTCCGTAGCCGAGGTAGTCGTTCACGTCATCGGTGGTCGTTGACGATCTTTTCATCGAGGTCCGAGGAGGAAGTAGACGTGGTCGAGGTACTCGCCGCGTCCGTATAGAAGATCTTGGGGGTTCCGATCTTGGTGGGCGATGGCGAACTGGGCGATTCTCCGGTCTTCGGGGTTCACGACATCATCTCCCGGACGCGCACGAAGGCGGCCAACGCAAAACGGACATGACGAAGGCGATGTAGTCGTTCACGGTTCGTCGGGGGAGGAAGAAAGTCCAGCAAGATCGTGTTCCATGTATTCGAAGACTAGATAAAGGCTGCATGATAGCCGAGAGGTAATCAAGCCTTCCAGTTTCATGACATTTGGATGATCAAGCCTTCTCAATATCTGTATCTCTCTTGCCATGAATCTAACACTCTCTGATACCATTTGTCGCACCCTGGCTTCTAAGGGATACTCATCGTACGAACTGGGTAGCAGGTGCTTAGATTATGGGGCATAGCTGCTCCCACGTCCCAACTTCCTGGTAGGCCTGCGCTTATACGCGACAACACAAGCCCTGCTATTCCACCGTCGATGTAAACTATCCACTAGAAGTCATAGGCACTACTGTCGACGTACTTCATATCAATCACGCACTGTACGTTTTATGCACCTGGTGACAAAGCATATCTCCGTGTAACTCCCCTCAGAGGCACTCATCGTTTTGGTGTCAAAGGAAAGCTAGCACCGAGATACATTGGTCCTTTCAACATTCTCTCAAGGCGTGCGGAAAATGCCTATCGTCTTGAACTTCCAGAAAAACTATCCAAGGTGCACGATGTGTTTCACGTGTCACAGCTCAAGAAGTGCTTCAAAGATCCAGATCGTGCAGTTGATCATGATTCCATTGAACTGCGAGAAGATCTATCTTATGACGAGCACCCTGTTCGAATTCTCGATGAGACCGTTCGTAAGACTCGCAACAAGAGCACCAAGTTCTTGAAAGTGCAATGGTCGCATCATTCCGATAAAGAGGCAACATGGGAGACCGAAGAGGATCTTCGCAAGAAGTATCCGGACCTTTTCCTTTCTCAGTAGGAATCTCGGGGCGCGATTCCTTCAAGGGGGGGCGTTTTGTAACATCCCAAGTATGAAAATCTACCCCCCTAGAATGTTTTGTTTCATGTTTAATTCAAGTACTGCATCATGTCATCATCTTTGCACTTGTTTTCTATTTGGTTCCATTTGTTTTCTATATGAAATTCCAAACAAAACATTCAAATCATTTGTCATACTTGTTATGTTACCTGTTTCAAATAAAAAACTACAAAACAAACCAACAATTGTTTCCACCAAAATTGTTATCAAAAACTTAATTTTTTTGGCTAAGGTTCATTTATTTCTGTTGATACCAAATTGCTCAAATCAATTAATTTCCAAGCATCAACTCAATTAAATAATTGGAAAACAAAAGTTTATTTTAATGTGTGGTTACAAAAAGGAATCATTAAAAATTTATTCCAAAATTGTCTAACCCTAAAACCATTTGTTCTCTCCCTTTTCCCAAATCTGAAAAAAAATAAAAGGAAGAAAAGAATAAAGAATAAAAAGAGAGGGGGGCAAAGGGGCATTCAGCCCAATTGGGCTAGCCCAACTACCCCCTGGCCCGTACCCCCCTCTGTTGTATTCTTCCTCCGTACTGTGTACGAATCCCATCCATGGTGGCGACGTAACGGTTACAGAGGAGGGGACGACGATCCCGTGCTCCACCCCCCCCTTAAGAACTCGAGTTCCCTCCCTCCTAGCCCTAATTTTTCTCTCCACCCTTCTCCTCCCTCGCGCCGCTCTCCTCCCGCTCTCTCTCTCTCGCTGCTTCTCCTCCACCGAGAGCTCCATCACCGCCTCCCTCTCCGGCGAGGCGCCGCCGCCACGGTGCCCGCCCGACCGCGCTAGGGCCGGGAACGGAACCGGCGCGGCGTCCTCTACCTCGTCGTGCCCACCATCTCCCTCGACGACCGCTGGAGCGCCGCCGCCATCGCCGGTTTCCGCCACCGACCGCCCCCTGCTCCCTCCATCTCGCAGCAGGTGAGACGCTCCTCGCCTCCGCTCCCTTTCCCTCTCTCTCGCACGGCCACCACACGGCGGCACGGCCACCGCCCCGCCGCACGCACACGGCGGCGCCACCGCGCGCAGCGGCCGTGCGCGGCGATCGCCGGCCGCCCCCTGTCCGCTCGCTGTCTGCTCCCTATACGCCATCGCGAGCCTGCACCTGTACCTGCACGCACATAGTTTCAGTTAGTTCAGTAGCCACGCGAAACTGAAGAATAACCCCAACCCTGCCCCTTATCTGTCACAAAACCGACACAGCCCAAGTGGCTAGCCCTCCGTGCGCGGAAGCGCGAGATCGCGGGTTCGACCCCCACCCCCCGCGCGTACCACAAACCTTTTTTTCAGTTTTATTTTTCAGATCTACACAGCACTGTTTTTCACACACAGGTCCTTGTCTATTACTTCTAGGTCCCTGCAGATTTGTTTTAAGTCCCTAACTGTGAAATAAATGGCAGATTAACCACCAAACTTTAAAATTGCCTAACTAATTCATTACAACTCCAAATTTAACATTTTTAATATGTTTCCAATACCAAATTTAATTCTCTATCTAATTAAGCCATTTGTTTTCTGTTTTGACCATTGCAAACAATTTCAAATTTCAAATTCAAACTATTCCTTTCACATTTGCTAAAATCCATAACTAATTCATAATTAATCCAAATAACACAAATAAAATATGTTTTCCATGTCAAATTAAACCACCTAACCAAATATAAATTTTGTTTCATGTTTTGATTAATTTAAATTGCCTAAATAATTTAATACTTGTTTAATTCATTTAAATTTGATAAGATCATAACTTGCTCAAAATAAAATAATTTTGAACATGCAAAATATGTTTTCAAACCATCAAAGTGTGAACTTTTAAAATGTGAGTTTGAAATTATGTTTTGAACAAATAAAACTTCAATTAAATTCAAACTTGTTTTAAATCCACTTAAAACTTGTTTAATATTGTTTAATTCATAATCAAATTATCCTACTTCCAATTTCAATATTTGAAACATGTAATCCAACTAAAATTTGATGTTATTTTCAAATATAAATTTTGTTATTTGTTTTGAACACTTTAACTTGATGAAAACAACAATTGTTTATGTGACACCCTTAAGGAACCAAAATTTTCTAACTTAATAAATAAATTTCTAAAATTGGTAAACCCTATTTTAAATTGGTTCTATTGTTGTTATTTTGTTGTTTTCCTCATCCATGCATCATACTAATTCACCTTCATCTGTTGATTAGTTGGAAAACAAATAATCTAACCCAAAATTCATGGGCTTTTCATATGCAACTCAAAATTGCATATGTGTCCATTTAATTTGTGTTACCATGTCAACTAGTTTATTTTAATGCACCCATTAACATGACATGCATCATCCCCATGATTGTGCACTATGCCATGATATTGATTGTCTACCCTTTCTGCATTGTCTGTTTGCTTCTTCTCGGTTAGACGACGACGTTGAGTCCGACGATCCTTACAACACCCCTTCTGAGGTTCTAGCTCAGTACCAGGCTACTGGGTTTGCAGGCAAGTTATCACTCACATGAACCACTGTGTTCCTTTCAACATTGGTTACCGATACTTTCCGTTGTTCTTTTCTGCTAGCCTTAGTAGTAGTTGTTTCTGTTACGAACCTATCACATGAATCCCTTAACCTTGATATTGCCTCACCTTCACTCCTATCACCCCTTTGGTTGAGCCAGTGTCTTACTAGCATGCTTAGGTTGCTTTTCTCGAGTCTGTTACCCGTTACTTTCTGTTATTACTTCTATTATGTTTTGGGGGCTCGTTGTTAATAAATCAACCTGTTGTTAATAATATGCTGATAAGGCACCGACAGGAGGCCCTTTGTGGTTTTGAGGCCTGCTAGTGTCGACCCTAATAGGAAAAGGGTCTTGTCTACTGATCCATGATGAGAGTGCTCACCGCATCCGGGTGGTAGTATGGAACCCCCCTCGACTTTGAACTGATCCGCAGTTTGTCCGAAGAGCCACACTTAGTTCGGGAGTTCCATTTGCGCATAAGCATGAATGGGTCGCTCCCATGGTTACTGTTGATGATGATGATGCATATAGGGCGAGGCCTGTGGTGCCGGGGGGTGTGGTTTTCACCCCTGCGCTTAGGTTAGGTCGGACTGGCCGGGACCTTATAGCTCCGTGGCTCCTAGGACAGGCTGTAGTGATGGTTCGAGTCGTGTCGAGTCCACCTGAGTTTTAGTTGGTGGCTTGAGTGTGTACGGGTACTGGAGCACACCCTGCAGGGATAAATCTTCTCGAGAAGCCGTGTTGTCCGCGGTTATGTGACGACTTGGTGAAAGTACTGGCTAACAAGTACTCAGACAACTTACACCTAACTATAATAACTTGACTAGTAATAGGTTTATTGACACAATAACTTGAACCATCATTAATCCAACTATGTGAGTTATCCTCGGATTGCTTCTTTGGATAAGGGGCGAGGTCCAGGATGGGTTTGTTTGGTGGTTAGCTATAGTTGGTTACCATACGCTATCTTATCTCCTTTCTGTTAGCCGGAAGTCATAGTATGTTTCTGTAATTGGTTAGTGCAGCCCGCTGCCGCATCTTTTATATCACCCTTCCTTCCGTTGAACCCAAAGCATCTGTGCTTGGTGTTGACGGGTTACACTTTGGTGAACTGTGAGTCTTGCTTGTCAGTACGTTGTTGTACTGACCCCTTTGGGGCTGTGGTTTACGCAGACGACGATTCCGAGGATCCCAATGGAGGCTACTACGTGGAGTACGACGACGCTGTTGACGAGTAGATAGCGGACCCGGGCAGGATCCGAGACTTCGTGGATGGGCTCCGTTTTCCTTTCATTGCCGGCTTCTTAAGCCTATTTGGATTTGTCTGTACTCAGACCCTTTGTTTGCTTCCGCTGATGTAATGAATGTTATGTTGGGACATGTGTCCTCTGGATGATTGTATTTGCTATTCTCTGCCTTAGTGAAGGCTATTTGCAACCTTATTTCAATCTTTTGTGTCTTAGAGACATTCTGTGGTATCATTCCGTTTTAACGCTGTTGACGTACCCTGCGTGATTGATATGAAGTACGTCGACAGTAGAGCCTATGGTCTCTAGTGGATAGTTTACATCGACGGTGGAATAGCAGGGCTTGTGTTGTCGCGCATAAGCGCAGGCCTACCAGGAAGCTGGGACGTGGGAGCAGTTATGCCCCATAATCCAAGCATCTGCTATCCAGTTCGGCCCGATGAGTATCCCCTAGAAACCAGGGTGCGACAAATGGTATCAAACAAAACATGGCACTGTAACATCCCAAGTATGAAATATCCCCTAGAATGTTTGATTTATTGTTTTATTTCAAGCAATGCATCATGTCATCATCTCATTGCATTTGTTTTATGTTTGTTTGCAATTGTTACTATTTGTTCTGCATCTGTTTTATCCTGTTTTCTTAATCAAACTCAAACAAATTTCAAATGGTTATTTTCATACTTGATCTGTTACAACTTTTGGAATAAAAATAACAAATAAAAACAACCATTTTATTCCTTGTTAATCAGTTATTAAATTGTTGGTTTAATCAAACCATTAATTCAAGCAATTACTCTAAAATCATTTCAAATTCAAACCAATTCTCAAAAATCAGTACCTTTTGAATCCTTAAAGTTCCCCACACTATTTCTAATCTTTAAATCATTGTTAAACCCTAGGGGTAACCCTATTCAAATGCTTGTTTTCAATAAGGATATTTAATATCAAAATTTCCCAAAATTGGTTTCAAATACAACCACTATTTTAAATATCAAATTTTTGAAATCCCATCTTGGAAAGTGGTTTCTATTTACCTAATTAGCCTAACCTAATTTTTCTGGATTTTTATCAACTAAAACCTTAACAATTTCTTCCAAATTCTGTTTCAGCAAAAAAAAAAAAACAGAAAAATAGAAAAGCAAAGCAAACCAGCGCGCGCGCGCGGCAGATAACGCAGCCCAGCCCAACCTAGCCTACGCGCGCGCGACCCAGCCCGCTCTACTCCCCCCGTACCGCTTCGAGATTCGTGCCCGTCTTCTTTTTGAAGTACGGCAGAAAATCGGCCGGCGCCACCGCACCCCCGCGGCGACTCCGGCGGCCAACCCTAGCTTCCGCACCTCTATTTAGCCCCCTAGCCCCCTGGCACCAACCCCCTAGCCCTAGGTTTCCGCTCCCTCATCGCTCCGCCGCCATTTCTGCCCGCTGTCGCCACTTCCCTCTCTGTTTCATCTCTCCGGCGAGCACGCCTCTGAACCCCGATGAAATCCGTCGACGCCGTGCACCACCAACCCACCTAGGCCACTGAAATCGCATCGCCTCTTCGTCCTCTACCCTTTCGACACCGGAGCGGCCACGGGAAGCCACCAGGATCTCGCCGCCGTCCTCGACCACTTCGTCACCGCCGCAGTCGTCGTCTCCGTCAAGCCTCTGCATCCTCGACGACGCGGTGAGCAGCACGATTCCTTCTTGCTCCTGTCTCCCCTCCGTAGCGCGCACACGATCGCATCCACACACACACCCAGCGCTTCCATTTTCTTGAGCACGGCCGTGCATTTCCCGCCGGCGAAGCTCCGTTGTCTGACGAAGTTCAGAGCTGCGCGCGTTTCAGTTTCAGTAACACCTGGAACTGAAGCTCAACCTTTCTGCTTAGCGTATACAGATAACGACCGCGCAGTAGCGCAACTGGTTCAGCGCGTTTGCGTGCGAGCGCGCGGGCGAGGGATCCACTCCCCGCGGCCGCATAAAAACGCTCTCTTTTTTCCTTCTCGCTGACAGCCAGGGCCCATGCGTCAGCCGCGTTGTGCCACGCTGGCCACGGGGCCCCCCTGGCAGCGTGTGGGTATGATCCAGTGCGGTAACAAAACGATTTAAAACAAATCCGTTTTATTTCTGTTTCTTTTAAATAGCAGAATAAACAATAAACTTTAAAAATCAATAACTTTTAATCCATAAGCCTAATAAATAAAACTTGTATATGTTTATTGCTCCAAATTTCATAATCTTTCCAATTATTCCATTTGTGTTCTGTTTTGAGTTTTCAAAATACATTTAAAATTCAAATTTGAATAATTCAAATGTAATTTGCAATACTTCATAAATAATTCATGCTAATTCCAAATAAGGCAAATAAAATATGTTTTTCAAACCATTTTGAATATCCTATTCAAATATAAAATTTGTTTCATTGTTTGAATAATTTAAATTGCCTAAATAATTTAATACTTGTTTAATTCAATTAAATTTGATAAAATCATAACTTGCTTAATATAAAATATTTTTGAACATGCAAAATATGTTTCAAACCACCAAAGTGTGAACTTTTCAAATGTGAACTTGAATTTATGGTTTGAACCAATAAAATTCAAATAATATTCCAACTTGTTTTAAATTCAATTAAAACTTGTTTAATATTGTTTAATTCATAATAAATTCATCCTAATTCAAATTTCAATATTTGAAACATGTAATCCAACTAAAATTTGATGTTCTTTTCAAATATAAATTTTGTTAATTGTTTTGCACACTTTAAATTGATGAAAACAATAATTGTTTGTGTGACATGTTTAAGTAACCAAATTTTCCAAACTTAATAAATAATTTCCAAACTTGTTTTATTCCTTTTACTTTGCATCTATTATTGTTATTTGTTGTTATTTTGTTATTACCATCATGCATGCATCATGATAACAACTATCACATAATAAATAATTGTAAATCATTTGTTCCACTTATTTCAATGGATCCTTTTCCATATGCAACCCTTGCATATGGGTCCATTTAATTTGTGCTAACATGTTAGTCAGTTTATTTTTATGCAACAATTAACTTGTCATGCATCATCTTGATTGTGCACAATGCCATGGCAATGAGTGTTTACATTCCTGTTTTGTTTGTTTGCTTCTTCTCGAATAGACGACGACGTTGAGGCAGACGACCCTTACAGCACCCCTTCTGAGGATCTAGCTCAGTACCCGGCTGTTGAGTTTGCAGGCAAGTTATCACTCACATGAACCATTGTGTTCCTTTCAACCCTGGTTACCGATACTTCCGTTGTCTAATCTTGCTAGCCTTAGTGGTAGTTGTTTCTGTTACGAACCTATCACATGAATCCTTTAACCCTGATATTGCCTCACCACCCCTCCTACAACCCTATTGATTGAGCCAGTGTCTTACTAGCATGCTTAGGTTGTTTTGCTCGAGTCTGTTACCCGTTACTTTTCAGTTACTATATCTTTATTATGTTCTGGGGGCTCGATGTTTAATCAATCAATCAATCATGCTAATGTTATTACTGTTAATAATAATTTGATGATAAGGCACCGGCAGGAGGCCCTGTGTGGTTTTGAGGCCTGCTAGTGTCGACCCTAATAGGAAAAGGGTCTTGTCTACTGATCCATGATGAGCGCACTACCCGCATGTGGGAAGCGAGTATGGTCGCCCCCCTCAATTTGATTCGATTCGCATCTCGTCCAAATCATCTCATTTAGTTCGTGCTTTCTATTTGCCGCATGCATGTTTTTGCGAGCCCAGCGCAGGGTGGAACTTTTGTAGTCGGCATATAGGGGGACACGTTCTTAGAGTGCTATGAGGGTCCATTTTCTTCTCGGCTCGATTAGCCGTGCGCCCAAGGTGCTTTGGGCTTGATGCGGAGAAGAGTTGAGTTGTGTTGAGTGCCCCGCTTGGTGGGAGGCATCCCATCTGGCGGGTTATTCATACGTGTACGGCCAAATTGGTGCAACCCTGCAGGGATAATCTTCTCGAGAAGCCGTGTTTTCCGCGGTTATGGATTACTTGGTGAAAGTACTGGCTAACAAGTACTCAGGACAACTTAAACCTAATGATTCATAATCTCACACCCCATGATTAACAATTTGACTAGTAATAGGATTATTATCACAATAACTTGTTTCAACCTAATCCAACTGTGTGAGTTATCCTCGGATTGCTTCTTTGGATAAGGGGCGAGATCCAGGATGGGTTTGATTGACGTTATCTTTCAGTTGGTTACAACACTCGATCTTATCCCCTTTCTGATAGTTGGAAGTGATAGAATCTCTGTAGTTGGTTAGTGCAGCCAGTTGCAGCATCTTATATATCCCCTTCATTCCGTTGAACCAAGTCATCTGTGCTTGTGTTGACGGGCTATACTTTGGTGAACTGTGAGTCTTGCTTGCCAGTACTTGGATGTACTGACCCCGTTGGGGCTGTGGTTTACGCAGACTACGACTACGGCTACGATGACCACCAGGATGGCTACTTCGTGGAGTTTGACGAGACTGCAGACGAGTATTTAGCTGGACCAGGGCTGGATCCAGATACTACGTGGATGGGCTTCGTCTTCTTTACTTTCTCCGGCTTCTTAAGCCTGTTGGATTTGTCTGTACTCAGACACCTTTGATTGCTTCCGCTGATGTAATGAATGCTATGTTGGGACATGTGTCCTCTGGATGATTGTATTTGCTATCTCTGCCTTAGTGAAGGCCATTTGCAACCTTATTTCGATCTTTTGTGTCTTAGAGATAAGTTGTGATCATCATTCGTTCAAAGCTGTTGACGTACAGTGCGTGATTGATATGAAGTACGTCGACAGTAGTGCCTATGACTTCTAGTGGATAGTTTACATCGACGGTGGACTAGCAGGGCTTGTGTTGTCGCGCATAAGCGCGGGCCTACCAGGAAGCTGGGACGTGGGAGCAGTTATGCCCCATAATCCAAGCACCTGCTATCCAGTTCGTACGATGAGTATCCCTTAGAAGCCAGGGTGCGACAAATGGTATCAGAGCCTGTCTGCCTGTAGGATCCCTTTTTACTGGTCGCAGTTGAGTCTAGAAACTATTTTGTAGCTATATAGGGAAAACGAAACGTGAGAGTAGGAATTCTGCCATTTTTCTTCTTTCCCCACCCACCCACCCTTTTCTGGTAAGGAAGTGCAACGTTGTTTTCTGTTCTCACCCAAACTTTCAAGTTAGGATTTCACGTGTTTTGGGTTCTCTGTAGTACCTCAGGACTTTTGGTCTCGAGTTTCCCGATGTTGCTTCAATATCCTGTTCTTTTCAACATCCTTTTCGTCCGTTGAACCTTGTTGTTACTTTCCACATCAGTTCTCTACCGGAGTCTAATCAAAAACCTCCCAAATCATCTGCAGATGGATCTCAGGTTCTACCCGCAGGTGGTTCGGATGACTCGCTGTGAGGGCACCGCCGGTTATCCGGAGATGCTGAGAGACATGGTTACCTATCTGGGGTTCCATTGGGCACCGGAGTACCAGGTCTACGAGCAGCAGCGAGAGTTTGACCAGACCTGCTACCGGGCTATCGTCTACATTCTGTCGGATGATGGCAGGAGCATTGTCCACCGCTACGAGGCAGTAGGTTCCACAGTGGATATGGCCGTGCAGCAGGCAGCGTACGTGAGTCTCACCGTTCTCCGTGCTGACTACTGGGGGTTTGATGATTCCATCTATCGTCACATCCCCCGTGGTTACATCACGGCAGCGGGAGTTCACTTCACCCTCCACAGCAACCTGGATACCTACGAGTCTGATAGCTCCAGGCTGTACACCACTGCTCAGTTCGTGAGGCACAGTGACGCAGCAGTTTCCGCACTTTCTCAGGAGTTAGCCTCAGTCAGGGAGCAGCTCCACCTTGCTCTCACTCGTCTGGCGACGTACACCACAGACTTCGTTCGAGATGAGCGCTTTGCACGTATCGTTCAGACAGCTGGGTTACTGCTGCCAGATGTTGGAGGTTACGAGCCGATCAGAGGCCCACTTCTCGACCTCGGAGCTGGTTACACAGGGATTCCCCGCTATGGAGCACAGGGAGACGACGCTTTCTACTTCACAACACCGAGAGTTGCTCTCAGAGCAGTCCCGCTCTACGTGGATCGTCGTCATACCTACTTCCGTGGGATTCCTCCGCACCGTATCTCTTGTCGTACTACTCACCGCCGTCCTGCGTGATGAGCATGGGAGTACCGTTGTATCCATTCATAGCTATGTTTAGTTATCCTTGTATTTCGAACCATGTGTTGGTCTGTTGGATATTCTGATGTATTTGAACATGTGATGATGTACCTGTTGGTTATCTATTCATGCGTCGGAATAATCTATCTTTCGGTTACCAAGTCTATCCTTTTCTGTTGTTGTGCTAAAATGAATTTCTGTTCAGGATGCCTCCAACCAGGAACAACCCGCCTCCGCCACCACCAATGGGGGAACTGTTAGCTCAGAACACCCAAGTGGTGACACAGATGGCCCAGATCCAGGCTAACCAGCACCACAACCAGAATGCTCCGCGAGTCAGCATCAAGGAGTTTCTGAGCGTGGGGCCGAGAGCTTTCGTGGCAACACGTGAGCCTCTGGATGCTGATGACTGGATCAGGGAGATCAACAGGGCTCTGGAGATAGCTCATGTTGCTGAGGAAGATAAGGTCAAGTATGCCACCTACCTACTGAAGGGTCAGGCAGCTACTTGGTGGGAGAACTACCAGACCATGAGAGCTGGCTATCCTATCACCTGGGGATGTTTCAAGGATGCCTTCCTGAAGCACCACATCCCAGATGGTCTCATGGAAAGGATGCGTGAGGAATTCTGCTCTCTCAAACAGGGCAAGCTGGACGTCCTCGGCTACCAGAATAAGTTCAATCGTCTCGCTCGGTACGCTGGTGACGAAGTGTCCACTGAAGCCAAGAAGATGGCAAGGTTCCGCCGAGGTTTTAACCCGGAACTGAAGTACACTCTCACCAACATCAAGTGCAAGGACTTCGTGGAGCTCGTGAACACCGCTCTCAATGAGGAGAATGGGCGCAAAGCGTTCGAAGAGTCCCGCAAGCACCCGCGTGAGGGTGGTTCCTCCTCCAACATGACCACCCCTCCGCAGAAGCGCCGCATCTGGGTGCCAAATGGTGCTGTCACTCGGGCTCCAAATGCCCAAGCTTCTCCAGGCTTTGGTCCCCGCCCACCCAACCCATCTCAGATGCAGGGTCAGAGGTTTCCAATGGGGCAGCCAAGGCCAGGTCCTCCTCGTGTCGTCACTTGCTTCAAGTGCAAGGAGACTGGGCACTACGCTGATAAGTGCACTCAGAAGCAGCTACCTCTACCTCCTCGCCCCAACAACAACCAGGTAATGGTTCGTGCTCCCCCGGCTAAAGCCTTCAACTCCAACAACAGGCCTGTCGGGAGGACCGCGAGGGTGAACCATATCAAGGCCGACAAAGCTGAGGAAGCTGCTGACGTCGTTCTCGGTATATTACCCGTAAACTCTATTCCAGCTAAAGTGTTGTTTGATACTGGAGCATCGCATTCCTTTGTGTCAAAGATTTTTGCAAAAGCATACAACCTAGTTCTGGTTCCGCTAAGCAATCAAATGACTGTTCACTCTCCGGGACCGCAAATGTTGACATCCAAGATAAGCATGGACAATGAGATCCTAATTGGAGGTCGCATATTCCTTGCTTCACTCATGTTGCTGGGAAATTCTAACATTGATGTCATTCTGGGTATGGATTGGTTGAAGACCCACAAAGCTAAAATTGACTGTGCTCAAAAGTCAATAACTCTCTCCCACACTTCAGGCCAGATAGTCTATTATCCATATGGATCAAGTTCTGTTCAGCTGTTCAACCTCGATGCTAAACCCCTTCCTGCAATTGAAAATGTTCCGGTGGTTTGTGAATTCCCTGACGTCTTTCCAGAAGAGTTTCCAGGGATGCCTCCGGATAGAGCAGTTGAGTTCGTGATCGAGCTTGAGCCAGGTACTGCTCCAATCTCTAAGCATCCATACAAGATAGCTCCTCCTGAACTGAAATTGTTGAAGGAGCAAATCGATATGTACATGGAGAAAGGTTACATTCAGCCTAGTTCCTCCGCTTGGGGTTGCCCAACTCTGTTTGTTGCCAAGAAGGATCAAACAAAAAGACTCGTGGTTGACTATCGTCCTCTCAACGAGAAAACTATCAAGAACAAGTATCCACTTCCTCGTATCGATGATCTTTTTGATCAACTTGCTGGAGCCTCAATATTCTCAAAGTTGGACTTGAGGATGGGTTACCATCAGATAAAGATCAGAAAGGAAGATATTCCTAAGACAGCTTTCACCACTCGTTACGGTCTATATGAATACACCGTCATGTCCTTTGGTCTCACCAATGCACCGGCAACGTTCTCAAGACTCATGAATTCTGTCTTCCATGAATACCTCGACAAGTTCGTTGTGGTATATCTCGATGATATTCTAGTCTACTCAAAATCCGAGGAAGAGCATGGAGAACACCTTCGTCTCACTCTCATGAAACTTCGCGAGCATCGTCTATATGCCAAGTTCTCTAAATGTGAGTTCTGGATTCCAGAAGTTGCATATCTTGGTCATATCATCTCTGCCAAGGGCATAGCCATTGACCCGGAAAAGGTTAAGGCAATTGTTGATTGGAAACCCCCTAAGACGGTGAAGCAAGTCAGAAGTTTTCTTGGCTTGGCTAGCTATTGCCGTCGTTTCGTCCAAAACTTTTCTAAGATTGCCAAACCTCTCACTGATCTCACAAAGAAGGACAAAAAGTTCGTTTGGACTCCACAATGTGATGAGAGTTTCAACCTCCTGAAGACTAAACTCACTTCCACCCTAGTTCTGGTTGGCCCCGATACTACCAAACCTTTCCAGATATTCTGTGATGCATCTCTCCAAGGCCTAGGAGCAGTTCTTATGCAAGAACGTCAAGTTGTGGCTTATGCTTCACGTCAGTTGAACCCACATGAGCAAAACTATCCCACTCATGACCTAGAACTTGCAGCAGTTGTGTTTGCCCTCAAGAAATGGAGACAATACTTGTTGGGTAACAAAACTAAAATCTTTTCCGATCACAAGAGTCTGAAATATATCTTCACTCAGCCGGATCTAAACCTCAGGCAAAGGAGATGGATTGAGAAGATTAAAGACTTTGATCTCACCATTTCTTACACTCCAGGCAAGGCTAATGTTATGGCCGATGCTCTCAGTCGCAAATCCTATTGCAGTAATCACATGATCATGGAAAGCCAACCTCCACTTCATGAAGAATTTCAGAAGCTGAACCTTGGTCTTGTCCCTGAAGGATACCTTGCTAGCTTGACAGCCAGTCCAACTCTCGAGGACAAGATTCGTTCTGAACAACTTCGCGATACTGAAATCAAGAAGATTGTAGAGCACATAAGGAAGGCAATGATAAATTCAAGTCCTTCTCAATTGATGACAAGGGAACTGTGTTCTTCGAAGGACGCATTGCAGTTCCTCAGATTCAAAGTCTCAAGGATATCATTCTCAAGGAGGCTCATGAAACTCCTCTATCCATTCACCCTGGAAGTACAAAGATGTACCAGGATCTTAAGACTCTGTATTGGTGGTCTGGCATGAAACGTGAAATTGCTCAATACGTTTCTGAATGCGACGTTTGTCAACGTGTTAAAGCAGTCCATCAGAAAACAGCCGGTCTACTCCAACCTCTGAAAATTCCTGAGTGGAAGTGGGACATGATTGAAATGGACTTCGTTACTGGGTTTCCAAAGTCCAAAAAGGGCAACGATGCAATCTTCGTTGTTATTGATCGTCTCACTAAGGTTGCTCACTTCTTTGCTGTAAAGGAAACTATCTCAGCTAGCCAGTTAGCAGAGCTCTACACAGCAAAGATTGTTCCTCTTCATGGTGTTCCATTGGAAATTAGCTCAGACCGTGGAAGTATCTTCACTTCTCATTTCTGGAAAAGCTTTCAAGAAGCATTGGGCACTAAACTTCTGTTCAGCACAGCTTATCACCCTCAGTCTCAGGGGCAAGTCGAAAGAGTCAATCAGATTCTCGAGGATATGCTCAGAGCATGTGGTCTCTCCTTTGGCATGAAATGGGAGGATTGCCTTCCATACGCTGAATTCTCCTACAACAACAGCTACCAGGCAAGCCTAGGCATGGCACCATTTGAGGCACTGTATGGTCGCAGATGCAGGAGTCCAATCAATTGGTCTGGAGCTGGTGAACGTTCACTCTTAGGCCCTGACATTGTTAAGGAAGCCGAGGAGAAAGTTCGTATCATTCGTGACAATCTCAGGATTGCTCAGTCTCGTCAGAAGAGCTATTATGATAGCAAGCACAAGGATATGATCTATGCACCTGGTGATAAGGCATATCTCCGTGTAACTCCCCTCAGAGGCACTCATCGTTTTGGTGTGAAAGGAAAGCTTGCACCAAGATACATTGGTCCTTTCAACATCCTCTCAAGACGTGCAGAAAATGCTTATCGTCTTGAACTTCCAGAAAAACTATCCAAAGTGCACGATGTGTTCGACGTGTCACAGCTCAAGAAGTGTTTCAAAGATCCAGATCGTGCAGTTGATCATGATTCCATTGAACTGCAAGATGATCTATCTTATGAGGAGCACCCTATTCGTATTCTCGATGAGACCGATCGTAAGGCTCGCAACAAGAGCACCAAGTTCTTGAAAGTCCAATGGTCGCATCATTCCGATAAAGAGGCAACGTGGGAGACCGAAGAGGATCTTCGCAAGAAGTATCCGGACCTTTTCACATCTCAGTAAGGAATCTCGGGGCGCGATTCCTTCAAGGGGGGGCGTTTTGTAACATCCCAAGTATGAAATATCCCCTAGAATGTTTGATTTATTGTTTTATTTCAAGCAATGCATCATGTCATCATCTCATTGCATTTGTTTTATGTTTGTTTGCAATTGTTACTATTTGTTCTGCATCTGTTTTATCCTGTTTTCTTAATCAAACTCAAACTATTTCAAATGGTTATTTTCATACTTGATCTGTTACAACTTTTGGAATAAAAATAACAAATAAAAACAACCATTTTATTCCTTGTTAATCACTTATTAAATTGTTGGTTTAATCAAACCATTAATTCAAGCAATTACTCTAAAATCATTTCAAATTCAAACCAATTCTCAAAAATCAGTACCTTTTGAATCCTTAAAGTTCCCCACACTATTTCTAATCTTTAAATCATTGTTAAACCCTAGGGGTAACCCTATTCAAATGCTTGTTTTCAATAAGGATATTTAATATCAAAATTTCCCAAAATTGGTTTCAAATACAACCACTATTTTAAATATCAAATTTTTGAAATCCCATCTTGGAAAGTGGTTTCTATTTACCTAATTAGCCTAACCTAATTTTTCTGGATTTTTTATCAACTAAAACCTTAACAATTTCTTCCAAATTCTGTTTCAGCAAAAAAAAAAAAAAAACAGAAAAATAGAAAAGCAAAGCAAACCAGCGCGCGCGCGCGGCAGATAACGCAGCCCAGCCCAACCTAGCCTACGCGCGCGCGACCCAGCCCGCTCTACTCCCCCCGTACCGCTTCGAGATTCGTGCCCGTCTTCTTTTTGAAGTACGGCAGAAAATCGGCCGGCGCCACCGCACCCCCGCGGCGACTCCGGCGGCCAACCCTAGCTTCCGCACCTCTATTTAGCCCCCTAGCCCCCTGGCACCAACCCCCTAGCCCTAGGTTTCCGCTCCCTCATCGCTCCGCCGCCATTTCTGCCCGCTGTCGCCACTTCCCTCTCTGTTTCATCTCTCCGGCGAGCACGCCTCTGAACCCCGATGAAATCCGTCGACGCCGTGCACCACCAACCCACCTAGGCCACTGAAATCGCATCGCCTCTTCGTCCTCTACCCTTTCGACACCGGAGTGGCCACGGGAAGCCACCAGGATCTCGCCGCCGTCCTCGACCACTTCGTCACCGCCGTAGTCGTCGTCTCCGTCAAGCCTCTGCATCCTCGACGACGCGGTGAGCAGCACGATTCCTTCTTGCTCCTGTCTCCCCTCCGTAGCGCGCACACGATCGCATCCACACACACACCCAGCGCTTCCATTTTCTTGAGCACGGCCGTGCATTTCCCGCCGGCGAAGCTCCGTTGTCTGACGAAGTTCAGAGCTGCGCGCGTTTCAGTTTCAGTAACACCTGGAACTGAAGCTCAACCTTTCTGCTTAGCGTATACAGATAACGACCGCGCAGTAGCGCAACTGGTTCAGCGCGTTTGCGTGCGAGCGCGCGGGCGAGGGATCGACTCCCCGCGGCCGCATAAAAACGCTCTCTTTTTTCCTTCTCGCTGACAGCCAGGGCCCATGCGTCAGCCGCGTTGTGCCACGCTGGCCACGGGGCCCCCTGGCAGCGTGTGGGTATGATCCAGTGCGGTAACAAAACGATTTAAAACAAATCCGTTTTATTTCTGTTTCTTTTAAATAGCAGAATAAACAATAAACTTTAAAAATCAATAACTTTTAATACATAAGCCTAATAAATAAAACTTGTATATGTTTATTGCTCCAAATTTCATAATCTTTCCAATTATTCCATTTGTGTTCTGTTTTGAGTTTTCAAAATACATTTAAAATTCAAATTTGAATAATTCAAATGTAATTTGCAATACTTCATAAATAATTCATGCTAATTCCAAATAAGGCAAATAAAATATGTTTTTCAAACCATTTTGAATATCCTATTCAAATATAAAATTTGTTTCATTGTTTGAATAATTTAAATTGCCTAAATAATTTAATACTTGTTTAATTCAATTAAATTTGATAAAATCATAACTTGCTTAATATAAAATATTTTTGAACATGCAAAATATGTTTCAAACCACCAAAGTGTGAACTTTTCAAATGTGAACTTGAATTTATGGTTTGAACCAATAAAATTCAAATAATATTCCAACTTGTTTTAAATTCAATTAAAACTTGTTTAATATTGTTTAATTCATAATAAATTCATCCTAATTCAAATTTCAATATTTGAAACATGTAATCCAACTAAAATTTGATGTTCTTTTCAAATATAAATTTTGTTAATTGTTTTGCACACTTTAAATTGATGAAAACAATAATTGTTTGTGTGACATGTTTAAGTAACCAAATTTTCCAAACTTAATAAATAATTTCCAGACTTGTTTTATTCCTTTTACTTTGCATCTATTATTGTTATTTGTTGTTATTTTGTTATTACCATCATGCATGCATCATGATAACAACTATCACATAATAAATAATTGTAAATCATTTGTTCCACTTATTTCAATGGATCCTTTTCCATATGCAACCCTTGCATATGGGTCCATTTAATTTGTGCTAACATGTTAGTCAGTTTATTTTGATGCAACTATTAACTTGTCATGCATCATCTTGATTGTGCACAATGCCATGGCAATGAGTGTTTACATTCCTGTTTTGTTTGTTTGCTTCTTCTCGAATAGACGACGACGTTGAGGCAGACGACCCTTACAGCACCCCTTCTGAGGATCTAGCTCAGTACCCGGCTGTTGAGTTTGCAGGCAAGTTATCACTCACATGAACCATTGTGTTCCTTTCAACCCTGGTTACCGATACTTCTGTTGTCTAATCTTGCTAGCCTTAGTGGTAGTTGTTTCTGTTACGAACCTATCACATGAATCCTTTAACCCTGATATTGCCTCACCACCCCTCCTACAACCCTATTGATTGAGCCAGTGTCTTACTAGCATGCTTAGGTTGTTTTGCTCGAGTCTGTTACCCGTTACTTTTCAGTTACTATATCTTTATTATGTTCTGGGGGCTCGATGTTTAATCAATCAATCAATCATGCTAATGTTATTACTGTTAATAATAATTTGATGATAAGGCACCGGCAGGAGGCCCTGTGTGGTTTTGAGGCCTGCTAGTGTCGACCCTAATAGGAAAAGGGTCTTGTCTACTGATCCATGATGAGCGCACTACCCGCATGTGGGAAGCGAGTATGGGCGCCCCCCTCAATTTGATTCGATTCGCATCTCGTCCAAATCATCTCATTTAGTTCGTGCTTTCTATTTGCCGCATGCATGTTTTTGCGAGCCCAGCGCAGGGTGGAACTTTTGTAGTCGGCATATAGGGGGACACGTTCTTAGAGTGCTATGAGGGTCCATTTTCTTTTGGGCTCGATTAGCCGTGCGCCCAAGGTTCTTTGGGCTTGATGCGGAGAAGAGTTGAGTTGTGTTGAGTGCCCCGCTTGGTGGGAGGCATCCCATCTGGCGGGTTATTCATACGTGTACGGCCAAATTGGTGCAACCCTGCAGGGATAATCTTCTCGAGAAGCCGTGTTTTCCGCGGTTATGGATTACTTGTTAGCATTTGTCGCACCCTGGCTTCTAAGGGATACTCATCGTACGAACTGGATAGCAGGTGCTTGGATTATGGGGCATAGCTGCTCCCACGTCCTAGCTTCCTGGTAGGCCTGCGCTTATACGCGACAACACAAGCCCTGCTATTCCACCGTCGATGTAAACTATCCACTAGAAGTCATAGGCACTACTGTCGACGTACTTCATATCAATCACGCACTGTACGTCAACAGCTTTGAACGAATGATGATCACAACTTATCTCTAAGACACAAAAGATTGAAATAAGGTTGCAAAAGGCCTTCACTAAGGCAGAGATAGCAAATACAATCATCCAGAGGACACATGTCCCAACATAGCATTCATTACATCAGCGGAAGCAATCAAAGGTGTCTGAGTACAGACAAATCCAACAGGCTTAAGAAGCCGGAGAAAATAAAGAAGACGAAGCCCATCCACGTAGGTCCTGGATCCTGCCCTGGTCCATCTAACTACTCGTCTGCAGTCTCGTCAAACTCCACGAAGTAGCCATCCTGGTGGTCATCGTAGCCGTAGTCGTAGTCTGCGTAAACCACAGCCCCAACGGGGTCAGTACATCCAAGTACTGGCAAGCAAGACTCACAGTTCACCAAAGTATAGCCGTCAACACAAGCACAGATGACTTGGGTTCAACGAAAGGAAGGGGTATATAAGATGCTGCAACTGGCTGCGCTAACCAACTACAGAGATTCTATCACTTCCAACTATTAGAAAGGGGATAAGATCGAGGTTTGTAACCAACTGGAAGATAACTGCAAACAAACCCATCCTGGATCTCTCCCCTTATCCAAAGAAGCAATCCGAGGATAACTCACACAGTTGGATTAATATGAATCAAGTTATTGTGACAATAATCCTATTACTAGTCAAATTGATAATCATGGGGTGTGAAATTATGAATCATTAGGTTTAAGTTGTCCTGAGTACTTGTTAGCCAGTACTTTCACCAAGTAATCCATAACCGCGGAAAACACGGCTTCTCGAGAAGATTATCCCTGCAGGGTTGCACCAATTTGGCCGTACACGTATGAATAACCCGCCAGATGGGATGCCTCCCACCAAGCGGGGCACTCAACACAACTCAACTCTTCTCCGCATCAAGCCCAAAGCACCTTGGGCGCACGGCTAATCGAGCCCAGAAGAAAATGGACCCTCATAGCACTCTAAGAACGTGTCCCCCTATATGCCGACTACAAAAGTTCCACCCTGCGCTGGGCTCGCAAAAACATGCATGCGGCAAATAGAAAGCACGAACTAAATGAGATGATTTGGACGAGATGCGAATCGAATCAAATTGAGGGGGGCGCCCATACTCGCTTCCCACATGCGGGTAGTGCGCTCATCATGGATCAGTAGACAAGACCCTTTTCCTATTAGGGTCGACACTAGCAGGCCTCAAAACCACACAGGGCCTCCTGCCGGTGCCTTATCATCAAATTATTATTAAGTAATAACATTAGCATGATTGATTGATTGATTAAACATCGAGCCCCCAGAACATAATGAAATATAGTAACTGAAAGTAACGGGTAACAGACTCGAGCAAAACAACCTAAGCATGCTAGTAAGACACTGGCTCAAACAATAGGGTTGTAGGAGGGGTGGTGAGGCAATATCAGGGTTAAAGGATTCATGTGATAGGTTCGTAACAGAAACATCTACCACTAAGGCTAGCAAGATATAGACAACGGAAAGTATCGGTAACCAGGGTTGAAAGGAACACAATGGTTCATGTGAGTGATAACTTGCCTGCAAACTCAACAGACGGGTACTGAGCTAGATCCTCAGAAGGGGTGCTGTAAGGGTCGTCTGCCTCAACGTCGTCGTCTATTCGAGAAGAAGCAAACAAACACAACAGGAATGTAAACAATCATTGCCATGGCATTGTGCACAATCAAGATGATGCATGACAAATTAATGGTTGCATCAAAATAAATTAACTAACATGATAACACAATTTAAATGGACCCATATGCTAAAAGGAGTTGCATATGGAAAAGGATCCATTGAAATAAGTGGAACAAATGATTTACAATTATTTATTAGGTGATAGTTGTTATCATGATGCATGCATGATGGTAATAACAAAATAACAACAAATAACAATAATAGATGCAAAGGAAAAGGAATAAAACAAGTTTAGAACTTATTTATTAAGTTGGGAAAATTTTGGTTACTTAAACATGCCACACATACAATTATTGTTTTCACCAATTTAAAGTGTGCAAAACAATTAACAAAATTTATATTTGAAAAGAACATCAAATTTTAGTTGGATTACATGTTTCAAATATTGAAATTTGAATTAGGATGAATTTGTTATGAATTAATCAATATTAAACAAGTTTTAATTGAATTTAAAACAAGCTTAAATATTATTTGGATTTTATTTGTTCAAAACATAAATTCAATTTCACATTTGAAAAGTTCACACTTTGGTGGTTTGAAAACATATTTTGCATGTTCAAAAATATTTTATATTAACCAAGTTATGATTTTATCAAATTTAATTGAATTAAACAAGTGTTAAATTATTTAGGCAATTTAAATTATTCAAACAATGAAACAAATTTTATATTTGAATAGGATATTCAAAAAGGTGTGAAAAACATATTTTATTTGTATTATTTGGAAATAGTATGAATTATTTATGAATTATTGCAAATTACATTTGAATTATTCAAATTTGAATTTTAAATGCATTTTGAAAACTCAAAACAGAACACAAATGGAACAATTGGAAAGATCATGAAATTTGGAGCAATAAACATATACAAGTTTTATTTATTAGACTTATAGATTAAAAGTTATTGATTTTTAAAGTTTATTGCTTTATTCTGCTATTTAAAAGAAACAGAAAATAAAACAGATTTGTTTTAATCATTTGTTACCCCACTGGAACGTACACACACACTGTCAGGGGGGCCCCGTGGTTCACTGTGCCCACGTGGCACCAGAGGGGCTGACGGATGGGCCCTGGATGTCAGCGCTTCCAGCGAAAAAAGAGAGGGATTAATCCTGGGTGCTGGGGATCGAACCCAGCACCTCTCCCTCGCGTGCGCTTGACTGAAACCAGTGCAGCTGGTGCGCGTTTCTTGTCAGTAACAGGCACGCACTGAGGTTGAGTTTCAGAACCCGGTGTTAGTCTGACGAAACTGACGACCCAAGTGTTGCTCGACTGACAGACAACGACTCGCCGGCGTTGATCACCGTTGTGCTGCGCCGTGGAAGCTACTGGACGCGTGCGTATGCAGACCATGAATGTGTAACAGAGGGGAGATGAGGGGAGGCGACGGATGCTCACCACCGTTCTGTAGATGTGGCAGAGGCCCGGTGACGCGAGCTGTCGGAGGCGACGGCGGCGGGGAAGAGGTCGACGGCGAGGTTGCAGTGATCCTCCGGCGTGGCTCCGGTGTCCAGAACGTAGAGGAGGGAGGGGCGAGCTGGTTCCCGCGAACGATCGGCGTCGATAGTCTCGGCTACGAAGACGGGAAGCTCGGGTTCAGAAACGGAGGCGCGGTGGCCGGAGAGGAAAAGGATCGCGGCGGCGAATCATCGGCTTACCGGTGGCGATTGAGTGTCCAACGGCGAGAGGAAACGACGGTGACGTGGTTCCAAGGTCTAGGTAGGGTGGACGAGTCGAGCGCCATGGCGACGGCGGCGAGTAGATTTTCAGACGGTGGCCGCCGGTGAGAGATTCAGAGGAGGGGGATCTCGTCGGGGAAGAAGAGATTGGCAGCGGCGAGCGAGGGGAACAGAACCTAGGGCTAGGGTTTAGGTCTGAGGGGTGCCCTAGGGCTTCTTATAGGCACGGGAGGCCAGGGGCGGCCGCCGGAGTCGCGCGCGGTCGCGGTGGCGCGCGGAGGTGCCTGCCGTACTTCAAAAAGAAGACCCGCACGAATCTCGAAGCGGTAAGCGGCGCTTAGGAGGGCTGGGCTTGCGCGCGCTAGGCTAGGTGGGCTTGGGCTAGGTTAGATGGTTAGCTGCCGGTCGTTTTCTCCTTTTTTTTTCCTTTTTCTGTTTTTTTTTGTAGGTTTGCTTTTGGAAGAAAAAGAGGGTTTTTAAATCAGTAAAAATTCTGGAAAAATTAGGTTAGGTTGGTTATACCAATAGCAACCAATTGTCAAGGTGGATTTTCAAAAGTTTGAAATTTAAAATGTTTTTTTATATTTGAAACCAAATTGAATGAAATTTCCAATATTAATTATATTAGAAAACAGAATCATTTTCAATAGGGTTACCCCTAGGGTTTTTTAGAATGATTTAAAGAGTACACATGTGTGGTGAATTTTATGGATTCAAAAAGGTACTGATTTGAGAATTGGTTTGAATTTGAAATGATTTAGAAATTATTGATTGAACTAATTGATTGATTAATGGTTTGATTAAACCCACAATTTAATGGGTGATTAACAAGGAATAAAAATGGTTGTTTTTATTTGTTATTTTTATTCCAAATGTTGTAACAGATCAAGTATGAAAATAACCATTTGAAATAGTTTGAGTTTGATTAAGAAAACAGGATAAAACAGATGCAAAACAAATATTAACAATGCAAACAATAATAAAACAAATGCAATGAGATGATGACATGATGCATTGCTTGAAATAAAACAATAAATCAAACATTCTAAGGGATGTTTCATACTTGGGATGTTACAAAACGCCCCCCCTTGAAGGAATCGCGCCCCGAGATTCCTTACTGAGATGTGAAAAGGTCCGGATACTTCTTGCGAAGATCCTCTTCGGTCTCCCACGTTGCCTCTTTATCGGAATGATGCGACCATTGCACTTTCAAGAACTTGGTGCTCTTGTTGCGAGTCTTACGCTCGGTCTCATCGAGAATACGAATAGTGTGCTCCTCATAAGATAGATCATCTTGCAGTTCAATGGAATCATGATCAACTGCCCGATCTGGATCTTTGAAACACTTCTTGAGCTGTGACACGTGGAACACATCGTGCACTTTGGATAGTTTTTCTGGAAGTTCAAGACGACAAGCATTCTCTGCACGTCTTGAGAGGATGTTGAAAGGACCAATGTATCTTGGTGCAAGCTTCCCTTTCACACCAAAACGATGAGTGCCTCTGAGGGGAGTTACACGGAGATATGCCTTATCACCAGGTGCATAGATCATATCCCTGTGCTTGCTATCATAATAGCTCTTCTGACGAGATTGAGCAATCCTGAGATTGTCACGAATGATATGAACTTTCTCCTCGGCTTCCTTAACAATGTCAGGGCCCAAGAGTGAACGTTCACCAGCTCCAGACCAATTGATTGGACTCCTGCATCTACGACCATACAGTGCCTCAAATGGTGCCATGCCTAGGCTTGCCTGGTAGCTGTTGTAGTAGGAGAATTCAGCATATGGAAGGCAATCCTCCCATTTCATGCCAAAGGAGAGACCACATGCTCTGAGCATATCCTCGAGAATCTGATTGACTCTTTCGACTTGCCCCTGAGACTGAGGGTGATAAGCTGTGCTGAACAGAAGTTTGGTGCCCAATGCTTCTTGAAAGCTTTTCCAGAAATGATAAGTGAAGATACTTCCACGGTCTGAGCTTATTTCCAATGGAACACCATGAAGGGGAACAACCTTTGCTGTGTAGAGCTCTGCTAACTGGCTAGCTGAGATAGTCTCCTTGACAGCAAAGAAGTGAGCAACCTTAGTGAGACAATCAATAACAACGAAGATTGCATCGTTGCCCTTCTTGGACTTTGGAAACCCAGTAACGAAGTCCATTTCAATCATGTCCCACTTCCACTCAGGAATTTTCAGAGGTTGGAGTAGACCGGCTGTTTTCTGATGGACTGCTTTAACACGTTGACAAACGTCGCATTCAGAAACGTATTGAGCAATTTCACGTTTCATGCCAGACCACCAATACAGAGTCTTGAGATCCTGGTACATCTTTGTACTTCCAGGGTGAATGGATAGAGGAGTTTCATGAGCCTCCTTGAGAATGATATCTTTGAGACTTTGAATCTGAGGAACTGCAATGCGTCCTTCGAAGAACACAGTTCCCTTGTCATCAATTGAGAAGGACTTGAACTTATCACTGCCTCTTTGATGTGCTCTACAATCTTCTTGATTTCATTATCACGAAGTTGTTCAGAACGAATCTTATCCTCGAGAGTTGGACTGGCTGTCAAGCTAGCAAGGTATCCTTCAGGGACAAGACCAAGGTTCAGCTTCTGGAATTCTTCATGAAGTGGAGGTTGGCTTTCCATGATCATGAGATCACATCCCATGTATCAGAGCAGATTCATGGTTTCACTCATGATCTTGAACTTGCAGCAGTTGTGTTTGCCCTCAAGAAATGGAGACAATACTTGTTGGGTAACAAAACTGAAATCTTTTCCGATCATAAGAGTCTGAAATACATCTTCACTCAGCCAGATCTAAACCTCAGGCAAAGGAGATGGATTGAGAAGATTAAAGACTTTGATCTCACCATTTCTTACACTCCAGGCAAGGCTAATGTTATGGCCGATGCTCTCAGTCGCAAATTCTATTGCAATAATCTCATGATCATGGAAAGCCAACCTCCACTTCATGAAGAATTCCAGAAGCTGAACCTTGGTCTTGTCCCTGAAGGATACCTTGCTAGCTTGACAGCCAGTCCAACTCTCGAGGATAAGATTCGTTCTGAACAACTTCGTGATAATGAAATCAAGAAGATTGTAGAGAACATCAAAGAGGGCAGTGATAAGTTCAAGTCCTTCTCAATTGATGACAAGGGAACTGTGTTCTTCGAAGGACGCATTGCAGTTCCTCAGATTCAAAGTCTCAAAGATATCATTCTCAAGGAGGCTCATGAAACTCCTCTATCCATTCACCCTGGAAGTACAAAGATGTACCAGGATCTCAAGACTCTGTATTGGTGGTCTGGCATGAAACGTGAAATTGCTCAATACGTTTCTGAATGCGACGTTTGTCAACGTGTTAAAGCAGTCCATCAGAAAACAGCCGGTCTACTCCAACCTATGTAAATTCCTGAGTGGAAGTGGGACATGATTGAAATGGACTTCGTTACTGGGTTTCCAAAGTCCAAGAAGGGCAACGATGCAATCTTCGTTGTTATTGATCGTCTCACTAAGGTTGCTCACTTCTTTGCTGTCAAGGAGACTATCTCAGCTAGCCAGTTAGCAGAGCTCTACACAGCAAAGGTTGTTCCCCTTCATGGTGTTCCATTGGAAATAAGCTCAGACCGTGGAAGTATCTTCACTTCTCATTTCTGGAAAAGCTTTCAAGAAGCATTGGGCACCAAACTTCTGTTCAGCACAGCTTATCACCCTCAGTCTCAGGGGCAAGTCGAAAGAGTCAATCAGATTCTCGAGGATATGCTCAGAGCATGTGGTCTCTCCTTTGGCATGAAATGGGAGGATTGCCTTCCATATGCTGAATTCTCCTACAACAACAGCTACCAGGCAAGCCTAGGCATGGCACCATTTGAAGCACTGTATGGTCGTAGATGCAGGAGTCCAATCAATTGGTCTGGAGCTGGTGAACGTTCACTCTTGGGCCCTGACATTGTTAAGGAAGCCGAGGAGAAAGTTCATATCATTCGTGACAATCTCAGGATTGCTCAATCTCGTCAGAAGAGCTATTATGATAGCAAGCACAGGGATATGATCTATGCACCTGGTGATAAGGCATATCTCCGTGTAACTCCCCTCAGAGGCACTCATCGTTTTGGTGTGAAAGGGAAGCTTGCACCAAGATACATTGGTCCTTTCAACATCCTCTCAAGACGTGCAGAGAATGCTTATCGTCTTGAACTTCCAGAAAAACTATCCAAAGTGCACGATGTGTTCCACGTGTCACAGCTCAAGAAGTGTTTCAAAGATCCAGATCGGGCAGTTGATCATGATTCCATTGAACTGCAAGATGATCTATCTTATGAGGAGCACCCTATTCGTATTCTCGATGAGACCGAGCGTAAGACTCGCAACAAGAGCACCAAGTTCTTGAAAGTGCAATGGTCGCATCATTCCGATAAAGAGGCAACGTGGGAGACCGAAGAGGATCTTCGCAAGAAGTATCCGGACCTTTTCACATCTCAGTAAGGAATCTCGGGGCGCGATTCCTTCAAGGGGGGGCGTTTTGTAACATCCCAAGTATGAAACATCCCTTAGAATGTTTGATTTATTGTTTTATTTCAAGCAATGCATCATGTCATCATCTCATTGCATTTGTTTTATTATTGTTTGCATTGTTAATATTTGTTTTGCATCTGTTTTATCCTGTTTTCTTAATCAAACTCAAACTATTTCAAATGGTTATTTTCATACTTGATCTGTTACAACATTTGGAATAAAAATAACAAATAAAAACAACCATTTTTATTCCTTGTTAATCACCCATTAAATTGTGGGTTTAATCAAACCATTAATCAATCAATTAGTTCAATCAATAATTTCTAAATCATTTCAAATTCAAACCAATTCTCAAATCAGTACCTTTTTGAATCCATAAAATTCACCACACATTTGTACTCTTTAAATCATTCTAAAAAACCCTAGGGGTAACCCTATTGAAAATGATTCTGTTTTCTAATATAATTAATATTGGAAATTTCATTCAATTTGGTTTCAAATATAATAAAACATTTTAAATTTCAAACTTTTGAAAAATCCACCTTGACAATTGGTTGCTATTGGTATAACCAACCTAACCTAATTTTTCCAGAATTTTTACTGATTTAAAAACCCTCTTTTTCTTCCAAAAGCAAACCTACAAAAAAAAACAGAAAAAGGAAAAAAAAAAGGAGAAAACGACCGGCAGCTAACCATCTAACCTAGCCCAAGCCCACCTAGCCTAGCGCGCGCAAGCCCAGCCCTCCTAAGCGCCGCTTACCGCTTCGAGATTCGTGCGGGTATTCTTTTTGAAGTACGGCAGGCACCTCCGCGCGCCACCGCGACCGCGCGCGACTCCGGCGGCCGCCCCTGGCCTCCCGTGCCTATAAGAAGCCCTAGGGCACCCCTCAGACCTAAACCCTAGCCCTAGGTTCTGTTCCCCTCGCTCGCCGCCGCCAATCTCTTCTTCCCCGACGAGATCCCCCTCCTCTGAATCTCTCACCGGCGGCCACCGTCTGAAAATCTACTCGCCGCCGTCGCCATGGCGCTCGACTCGTCCACCCTACCTAGACCTTGGAACCACGTCACCGTCGTTTCCTCTCGCCGTTGGACACTCAATCGCCACCGGTAAGCCGATGATTCGCCGCCGCGATCCTTTTCCTCTCCGGCCACCGCGCCTCCGTTTCTGAACCCGAGCTTCCCGTCTTCGTAGCCGAGACTATCGACGCCGATCGTTCGCGGGAACCAGCTCGCCCCTCCCTCCTCTACGTTCTGGACACCGGAGCCACGCCGGAGGATCACTGCAACCTCGCCGTCGACCTCTTCCCCGCCGCCGTCGCCTCCGACAGCTCGCGTCACCGGGCCTCTGCCACATCTACAGAACGTTGGTGAGCATCCGTCGCCTCCCCTCATCTCCCCTCTGTTACACATTCATGGTCTGCATACGCACGCGTCCAGTAGCTTCCACGGCGCAGCACAACGGTGATCAACGCCGGCGAGTCGTTGTCTGTCAGTCGAGCAACACTTGGGTCGTCAGTTTCGTCAGACTAACACCGGGTTCTGAAACTCAACCTCAGTGCGTGCCTGTTACTGACAAGAAACGCGCACCAGCTGCACTGGTTTCAGTCAAGCGCACGCGAGGGAGAGGTGCTGGGTTCGATCCCCAGCACCCAGGATTAATCCCTCTCTTTTTTCGCTGGAAGCGCTGACATCCAGGGCCCATCCGTCAGCCCCTCTGGTGCCACGTGGGCACAGTGAACCACGGGGCCCCCCTGACAGTGTGTGTGTACGTTCCAGTGGGGTAACAAATGATTAAAACAAATCTGTTTTATTTTCTGTTTCTTTTAAATAGCAGAATAAAGCAATAAACTTTAAAAATCAATAACTTTTAATCTATAAGTCTAATAAATAAAACTTGTATATGTTTATTGCTCCAAATTTCATGATCTTTCCAATTGTTCCATTTGTGTTCTGTTTTGAGTTTTCAAAATGCATTTAAAATTCAAATTTGAATAATTCAAATGTAATTTGCAATAATTCATAAATAATTCATACTATTTCCAAATAATACAAATAAAATATGTTTTTCACACCTTTTTGAATATCCTATTCAAATATAAAATTTGTTTCATTGTTTGAATAATTTAAATTGCCTAAATAATTTAACACTTGTTTAATTCAATTAAATTTGATAAAATCATAACTTGGTTAATATAAAATATTTTTGAACATGCAAAATATGTTTTCAAACCACCAAAGTGTGAACTTTTCAAATGTGAAATTGAATTTATGTTTTGAACAAATAAAATCCAAATAATATTTAAGCTTGTTTTAAATTCAATTAAAACTTGTTTAATATTGATTAATTCATAACAAATTCATCCTAATTCAAATTTCAATATTTGAAACATGTAATCCAACTAAAATTTGATGTTCTTTTCAAATATAAATTTTGTTAATTGTTTTGCACACTTTAAATTGGTGAAAACAATAATTGTATGTGTGGCATGTTTAAGTAACCAAAATTTTCCCAACTTAATAAATAAGTTCTAAACTTGTTTTATTCCTTTTCCTTTGCATCTATTATTGTTATTTGTTGTTATTTTGTTATTACCATCATGCATGCATCATGATAACAACTATCACCTAATAAATAATTGTAAATCATTTGTTCCACTTATTTCAATGGATCCTTTTCCATATGCAACTCCTTTTAGCATATGGGTCCATTTAAATTGTGTTATCATGTTAGTTAATTTATTTTGATGCAACCATTAATTTGTCATGCATCATCTTGATTGTGCACAATGCCATGGCAATGATTGTTTACATTCCTGTTGTGTTTGTTTGCTTCTTCTCGAATAGACGACGACGTTGAGGCAGACGACCCTTACAGCACCCCTTCTGAGGATCTAGCTCAGTACCCGTCTGTTGAGTTTGCAGGCAAGTTATCACTCACATGAACCATTGTGTTCCTTTCAACCCTGGTTACCGATACTTTCCGTTGTCTATATCTTGCTAGCCTTAGTGGTAGATGTTTCTGTTACGAACCTATCACATGAATCCTTTAACCCTGATATTGCCTCACCACCCCTCCTACAACCCTATTGTTTGAGCCAGTGTCTTACTAGCATGCTTAGGTTGTTTTGCTCGAGTCTGTTACCCGTTACTTTCAGTTACTATATTTCATTATGTTCTGGGGGCTCGATGTTTAATCAATCAATCAATCATGCTAATGTTATTACTTAATAATAATTTGATGATAAGGCACCGGCAGGAGGCCCTGTGTGGTTTTGAGGCCTGCTAGTGTCGACCCTAATAGGAAAAGGGTCTTGTCTACTGATCCATGATGAGCGCACTACCCGCATGTGGGAAGCGAGTATGGGCGCCCCCCTCAATTTGATTCGATTCGCATCTCGTCCAAATCATCTCATTTAGTTCGTGCTTTCTATTTGCCGCATGCATGTTTTTGCGAGCCCAGCGCAGGGTGGAACTTTTGTAGTCGGCATATAGGGGGACACGTTCTTAGAGTGCTATGAGGGTCCATTTTCTTCTGGGCTCGATTAGCCGTGCGCCCAAGGTGCTTTGGGCTTGATGCGGAGAAGAGTTGAGTTGTGTTGAGTGCCCCGCTTGGTGGGAGGCATCCCATCTGGCGGGTTATTCATACGTGTACGGCCAAATTGGTGCAACCCTGCAGGGATAATCTTCTCGAGAAGCCGTGTTTTCCGCGGTTATGGATTACTTGGTGAAAGTACTGGCTAACAAGTACTCAGGACAACTTAAACCTAATGATTCATAATTTCACACCCCATGATTATCAATTTGACTAGTAATAGGATTATTGTCACAATAACTTGATTCATATTAATCCAACTGTGTGAGTTATCCTCGGATTGCTTCTTTGGATAAGGGGCGAGATCCAGGATGGGTTTGTTTGCAGTTATCTTCCAGTTGGTTACAAACCTCGATCTTATCCCCTTTCTAATAGTTGGAAGTGATAGAATCTCTGTAGTTGGTTAGCGCAGCCAGTTGCAGCATCTTATATACCCCTTCCTTCCGTTGAACCCAAGTCATCTGTGCTTGTGTTGACGGCTATACTTTGGTGAACTGTGAGTCTTGCTTGCCAGTACTTGGATGTACTGACCCCGTTGGGGCTGTGGTTTACGCAGACTACGACTACGGCTACGATGACCACCAAGATGGCTACTTCGTGGAGTTTGACGAGACTGCAGACGAGTAGTTAGCTGGACCAGGGCAGGATCCAGGACCTACGTGGATGGGCTTCGTCTTCTTTATTTTCTCCGGCTTCTTAAGCCTGTTGGATTTGTCTGTACTCAGACACCTTTGATTGCTTCCGCTGATGTAATGAATTCTATGTTGGGACATGTGTCCTCTGGATGATTGTATTTGCTATCTCTGCCTTAGTGAAGGCCTTTTGCAACCTTATTTCAATCTTTTGTGTCTTAGAGATAAGTTGTGATCATCATTCGTTCAAAGCTGTTGACGTACAGTGCGTGATTGATATGAAGTACGTCGACAGTAGTGCCTATGACTTCTAGTGGATAGTTTACATCGACGGTGGAATAGCAGGGCTTGTGTTGTCGCGTATAAGCGCAGGCCTACCAGGAAGCTGGGACGTGGGAGGAGCTATGCCCCATAATCCAAGCACCTGCTATCCAGTTCGTACGATGAGTATCCCTTAGAAGCCAGGGTGCGACACTATTGCATCCGATTTTCTGATGATATCCGACATTGGTATAGAACTAACCACTGTTATGGGGTGTTCCTGAAAATATGGCTTCAATTTCCGGATGGCCATGAAGACCCCGAAAACCAGCTTTTGCCAATGTGGATAGCGCTGTTTTGCCTCTGATAATACCTCACTGACATAGTAAACCGGCCTCTGGACCAGGTACTCTTTTCCATCTTCTTTTCGCTCGACAACAACCACTGCGCTAACCTCCCGGGGCCCTGCTGCAACGTATAATAACATAAGATCTTTAGGACCCGGAGCTGCTAGGACTGGTGCCTCAGATAGCTGCTTTTTTAGTGCCTCGAACGCATCGTCCGCCTCTTGATCCCATACGAATTTGTCCGATTTTTTCAAGAGCCGGTACAAGGGTATTGCCTTTTCTCCGAGTCTGGATATAAACCGGCTGAGCGCTGCTACGCACCCTGTGAGCTTCTGAACATGTTTCAAATTTTCCGGCTTTTTCAGACTCTGGATGGCTTTGATTTTGTCCGGATTTGCCTCAATTCCTCTCTCAGAAACGATAAAGCCGAGTAATTTTCCGGCTGGGACTCCAAAAACACACTTTGTCGGGTTGAGTTTCATCTGGTACCTTCTCAAGTTCTTGAACGTTTCCTTTAGATCATCAATAAATGTCTCCGCATTTCTGGTCTTGATCACCACATCGTCTACATAGGCATGGACGTTGCGTCCGATTTGGTCCTCGAAGCACTTTTGAATGCACCGTTGATAGGTTGCTCCAGCGTTCTTCAATCCAAATGTCATGGTCTTGTAACAAAAGGCCCCAAAAGGGGTTATGAACGATGTTTTTTCCCAATCTTCCTTCTTGAGCTTGATCTGATGATACCCAGAATATGCATCGAGAAAACATAACAGGTCGCTTCCAGCTACCGCGTCAATGATCTGATCTATTCTTGGTAGTGCGAACGGATCCTTTGGGCAATGCTTGTTGAGACTCGTATAATCAATGCACATCCTCCACTCATTAGTCTTTTTCATCACGAGAACCGGGTTTGCTAACCAGTCCGGGTGAAATACCTCCATAATAAAGCCGGCTGTCAGCAGCCGAGCAATTTCTTCCCCTATAGCTTTTCTTCTTTCCTCATTCATCTTTCTCAAGCCTTGCTTCACGGGTCTGGACTTGGGATCGACGTGCAAACTGTGCTCTGCCAACTCTGTGGGGATACCCGGCATATCGCTAGGCGTCCAGGCGAACACATCCTGATTTGAACGAATGAACTCCACAAGTGCTTTCTCCTGCTCGTTGTCCAAGTTAGATCCTATAGCAAATTGCTTGGAGGGATCACCCTCGGTAAAATCCACCATCTTTGTGTCCTGTGCTGCCTTGAACTTTGCTCTTTCGTCCTCAGTATTCGGTCTTTTCAACGCTGTTCTGTCATCCGGGTCTACTTGAGACCGGTAATACATGAGCTCCTCTTTTCTGCAAGCTTGTTCGGCCATTGCCGCATCTCCTTCATCACATTCAGCCGCTATATCCCGGCTCCCATGTATGGTGATGGTCTGCTTGGGACCCGGGATTTTTAGTTGTAGATACACATAACACGGCTTGGCCATGAACTTAGCATAAGCCGGCCTTCCGAATAGCGCGTGATAAGGACTACGCAACTTAACCACCTCGAAAGTAAGCCATTCAACCCGGAAATTGTCCTTTGATTATCCAAAAGCTACCTCCAATGCGATTTTTCCCTCGGGGCATGCTGAGTGACTCGGCACTATCCCGTGAAAGACTGTTGAACTTTTCTGTAGCTGGGACTCCTTGAGACCCATGCGTAGAAAGGTTTCCCAATACAAGATATTGATGCTACTTCCACCGTCCATTAGGACCTTCTTCAGCTCATAACCATTGATCTGTGGTGCAACCACCAATGCTAGGACTCCCGGGTGTTCTATCCTTTCTGGGTGATCTCTTCTGCTCCATGTTACGTCCTGCTCTGACCATCTCAGGTATCTCGGTACAGCCGAGGAAACCGAGTTTACCGCTTGTTTCAGTATCTTTTTATCCTTGTTAGAAATTCCTGTGACATGCACGTGGTAGATAGATTCGTGCCGATCCTCTAGTAGATTCAAGATAGACTCGGTATCATCTTCTCTCATGACCCGGCCACGCGGGGTCCATACCGGCTCCTCCGGCTGTTCCCTCTTCGTGGGGGGCTCTTCTGTCGGATCTACCGTCCCGACCGATTCTTCCCCATCTGATTGAACGCAGGTGGCTTCCCCTGACACAGAATCAAATCCGAAATCGTCAGGGATTGAACCAGACATACGTACTGTCGTGGGATAATCACGGCAGATGTTACCGGGGGTAACTGATCTAGGGGCAAGTCGACACAGGTATTTGGGAGAGGATTTAGCTTGAAGGAAGACATGGCGAAAAGCAATCTAAGAGCCGGAACACAACTCGCCGGATCTCGATATGATTATACTGGATACTCGATAATAGGTGTTACAGTTATGACTTGAATCTCTCTCAGGCGAAGCCTAGGGGTTGGTTTATATAGTACTCATACCCCCTTTGGCTTGCCATACAAAGCGCTCCTTGAGTCCTACTCGAACTCTACATACGTATCCTAGCTTTCCTTATCGTAACCCACAATCCGGGTTACGATCCTTACAAGCCCTGGGCCTTCCGGAAGCTTCTGCGTCCTTAGCCGGATTTGGTCCATACGCCGTTTGGGCCGGATTACACCTGGGGCTGGCATACCGAGTTACTATCCCCTCATCAGTAGTCCCCAGAATAGCTTGGGCTTCCAAGATTTACTCTTCGAAGCGCTGGCTATTCCCTACAGAAATATCAGATGCAAGCACATGAGGATTAAGACGCAGCGCGTCTATGAATAGCCGAGACTGGCGCCAAGGAAGCCAGGTAAAAACCCGGCTCTTCTTTTTAGGTTCTTCCTTAATCTCTCAAACTTAAATCTCAATAGGAAACTCCCTGACTCCACATCCTTCTTGATAACTACCGCTGATACAGGGAAGGCAATTTCCCCTTCCTTTTTCTCTGGATCATATTGGCCTCCACAGGAATCCATCCGCTGGAGAGCACCTGGCAACGAAACCCGGCCTTCTCCAGCCACGGATGAGGTAATATGCTTCGTTGAACACGTGACCCGGGGCTTCAGGCCTCCGGGTCATCCCTTCTTCCGTGACGTCTTAGACCACTACAAACTCCGTATCTTTGATATAGGCCCGAACTCCATTTTAAACATCTCCCATTTTATCGTTCTTTCCGAGTCTTACTTGTGCACTCCGCCAAGTCTGGCTCTTTTTGTCGAACTTTTCCAGTGCAAGCCGTGTCGCGAAAGCGGCGACGGCGCACTTCTTACTTGCGGCGGGGTTTCTATCCAGCGCCGCAAGAACTCCCTTATGCCTCCCATTTCTCTCAATTCTCACGTAAAACACTGGCAGCTTTCTTACTTCTACTGCCAGGATACCTCTCCACCCGGCGAAAAAAAGTTGCCGGGTTACTCGGAGGGTCAACTTGACATCTCCGAGAAATTCAACGCCTTCGCCCCTGACTCAGACAGGGAGGCGATCTTGCCTTTGTTAGCTAGGATCTCCATCTTGTCCGCCCGAGGCCTCATCGGACTAAACCTGGTGAAGACCTGGGTTAGCTTCCGCATTCAGCCAAACTCCCTTCGTGAGAAGCTGATGTGCGAATACTCGGGTCAAACCACGGACCCAATCCGCTTCTCTACCAGCACCCTTGCTCCGGGTGACATCAACAAAACGATTAAGGGTTTCCTGACAGAGAAACTCGAGGTAATCCGGGGCATAGCCGGATTAGAACCTTTTACCCTCGAGAATCCAGCCCCCGCAGTAAGTTCCCTGCCTTTTGATTTTGACTTCTGACAGCTTACTTTTATCCGCTTCTCTTGTCTTGATATTAACCATTACTCTGGCATTCTCTCCTCAGGCCGATGACGCCTTCTGGAAGGTCGACACCTCTCCTAGTTCCGAAGACGCGGAGGAGGAAGACGATGTCATTGACTCGAATGAAGGTACACACTTGATTCCCTTGCACACGTTATATCCTGCCACTTCTTCTTCTTTATGCGGGAACTCGGATATTTTTCAGAGCGAGAGGACCAAAGCGAAGAAGAAGAAACAGACAGCAGGGGCGGGTCCACCAGCGAGGAGGAAGAGCCGGAGCCGGCCACCAAAGCCGGAACAAAGAGGAAATCCCAGAGGATAGCCCTCCAGGTTTTTACTTCATCTCCTCACACTTTGGTTTTCTGTTTCCATAACGTCACTCCGGGGCTAACCCCATCTCCACCCCTTTTGATCGTAACTGAAGGAGCCGCCCGCGACTAGGCGCCGAGTAACCCGGAATCATCCGGGCAACGAGACCCCTAACCCGGTCGCTTCGCCGCCCCCGGTTCAACACCCTGGTATTTGTTGTAAACAAAATTTCTTTCCGATCGTTCCTTTGTAACATAATCCCAGGTCTTTCTTGCCATTTTCCAGTCTCTTCCGGGTCTATTGACGGCTTTCCCTCGGACTTCCCGGTGAACACCGGGTAAGCGCCTTTTCCTGATATTACACCGAACTTTCACCCTTTTTTTTTTTTAAAATCAAAGACTAATTGCGCCCTTGCGCCTTCTTCAGAGCCACGGTTATTAGTAGCGACCAGGAGGACTCCGGGGCTAGGGTCCGGGTCGAGAGCGAGCCGGCTGATGATGCCTTCACCACGACTGGCGACGAGCAAGTGTCGCCACCGGAGCCAGCTAGGCATGACGCCGAGTATCCAACTGCTTCGCACGCAAGCGAGAAGGAGAAGGGAGCAGCTTCAAGCGCGGGAGGGGGACCAGACTCCGACATTCGGATGACCCGGGTGCCACCTCCTGTTACAAGAAATGCTCCTTTTCCCACTTTCCAGGTACCCGAGCCATCTAACCCGGATAACGCTGACTTTAACCAGCTTATGAGCGCTCTTCTCGCCATGAAAGCTTCAGAAGGGACTGTCTTAGAACGTATGGCTGCAGCACATCAGGTAACTTTCACGTGATACTCCTTATTATACGTCCAGTCCCCAAGTCCCGAGTATAATTTTCTTTAATTATCCTCGGTACTTCGCATAGTACTTTCCGGTACTCATTTCCTCAGATGAAACATTCTCATGATATCCGGCTCACAGCTTTACCCGGCCTTTGCAGGCAGAGATTACTCAGTCAGATGAAGCGTTACTTAAAGCTGAGCAGCTCTTGCTGGCTGAAGTTAAGCGTAGGGAGGCCCTTGAAGCGGAGATAAAGACATTGAAAAAAGATGTCTCCATTTACAAGAAGAAGTACAATACTGCCCAGTCTTCGCTGAATAACCTGTCGACTCAGCTTACGGACACTTACCGTATCTTGCTAAGTAAGTTTGCTATTTGCGATTAATTTGCGTATCTCTATCTTGCTGCTGTAATAACCAACATTACTGATATGCTCTTGCATGTTTCGATTGCAGGTGCTAACCTTGCTGCTCCGGAGGAGAATGCCATTACTCAAGTTAAAACTCTGAAGACTATGCTCCGGACGTTTTTTGCCGGCACGAAACTTTTGCTGGATGCTATCAAGTGGCCTTCTGAGGTATACCCGGGAGAAGATAATCTTATGCAGGCCTTCTCAACGGTGCCTGGATGGATTGAGATAATGAAGCGCTCAGCTTGCCGGATTGGAATGACCCGGGCCCTTACACTGGCGAAGGCTTATTTTCCTAAGCTTGACCCGGCCAAGGTAACATCCGGGTTTCCAGAATTCAAAGCTGACGGGTCCAAGTTTGAGCCCAAGGACTTCAAAGATATTCAACGTGCTGTACGCCCCTCAGCCACTACCTTGGCCGACAAAATGGAGCTGGACCAGATCATGAGTTCATATGACGCTGAGGGCAAAGTTATTTTGGTGGATGCACCTCCTCCTTTTGATATGGTGGAAAGATGGTCGACTGACCTGGCCAGGAGGAAAGAAGAGGCCGCAAAGAGAGAAGCAGAGCTAGGCGCAAAGCCGTCCACCTCTACACCGGCCGTGCCTCCGCCTGTCCGTCCAGATGTGAAGAGCCCGAGCAAAACTGCTGGCAAGGCCAAGGAGCAAGTCCAAGATCTAGACCCGGAGGGCCGCTCTCAGGATGCCGAGTAGGATGCTACCTTGTGCTTTTCGTTTCTCGATACTGATATGATTTTTGTAGTGCGCCTGTGCGCCATTGATGCTGATACTATGACTGTATGCTTTGTTAATTCATGATAACTCTTTGCCTTCCCTGGCTTTTGATAATATCCATCCTTGTGTTACTTATGAGCTTATTCTCGATACTTCGAACTCTTGCTTTCAATTTCCTTTTGAGACTCGGTTAACCGAGTATCGTAGGTTTTGATAGATGGACTTTTCTTTAAGTCCCCAATACTCGGCAACTAAGGTTTACAGACCTTGGTAGTTAAATAGTTTGTTTCTGTTTCGAAGTCCCCAGTCCCCATGACCCAAAGTACGAGCTATGGGGGCGTGGGCTTTCTCAGATGACATACTGCTGTTTACCAAGCTGAAGACCAATAGCTGTTCTCATAAATACTGAAGTCATGCTTAATATTTGTTGAGTTTCCGGCTATGTTAGCCTTATACTCTGCATGGACTTGTGGTTTAGATGACCCTTTTGATTACCTTGTACTATAAGCCGGCTTTCGCGTGGATACCATGTCGTTGCATCTATACGAAAAACAAAATCAAGCACGCTCCATTGGGCTGCATAGTTTGATTGTAATCGTAAGTGAACATATCATGCCACTTTGGTGCGAGTCACATCGAGCTTAAGTAAGAATAATCAAGAAAATTGGCTCCTTTGTCCAGTTATAGGATTGTAGCCGCACCCGTTTGTACGAGTAACCAGCCCCCATAACTTATAGGCATCATGGCCGGGTCTCCGGGTTTGTGATTACTTATTGAAGTAGATCAACCCTCCGGAGACCTATATTCACGTAATGTATTTCGATGATATTGATGTATTGATAATAACAATGTTACTTACTTGTAACTGAAGCAAGGATCATGATAAGACTCGAAACCATCTTCTTTTATTGATAAAAATTTCTTACTTGAATCAGCAGGCCGCCTCATTAAAAACCTTCCAGTCCCCTTAGGTACCCTGGATAGGAAAAGAGTGCGTATGAAACCTGCCGCCCATTACACTGCTTTAGTTATTCTCGAGAATCGGCCTCGCGTTGGTACGGCCGATACACATTCTCCACTTGCTATGCCCTTTCGTAATGAGTACCGGATTTGCTAGCCATTCCGGGTATATCGCCCTTGACACGTGATCAGCTGCGGATGGTGGTACGTCTTCTTCTTCCCTACTGAGAGTTTTGAAAATATCGTTCCCGATGAAGCCTACCATCTTAGGGTTTTGTTCTGCCCTAACTTTTGCTTTGTCCCCCTCAGGAGTTGGCTTTTTTGACGTTGCTCTCTCTTCTAGGTCCACCTGAGAACGGTAATGTTTGAGCTCTTCCTTCCTACAGGCTTGCTCGGCCATTGCCGCGTCTCCTTCATCACACTCAGCTGCTATATCTCGGTTTCCGTGTACGGTGATGGTCTTTCTAGGACCCGGGATCTTCAGCTGTAGATACACATAACATGGTCTTGCCATGAACTTGGCATAAGCCGGCCTTCCAAACAATGCATGATAAGGGCTGCGCAACTTTACTACCTCAAAGGTAAGCCACTCGATTCGATAATTGTCCTTTGACTCCCCGAAAGCTACCTCCAATGCCACTTTTCCTTCGGGGCATGCCGAATGACCCGGCACTATCCCGTGAAAAACTGTTGTACTTTTTTGCAACTGTGATTCCTTTAAGCCCATGCGCAGAAAAGTTTCCCAGTATAGGATATTGATACTACTCCCTCCATCCATCAAGACTTTCTTCAGCTCGTAACCATTGACCTGTGGCGCCACTACCAAAGCCAGGACTCCCGGGTGATCAATCCTATCCGGGTGATCTCTTCTGCTCCATGTTACCTCTTGCTCTGACCACCTCAAATATCTTGGAACAGCGGAGGAGACTGAATTAACTGCTTGTTTCAGTATCTTCTTGTCCTTGCTAGAACCTCCAGTAGTGTGCACATGATACTGACCCAGCTGTTTGGGGTTAGCTTGAAATCCTCCCGCTCCCCCTTGATTGTTACCTTGATTTCCAACTGGCGGATTGCCGGCTGGGGGCGGCCCGTTGCCCGAATTTCCACCTAGACCCGGACCTCCTCCTCGGCCCGCACCTCGCATGGCCCTGTTCACTTCCTCGTTCTTCCACCTTTGTAAGTCGGCACACTGCTCCAATGAATGATTGGCCGGCTTGCCATTCCTGCTATGCTTCGGGCACGCCATCCTAAATATGTCCCAACTGTTGCTTGGTCTTGGGGGTACTTGGTAGTGTCCCCCATTGTGATTTCCGGTATTAAAATTCCCTTCGGATCTAGGTCTCGAAGACCCGGCCTCTGTATTGGCCACAAACTCGGAACTCCCCTCAAACGGGCGCTTGTTCTGGCTATTTCCATTGTTGTTTGGTGCCGATCCATTGCCGGTCTTCCCACTGCTACTTGCGTTTGCTTTTGCCTTCTTGTCATCAACTTCCTCTTCTGTAGTATCCGTTGCAGCGTGTTTGTTGCATGCATCCATTAACTCTCCCATCGTAACCTCCGCTGCATTTCTGCTGGATTTCATGCGGGTTAGCTTTTGTACTAAAGGAACATACTTACATGTTTTCGCCATAGCTTGTAGTGCGTCCTTTGGTTGGATATCTGTAGATGAGTGGAGTATCTCCATAACCCGGCGTACCCAGCTTCGTGCTGACTCTCCTTTCTTCTGGACGCACCTTTCTAAGTCATCAATAGTAAATAACTTCCTACAGGTCCCATGGAAGTGCTTGATAAATGCGGTTTTTAGCTCCTCCCACGACTTGATCGACTTTTCCGGTAAATTGGTGAACCATAACTTTGCTGCTCCTTCTGACATCATTAAGTACATGAACTTGGCTTGGAGATTCTCGGATGCGTTGCGAATTGACATTGCCATCTCGTAGCTGCTTAACCACGTTTCCGGATCCATCGTTGGCTCGTAATTCACTACTTTCCCCGGTTCTTTGAACTTTTCCGGGTAAGGTTCCGCTCTGATATCATCCGAGAGACACTTGGGTCCCGCAAGGGTGGTTGGGGCTGGTCTCGCCCGGGAAATGCGTGACCCGGCCGGGGGTGCCACGGGGTGAGGAGCCACCGGTGGATCGTGTGCTGCAGACCCGGCCCCGGCTCTTCTGGCCCTGGAGCTGTCCACTACTGCCTGTGCTGCTGATACTGCCGGTACTGTCTGGACGCGCGGTGGGGGTGGCATCTGCTGTTGCTCTTCCCTTCGTCGTGCCGCGCTTGTTTGGACGTTGCCCTGTTGTTGACTCACGTATGGCGTCCCATGCATCCCACTTCTGTGATCTGGATAATTGACTTGCTGTGCTACCGCGGTGTGCAGCAGATCTATCGCTCGCCGGGTTTCTTCTGCGTGCGGCGAGTCTCTTACAGGAATCTGGTTTAATGCGAGTGTTGCTGCATACACGTTGTCCATGGGGTTGTTGTAGTGACCTGCTGGGGTACGGAATCGCGATGGTGGAGGCGGCATGATGTTGCCGGCTGTCGCCCCCGTCCGAGGCAAGGGTAACCCGGCTGGCGCGTTTACCGGCTGCACTCCCGTTGCTGGTTGCGGTATGGTCCCTTGGTTCGCCGGTGGGATTGGCTGATCTTGAGGCGTGAACACCAGGGCAGTCGGGTTGATAACCCCTCCTGTTGCCGGTAACATAGTTCGGTGCCTTTGGTGAATCCTCGTCGTTTCCTCCCGAAGCCGGGTCTCTAGGTCATCCAGTTCCCGCTGCCGCGCTGCCATCCCCTGCTTTTCTGCTTCTACCTGCCTTCTTTGCTGCTCCAATGCACGACGAGCCACGTCCAGATCTCTTACACGCTCTGCTGCGTTTTCTGGGGTGATAACTGTAGCTAGGACTGTGGGATCCAAGATCAAATTATTATCAAACAGAGCTGGGTGACGCGGATTCGAGGGGCCCGCCCCTGGTGTCCGGTTTGCTTGGAACCCAAACATATTTGCGTGTCGCTCCTCCTCCGCTGGGCGACTGGTGACTGATGCCGATTCTCCATCGACCTGGGCCAAGATCGGGCCAGCCGTACCTTGTTGCTGAGCCAGCACCTGCGCCGCCCCGACTGGCGCCGCGGCTGCGTTTCCTTGATTGGTATTGATTGCGGGGGCCGCATAAACTGCAACCCGGCGCATAATGCTTGGCGTAGATTCGTACCGTTCTTCCTCTTCGCTATTTTCCTTCTCGTATCGGTCCTCCGATAAGTCCCGTATAGACTCGGCACCTTCCTCCCTCTCTGTCGGACCCGTTGTTCCGATCGATTCTTCTTTTTCCGATTGAACACGCGTGTCCTCCCCTGACACAGAATCAGATTCAAGATTATCACGGCTTGAATTGGAAGCACATACCATACCGATGAAGACGTTGATGCGGCCGACTGTCACGACGGATCCGGTTTCGAGGTGATCCGACTCTGGCCCCCAGCCAGAATCGTCTACCATCTTCTCTCCTTGGTTGTTGACGTAGATTTCTCCGACGACGAGGTTCCTCATGTTCTTCCGAGCTTCTCCCGTGATGTAAACACCTTTGGACGCAGGCCCCACGGTGGGCGCCAACTGTCGTGGGATAATCACGGCAGATGTTACCGGGGGTAACTGATCTAGGGGCAAGTCGACACAGGTATTTGGGAGAGGATTTAGCTTGAAGGAAGACATGGCGAAAAGCAATCTAAGAGCCGGAACACAACTCGCCGGATCTCGATATGATTATACTGGATACTCGATAATAGGTGTTACAGTTATGACTTGAATCTCTCTCAGGCGAAGCCTAGGGGTTGGTTTATATAGTACTCATACCCCCTTTGGCTTGCCATACAAAGCGCTCCTTGAGTCCTACTCGAACTCTACATACGTATCCTAGCTTTCCTTATCGTAACCCACAATCCGGGTTACGATCCTTACAAGCCCTGGGCCTTCCGGAAGCTTCTGCGTCCTTAGCCGGATTTGGTCCATACGCCGTTTGGGCCGGATTACACCTGGGGCTGGCATACCGAGTTACTATCCCCTCATCACGTACCATGCCGATGAAGACATTGATCTGGCCGATTGTCACGACAGATCCGGATTCGAGCAGATCCGACTCTGGCCCCCGGCCGGAATCGTCCACCATCTTCTCTCCTTCGGGGTCGGTGTAGATCTCGCCGATGACAAGGTTCTCCATGTTCTTCCGAGCTTCTCCCGTGATGTAAACACCCTTGGACGTAGGCCCCACGGTGGGCGCCAACTGTCGTGGGATAATCACGGCAGACGTTACCGGGGGTAACTTATCTTGGGGCAAGACGACTCTAGTGTTTGGGAGAGGGTTTAGCTCAAGGGAAAACATAACGATATGCGATCTGGTAGCCGGCAATGTAGTCGCCGAGCCTCCGATCTCGATCTATTAACTCAGCTCTCGTGTTACACTGGATACTCGATACCTAGCGATATTGCTCTAACTCTTGGATCTCTCTAAACCTAACCTAGGGACCGGCTTATAAAGCATCCAGACCTCCTGGCCTGCTCTCCAAGGCGTACTCTGAATCCTACCCGGACACTGCCTACAAAACCCTAAACTTCCTTACCGGAACCCATAGTCCGGGTTACCAGGCCTACGATCTTGGGCCTTCTAGAAGCTCCTTTATCCTTAGCCGGGTCTCGCGCAGCGTCCTTTGGGCCGAGTTACACCTTGGCGTTGGCCTACCGGGTTATCATCCCTCCATCAGGAGACGTATGGCGTCATCCTGTCCACGACGTCCCTCTGTCCATGCGTGCTAGTGCCGTCCTCGAGCTCGGTTGCATCCGAACCAGGCCTCCACTCTCTGGGTTGGCCTCACCGGCGTGCGTATTCACAACCGCGCTGCCGGTGGGTGCTGGTACTTCACGTCACAGGGGGTCATCGCAGGACACGTCGTCGGAGATCAGCTCTTAGCCTTTTGGGACCATGCCGCCAGGCATCGATTCCAACGTGACCTCCGTGGTGATTGAGGCGACTCCTCGAGCCCCACTGAATCCACATCAAAGCGCCGCGGGTGGTGCCCATCGAGAACATGCCCCGAGGTCGTCAGTTGTTCGACAAATTTCCCAACATTACCAGAGCCGACCCGGTATGGGTTTCATGTTTGCACAAGTCTGTCATTTGCGCATTGTGTTGTTTGTGATCGATGTGCAACTGCGGGTGTACCAGGGCCACGAGGAGACCATGGGCGACATCATCACGGAGTCCACCGTCGGCCATGATGGCATAGCCATCGAAGATGCCGAGACCCAACCGGGCAGCTGATGGATGACGTTGGTAAACCCCAAGAGAAATGTTGTGAAGAGTGCAACGGCAAATTTTTCCTCAGAAAAGAAACCAAGGTTGAATCGACCAGTAGGATGACAAGATATCTCTGAAGGTTGATGCAGCTGAGATGGCAGGGCGCACTACCGGTTCAGCAACAACGTGGAAGCTACACAACACAATCAAATCATTTTGCCCCAACGAAGCAGTGAGGTTGTCAATCTCACCGGTTTTGCTGAACACAAAGAGGCTAAACGTATGGCGTGGAAAATGGTAGAAAAACAGTATGAAAGTAGTACCAGCAGTATGAAAGCAGTGTGAAAGCAGTGTGTGTATTATCAGTATGAGAAAATAGACGTGTCGACAGTTCACTAGTGGTGTCTCTCTGTGAAAGATAAATAATATGCGTGGTGAACAAATTACAGCTGGGCAATTGACAGAAATGAAGGCTGCACCGTAGTGGATATGCAAGACATAAAAGATTACTATGTGATTCATGCGGGCATTACAACAAAATACATAAACCGTCATCCAACTGCATCTATGTCTAATAATCCACCCTCCAAATATCATACGAACAAATGTTGGGTATTAAGTTGCAAGCAACAGATTATCGCAGTAAGAAAAGTGTGTAATGTAAAAAATGTAAACTAGGTAAACACCGTTGTTTTCTCCCTAATGGCAACAACACATCCTTCATCCATCACATTTCTGCCACTCGAGCACGGATGCAAAGGAGGCATGAACCCACTATCGAGCATAAATACTCCCTCTTGGAGTTACCAGCATCTACTTGGTCAGAGCATCTACTAATAATGAAGAGCATGCAAGATCATAAATAACATAAGCATGAAGATAACATGATAGATTGATAATCAGAAGACATATCATTCAACATTCATCAGATCACAGCAAACAAAACATGTAGCATTACATAAAGATGATCTCGATCATGTGAGGCAGCTCATGAGATCTAAACATGAGGTACAAAGTGGAGAGAACAACCATCTAGCTACTGCTATGGACCCGTAGTCCAGGGATGAACTACTCACGCATCACTTTGGAGGAGGGTATGATGGTGTAGACCCCTCCGGTGATGAATTCCCCTCCCGACAGGGTGCGGGGAGAGATCCAGAACCTTCCCGATCTCGGTATGATGATGACGGCGGCCTTGGGTGTTTCTCGAAACGAAGTGGTATATATCTAGGGTTGATATGTCAAGGGGTATAAATAGGCGAATGGTCAAAGGCGGTGGAGGCCTGGGGCCCCACACCACCTCATGGCACGGCCAGGGGCGCCGCCCTATGGTGTGGCCCCCCTCCGGGCCTCTTCAGAACTCTGTGGAACCTTCGGGAATTCTAGGACCTCCAGACTTTGAATTTTCCAATTCTGGGAATATTTCCAGAACAACTTTTTTGAAACTAAAAACAACAAAAAACAGGGAACTAGCTCTGTGGCATCTTGTCAATAGGTTAGTCCAGAAAATCGATAAAATGACATAAATTCTCATGATGCAAGGTGATTGCTATGCTTTATTATTAAAATTCTATTTATCATGCTTGTCTTAAAGTTCTATGATTTCAGCTTACTTATGCTTTTACATTATTGATGATCAAGTTTATGTTGGTAGCATGCCACCTCAGAAATTATGTGTTTTTATCGTTTACCTACTCGAGGACGAGTAGGAACTAAGCTTGGGGATGTTGGTACGTCATAAAAGTATCCTTAATTTCTGATGTTCCATGTTGTTTCCCACATGTTTGCTATACACTTTATGTCATTTTTATCGAATTTCCGGACTAAACTATTGACAGAATGCCACAGATCCAGTTCCCTGTTTTCTGCTGTTTTTAGTTTCAGAAAAGGTTCAACGAAGTCCCGAAGAGACCCGAAGGGGGGCCACAGGGGGCCCACACCATAGGGCGCCCCCCCGGCCGCGCCATGGGGTGGTGTGGGGCCCCCAGGCCTCCACCGCCTTTGCCCTTTCGCCTATTTATACCCCCCCGAGATGTAAACCCTAAAGATATACCACTTCGTCCTGAGAAACACCCGAGGCCACCGTCATCGTCATCCCGAGATCGGGAGGGTTCTGGAGCTTTCCTCGGCACCCTGCCGGGAGGGGAATTCATCACCGGAGGGGTCTACACCACCATGCCCTCCTCCGAAGTGATGCGTGAGTAGTTCATCCCTGGACTACGGGTGCATAGCAGTAGCTAGATGGTTGTTCTCTCCACTTTGTACCTCATGTTTAGATCTCATGAGCTGCCTCACATGACCGAGATCATCTTTATTTAATGCTACATGTTGTGTTTGTTGGGATCTGATGAATCTTGAATGCTATGTCTTCTAATTATCAATCTATCATTTTATCTTCATGCTTATGTTATTTATTATCTTGCATGCTCTCCGTTATTAGTAGATGCTCTGGCAAGTAGATGCTAGTTACTCCAAGATGGAGTATTTATGCTCGATAGTGGGTCATGCCTCATTTGCATATGTGCTCGAGTGACAGAAACGTGACAGATGGAGGATGTGTTGTTGCAATTAGGGAGAAAACAACGGTGTTTACCTAGTTTACATTGTTTACATTACACACTTTGCTTACTGCGATAATCTATTATTTGCAACTTAATACCCAACGTTTGTTCGGATGATATTCAGAGGGTGGATTATTAGACATAGATGAAGTTGGATGACGGTCTATTTATTTTGTTGTAATGCCCGCATGAATCACATAGTAATCTTTATGTATTGCATATGCACTACGGTGAAGTCTTCATTTCTGTCAATTGCCCAGCTGTAATTTGTTCACCACACATGTTATTTATCTTTCACGGAGAGACACCACTAGTGAACTGTGGACCCCGGTCCTTTTTCCTCATACTGTTACTACTGCTTTCATACTGTTTTCCACACCGTACGTTTAACCTCTTTGTGTTCAGCAAAACCGGTGAGATTGACAACCTCACTGCTTTGTTGGGGCAAAGTTATTTGATTGTGTTGTGTAGGTTCCACGTTGATGCTGAACCAGTAGTGTGCCCTGCCATCTCAGATGCATCAACCTTCAGAGATTGCTTGTCCTCCTACTGGTCGATTCAACCTTGGTTACTTTTCTGAGGGAAAACTTGTTACTACACTCTTCACACCTTGCGCTTGGGGTCTCCCAACGAGATAAAGAAGTCTCCCATCAATCGTGCATCGTGAGCCTAGATTCCTTCAGAGAGAGGACGGCTCGGTGGACCTGGTTGACCTTGGGAACTGTATCCCGAGGGTTGTACTTCCAGTTTGTCATCACTAATGGGGGGGTCGATGTTCAACTTTGGTAACCGGATCATGTCTGTGTCGGTGGAGTTCTTGATGTAGAGGAAGGAGCGGAGCCATTTCCAGCATGACTCCAGACGCCGGATTCTGGGAAATGCGGATTTCCGCCGGGGAAAAACCGTGGCGGCGCCGCATTGTGTCATCTCCTTGGGAGCATCCGGGCTCTTTGTATCTGGGATGACCGGCTTCCAGAATTGGAAATACCGGCTCCACATATTTATTGTGGGCTAGAGACCGAGGTATCCCTCGGAGAGTCTCTTCTCACTTTTTCTTTTCCTCTCTCCCCTCCACCCTGATGTAAATTATTCTTTGTATCCCCCCGATTCATTTATTTAATTGAAAAAGCTATACCGTAGGGGGTTCCCTCTACGGTTTCATGGTCAAAAAAAGGTATCCCTCGGAGAAGGAGATGAAGGAAGATAGAGTGGTGATAGCATTGGCCGAGAGATGATAGGGTTATAAATCGAACTTCTCAAAGAAATTTTGCATAAATTAAATCGGAGAGAGGGAGACCGAACCCACGCTCGAAGAAGGTGATGCAGATGACATACTCTTTGGTTTCTGGAGTGGGGATGATTTCGTCGTTGGGGAGCCAACATATGACCTCATCCGGGATCCGGCGAGTTTCGTACTTGGGATCCCTCCCAGGAGCCCCGCGTGGACTCCTCCTCATGGTACTCCTCTTCCTGCTCGACGACGACGAGGTCATTGGAGGACATGGCGGCGGGGGTGATTCCGGCGTCTCCGCGAGATTCGCTTGGCTGGAGAAGTGCCTGAGGAAGAAAGGCTCGGGGAAGAACCGCAGCGGCGGTGTTCCTCTCTGGTGGCAAGGAGAAGCGGCCAAGAAGAACGGATGTTGAAGACGATGAACTCGAGGGCGACGGCTGCGGTGCGCTGCCCGGTGTTGGAGAGGGGCACGACCAGATCTGTGGTGGTGGAGATTGGATCGACGGCGTTCCGGCGCGGTGGAGCGCGGTGTTGGAGAGTAATTTCCAATAAACATGGTAACGAGAGAGAACCTTGGGTACAAATCAATGCCTTTTCCTAATAAGAAACACAAATCAAAGGAAAAAGAACTTTATAACAAGTTCTATGATTGGACGAAACCTTTGTTTTTGCAAATTCCCTTAACTGATGTTATTGAATTGCCTCCTTATTCAAAATATATGAAAGATATTGTATCTAACAAAAGGAAGATTCCTAATGAGGAAATATCCACTATGCTTGCTAATTACTCTTTTAATGGCAAGGTCCCCAAGAAGCTTGGAGATCCTGGTACACCAACCATTCCATGCTCCATTAAAAATAATTATGTTAGAACTGCTTTATGTGATTTGGGAGCAGTAGTTAGTGATATGCCTTTCTCTCTATATAAGAGAATCCTTTTGGAAAAATTGATACCAACTGAGATATCCTTGTAAAGGGCTGACAAATCTACTCCTATTCTTGTTGGTATATGTGAGAATGTTCCTGTTCAAGTGCCTAATAACTGTTTGATATTAACTGACTTTGTTGTATTGGAAATGCCTGAAGATGATAATATGTCTATTATTCTTGGGAGACCTTATCTTAACACTGCAGGGGCTGTTATTGATTGAAACCAAGGAAAAGTAACTTTTAATGTTAATGACAAAGAGCACACAGTTTATTTTCCCAACAAGATTGATAAGAAATATGGTCTAAATTCAATTCAAAACATTGAGACCATCAAGATTGGAGAATTCTATTGTCCTATTCCAATGCCACAGAAAGAATATGAAATTGTCATGATTGAGACTATGTCTACCAAAGTTGAGGTAACATAATCATTTAGTGAAATGCAAAGTTTTGCTTCAAGTAAAATTGTTTTGGTAACAAGACATGATCAACCTTGTTAACAAAGTGATTTGAATGAAGAAAACAATGTTTTCACTATGTTTTCACCGTGTTTACTTTTGTTTTCACTATGTTTTCACCATGTTTACTTTTGTTACTCACGTTTTCACCATCCCCAATTATGTCTTCACTACTTTTTCCCACGTTTCCACTGGTTATTTGCATATTAAAGTGTCTTAGAACTTATGTAGATTTGGTTTTGGATTTGTTTTCCATCATTCCACAATCGTTTTCCTGGATTATAATCATTTATCAAATTCTGGAAATTCCTCGAAACTAAAGTTTCTCTAAAAATCTAGAAAATTTATATTAAATTTTTACGTTGAAAATGGGACAGAGAGGCACCTGGGGCAACCCAGAGGGACCCACCATGCCTCCACACCATGTGGTGGCGCGGGTATCCCCTAGGCCGCGCCAGGACATGGTGTGGGGCCCCTGGCCGTCCACTTACTCCTCCTCCTATCACTTCTTCCTCTCTCCTGACCAAACACAACACCATTGCTCAAAACCGTGTTCTTGCCGTTCCTCGTCGCGATTTTCGATCTCCTTGCTCAGCCCATCTTTGCTGCTGAAATTTGGAGCATTTGCTTTCTGGTATGTGACTCCTTCGATTATCGAAGTAGAATTTTGTTTAGTGGAGTATTTCTTGACTATTTTGGTATTGTAGGTGATAGGTTATGTGAGCTTTCATGCTTGTTTTATGTGTAGATAAACTAGATTTGATGCATGTATATCCCTCTTGCAAGTCTCTATAGTAGTTTCTTTCATATAGTTACTACAAAATCATTTTTATGAGATGTGTTAAAAATTTCAGCAGTGGAGGGGAATGTACACCAACTTGACCGGCATGAATTGGAAGTGCATCAAGTCACGAGAGTCCACCGTGAAGAGGGTGTATTCCATTCCATCTATCCATGCTATGAGCTTATGAATGTTGCAGGGATTTTGCAGGATTTCCAAACTCTAATCTCTAATGCAGGGTTGGATATTTTGTTGATGGTGAACCTAGCCAATATGTAAAACTAACTATGTATATGGTGCATGATTTTAGTTTCAGTTGGTCCTCGCCTAACCCCATGGTTCATTATAAAATTTACAATGAAATTGTCAACTTTCCCTTTGATGATTTTTGTGCAGCCATTAAGGTGCCTCAATGGGGATCACGTGAAAAGATAAGAGGGCAGCCTAAGCCACTGATGGCCTTGTATAAAGAAATCTGCTAAGGGAGAAGTTTCTCGGATGAGAGTGGGAAGAATGGTCACTCTTAGAGAGTGAACTTGATGCATACATAGAGGAGCATCACCAGCATGTAGAGGACATTGGAGAGGGGGACAAAGATAATTTTGTCCAGCCCTCCGACACTGCAGAGTTTCCGTACCAGCAACCTGATTGTGATTATGGGCCTTCTGCTTCTTCTTCTTCTACTACTTATTGGGAGCCTGATTTCGATCATGGTAAGTACGATCCACATTCCTGGAGCTCCTAACTGCGTTTGGATTGATCTCCACTTAGGAAAAAATCCTAACTTGGGGGGGGAGGTATACCGACATCACACTCATTTGCGTATCATATTTCTATCAGTGCTTTGTATATCCATGTTTCTATCTCTTTCTTTTCTTTGGTTTTTCTTGTTTAGTTTCTTCTTTCCAAAATACAAAAAGACCAAAAAATATTTCTGTTATTTCTCTTTATTTGTTTTATTAGTTTGCTTTACTTTCTAGTTTCAGTTTGATATTCAAAAATCCAAAAAGATTTTGCTTTGTTTGTTTGTCTCCTTCTGTTCTTGTTTTAAATTTGAAAACTCAAAAATATTTGTTGTTCTTCTTTGGTTTTGTAAAGTTTGCTACAAAGTTCAACATTCATTCGTGACTCCATTGGAGCTTGGTTATCATTTCATATCATTCAAGCCACACAAGTGAAAAACAATAATGACGATTTATGACAATTCAAGTTGTGGTAAGAGGCTGGTATGAACTCTATTTGTTTTTCATTTTTGTACATATACTCATCCATCTGAACATTCTTAGTTTGTTCGTGTAAGGTGTATGTTATTTAATGAATGCTTAGTAGTTCGTGCTATCTTATGATCAGTTCCAACTTACTAATAGTAGATAGCATGTCGTATAAATGTTTGCTTGCATTGTTCTATTCATAAAAGGGTATGACATTGTCCATCTGAATGTTTCACTTGAATTGACTTGGCACATGATCACACATGCATAAGATTGAAAACAAAATGTCAATTAAGCCTTGATGATTTATTTTTCCTCAGAGTTTTTTGTATCAGTTTTATGCCCACGTTAATTTTGTTCTATCGCGAGCATGATTATGAACAGTTACTGCTCTCTTGATTGTTGCCTCCCAGTCTGTTGCTAGCCTTCACTTGTATTGAGTATGAGCTCTACTCGTGCATCCAACTCCCAAAAACCAATTTTTTCTAAATGTGTCCACCATACATACCTATATGTGGTATTTCACCGCCACTCCAAGTAAATTGCTTGTGTGCTACCTTTAAAACCTTCAAAATTATACCTGTTTTGTGCTCTATTTTACCTCATGGGGACGCGGGTAGATGATCTTTATTTCACTTGTTGATTGGACTTTACACACCTGAACTAGTGGCACATCCACTTATCCAATTGCTACCAGAGCTGGCAACGGGGTGCCCAGCCCCAAACTTGGTTACTACAAATTATCTTCACTCTTTCTGCAACTGATTTATCAGTTAAGAAAAGTTCATAAGTGTGTAAACCAAAGAGAAGAGGGATGATCTACTGACCCCAGTAGAAAGGATACCATTCAATGGGAGCCACTCTTGTAAATTCTAGTTAACTTGTAACGTAATGTATTGTCTGTTTGCTGATTCGTTGGCATAGACATACACCTCTCTCAAAATTGTTTTCTATACATCTGTTTATCAAATAAAAAGCTCTAGCACATGCGTTAATCCCTGCTTCCCTCTTCAAAGGGTCAATCTTTTACTTTAAGTTGAGTCTTCATTTTCTAACTTTATGCACCTTCTCGAGAGCATAACTATCATTCTTAGTGTAATGTGCTTGTCCCAGAACACAGCTGATTGTGGCATAACTTTGATGTTTCTATCTTTGATATCTTTTACTTCTAGTCTTCACTTGAACTTCAGAGGTGTCCTGGCATTTATGTTTTTCTCCACAATTAAGGGCAAGCGAGATACCACTTTATCATATCGTATTATGAACATTGCAATCCTGCAAATTGATATATTTCATGTTGCTTATTATTAGTGTGTTGGTATCTCTTCATGGTTTGCATAACTATTAGGTGATTTTATTTGCATGCTTCTTATTATGAATTGCCTAAATACTTGATATTATAGTGAGAATATATACATCATATGATAAAAATGTGTTCGTAAAAGTTCTCTTATCGCACTCAGTTGTTAACTGAATTTCTTCAGGACAAGCAATAACCTAAGCTTGGGGGGAGTTGATACGTCTAAAACGTATCTACTTTTCGGAACACTTTTGCTGTTGTTTTCCTCTAAACTTGTGAGTTTTGAATACAACTAACACGGACTAACACTGTTTTCAGCAGAATTGGCCTGGTGTCTTGTTTTTGTGCAGAAATTCAACTTTCAAGAAAATGCCCCGAAAAGATCCCAATGTTCCTATTTTACCCGAAGAACACGGAGCCCCAAGACGAGACGGAGTGGGGCCACGAGGGGCCCACACCACGTGGCGGCGCCCCCTAGGCCCCGCCACCACATAGTGTGGCCACCTCAGGCACCCCCTTGGCCCCCCCTTTCGACTACTTAAGCCCCGTAACCTAAAAATGTCAAGGGGTTCATCATATTCCAGAGAATAAAAATACCAAAGCGCCGCCGCCATCTCGAAACTCAATTTGGCGACCAGAACTTACTGTTCTAGCACCCTGCCGGGACGGAGATTTGGAGGAGATCATCACCATCGTCATCGCCATCACCTCTCCAACCATCCATGATTCCCCATGCATGTGCTAGTAATCCCCCGCTGTAGGCTGAGAGGGATGGTAGGGATTGGATGAGATCGTTCATGTAACAATTGCCAGATTGTTAGGGTGTGGTGCTTAGTATCCGTTTTAGTACTATCTATCGTTGCTGCAACTTTTTATGCTTAATGCTTGTCACGAGGGCCCGAGTGCCATGATCTTAGAATTTAACATGTTATTGATTCACGAGGATAATTATGTTTTTGATCTTACTTGCAAGTTGTTTACACATATCGTTGTCGGGAACCCAAGGCCCCAAAGTGAAATCAATTGGGATAATCGGAGGGGATGGCTATGATGTGAGGATCACGTGTGTTCATGGAGTGTTAATGCTTTGCTCCGGTGCTTTATTAAAAGGATCACCTTAATTATCAGTAGTTTCCCTTGAGGCCCCGTTGCAAACGGGCTGGCAGGACAATAGATGTTGTGCAAGTTTCTCATTGCGAGCAAGTACGACTAAATACGGAACATATGCCTATTGTTACCTAGTACTTGGATGCTTTATCGTTATTTATCTGCAATTGCCCATGTCTTGATCATTATATGATCCATGCAACGCCCGTTCATCCATCCCTATGCCTACAATATTTTAATCCTAGTGTCTACTAAAATTACTGATGCTCTCCTTATATCATTCATGCTATTATTTCACTACTGCTACTGCTATAAAACTGTTGCTACTGATAAACTGTTGCGAGGAAGTCTATTTCTAGGTGCAGCCGAGCTGACAATTCATATGTTAAGGCTAATAAATATTTTTTGGCTCCCCTTGTGTCGAATCAATAAATTTAGGTTTTACTTCTCTCGAAGAGTGTTGCGATTCCCTATACTTTTGGGTCATCAAGACTATGTTCTAGAAAACTTGCTTGATGGCGGGTAAACACACGCTCGTTGGGAGACCCCAAGAGTAAGGTATGAAGAGTATAGCAGCAAGATCTCCCTCAGAAAGAAAACAAGGTTTAATCGGACCAGTAGGAGAAAGAAATCACTTCTGAAGGTTGTTGACATCTGATGTTGGCAGGGCGCACTACCAGGCTCAGCATCAACATGAAATCTGCACACAACTCAACCAAGATACTTTGCCCCAACGAAACAGTGAGGTTGTCAATCTCACTGTGGAAAATGGTGTTTGTTTGTGGTGAAAGAAATGAGAACAATGTTTGCATTAGATTGTATTATCAGTGCAAAAGAATTGACCGGGGTCCACAGTTCACTAGTGGTGTCCCTCCATAAAAGGTAAATAACATGTTGGGTAAACAAATTACAGCTAGGCAATTGACAGAAATAAAGGATGCACCGTAGTGCATATGCAAGACATAAGGATTACTATGAGATTTGTTTGGGCATACAACATGATACATAGACCGTAATCCAACTGCATCTATGACTAATAATCCACCCCCAGGATGTCATCCGAGCAAACTTTGGGTATTAAGTTGCAAGCAACAGATTATTGCATTAAGTAAAGTGCGTAATGTAAACAATAGAATTATCCTTAGACAAAGCATTGTTGTTTCCTTCCTAGTGGCAACAACACATCCACAATCTTAGAGGTTATTGTCACTCTCCCAGATAACTGGAGGCATCAACCCACTATCGAGCATAAATACTCCCTCTTGGAGTTACAAGCATCAACTTGGCTAGAGCATCTACTAGTAACGGAGAGCATGCAAGATCACAAATAACATAAACATGATAGATCTATAATCAACTTGACATAGCCTTCAATATCCATCGGATCCGAGCAGACACAACATGTAGCATTACAAATAGATGATCTTGATCATGTTAGGCAGCTCAAAAGATCTAAACATGATGGCATAAAGAGGAGAAGACAACCATCTAGCTACTGCTGTGGACCCGTGTAAGGATGAACTACTCACGCATCACTCCGGAGGCAGGCATGGTGATGTAGAGCCCTCCGGTGATGATTTCCCCTCCCGGCAGGGTGCCGGGGAGAGCTTCAGAACCCTCCCGAACTAGGGTTGATGTTGGCGGCGGCTACGGAACTTTTCGTGGATGGAGGCTCGAGTGTTTAGGGTTTTCCCGAGGAAGAATTATATAGGCGCAAGGGCGATGTCGGTGGGCGCCCGAGGGGCCCACACCACGTGGTGGCGCCGCCAGGGGGCGCCGCCCTATGGTGTGGCCACCTTGTGGCCTGATGACTAACGTTGGTAGACCCCAATGCAAGGTGTGAAGAGTGCAGCTGTAAGTTTTCCTCAGAAAGTAACCAAGGTTGAATCGATTAGTAGGAGGACAAGAAATCTCTGAAGGTTGATGTAGCTGAGGTGGCAGAGCGCACTACCGGTTTAGGAGCAACATGGAACCTACACAACACAATCAAATCACTTTGTCCCAACATAGCAGTGAGGTTGTCAATCTCACTGGTTTTGCTGAACACAAAGAGGTTAAACGTATGGTGTGGAAAACAGTCGGAAAACAATATGAAAGCAGTAGCAACAATATGAAAGCAGTGTGTGTATTATCAGTATGAGAAAATGGACCGAGGTCCACACTTCACTAGTGGTGTCTCTCCATGAAAGATAAGTAATATGTGTGGTGAACAAATTACAGCTCGGAAATTGACAGAAATGAAGGATGCACCGTAGTGCATATGCAAGACATAAAGATTACTATGTGATTCATGCGGGCATTACAACAAAATACATAGACCGTCATCCAACTGCATCTATGTCTAATAATCCACCCTCCAAATATCATCCGAACAAACTTTGGGTATTAAGTTGCAAGCAACAGATTATCACAGTAATCAAAGTGTATAATGTAAACAATGTAAACTAGGTAAGCACCGTTGTTTTCTCCCTAATGGAAACATCACATCCTCCATCCGTCACGTTTCTGTCACTCGAGCACAGATGCAAAGGAGGCATGAACCCACTATCGAGCAAAAATACTCCCTCTTGGAGTTACTAGCATCTACTTGGCCAGAGCATCTACTAATAACGGAGAGCATGCAAGATCATAAATAACATAAGCATGAAGATAACATGGTAGATTGATAATCAGAAGACATAGCATCCAACATTAATCAGATCCCAGGAAACACAACATGAAGAATTACATAAAGATGATCTCGATCATGTGAGGCATCTCACGAGATCTAAACATGGGATACAAAGTGGAGAGAACAACCATCTTGCTACTGCTATGGACCCGTAGTCCAGGGATGAACTACCCACGGATCACTTGGGATGAGGGCATGGTGGTGTAGACCCCTCCGGTGATGAATTCATCTCCCGGCAGGGTGCCGGGAAGAGCTCCAGAACCCTCCCGATCTTGGGATGACGATGACGGCGGCCTCGGGTGTTTCACGGGACAAAGTGGTATATTTTTAGGGTTGTCGTATCGGGGGGTATAAATGGGCGTAAGGGCAAAGGCGGTGGAGGCCTGGGGGCCCACAGCACCCCATGGCGCGACCAGGGGCGTGCCGCCCTAATGGTGCGGGGCCCCTCCGGGCCTCTTCGGGACTCCGTGGAATCTTCGGGAATTCTAGGACCTCCGGACTTCAAATTTTCCAATTCCAAGAATATTTCTAGAACAACTTTTCTGAAACTAAAAACAGAAGAAAACATGGAACTGGCTCTGTGGCATATTGTCAATAGGTTAGTCCAGAAAATCGATAAAAATGCCATAAACTGTATAGCAAAATATAGGAAACAACATAAAAACACCATGGAACATCAGAAATTAAGGATACGTCTATGACGTATCAACATCCCCAAGCTTAGTTCCTACTCATCCTCGAGTAGGTAAACGATAAAAACACATAATTTCTAAGGTGACATGCTACCAACATAAACTTGATCATCAATAATGTAAAATCATAAGTAAACTGAGATCATAGAACTTCAACACAAGCATGATAAATAGAATTTTAACAATAAAGCATAACAATCACCTTGCATCATGAGAAGTAACACAAATAAACGATCATGAATGACAATGCAACGAAAGATATACGTTTGTTTCAAGCATAGAGATAACATGGAAAAGTGATATTTTGCTAGTCCTTAAGAGTGGGGCAAAACATAAATGCCAGGACACCTTCAAAGTTCACGAGGAAGACTAGAACAAATAATTAGAGAGCAAGAAATAACACATCATGAATCAATTAATAATGTTTCTGGGACAAATGCACATAAAACTCAGAATGGCAACTATGCTCTCTCAACTATGCATAAATTTAGAAGATGGAGACTCAACATAAAAGTAAAAGAAAGGCCCTTCGCAGAGGGAAGCAGGGATCAACTCATGTGCTAGAGCTTTTATTTTATTATAGAGAGGCATTGAAAACATTTTTAAGAGAGGTGTATGCTTATGTCAACGAATTGTAAACAGAAAATACAGTACGTCACAAGCCAACTAGACTTCACAAGAGAGGCTCCCATAGAAGGACGCATCTGGGTAGAAGGTCATCCCTCTTTCTCTTTTGTTTACACAATTATGCTTTGACTGATAAATCAGGGGCAGAAATAGTGAAGAGAATCTGTTGTTTTAATTTGGGGTTGGGCACCCCGTTGCCAGCTCTTCTATCATTGGATAAGAGGATGAAGACACTAGTCCAGGGTGTGAAAGTCCAATCAACAAGTGAGATACAGATTCTCTATTTACGTCCTCATGAGCTACACCAGGAGCACAAAATAGGAGTAATTTTGAAAGTTTTAAAGGTAACACATGAGCAATTTACTTTCGAGTGGCGGTTAAATACCACATGTAGGTAGGTATGGTGGACACATTGGGAAAACTTTGATTTTTGGGAGTTCTATGCACGAGTAGAGCTCATAATCGGTACATGTGGAGGCTAGCAAAAGACTGGAAGCGACAAATCAAGAGAGATAAGAGCCATAATCATGCATAGCGACATAAACATCATTAATCAAAGCATAAGTGGTACCAAAAGTTCAAAAACTAAATGACCATAGAGGTTATAAGTGACCGGTTCATAGTCATAAACATGGTGTGAGCATGCGCCAAGTCAACCAAATAAAACATTCAAAGCAGAACACCACAAATTTATACTTCAATATGACAAGAACAACTCATGGTTCTTTCAATGGCACATTAAACACTCTCATCTATTTGAGGCTAATCATACTGCTAAATAACCACAAGTCTTTAGAATTAAAATAACATCTAGCATGATATGAAAAAGTCTAGCCACAGTGTATACAAGCTTCTACTTGCACCGTTATAAATTCTACTACAAGCAACAATTTCTTTTCCCAACAAGCACCATACAAAATATGCTTTCACAAAAACTCTCTAAATTCTACAGCAAGCAAAAAATGAGAGTACTCACGTAACTCTACTAAAACTAACAGCTTTGAACAAGAGATGCAATGAAAACAAGAGCTAAACATGAATTTTTGCAACAGCTAGAAGAAAAACTAAGAATACGAGCATAGCAAGTATTCAAACAAAACAGCGGAGTGTTTCTCTCTCCCAAACAAGGAATTCTAGGTTCCAACTATATTATTGCAGCAAGGAAAACAAAATAAAACAAGAGAAAACAAAATAAAACAAGAGAAAAAAAAATTAGACGCTCCAAGTAAACTTCATACGGTGTGACCGAATAAAAATATAGTTTCACTAGAAGTGACCTGATAGATTGTTGATGAAGAAGGGGATGCCTTGGGCATCCCCAAGATTAGATGCTTGAGTCCTCTTAAAATATGCTTTTATGTACCACGTGGGCATCCCAAAGTTTTGACCTTGCACACTTCTTGATCACATATATCACCCTCTTCTCTTGACCCTTGAAAACTTCCTTCACACCACACTCAAAGAGTAATTCGCATTAGAGGGTTTGTGCAACAATAAAAGTTTCATGGGTTCTTCATGGCAACAAGTTATATTGATAGTTTTAAACATTAGCTATAGCCACTTATGTTTCTTGAAGCAAAGAAATCCACTTGACATCGTAAAAGAGCAAATGCAAGAAAAATGGCAGAATCTGTCAAAACCAGAACAATTTGAAAAGACAAATTTGTTCGAAAAACTTAAGTTGTTCAGATCGAAAAAGTTAAAGAACGAAAAAGTTTCGAACATAGCCGAGGAATAAGCACAAGAAATTTCAGCTCATTCTGATTTTTGTGTGAATTATACGATTTTTTTACGGTGAACAGAAGAAATTTGTTTCCTGCGCAGAAATCCAAAACCAACTTCAACTCTCGTCAGAAACTTTACTTGGCACAACTAAAACATGAAAATAAAGATACAAATGAGTTACTACATAAGTATACAACCCATTTACTCAAATAAAACATAGAAAAACAAAGCAAAAAATAAAAACCATGGGTTATCTCCCAAGAAGTGTTTTTCTTTAACGCCTTTTAGCTAGGCCCAGAAAAGTGGATTCACATATTTTCAAGTGAAGAAGATGTCACATAAGAAATATGAATTAAGCAAAATAGAGCATCAACAAGCAAGTATAGAACAAGTTTAAGTCTAACCCACTTCCTATGCATAGGAATCTTGTAAAGAAATAAATTAAAGAAGCTCAAACTAGAAATCATGGGAAAATAGAACAAGAGCAACTTCAAAAATTTCAACAAAAAGAGAGGTGTTTTTAGTAACATGAAAATTCCTACGACCATATTTTCCTCTCTCGTAATAATTTTCAGTAGCATCATGAACAAACTCAACAACATAATTAGCACATAAAAAATGTTTGTCATGGTCTAAAATCACACAATTCATATCAAACTCAAAAATAGTGGGATCAAAATTAAAAATAAAGACCTCTTCTTTCCCACTTTTAGCAATATCAAAACGAGATGATTGATCACTCATAAAAGGTATGTGACACATTATAGCAATCCTACTTTCAGTAGCATTATAATTTATAACATCAAATAACATAGGACCATCATCAAGAGCATTATCATATAAATTTTCTAAACAAACTTCCTCATTATCATGCATATCAATAGTTGGAATAAATAGAGGATTATCATAGGAATTATCAAAGTAACATGGATTATCATAAATAAAAGTAGCAATATCATTCTCACAAATTTCATTCATAGTAGTATCAAGGTCACAAGTATAGCAAGTATCAATTTCATCAAATAATGTATGAGTTAAAGAGTTACTATCATTGGGAGGTAGACATGGGCTCCATTATTCCTCCTCTTGATCATCACTCTCCTCCTCATTTTCATCCAATGAGCTTCCAGATTTAGCAGTTTCTTCTTCCATAGGTTCCGGCAAGGCATTAGTCTCTCCTTTTGGGGGAGAGAATTGATTAAGATATTGAAGTATGTAGTAATTACAATCCTTGTAATTATCAAAGAAATATTCAAGTATATCATAAATCTCATATTTATAAGGTGCATCATCAATACTTTCAAGCAAATAGGAAATTTCAAATGCACCCTTCCAAGCAATAAATTCCTCAATTTGTTCCACATCATCAAAGTCATAATTTCCCTTAACATAAGAAGATATGGTAACATTATCATTATACTCACATTGAAAAGGGAGGTGTTTATACCTCCTACAACAGCAGGATTTATCAAAGCAATAAGTAACATTATAAGTAGAGCATACGTTTTTAGCATAGTCAGGCAATTTATTAATTTGCTCCCATAAGTGTATCCCTTTTTGTGACAAGCGGTATTCCTTATAATATTTTTGTTGTTTATCCGTGAACCCACCTTACCAATAAGATCTAGTTTCAAAGGAATCAAACATTGATAGCAAGCATAATAAACCAAGTAACAATCAAAACAATAATAAAGTAAAAATGATTGGAGGTGAGAGACTCCCCTTGCTGAAATTATCTTCCTCGCCGGTAACGGCGCCAGAAAACTTTGTTGATGACTAACGTTGGTAGACCCCAAGTGCAAGGTGTGAAGAGTGCAGCAGCAAGCCTTCCCTCAGAAAAGAAACCAAGGTTGAATCGACCAGTAGGAGGACAAGCAATCTCTGAAGGTTGATGCAGCTGAGGTGGCAGGGCGCACTACCGGTTCAACAGCAATGTGGAACCTACACAACACAATCAAATCACTTTGTACCAACGTAGCAGTGAGGTTGTCAATCTCGACGGTTTTGCTGAACACAAAGAGGTTAAACGTATGGTGTAGAAAACAGTAGGAAAACAATATGAAAGCAGTAGCAGTAGTATGAAAGCAGTGTGAAAGTAGTGTGTGTATTATCAGTATGAGAAAATGGACCGGGGTCCACAGTTCACTAGTGGTGTATCTCCGTGAAAGATAAATAACATGTGTGATGAAAAAATTACAGTTGGGCAATTGACAGAAATGAAGGCTGCACCGTAGTGCATATGCAAGACATGAAGATTACTATGTGATTCATGCGGGCATTACAACAAAATACATAGACTGTCATCCAAATGCATATATGTCTAATAATCCACCCTCCGAATATCATCCGAACAAACGTTGGGTATTAAGTTGCAAGCAACAAATTATCGCAGTAAGCAAAGTGTGTAATGTAAACAATGTAAACTAGGTAAACACTGTAGTTTTCTCCTTAATGGCAACAATACATCCTCCATTCGTCACGTTTCTGTCACTCGAGCATAGATGCAAAGGAGGCATGAGCCCACTATCAAGCATAAATACTCCCTCTTGGAGTTACTAGCATCTACTTGGCCAGAGCATCTACTAATAACGGAGAGCATGTGAGATCATAAATAATATAAGCATGAAGATAACATGATAGATTGATAATCAGAAGACATAGCATTCAACATTCATCATATCCCGACAAACACAACATGTAGCATTACATAAAGATGATCTCGATCATGTGAGGCAGCTCACGAGATCTAAACATGAGGTACAAAGTGGAGAGAGCAACCATCTAGCTACTGCTATGGACCCGTAGTCCAAGGATGAACTACTCACGCATCACTTCGGAGGAGGGCATGGTGGTGTAGACCCCTCCAGTGATGAATTCCCCTCCCGGCAGGGTGCCGAAGAGAGCTCCAGAACCCCCGATCTCGGGATGACGATGACGGTGACCTCGGGTGTTTCTCGGGACGAAGTGGTATATTTTTACGGTTGTCGTATCGGGGGGGGGGGCATAAATAGGCGAAAGGGAAAAGGCGATGGAGGCCTGGGGCCACACCCCCCATGGCACGGCTAGGGGATGTGCCTCCCTATGGTGTGGCCCCCCTGTGGCCTCCCTCCGGGGCTCTTCGGGACTCCGTGGAACCTTCGGGAATTCTAGGCCCTCCGAAATTCGAATTTTCCAATTCCGAGAATATTTCCAAAACAATTTTTCTGAAACTAAAAATAGCAGAAAACAGGGAACTGGCTCTGTGGCATCTTGTCAATAGGTTAGTCCAGAAAATCGATAAAAATGACATAAAGTGTATAACAAACATGTAGGAAACAACATGAAAACTACATGGAACATCAGAAATTAAGGATACGTTTATGACGTATCATGGCCCCCCTCCGGGTCTTCTTTGAACTATGTGTACATGATAGAAAATAGGACCCTCGGATTTTGTTTCGTCCAATTTCGAGAATATTTCCAGAACAACTTTTCTGAAACCAAAAGCAGCAGAAAACAGGAACTAGTGCTATGGCATCTTGTCAATAGGTTAGTCCCAGAAAATCCATAAAAATTCTATAAATTGTATAGAAAACATGTAGCAATTGGCATAATATCAACATGGAACATCAGAAATTATAGATACGTTGGAGACGTATCAGTCACCATTTAAACTTTGAAGGTGTCCAGACATTTATGGTTTGCTATTCCAGGAAGGACAAGCGGGATGCCACATTATTATGTTTTTTTTAAGACTGAAAAAACATATTGCTTTCAATGTTTCATTATTCATTGTCTTTTGTTTGTGTTACTTTTCATGTGCAACATGGTTGCTAAGTTTACATTAGTTGAAATAATACTTATCATGCCTTTGTTAAATTGTTTTGATCTTAGCTTGCAATGCTTTTACATAACATTGATCAAGATATGTGTTGGCTTTATGTCACCTCAAAAATTATTTTGTTATCTCATACCTACTAGAGGGCGAGAAGGAGTTAAGCTTGGGGATGCTGATACGTTGCAAACATATCTATAATTTTTGATGCTCCATGCTTGTTTTCTATCCAATACCCTTATGTTATTATCATGTTTTCACATGTTTCCCTTCGTTTTCCGGATGTTTTCATCTACTAACCTATTTAAAAGATGCCCCAGGCCAGTTGTAGTTTTTCTATTTCAGAAATTTTTTGAAGGAAATATTCTCGGAAAGGGCTAGAAATCCACGGAAGTCATTTTTACCCGGAACGAAGACGGAGTTTAAAGGAGACTCGGAAGGGAGCAAGGGGGCCACTAGGAGGGTGCCAGGCGGCCCCTAGGCCGCGCCTGGTGGGCCCTAGCTTCCCAAGTCACCGCCTCACGCTGCCTCTTCGCCTATAAATTGCCTTTAACCCTAAAACCATCAGGGACAGAATTATTTTCCGCGAAACATACAAAGAGGCGTCATCACCTCGAAAGTTCAATCTAGGGCTTCTAGAGTCCTGCTCCGGCACCCTTCCAGAGAGGGGAATCGTCACCGGGGGCCTCTATATCGCCCTGATCGCCTTTGGACAGGTGCGTGAGTAGTTCATCTCGGGACTACGGGTCCATAGCAGCAGCTAGATGGTTGTTATCTCCCCTATACATCCATGTTTAGTCTCGTGAGCTGCCTCACATGATAAAGACCACCGTTATGTAATTGTGCATGTTGTGTTTGCTAGGATCCGATGAACCATGAGATTATGATTATTTTGTTCATGTCAATCTGAGATGCTTTACTTATATTTGTAGAGAGTTTTAATCTTGTCTTGCAATGCTCTCTGGTGTTTATGATTACCTTGTCCACGTAGTTGTTTTCACCTCCAAGAGAGGGTTTATATGCTAGATAGTGGGTTCATGTCTCCTTGTTGCCTGCACTTGAGTGACAGAAACATGGGGGAGGATTTGGTGTTGTCACTAGGGAGAAAACAGTTGTGCTCTTCTCTACGGATGGGAACAACTGCTTACATTACGTATTGTTCTTAATGCATTTGTTTGTTGCACACATATCAATCACTTTCTTGCTGCAACTTAATACCAAGGGATTTGCTGGATAACTTTCTTGAGGTGGACTTTTAGATATATATGGATTCATGCTGGATAGCGGTCCAGATGCCTTGACGTAATGCCTACAATGTTAGAACTCGTGAACTTTATCTCGTCACAATAGTGTTGTTATACATTCATGATATGTCAATTTCCCAACTTTAGTTTGTTCACCTAACATGTTTGTTTTCTTTGGAGAGACAGCACTAACCTATGGACCCCAGTTGTCGCACCCGGACTTCTAGAGGATACTCGCAGTTCCGTTGAACAGTAGTTGGTTGGATTACGGGGCTTACCGGCACCCGCATCTCTTACGAGTAGGCCAACACACGTATGTGTGACAACCAACCCCTATCTGTTCACCGTCTACGCAAACCATCCCATAGAAATCAGGATACTACCATTGACGTACTTCATACCATACACACATGGTACGTCAACGGCGTTGAACAAAATGATAACACAATAGATCTCTAAGACACAAAAGATAGAAATAAGTTGCAAATAGCTCTCACTAGAGCGGAGATAGCAAATACAATCATCCAGAGGACAAATGTCCCAACATAACATCATTACATCTCAGCGGAAGCATTCAAAGGGTCTGAGTACAGACAAATCCAAATAGGCTTAAGAAGCCGGGAATGAAAAGAAAACGGAGCGCATCCACGATGTCTCGGATCCTGCCCGGGTCCGCTACCTACTCGTCAGCAGCCTCGTCAAACTCCACGTAGTAGCCGTCACGGGGATCCTCGTAGGCGTAGTCTGCGGAAACCACAGCCCCAAAGGGGTCAGTACATAAACGTACTGGCAAGCAAGACTCACAGTTCACCAAAGTGTAACCCGTCAACACCAAGCACAGATGCCTTGGGTTCAACGGAAGAAAGGGTGATACAAAAGATGCGGCAGCTGGCTGCACTAACCAACTACAGAACATACTACAACTTCCGGCTAACGGAAAAGAGATAAGATAGTGTTTCGTAACCAACTATAACTAACCACCAAACAAACCCATCCTGGATCTCGCCCCTTATCCAAAGAAGCAATCCGAGGATAACTCACACAGTTAGATTAATAATGGATCAAATTATTGTGTCAATAAGACTATTACTAGTCAAGTTATCATTAGTTAGGTGTAAGTTGTTCTGAGTACTTGTTAGCCAGTACTTTCACCGAGTTAACCATAACCGCGGAAAAACACGGCTTCTCGAGAAGATTTATCCCTGCAGGGGTGCACCAATTTGGCCGTACACGCAAGAATAACCCGCCAGATGGGAAAGGCCTTTCCCACCAAGCGGGGCACTATACACATCTCAACTCTTCTTCGCATCAAGCCCAAAGCACCACGTGCTGTGCGTGCGCGGCTAATCGAGCCCCACGAAGAAAAGGGGACCCTCATAGCACTGGAAGACCACGCCGCCCTAAATGCCGACTACAAAAGTTCCACCCTGGCCTCGGGTTCGTACCTGCATATGCGTGCATCAAATGGAAAGCCCGAACTAAGTGTGGTGATTTGGACGAGATGCGAATCGAATCAAATTGAGGGGGGCGCCCATACACGCTTCCCACATGCGGATAGTGCGCTCATCATGGATCAGTAGACAAGACACTTTTCCTAATTAGGGTCGACACTAGCAGGCCTCAAAACCACGCCGGGCCTCCTGCCGGTGCCTTATCAGCAATTTATTATTACCTCAAATTAACAGGTTGTTGTTTAACATCGAGCCCCAGGATATAATCAAATATGATAACAGAAAGGTAACTGATAACAGACTCGAGCAAAAACAACCCTAAGCATGCTAGTAAGACACGGGCCCAAGCAACGGGATTATAGGACTGGAGGTGAGGCAATATCAGGGTTCAGGGTATCATGTGATAGGTTCGTAACAGAAGCAACGGTACATATGGCTAGCATAAATAGACAACGGAAAGTATCGGTAACCAATGTTGAAAGGAACACAATGGTTCATGTGAGTGATAACTTGCCTGCAAACTCAGTAGCCTGGTACTGGGCTAGATCCTCAGAAGGGGTGTCGTAAGTATCGTCTGTCTCAACGTCGTCGTCTATCCGAGAAGAAGCAAACAAACAATACAGGAAGATAAACAATCAATATCATGGCATAGTGCACAATCATGGGATGATGCATGTCAAGTTAATGGGTGCACCAAAATAAACTAGTTGACATGGTAACACAATTTAAATGGGCACATATGCAATTTTGAGTTGCATATGAAAAGCCCAGGCATTTTGGTTGAAACCATTGTTTTCCAATTAACCAACAGGTGAAAGTGGATTAGTATGATGCATGGATGAGGAAAACAACAAAATAACAACAATAGAACCAATTTAAAATAGGGTTTACCAATTTAGAAATTTATTTATTAAGTTAGGGAATTTTTGGTTCCTTAAAGGGATTACACAAATAGTTGTTGTTTTCACCAATTTAAATTGTGCAAAATAAATAACTAAATTAATATTTGAAAATATCATAAAATTTTGGGTGGATTACATGTTTCAAATATGGAAAAAGGAATTAGGATGAATTTATTATGACTTAAACAAAATTAAACAAGTTTTAAATGAACTTAAAACAAGTTTGAATATTATTTGAATTTTATTTGTTCCAATCATAAATTCAAATTCATATTTGAAAAGTTTATACTTTTCTAGTTTGAAAACATATTTTACATGTTCAAGAATAATTTATTTTGAGCAAGTTATGAATTTAGCAAATTTAAATTATTTAAACAAGGTTTAAATTATTTAAGCAATTTTAATTATTCAAACCATGAAACATAATTTATATTTGGAAAGATGGTTCAAAATGGTATGGAAAACATATTTTATTTGCATTATTTGGATTAATTATGAATTAGTTATGGATTTTATCAAATTAAAAATGAATTGTTTGAATTCAAATTTGAAATGCATTTGGAAAATTCAAAACAGAAAACAAATGGTTCAAATAGATAGATAATTTAATTTGGATCAACACACATATTTTACTCTTATTATTTGGAGTTATAATTTAAAAGATATTAGCAATTTAAAGTGGAGGACCAATCTGTAATTTTAAAGGGACTTGTTTTAAAAAGAAAACGTGCTGGAATTATTTTGTTACCGCACTGCTATCTAACCCAGGGCACTGCCACTGGGCCCTGGGCCAGCGTGGCATGCGCGCGTGCTGGCGTGGCAGCAGCAGTGGCTGACAGGGGGGCCACCCTGTCAGCGAGCTGCGCAAAATAGCGGATTTATTCCGCGGAAGCCAGGAATCGATCCCAGGCTCTCTCGCTCGCGTGCGCAACGCTGTAACGAGTGCAGCTAGTGAACGTTTCTGTCAGTAAACGACGCGCAGCCAAGGTAAGGTTTCAGATCCACTGCTTAACTGAAATTTGCGCGCGCGCCCGACTGAAACTGATAGAGGAACAACGACGGCGGCCGGCGATCACCGATGCGTGGCTGCCGTGCTGCGGTGGGGTGCTGGATGTGTGCGATTGGGTGCGGTGGTGCTCGTGCAAGCAGGGATAGAGGAGGAGAGGGCTACGGTGGCGTGCTCACCGGTGATGGAGTCGAGCAGAGGCTCGGGGAGGTTCCCGGTGGCGGCAGGCCGAGGACGGCGGCGTCGTCGTGGAGGCTCTCCGGGGTGGCTGCGGTGTTCAAACGGAAGAGGGCGACGAGATGGACTCGTTCCAGTAGCTAGGTGGGTGAGTGGCGCGTCGAGGCGGCGGTGTTCATCGGAGGTTCAGAGAGGCTCTTCTCCGGTGAGGTTGCAGAGGGAAGGGAGGTGGCAGCGAGAGGGGAAAACGGCGGCGGGAGCTCGTGGGAAGAGGGAGTAGCTAGGCTAGGGCTGCGGCGCGGCCTAGGGCTAGCTTTATAGGGGCTCGGGAGCTCTCCTGGCCGTCGGGGTGCCGCGGCGGCGACGTGGCACCGCTGCGATCGCTGCCGTACGCGAGGAAGAGGAGGAAACAGAAGGGCGAACCGGTACCGGGCTGGAGAGAAAGAGGAAAGGGCCGGGCTGCGCAGGGAGAAAAGGAAAGGTGGGCTGGGCGCAGCCCACTGCTCCTGGCGCCCGTTTTTATTTTTTTGAATTTTCTCCTTCTGTTTTTTTTTTGCAGAAATAAAAAATGGAAGGAAAAGGTAGTTTTTAGGGCTAGGAAAAATTGGAAAAAATTATGGTTAGGTTAGTTTTTTACAATAGCAACTAGATGCTAACTTGTTTTCCAAAAAGTTTCAAATTAAGTTGCTGTTTGGGAATTAATTCAATTTTGGGAGAAATTGATTATTAAGTGACTATTAATGAAACCAAACTTTATAATAGGGTGAACCCTATGTTTAATTTGATTAAATGCTTATAATTGTTTGGTAATTTTCATATTTTCAACTTGGGTGCTGTTTGATGCTTTGATTTGAATTTTGAATGTGATTTGGAATTAATTGATTGATTAAAACCATCATTTTAATAAGTGAGCACTATGGAATAAAATGAAAACAAATGGTTGTTTGAGTTTGGACTTTTTATTTGAAAAAGATTGTAACATGACAAGTATGAACAAGCATTTGAAATATGTTTGAATTTGAATTGTGAAAACAGAGAAAAACAGAAGCAAACAAATAAGAAACAAATGCAAACAAATAATTGAGCATGATGACATGATGCAAAACTTTAATAAAACAAGAAACAAACATTCTAGGGGTGGTTTTTCATACTTGGGATGTTACAAAACGCCCCCCCTTGAAGGAATCGCGCCCCGAGATTCCTACTGGGAAAGGAAAAGGTCCGGATACTTCTTGCGAAGATCCTCTTCGGTCTCCCACGTTGCCTCTTTATCGGAATGATGCGACCATTGCACTTTCAAGAACTTGGTGCTCTTATTGCGAGTCTTACGCTCGGTCTCATCGAGAATACGAACAGGGTGCTCCTCATAAGATAGATCATCTTGCAGTTCAATGGAATCATGATCAACTGCACGATCTGGATCTTTGAAACACCTCTTGAGCTGTGACACGTGGAACACATCGTGCACCTTGGATAGTTTTTCTGGAAGTTCAAGACGATAGGAATTTTCTGCCCGCCTTGAGAGAATGTTGAAAGGACCAATGTATCTTGGTGCAAGCTTTCCTTTCACACCGAAACGATGAGTGCCTCTGAGGGGAGTTACACGGAGATATGCCTTGTCACCAGGTGCATAGATCATATCCCTGTGCTTGCTGTCATAGTAGCTTTTCTGACGAGACTGAGCAATCTTGAGATTGTCACGAATGATGCGAACTTTCTCCTCTGCTTCCTTAACAATGTCAGGGCCTAAGAGTGAACGTTCACCAGCTCCAGACCAATTGATTGGACTCCTGCATCTGCGGCCATAGAGTGCTTCAAATGGTACCATGCCTAGGCTTGCCTGGAAGCTGTTGTTGTAGGAGAATTCAGCATATGGAAGGCAATCCTCCCATTTCATGCCAAAGGAGAGACCACATGCTCTGAGCATATCTTCGAGAATCTGATTGACTCTTTCGACCTGCCCCTGAGACTGAGGGTGATAAGCTGTGCTGAACAGCAGTTTGGTGCCCAATGCTTCTTGAAACCTTTTCCAGAAATGAGAAGTGAAGATACTTCCACGGTCTGAGCTTATTTCCAATGGAACACCATGAAGAGGAACAATCTTTGCTGTGTAGAGCTCTGCTAACTGGCTAGCTGAGATTGTTTCTTTGACAGCAAAGAAGTGAGCTACCTTAGTGAGACGATCAATGACAACGAAGATTGCATCGTTGCCCCTCTTGGACTTTGGAAAACCAGTGACGAAGTCCATTTCAATCATGTCCCACTTCCACTCAGGGATTTTTAGTGGTTGGAGTAGACCGGCTGTTTTCTGATGGACTGCCTTAACACGTTGACAAACGTCGCATTCAGAAACGTATTGAGCAATTTCACTGTCGGATATATACCAAATAGGGGTATAGAAGATGGTGGGCCAAGTGCCGGATTACCAGGGTGGCCTAAGTGTTAGTGGGCTTAGGTCCATTAGGCGGCCCAGTAGTACGACGCGCAGAAGCCGGATTCTAGAAGAACCCGGATCACAGCCCATGTGATCTGGCTTGGAGGAGAAGACGGATTCCTTGCTTTCCAAGTTCAAGTTACCGTAGTTTTCTAGGTTTCCTATTCTGTAAGCCCTAATCTGGCTATTATATAAAGCCGGACGGGAGATAAACAAAACAACGAACAAACAGAGAAGCTCTACGCCAACTCGCCGAGAAGCTCATCCTCGCCGAGTGGTCTAGATCTAAAACCCTCACATTGTAACCCTGTTTACGGGCTTTAGTCCCAATTAGTGAGAAGTGCAGGAGTAGGCACGTCGTACTGTCGCGATGTACCGAACGTGGGTAAAATCCTGTGTTCTGTGTTACTACGTTATCCCGTTACCCCACGTCTCTACCGTAGTCTCATGGCACCCCCGTCTATGAAAACTACTACGATGTCTCGACAGTTGGCGCCCACCGTGGGGCAAACGACGTCAGGCGTAAGATTCCGATCTGGGATACTTGGCGGAATCGGAAGATCAATCACTGTCGGAAGCTTGGAATTCGACAACGACGTCGGGCGCTTCCTCGACAACGGATCCTACATACCGGCGCAAAACCACCTGGTAAGTGCCTGCGTGTTACCGATAGGATCTGCTAACATCTTTATCGGACTAACTGCAGAAGCAATGGGGTTTTGCGGTGGAAGAAAATTTATCCCACCCGCCCTATACCCAGTCGAAGATAACTATGATGCCGGATTCTGCTCAGATCGCCGACACAAAAGTGATACACACTTTATCGGCATGGTGCAATCCGAAATCGCCGAAAACACGGATGATGGAAATCCCGTGCAAGAGGCAGACAACAACGCACCCGTCATGGAGACGGAAGATCAAACACCCGTCACAGAGGCGGAAGATCCGACATCCGTCAACAAGACAATGAACTCGGAAGCAGAATCCGTGCTTGCCGCCATTGAGGCGAGGTTGGAGTCGGAAACCGGATCGGATAACTTCGACTCTGAAGACGAAGATGAGGACGCCTTCGTAAGAAAGGTTAAATCCTTTCAAGAGGGATTCCATGAAGTCTTAATGGCAAAACCGGCTGATACCACGGACGCCGGCAGCCAGGAAAGCCCTAAAACCCCTCCGCCAGTGGAAGAGAGAGAAGACGGAGAAACTTCTCCGATATTCCCCAATGTCAAGGAGATGACAGAAGATGAGCCTGTCAAAAAACCTCCCTCTTCCAAGAAAAAGCACCGTGCTTCTAAAAAACTCCAATACAAAATCCGGAAGAAAAAATCAGCTGATCTCGCTGATGAAAACCTGGAAGTTGGAGATGTTAGCGGAACAAAGCCTGCAGAGAAGAAATATAAGGAAATCACTGCTCCGCCAATGACGGAACAGGAAGAGCAAGAGCTATTGCAAACACCAGTGGGACCAGATGAACCCCCTGAGATGCTGGAAGCCAGGAGACAAGCTTTCCAACGGCAACAGCAACATCTACTCAGATCTCGGCAACATCTCCAACAAACCCATAATGACATCAAAGTCATGAAGGAAGAAATAGAGGAGTACGAGAGAAAGCATAGATCCGCGTTAAAACCTACTAGGTTACCCGGAATCGCAAGACCGGAAGAACTGCCGCCAAAAGAAAGGTTCCATAACCCATCTTGGAAAAAGCAGGTAAACGGCAAAGATGCCAAGGGCGAACTAATATACAAGACCGCAGCAGAAAACGCGGAAGCAGCGTTCGCGATTCTTAACAACGATCTGTATTCCAACGGGGAAAAACTCCAAGGGGTGTATGCTTTCCTAGGAAAAGCATTGCAACAACAACAGCGCGCTCAAGAGCGATCAGGGAGGCTGCATGATAACTCCGCCCTATGCAAGACAGCTACTTGCGCTGCTGGAGCACCTGGACCAGAAGAACCCGGGGATTCAGACAACTCAAAAGATAAAAAAGAGGATCCGAGAAAAGACAAGAAAAACCCCGACAACCGGGATGCAGCGTCTAAAACCGGATCCCATCTCCCGAAAGATGGGTATAAACCCCATGATCGGGAAGACAAACACCGGAAAGACGGCACAATAATGCCACCTCCGAGAAACCCAGCTGAGAAAGCTGGAAGATACGATATACCTCACAGGCGTGAGAGATCCCGGACACCGCCTAAGGACAAAGAAAGGCACAGGAGTAGAACTCCGCCTAACCCAAAAGGGCGTGAACACGGAAGAGATAGAAACAATCCCGGAAGAGCGCGTTCGCGCAACAATGGTAGAGAAAGGAGCAGATCCCCTTCCGTCCATTCAGCCGGAAGATATTCTGCACACATTGACAGAGCAGAAAAAGATGATCTATACTTTGGTCCTAAATGTTTTACCGACAGGATCCGAAGAATAACGCTGCATTCTGGCTTTGCCAAGGTCGGTCCAACGTACCAGAAATACACTGGCAGCACAAACCCGGATACCTGGCTCTCGGATTACTATACAGCCGTCCAGATCAACAATGGGACAGACCTGGAAGCTGTCAAGTTTCTTCCCCTAATGCTGCTGGATGGAGCCAGAGATTGGATCAATGGATTACCGTCACGAACAGTTGATAGCTGGGACGATATGGCTAGAGTATTTACTCAGCATTTCCGGGGAACATACAAATGCCCGAACAGCATCAACCAGCTAAACCGTTGCACGCAATTTGAGGATGAACCATATGTGGACTTCATCTCCAGATGGACAGCAATGAAGAATAGTTGCTCTGGAGTAACTGATGTACAAGCAATGCATGCTTTCGTCAATGGCCTAAAACCCGGACTTGTACCGTTCATGGTTGGTTCCAAGAAGCACAAGCATCTCGGATCCATGCTTACAACCGCCAATGAGCATGCCGCAGCCGAGGATGACATTAGAGCAAGAGGAGGCAATATTGAATCGTTGATACTTGCCAAGAAAACCCCTCGTTCTGACAAAAAAGCCACTCCAGAAACAACGACAAAGCCCAAAGAGGTGAACATAGCCTTTGGAGGAGAAAAGGGAAATAAGTGGAAAGGACGCAACCCAGATCCAATCAATTACACTCCAGAGGAGTGGGAAAGGATTAAGTCGGAACCTTGCGTTCACCACTCGCAATTTGGGAAACCCACCCATACAAACGCGCAATGCCGGCTGAATAAGCACATGAAGGGCACTGCAGGGTCCGAAAATAAAGGGAAGGGTTCCAAAAGGAAACCCGCCAAACAAAAGCCAGAAGCTGACAAAGAAGACAGTGAATCGGACACTGACGAAAAAATCCAGGAACAGCAGCGTAAAGGCGAACCCAAGTTTCCGAGGGTTGATGGAGAAGCAATGCTAACTTTCTTAGCAACCCCATCAGCAAAGGTGGCAAAAAGAACACTTCGAGAAATAAACGCGGTTGTACCGGCAACCCCGAAATTCTTGAAGTACTCTAACACACCGATAGTCTGGGATCAGTCTGATCATCCCGGAAATATCCCTGAACCCGGCACACAAGCTCTTGTTGTAAGCCCTATTGTTCAAAATACCAGGCTAAGAAGAGTGCTGATGGATGGAGGATCCAGCATTAATAGAATGTACCTGGATACACTGAAGCACCTGAAGATTTCCGAGTCTCAGCTCAACTACAGCAATATACGCTTCCATGGTATCGTCCCTGGCAGGCAAGCACGATCCCTAGGAGAAATTTCCCTAGATGTCACCTTCGGAGATAAAGATCACTTCCGACAGGAAAGAATATCCTTCGAAGTAGTGCCGTTCGAAAGCGTGTATCACGCAATACTCGGACGTCCAGCTTTCGCCAAATTCATGGCAAGATCCTGTTATATTTATAACAAGCTGAAGATGCCAGGACCCAAGGGAGGAGTAATCACTATAGCTGGTGATTTTAAGCTGGCAAATGAGTTGGAAAAATAAAACGCCCTTTGCGCTCAGAGAGTTATAGCAAAGGAAGAACTGAAGGAATTAGCCAAGGAGGTATCGCCGTCAGAAATGCCGGCAGGAAAAGAAACTCGGAAGCCAACAGACAGCTTCAAGGCATCCGAGAATACAAGACAGGTAATCCTAGATCCCAAAGATCCGACAAAATTTGTCGTCGTAGGGACTAGGATGACTGACAAATAGGAAGGCGAGCTCATCAAGTTCCTCCGTGAGAACTGAGATATCTTTGCCTGGTGTCCAGCGGACATGCCAGGTGTACCCAGGGAACTTGCTGAGCACCAACTCAAGGTTATTCCTGGATCAAAACCCGTCAAACAAGGTCTCCGTCGATTTGACGGAAGAAGACGGAAGGCTATTGGCAAGGAAATTATCCGGCTTTTAGCAGCGGATTTCATCAAGGAAGTGATCCATACTGACTGGTCCGCAAATCCGGTATTAGTACCGAAGAAAGACACTACTGCTCTTAGAATGTGTATAGATTACACAGGCTTGAACAAATTGTGTCCGAAAGATAGGTTCGCATTACCGCGAATCGATCAAATAATAGATGCTACAGCAGGCTCTGAGCTTTTGTGCTTTTTGGATGCATACTCCGGGTACCACCAAATACGCATGAAAAAGGAAGATCAAATTAAGACTTCTTTCATAACCCCATACGGGACGTATTATTACGTAACCATGCCGTTTGGCCTGAAGAACGCAGGTGCAACCTACCAGCGTTGCATGCAACGTTGTTTGCATAGTCAGATTGGAAAAAATGTCCATGTTTATGTGGACGATATTGCTGTCGTAACCAAGAAAAAAGATACACTCCTTGAGGATTTGCGAGAAACTTTCGAAAACTTACGCACCTACAAGATGAAGTTGAATCCATCTAAGTGCGTATTCGGGGTTCCCTCAGGAAAACTTCTGGGTTTCATCGTTTCTCACAGAGGAATAGAAGTTAACTCGGAAAAGATCAAGGCAATCTTGAACATCACAAAACCTACTTGTGTCAAAGATGTCCAAAGATTGACGGGTTCTGCAGCTGCCGTTAGCAGATTTATTAGTCGGCTGGGGGCTAAAATCTTAACATTATACAAGTTGTTGAAGAAATCCGACAAAGTCAAGTGGATAGTAAAGCTTTGGAATACATAGCAGTTATGTCTCTTCTATACTTAGTTCAATATCTATGTAAACATCTTTTGAGATCATGAAATAAAGTTGTTGGATTTCTGTTATCCATGTTTTTTACATGTTCATTATAGTAAAAGCATGTTTCCACCTTCTCTATTTCCCAATGATCTTACAAAATACTCAATGTTAACCCGAATTGTGCCTGTGTACTCGGCGTTAAGTAACTGAATGTTTTTTCAGCCTGCTAACGGCTAAAGGAAACTTGAATTGCCTGCGTGCCCAAGTTTCGGTTAAAAAAGTTCCTTGTTTCTCTAAGCATTATCTGATTGCGTATGTGTTGGGTTGCTGGAACTAGTTAGTAAAAATGCCTTTAGCATGGTCCATGTTTCCGAGTTTAAACTGATTGGTTACTCCCAGTTACTCGGCATGACGATTCATATTGCTATTTGAGCCATTTCAAACACTAAGGACAGTTAAAACATATATGCCAGAGAACTTAGAAGATAAAGGAATAATAACGTCCGAAATACCTTGCAAAAAATTTCATAACTAATAATTGCAAAAGGCGGATTTTTTCATTCATACAAATAGAGGCATTACATTGCAGATTAAATTGAAAGAACAGTAATGCTCCTATTGTCTATTTTTTGCCATCCAGGTTAAAGGTAGCCCTTCAAGCATCGGATTCTTCCTCGCTGCTGTCGTATTCGGGGATTGGAGGGATCTCTTCTTCTGGATAGTTGATGGAAATATTCACCATGGAGGCAATCTGGGTGGCGTGGCCTTTGATTTCATCAAAGATGGTATTTCGCTGAGTGTCCGTGTATCCCTGAGGGACACCGGACGCCACGCGCCAGGATTTAGCACCGGGGTAGTGCATGCGCATAAGGCCGAGTGCCATACGCGCACCACCCCGTGCAGCGGAACGCAGGATAGAATCCCTGGATTCCGCCACCTCCATGATGGCTCCCGGAAGTTTTTCAACCTCCGAGAACTCCCCAGTCCTTGCGGGAAGAAACTTGTTCACCAGCTGCATTCCAGCAGCACGGATCGAAGTCCACATCTTCCCAAAGGCTTGGATCCCTTCAAGCCGGGTACCATCTGGGATATCTCCTGTTTTTTCCGACAAAACAATCAAAAGTGTTAGGCAAAAAACAGAGAAGAAAAACAAGATATGGAAAAATAAAAAAGGTAACGGAAAATTACCGAGAAGCTTGTCGATCTCGGAGATTTCCTCCAGGCGAAGGTTCAGAGCATTCTAAATCCTGAATGGTGGATTTATCCTTCTCCGCCTGTTCAGAAGCCTTGGAGTTGGCAACTCCAAGGGCCAAGTTGCTGGCCTCCAGATCCTTTTGAGCCTTCACAAGATGCTTGTGAAGCTCCAAATTCTCCTTTCGGAGATTCTCGGCATTGCCGGCATCTTCAGCTATTTGCTTGGCCTTAGCCAAAGCAGCTGAAAATCAAAGAAAATTCCGGATTTAGAAAATTTCTGGAATAAGTACTTAGACAAAAAATTGAATTGCAAACCTCAGAAGAATAATGTATACCTGATGTTTCCGATAAAGTGAGCTGAGACGATGACAGTTCCGCCTCTCTCTCCTCAAGAATAGAAAGGAGATTTCTAACCTCCTTATTCTTGATGGTGAGTTTGTTGAAAACTTCCATGTTTATGGTTTCGGCGGTTTGCTGGAACATAGCAAGGAAAAGAATGGTTACAAAAAGCATCAAAGCAAAACAGGCATGCAATTTTGTTTAATGCTTGGGGGCTAGAGTTACATACCTGGCTCATTCGGTGCAAACCCGCCAAGTTTTCCTGGAACTCTTTTGCGTATTCCGCAAAAGCAGTTCCGGCCGCGCTTAGGCCGTCGTTGATAATCTTGAAGTCTTTGTCAAAGGTGGGAATCTCTTCGTCGAAAGTCCGAGAAAATTTCTCCACCTCTGGAGCCGCCCTTTCCCTCGTGTCCGTGTCCGACACAACGGGCTGGCTGGGCTCTGAGGGCTTGGTGGTGGGGGCTGCAGTTTGCTCTTCCGCCATTGTGGACGGCGTGTTCGGGGCAACGGCGGAAGAAGGTTGACCGCCTCGGCTGGAAACAACCTTGTGTTTCTTCAGCTTCTTTGGTTTTAAACTAGAGGGAGGCAGGCTAAAAACAAAAAACCCGGAAAAGTTAAAAAACCGAGGATGGATGAAAAGTTCTCATGAAAAAGAATCCAGAAGAAAGAACCTGGAAGTGGCGACGGGGATTCCGTCAAGATCGATAATTTCTTCCGAGGAAGTTATCTTCTTGCGCTTGCGTCCACCCGTAGCGGCGGTGCGCAGCGCGTCCAGCTCAGCCTCGGATACCAAGTCCGAATCTGAAAGATCCGCGAACTGTCGGACGAACAAGATCAAAATCAGAAGTTAGAAAATCCGAGAAAAAATAAAACTGTACCCAAATGACTGAAAATTTACCTTGGGAACCGGATTTTCGGCCGTATACATTGGCCGACTCGCTTCGTATTGGTCGCGTGATGCGACCAATTGGTTGATGCGCCGTCGAAGCTCCTTTGCGGGCCAATCTTTGGTGGTTGTCCGCATCGGATCCTTGACTCCCGTGTATTCGCACAAGAGACGGCCGCTGTGGTTGGCCAATGGCTGGATCCGCCTAATCAGCCAGCATAGAACCGTGTCCATGCCAGTTAGAGGCGGATCCATGGAGGTGAGCTTGGCGATGCGCCGCTTGATCTTTAGTAGATCTGGCGGCAGAACCTGGACGGCTTCCGTTCCCCAGTTGTCTTGGGGAACGGCGGCAGAGTTCACGAAAGGAGGAACCCCGACAGCTTCCTTAAGGAAAGGCACGTCGGGGTGATAAAAGAAGGAACCCGTCCAAAATTTGACGGATTCCGAAGTTTTTATCTTGGGGAACCAATCTTCTCGGAATCTCCGAAGAGTGAAAGATATGGTCCCGCAAGTCGGGAGTGCGCCCTCCGAAGAGTTCCGCTTAACCCCGAAGCAGTAAGTCCAGAAATCTAACCTAGGTTCTAGCCCTAAGTAGCCCTCGAACAAAGCCTGGAAGCCGGCCATGTAGAGGATGGAGTTGGGAGGAAGGTTATGGGGCTGGATGTTGTAGTGAGAAAGGATTTGGAGGAAGAAGGAAGAAGGTGGAAGTCCCATACCTCGAAGAAGGTGGGAACAGAGAAGGACCCTTTCGCCATTTTTTGGCGTAGGCTCGGTCTCGTCTTCTGGAAGCCGCCATTTCTTCTTAAGAACCAGGCCCTCCTTTTCCAGGTTTGGAAGGAGAGCTGGAGGAATGCTGCAGGCAATCCAGTTGCCTGCAGACTCCGTTTCTTCGTCTGCTCCGGCGGCGGCAAAGGCGGCGGCCTCCGCGGCGGCGAGTTCGTTGCCAAGGAGTTGGATTTTCTCCTCCGCCGTTTCTGGAGCAAACGGCGGGGAGGCTGCGGAGCTCGATCCCGCAACGTCCGCGGCGGCGGAAGAATTCGCGTCGCCCGCCGCGGAGGCCGTGGTCTTCTCCGGCTCGTCGCCGGTGTGCTTGGGCGATCCCAGTTGCGGATCTAGATCGCTGATAAGCTCGTTGATGGCGGCGCGGGTCGGCGATGACGGCGAGGAGGCCATCTTGTGGTGGTGCGTTGCGTTCCGGTGTGCTTGGATGCTGAGAGCGCCTGGGACAAGTGCTTTGCTCTCGAGCTCGTTCGCGTCAATGGCGTGGGCAGTGGGAAGTGAGCAAAGTTTTCGTTGAGGACGAGGACGGCTATTTATAGCCGGAAAACCGTTTAGATGCGTGCCAACGGCTATTTTGACCGTTGGATGTTTGCCGCGTGTCGCTCGCCGGAAAATCCGTGAAATGAAACGACCGAGTAATGATGATTATCTCCTTGTTTCCCGCGCGAATCTGTCAGAGATACGTTTCTGAGTTTTTCCGAGTAAATCTCAAACGTCGCTTACGTCAGCTGGTTGAGTGCGCTGACGTAGGAAGTTTCTTCTCCACGAAGGATCGTGAGAAAAAAGCCGGATTTTCAGGATTCCGAGTTTCATGTCACCATCTTTTTCAAATGAAGAATAAGAAGAATCAAGACTGCTGAATCAGTATTTCTCGGACAAAGAACATTTGGCGAATAGCGGAGAATCAGAGTTTTGATCCTTCTTGGGGGCTACTGTCGGATATATACCAAATAGGGGTATAGAAGATGGTGGGCCAAGTGCCGGATTACCAGGGTGGCCTAAGTGGTAGTGGGCTTAGGTCCATTAGGCGGCCCAGTAGTCCGACGCGCAGAAGCCGGATTCTAGAAGAACCCGGATCACAGCCCATGTGATCTGGCTTGGAGGAGAAGACGGATTCCTTGCTTTCCAAGTTACAAGTTACCGTAGTTTTCTAGGTTTCCTATTCTGTAAGCCCTAATCCGGCTATTATATAAAGCCGGACGGGAGATAAACAAAACAACGAACAAACAGAGAAGCTCTACGCCAACTCGCCGAGAAGCTCATCCTCGCCGAGTGGTCTAGATCTAAAACCCTCACATTGTAACCCTGTTTACGGGCTTTAGTCCCAATTAGTGAGAAGTGCAGGAGTAGGCACGTCGTACTGTCGCGACGTACCGAACCTGGGTAAAATCCTGTGTTCTGTGTTACTACGTTATCCCGTTACCCCACGTCTCTACCGTAGTCTCATGGCACCCCCGTCTATGAAAACTACTACGATGTCTCGACAGTTGGCGCCCATCGTGGAGCAAACGACGTCAGGCGTAAGATTCCGATCTGGGATACTTGGCGGAATCGGAAGATCAATCACTATCGGAAGCTTGGAATTCGACAACGACGTCGGGCGCTTCCTCGACAACGGATCCTACATACCGGCGCAAAACCACCTGGTAAGTGCCTGCGTGTTACCGATAGGATCTGCTAACATCTTTATCGGACTAACTGCAGAAGCAATGGGGTTTTGCGGTGGAAGCAAATTTATCCCACCCGCCCTATACCCAGTCGAATATGACTATGATGCCGGATTCTGCTCAGATCGCTGACACAAAAGTGATACACACTTTATCGGCATGGTGCAATCCGAAATCGCCGAAAACACGGATGATGGAAATCCCGTGCAAGAGGCAGACAACAACGCACCCGTCATGGAGACGGAAGATCAAACACCCGTCACAGAGGCGGAAGATCCGACATCCGTCAACAAGACAATGAACTCGGAAGCAGAATCCGTGCTTGCCGCCATTGAGGCGAGGTTGGAGTCGGAAACCGGATCGGATAACTTCGACTCTGAAGACGAAGATGAGGACGCCTTCGTAAGAAAGGTTAAATCCTTTCAAGAGGGATTCCATGAAGTCTTAATGGCAAAACCGGCTGATACCACGGACGCCGGCAGCCAGGAAAGCCCTAAAACCCCTCCGCCAGTGGAAGAGAGAGAAGACGGAGAAACTTCTCCGATATCCCCCAATGTCAAGGAGATGACAGAAGATGAGCCTGTCAAAAAACCTCCCTCTTCCAAGAAAAAGCACCGTGCTTCTAAAAAACTCCAATACAAAATCCGGAAGAAAAAATCAGCTGATCTCGCTGATGAAAACTTTGAAGTTGGAGATGTTAGCGGAACAAAGCCTGCGGAGAAGAAATCTAAGGAAATCACTGCTCCGCCAATGACGGAACAGGAAGAGCAAGAGCTATTGCAAACACCAGTGGGACCAGATGAACCCCCTGAGATGCTGGAAGCCAGGAGACAAGCTTTCCAACGGCAACAGCAACATCTACTCAGATCTCGGCAACATCTCCAACAAACCCATAATGACATCAAAGTCATGAAGGAAGAAATAGAGGAGTACGAGAGAAAGCATAGATCCGCGTTAAAACCTACTAGGTTACCCGGAATCGCAAGACCGGAAGAACTGCCGCCAAAAGAAAGGTTCCATAACCCATCTTGGCAAAAGAAGGTAAACGGCAAAGATGCCAAGGGCGAACTAATATACAAGACCGCAGCAGAAAACGCGGAAGCAGCGTTCGCGATTCTTAACAACGATCTGTATTCCAACGGGAAAAAACTCCAAGGGGTGTATGCTTTCCTAGGAAAAGCATTGCAACAACAACAGCGCGCTCAAGAGCGATCAGGGAGGCTGCATGATAACTCCGCCCTATGCAAGACAGCTACTTGCGCTGCTGGAGCACCTGGACCGGAAGAACCCGGGGATTCAGACAACTCAAAAGATAAAAAAGAGGATCCGAGAAAAGACAAGAAAAACCCCGACAACCGGGATGCAGCGTCTAAAACCGGATCCCATCTCCCGAAAGATGGGTATAAACCCCATGATCGGGAAGACAAACACCGGAAAGACGGCAAAATAATGCCACCTCCGAGAAATCCAGCTGAGAAAGCTGGAAGATACGATATACCTCACAGGCGTGAGAGATCCCGGACACCGCCTAAGGACAAAGAAAGGCACAAGAGTAGAACTCCGCCTAACCCAAAAGGGCGTGAACACGGAAGAGATAGAAACAATCCCGGAAGAGCGCGTTCGCGCAACAATGGAAGAGAAAGGAGCAGATCCCCTTCCGTCCATTCAGCCGGAAGATATTCTGCACACATTGACAGAGCAGAAAAAGATGATCTATACTTTGGTCCTAAATGTTTTACCGACAGGATCCGAAGAATAACGCTGCATTCTGGCTTTGCCAAGGTCGGTCCAACGTACCAGAAATACACTGGCAGCACAAACCCGGATACCTGGCTCTCGGATTACTATACAGCCGTCCAGATCAACAATGGGACAGACCTGGAAGCTGTCAAGTTTCTTCCCCTAATGCTGCTGGATGGAGCCAGAGATTGGATCAATGGATTACCGTCACGAACAGTCGATAGCTGTGACGATATGGCTAGAGTATTTACTCAGCATTTCCGGGGAACATACAAACGCCCGAACAACATCAACCAGCTAAACCGTTGCACGCAATTTGAGGATGAACCATACGTGGACTTCATCTCCAGATGGACAACAATGAAGAATAGTTGCTCTGGAGTAACTGATGTACAAGCAATGCATGCTTTCGTCAATGGCCTAAAACCCGGACTTGTACCGTTCATGGTTGGTTCCAAGAAGCACAAGGATCTCGGATCCATGCTTACAACCGCCAATGAGCATGCCGCAGCCGAGGATGACATCAGAGCAAGAGGAGGCAATATTGAATCGTTGATACTTGCCAAGAAAACCCCTCGTTCTGACAAAAAAGCCACTCCAGAAACAACGACAAAGCCCAAAGAGGTGAACATAGCCTTTGGAGGAGAAAAGGGAAATAAGTGGAAAGGACGCAACCCAGATCCAATCAATTACACTCCAGAGGAGTGGGAAAGGATTAAGTCGGAACCTTGCGTTCACCACTCGCAATTTGGGAAACCCACCCATACAAACGCGCAATGCCGGCTGAATAAGCACATGAAGGGCACTGCAGGGTCCGGAAATAAAGGGAAGGATTCCAAAAGGAAACCCGCCAAACAAAAGCCAGAAGCTGACAAATAAGACAGTGAATCGGACACTGACGAAAAAAATCCAGGAACAACAGCGTAAAGGCGAACCCAAGTTTCCGAGGGTTAATGGAGAAGCAATGCTAACTTTCTTAGCAACCCCATCAGCAAAGGTGGAAAAAAGAACACTTCGAGAAATAAACGCGGTTGTGCCAGCAACCCCGAAATTCTTGAAGTACTCTAACACACCGATAGTCTGGGATCAGTCTGATCATCCCGGAAATATCCCTGAACCCGGCACACAAGCTCTTGTTGTAAGCCCTATTGTTCAAAATACCAGGCTAAGAAGAGTGCTGATGGATGGAGGATCCATCATTAATATAATGTACCTGGATACACTGAAGCACCTGAAGATTTCCGAGTCTCAGCTCAACTACAGCAATATACGCTTCCATGGTATCGTCCCTGGCAGGCAAGCACGATCCCTAGGAGAAATTTCCCTAGATGTCACCTTCGGAGATAAAGATCACTTCCGGCAGGAAAGAATATCCTTCGAAGTAGTGCCGTTCGAAAGCGTGTATCACGCAATACTCGGACGTCTAGCTTTCGCCAAATTCATGGCAAGATCCTGTTATATTTATAACAAGCTGAAGATGCCAGGACCCAAGGGAGGAGTAATCACTATAGCTGGTGATTTTAAGCTGGCAAATGAGTTGGAAAAAGAAAACGCCCTTTGCGCTCAGAGAGTTATAGCAAAGGAAGAACTGAAGGAATTAGCCAAGGAGGTATCGCCGTCAGAAATGCCGGCAGGAAAAGAAACTCGGAAGCCAACAGACAGATTCAAGGCATCCGAGAATACAAGACAGGTAATCCTAGATCCCAAAGATCCGACAAAATTTGTCGTCGTAGGGACTGGGATGACTGACAAATAGGAAGGCGAGCTCATCAAGTTCCTCCGTGAGAACTGGGATATTTTTGCCTGGTGTCCAGCGGACATGCCAGGTGTACCCAGGGAACTTGCTGAGCACCAACTCAAGGTTATTCCTGGATCAAAACCCGTCAAACAAGGTCTCCGTCGATTTGACGGAAGAAGACGGAAGGCTATTGGCAAGGAAATTATCCGGCTTTTAGCAGCGGATTTCATCAAGGAAGTGATCCATACTGACTGGTCCGCAAATCCGGTATTAGTACCGAAGAAAGACACTACTGCTCTTAGAATGTGTATAGATTACACAGGCTTGAACAAATTGTGTCCGAAAGATAGGTTCGCATTACCGCGAATCGATCAAATAATAGATGCTACAGCAGGCTCTGAGCTTTTGTGCTTTTTGGATGCATACTCCGGGTACCACCAAATACGCATGAAAAAGGAAGATCAAATTAAGACTTCTTTCATAACCCCATACGGGACGTATTATTACGTAACCATGCCGTTTGGCCTGAAGAACGCAGGTGCAACCTACCAGCGTTGCATGCAACGTTGTTTGCATAGTCAGATTGGAAAAAATGTCCATGTTTATGTGGACGATATTGCTGTCGTAACCAAGGAAAAAGATACACTCCTTGAGGATTTGCGAGAAACTTTCGAAAACTTACGCACCTACAAGATGAAGTTGAATCCATCTAAGTGCGTATTCGGGGTTCCCTCAGGAAAACTTCTGGGTTTCATCGTTTCTCACAGAGGAATAGAAGTTAACCCGGAAAAGATCAAGGCAATCTTGACATCACAAAACCTACCTGTGTCAAAGATGTCCAAAGATTGACGGGTTCCGCAGCTGCCGTTAGCAGATTTATTAGTCGGCTGGGGGATAAAGCATTACCACTATACAAGCTGCTGAAAAAATCCGACAAGTTCGAATGGACAGAAGAGGCCGATGCGGCGCTGACTCAGTTAAAGGAAACCTTGATGAAAGCTCCGATTTTGGCATCCCCAAAAGACGAAGAGCCCATGTTATTGTACCTTACGGCTACAAATCGGGTTATTAGTGCGGTAATCGTTGTGGAACGGTTAAAGGAAGAACAAAGCATACCAGAGCAACATCCGGTATATTACATAAGAGAAGTTTTTTCCGAGTCAAAACAAAGGTACCCACACTACCAGAAACTGGCGTATGGTGTATTTTTCGCATCTAGGAAACTACGCCATTACTTCCAAGGGCATTCCATAACAGTGGTTAGTAAAGCACCACTAGGAGACATTATAAACAATGCAGAGGCAACCGGCCGAGTAGCCAAATGGGGCATTGAGCTGGCAGCCTTCGACATTAAGTACCAGCCAAGGACGGCCATAAAATCCCAGGTTTTGGCAGATTTTGTTGCCGACTGGACAGAAGCAATGGAAAAAACACCAATGCCGGAGTCCGAGTACTGGATCATGCACTTTGACGGATCCAAGATGAAGGAAGGAGCTGGGGCTGGCGTAGTCTTAAAATCTCCTAAGGGAGACACAATGGAGTACGTGTTGCAAATACACTTCAACGCCAGTAATAACGTGGCAGAATATGAAGCTTTTCTTCACGGCTTGCATATCGCAAAAGAAATAGGAGTGAAGCGCATACTGTGCTATGGCGACTCGGATTTGGTGCAGCATCAGCTCAACCAAACCTGGGACGCATAAAGCCCTATAATGGCCGAATATCGGAGAACGGTAGATGAATTCGCCATCTGTTTCTTTGGATTCGAGGTCCTTCACATCAAAAGGGAGGAAAACTGGAACGCGGATGCGCTAGCCCGCATGGGATCAGAAAGGGTAAAAACCTTACCGCCAGGAGTATTCGTTCAGCACTTACATGAGCCATCCATAAAAGGTGGAGACGTTGATTACCCTCTGGCGTCTGAATCGATTGAAGTCATGATCGTTAAACCGGACTGGACAATTCCGTACTTAAACTTCTTAGTCAATCAGAAGTACCCGGAAGGAGCAGACGAAGTCTTGCAAAGACAAATACAGCGTCGATGCAAAGGATACACAGTAATTGACGGTTGCCTATATAAACGCAGTATTTCTGGAATTTTTCAGCGGTGCATTTCACCAAAAGAAGAGGAAATCCACGCCGGCGATTGCGGACATCATGCTCAATGAAAAAGCATAGTCAAAAAAGCATTCCGCGCGGGTTTTTTCTGGCTAACAGCCAAGACAGATGCCGAGCATATAGTTAATACATGTGCAGGATGTCAATATTACGCTAAGCAGACCAATTTGCCGGCCCAAGCACTTAAAACTATCCCCATTACGTGGCCGTTTGCGGTCTGGGGGCTAGATATGATGGGACCGTTCAAAACCGCAAGAGGCGGACTTACTCATTTGTTGGTAGCAGTGGATAAGTACACCAAATAGGTGGAGGCTAAGCCCATCAAAAAGTTGGATGGTGCAACTGCTAGAAATTTCATCATCGACTTGGTGATGAGATACGGTGTGCCACACAGCATAATAACCGACAACGGGACAAATTTCTCCATCGGAGAGTTGGCAAGATATTGCCGACAAACGGGAATTCGCCTAGATCTAGCATCTGTGGCACACCCGCAATCCAATGGACAGGTTGAGCGAATGAATAGCTCAATCCTGCAAGGAATACGCCCAAGACTCGAAACTCCTCTTCATAGAGCGGCCGGAACATGGGTAGAAGAGTTGCCTTCCGTGATTTGGAGTATAAGAACGACGCCAAATAGGTCAACTGGGCAAACCCCGTTTTTCCTAGTTTACGGTGCGGAAGCTATTCTCCCAACAGATATGATCCATGATAGCCCAAGAGTGCAAGATTTTGACGAATCAGACGCCGAAGAGGCACGACAGAATGCCGTTGATCTCCTAGAAGAGGAACGATAGCTTGTGCTTCAAAGGTCCGCCATTTACCAGCAGGGTTTAAGACGTTACCATAGTCGGAAAATCAGGCATCGTTCTTTTAAAGAAGGTGACCTAGTGCTGAGGTTGGTGCAGCAAAGGAAGCACAAATTAGCCCCAGTATGGGAAGGGCCATTTGTCATAAGTAAAGCCATGAAAAATGGATCATACTATCTTGTTGACATTCGAGATACGGAAGACGATCCCGAGAAACCGAATCGCAAAAGAAAGAGAAAGATAGATGATGAGCTAGGAGAGACAAAGAGACCTTGGAGCATCCAGCAGTTACGTCCCTTCTATACTTAGTTCAATATCTATGTAAACATCTTTTGAGATCATGAAATAAAGTCATTGGAATTCTGATATCCATGTTTTTTACAAGTTCATTATAGTAAAAGCATGTTTCCACCTTTTATATTTCCCAATGATCTTACAAAATACTCAATGTTAACCCGAATTGTGCCTGCGTGCTCGGCGTTAAAAAACTGAATGATTTCAGCCTGTTAATGGCTAAAGGAAACTCGGATTGTGCCTGCGTGCCCAAGTTTCAGGAAAGTTCCTTACAAATCTTTAAGCATTACCTGATCGAATATATGTTGGGTCACTGGATCTGGTTAGTAAAAATGCCTTTAGTATGGTCCATATTTTCGAGTTCTAACTGATTGGTTATACCCAGTTACTCGTTATGACGATCATAATGCTATCGAGTCATTTAAAACACTAAAGACAGTCAAAACACATATGCCAGAGAACTTAGTAGATAAGGGAGCAATTCAACCCGACAAATTTGCAAGGAATTTCATAATTCAAAGCTGCAAAAGGCGGAGTTCTTGTTTCGACAAATGAAATAGAAGCGTTACAGTATGAATTACAGTGTAAATAGCGCTCCTATTATACAAATCCATCATCCAGGTTAGAGGCAGTCCTTCAAGCATCCGAGTCTTCCTCGCTGCTTTCATCTTCGGGGACCGCGGGAACCTCTTCTTCTGGATAAGTGATAGAAATGTTAACCATGGAAGCAATCTTGGTGGCGTGGCCTTTGACTTCATCAAAGATGGCGGTTCGCTGATCCTCTGTATACCCTTGAGGGACACCAGAGGCCACGCGCCAAGATTTCGCGTCAGGATAGTGCAGGCGCATAAGGCCTAGTGCCATGCGCGCACCACCTCGTGCAGCGGAGCGTAGGATGAATTCCTTTGATCCCGCAACTTCCATGATGGCACCCGGAAGTTTGTAAACTTCCGAGAAATCTATAGTACTTGCGGGAAGGAACTTATTAATCAATTGCATTCCTGCATATCTGATCGCGTTCCATACTTCTCCAAAAGCTCGGATTTTCTCAATCCGAGAAATGCCTGGAATATTCCCTGTTTTGATGGCAGAAACAAGTTTAGGCCACAAAAGAAAAGGAAGTAAGACATGGAGAAATTGGTAAAAGGAACTAACTTACCAAGAACCTTGTCAATTTCGGTGCCTTCTTTCATGCGCGGGAATAGCATACTTTCAAAATCATGGATAATAGATTTATTTTCCGCCGCTTGCAAAGAAGCCTGGGATTGAGCAATCCCAAGGGCCAGATTACTGGCCTCCAGGTCTTTTCAACTTTCGTAAGTTCCTTGCGAAGGCTCGAGTTTTCTGCACGGAGCCGAGATACATTGCTAGCGTCCTTGGCTATTTTGTTGGCTTTTGCTAAAGCAGCTAGGGGACACAAAAACATTTCGAGCTTATGAAAATTCGGGACAAATGTTATCCGGATAAAAACTGCAGAGAATACATACCTGATGTTTCCGATAAAGCGAGCTGAGACGATGCCAGTTCCGCCTCTCTCTCCTCAAGAATAGAAAGGAGATTTTTAACCTCCTTATTCTTGATGGTGAGTTTGTTGAAAACTTCCATGTTTATGGTTTCGGCGGTTTGCTGCAACATAGCAAGGAAAAGAATGGTTACAAAAAGCATCAAAGCAAAACAGGCATGCAATTTTGTTTAATGCTTGGGGGCTAGAGTTACATACCTGGCTCATTCGGTGCAAACCCGCCAAGTTTTCCTGGAACTCTTTTGCATATTCCGCAAAAGCAGTTTCGGCCGCGCTTAGGCCGTCGTTGATAATCTTGAAGTCTTTGTCAAAGGTGGGAATCTCTTCGTCGAAAGTCCGAGAAAATTTCTTCACCTATGGAGCCGCCCTTTCCCTCGTGTCCGTGTCCGACACAACGGGCTGGCTGGGCTCTGAGGGCTTGGTGGTGGGGGCTGCAGTTTGCTCTTCCGCCATTGTGGACGGCGTGTTCGGGGCAACGGCGGAAGAAGGTTGACCGCCTCGGCTGGAAACAACCTTGTGTTTCTTTAGCTTCTTTGGTTTTAAACTAGAGGGAGGCAGGCTAAAAACAAAAAACTCGGAAAAGTTAAAAAACCGAGGATGGATGAAAAGTTCTCATGAAAAAGAATCCAGAAGAAAGAACCTGGAAGTGGCGACGGGGATTCCGTCAAGATCGATAATTTCTTCCGAGGAAGTTATCTTCTTGCGCTTGCGTCCACCCGTAGCGGCGGTGCGCAGCGCGTCCAGCTCAGCCTCGGATACCAAGTCCGAATCTGAAAGATCCGCGAACTGTCGGACGAACAAGATCAAAATCAGAAGCTAGAAAATCCGAGAAAAAATAAAACTGTACCCAAATGACTGAAAAATTACCTTGGAAACCGGATTTTCGGCCGTATACATTGGCCGACTCGCTTCGTATTGGTCGCGTGATGCGACCAATTGGTTGATGCGCCGTCGAAACTCCTTTGCGGGCCAATCTTTGGTGGTTGTCCGCATCGGATCCTTGACTCCCGTGTATTCGCACAGGAGACGGCCGCTGTGGTTGGCCAATGGCTGGATCCGCCTAATCAGCCAGCATAGAACCGTGTCCATGCCAGTTAGAGGCGGATCCATGGAGGTGAGCTTGGCGATGCGCCGCTTGATCTTTAGTAGATCTGGCGGCAGAACCTGGACGGCTTCCGTTCCCCAGTTGTCTTGGGGAACGGCGGCAGAGTTCACGAAAGGAGGAACCCCGACAGCTTCCTTAAGGAAAGGCACGTCGGGGTGATAAAAGAAGGAACCCGTCCAAAATTTGACGGATTCCGAAGTTTTTATCTTGGGGAACCAATCTTCTCGGAATCTCCGAAGAGTGAAAGATATGGTCCCGCAAGTCGGGAGTGCGCCCTCCGAAGAGTTCCGCTTAACCCCGAAGCAGTAAGTCCAGAAATCTAACCTAGGTTCTAGCCCTAAGTAGCCCTCGAACAAAGCCTGGAAGCCGGCCATGTAGAGGATGGAGTTGGGAGGAAGGTTATGGGGCTGGATGTTGTAGTGAGAAAGGATTTGGAGGAAGAAGGAAGAAGGTGGAAGTCCCATACCTCGAAGAAGGTGGGAACAGAGAAGGACCCTTTCGCCATTTTTTGGCGTAGGCTCGGTCTCGTCTTCTGGAAGCCGCCATTTCTTCTTAAGAACCAGGCCCTCCTTTTCCAGGTTTGGAAGGAGAGCCGGAGGAATGCTGCAGGCAATCCAGTTGCCTGCAGACTCCGTTTCTTCGTCTGCTTCGGCGGCGGCAGAGGCGGCGGCCTCCGCGGCGGCGAGTTCGTCGCCAAGGAGTTGGATTTTCTCCTCCGCCGTTTCTGGAGCAAACGGCGGGGAGGCTGCGGAGCTCGATCCCGCAACGTCCGCGGCGGCGGAAGAATTCGCGTCGCTCGCCGCGGAGGCCGTGGTCTTCTCCGGCTCGTCGCCGGTGTGCTTGGGCGATCCCAGTTGCGGATATAGATCGCTGATAAGCTCGTTGATGGCGGCGCGGGTCGGCGATGACGGCGAGGAGGCCATCTTGTGGTGGTGCGTTGCGTTCCGGTGTGCTTGGATGCTGAGAGCGCCTGGGACAAGTGCTTTGCTCTCGAGCTCGTTCGCGTCAATGGCGTGGGCAATGGGGAGTGAGGAAAGTTTTCGTTGAGGACGAGGACGGCTATTTATAGCCGGAAAACCGTTTAGATGCGTGCCAACGGCTATTTTGACCGTTGGATGTTTGCCGCGTGTCGCTCGCCGGAAAATCCGTGAAATGAAATGACTGAGTAATGATGATTATCAACTCGTTTCCCGCGTGAATCTGTCAGAGATACGTTTCTGAGTTTTTCCGAGTAAATCTCAAACGTCGCTTACGTCAGCATGGTTGAGTGCGCTGACGTAGGAAGTTTCTTCTCCACGAAGGATCGTGAGAAAAAAGCCGGATTTTCAGGATTCCGAGTTTCATGTCACCATCTTTTTCAAATGAAGAATAAGAAGAATCAAGACTGCTGAATCAGTATTTCTCGGACAAAGAACATTTGGCGAATAGCGGAGAATCAGAGTTTTGATCCTTCTTGGGGGCTACTGTCGGATATATACCAAATAGGGGTATAGAAGATGGTGGGCCAAGTGCCGGATTACCAGGGTGGCCTAAGTGGTAGTGGGCTTAGGTCCATTAGGCGGCCCAGTAGTCCGACGCGCAGAAGCCGGATTCTAGAAGAACCCGGATCACAGCCCATGTGATCTGGCTTGGAGGAGAAGACGGATTCCTTGCTTTCCAAGTTACAAGTTACCGTAGTTTTCTAGGTTTCCTATTCTGTAAGCCCTAATCCGGCTATTATATAAAGCCGGACGGGAGATAAACAAAACAACGAACAAACAGAGAAGCTCTACGCCAACTCGCCGAGAAGCTCATCCTCGCCGAGTGGTCTAGATCTAAAACCCTCACATTGTAACCCTGTTTACGGGCTTTAGTCCCAATTAGTGAGAAGTGCAGGAGTAGGCACGTCGTACTGTCGCGACGTACCGAACCTGGGTAAAATCCTGTGTTCTGTGTTACTACGTTATCCCGTTACCCCACGTCTCTACCGTAGTCTCATGGCACCCCCGTCTATGAAAACTACTACGATGTCTCGACATTCACGTTTCATGCCAGGCCACCAATACAGTGTCTTGAGATCCTGGTACATCTTTGTACTTCCAGGGTGAATGGAAAGAGGAGTTTCATGAGCCTCCTTGAGAATGATCTCTTTGAGACTTTGAACTTGAGGAACTGCAATGCGTCCTTCGAAGAACACAGTTCCCTTGTCATCAATTGAGAAGGACTTGAATTTCTCCTTGCCTTCTTTGATGTGTTCTACCATCTTCTTGATTTCAGCATCACGAAGTTGTTCAGAACGAATCTTGTCCTCGAGAGTTGGACTGGCTGTCAAGATAGCAAGATAGCCTTGAGGAACAAGACCAAGGTTCAGCTTCTGGGATTCTTCATGAAGTGGAGGTTGGCTTTTCATGATCATGAGATTATTGCAATATGACTTGCGACTGAGAGCATCGGCCATAACATTAGCCTTGCCTAGAGTGTAAGAAATGGTGAGATCAAAGTCTTTAATCTTTTCAATCCATCTCCTTTGCCTGAGGTTTAGATCTGGTTGAGTGAAGATGTATTTCAGACTCTTATGATCGGAAAAGATTTCAGTGCGGTTACCCAACAAGTATTGTCTCCATTTCTTGAGGGCAAACACAACTGCTGCAAGTTCAAGGTCATGTGTGGGATAGTTTTGCTCATGTGCATTCAACTGACGTGAAGCATAAGCCACAACTTGACGTTCTTGCATAAGAACTGCACCTAGACCTTGGAGAGATGCATCGCAGAATATCTGGAAAGGTTTGGTAGTATCTGGGCCAACCAGAACTGGTGTAGAAGTGAGTTTAGTCTTCAGGAGATTGAAACTTTCATCACATTGTGGAGACCAAACGAACTTCTTGTCCTTCTTTGTGAGATCAGTGAGAGGTTTGGCAATCTTGGAAAAGTTTTGGACGAAACGACGGCAATAGCTAGCCAAGCCAAGAAAGCTTCTTACTTGCTTCACCGTCTTAGGAGGTTTCCACTCAACAATTGCTTTAACCTTTTCTGGATCAATGGCTGTGCCCTTGGCAGAGATGACATGACCAAGGTAAGCAACTTCTGGAATCCAGAACTCACATTTGGCGAACTTGGCATATAGACGATGCTCACGAAGTTTCATGAGAGTGAGACGAAGATGTTCTCCATGCTCTTCCTCAGATTTTGAGTAGACAAGAATATCATCAAGATATACCACAACGAACTTGTCGAGGTATTCATGGAAGACATAATTCATGAGTCGAGAGAATGTCGCCGGTGCATTGGTGAGACCAAAGGACATGACGGTGTATTCATATAGACCGTACCGAGTGGTGAAAGCTGTTTTTGGAATATCTTCCTTTCTGATCTTTATTTGATGGTAACCCATTCTCAAGTCCAACTTTCAGAATATTGAGGCTCCAGCAAGTTGATCAAAAAGATCATCGATACGAGGAATTGGATACTTGTTTTTGATGGTTTTCTCGTTAAGAGGACGATAGTCAACAACGAGTCTCTTTGTTTGATCCTTCTTCGCAACGAACAGAGTTGGGCAACCCCAAGCCGAGGAACTAGGTTGAATGTAACCTTTTTCCATGTACATATCGATTTGCTCCTTTAACAATTTCAGTTCAGGAGGAGCTATCTTGTATGGATGCTTAGAGATTGGAGCAGTACCTGGTTCAAGCTCGATCACGAACTCAACTGCTCTGTCCGGAGGCATCCCTGGCAACTCTTCTGGAAAGACGTCAGGGAATTCACAAACCACCGGAACATTTTCGAGTAGAGGTAGAGGTTTAGCATCGAGGGTGTATAGCTGAACAGAACTTGATTCATTTGGAGAATAGACTATCTGGCCAGAAGGGTGGAACAGAGTTATTGACTTCTGAGCACAATCAATCGTAGCTTTATTGGCCTTCAACCAATCCATGCCAAGAATGACATCAATGTCAGAATTGCCAAGCAGAATGAGGGAAGCAAGGAATATGTGACCTCCAATTAGAATCTGATTCTCATGACTAATCTTGGAAGTTTGCATAGTTGCTCCAGGGGAGTTTACTACTAGCGGGGAACCCAAACCAACAAAAGGGAGTTTAATTGCTATCACAAAGATCTTTGACACGAAAGAATGCGATGCTCCGGTATCAAACAACACTTTAGCTGGGTTAGAGTTTACGGGGAATGTACCGAGAACGACGTCAGCAGCTTCCTCAGCTTTGTCGACCTTGACATGATTCACCCTCGCGGTTCTCCCGACAGGCCTGTTGTTGGAGTTGAAGGCTTTAGCCGGGGGAGAACGCACCATTGCCTGGTTGGTGTTGGGGCGAGGTGGTGGTGGAGGTAGCTGCCTCTGAGTGCACTTGTCAGCATAGTGCCATGTCTGCTTGCATTTGTAGCAAGTGACGACACGAGGTGCATCTGGCCTTGGCTGCCCCATTGAGAACCTCTGAGCCTGCATCTGAGATGGGTTGGGTGGGCGGGAAGCGAAGCCTGGAGAAGCTTGGGCATATGGAGCCCGAGTGACAACACCATTTGGCACCCAGATGCGGCGCTTCTGCGGAGGGGTGGTCATGTTGGAGGAGGAACCACCCTCACGCGAGTGCTTCCGAGACTCCTCGAACGCCTTGCGCCCATTTTCTTCATTGAGCGCGGTTTTCACGAGCTCCTCGAAGTCTTTGGCCTTGATGTTGGTGAGGGCGTACTTGAGTTCCGGGTTAAAACCTCTGCGGAACCTTGCCATCTTCTTAGCCTCAGTTGACACCTCATCACCAGCGTAACAAGCGAGGCGATTGAACTCACTCTGATAGCCAATGACGTCCAGCTTGCCCTGCTTGAGTGAGCAAAACTCTTCACGCATCCTTTCCATGAGACCATCTGGAATGTGGTGTTTCAGGAAAGCTTCCTTGAAACAACCCCAGGTGATTGGATAGCCAGCTCTCATGGTCTGGTAGTTTTCCCACCAAGTAGCTGCCTGACCCTTCAGGAGATAGGAGGCATACTTGACCTTGTCTTCCTCAGCAACGTGAGCAATCTCCAGAGCCCTAGCTATCTCACGGATCCAGTCATCAGCATCCAGAGGCTCCCGTGTTGCCACGAAAGCTCTCGGGCCCAGACTCAGAAACTCCTTGATACTGACTCGTGGAGCATTCTGGTTGTTGTGCTGATTAGTCTGGAACTGGGCCATCTGTGCCATGACTTGGGTCATCTGAGTCAACAGCTCCGTGATTGGCGGTGGCTCAGGCGGGGTGTTCCTTGTTGGCGGCATCCTGAATAGACATCCATTTTAGCACAACAACAGAAAGGATAGACTTGGAAACCGAAAGAGAGATTATTCCGACGCATGAATAGATAACCAACAGGTACATCATCACATGTTCAAATACATCAGAATACCCAACACACCACAAATGGTTCGAATGCCAAAGGATAACTAAACATAGCTAAGAATGGATACATCGGTACTCCCATGCTCATCACGCAGGACGGCGGTGAGTAGTACGACGAGAGGTACGGTGAGGAGCACGCCCACGAAAGTAGGTAGAACGACGATCCACATAGATCTGACGTGGCCTGAGAGCGACTCTAGGTGTGGTGAAGTACATAGCGTCGACTCCCTGTGCTCCAAAGCGTGGAATCAAGGTGTAACCAGCACCGAGGTTGAGGAGTGGACCTATGATCGGCTCGTAACATCCAGCATCTGGCAGATGACGACCCACTGGCTGATCGAAACGTGCAAAGCGCTCATCTCCAACAAAGTCTGTGGTGTAAGTTGCCAGACGAGTCAAAGCAAGGTAGAGCTGCTCTCTGACTGAAGCCAACTCCTGAGATAGTGTGCTGGCAACTGCGTCACTGTGCCTCACAAACTGAGCGGTGGTGTGCAGCCTGGAGTTATCATGCTCGTAGACATCCAGGTTGTCGTAGAGAGTGAAGTGAGCTCCCTCCGAAGTGATGTAACCACCGGGAATGTGGCGATAGATAGAATCGTCAAATCCCCAGTAGTCAGCACGAAGGACGGTGAGACTCACATAAGCTGCCTGCTGCACGGCCATATCCACTGTGGAACCTACTGCCTCGTAGCGGTGGACAACGCTCATGCCATCATCTGACAGAATGTAGACGATAGCCTGGTAGTAGGTCTGGTCAAACTCTCGCTGCTGCTCGTAGACCTGGTACTCTGGTGCCCAACGGAACCCCAGATAAGTGACCATGTCTCTCAGCATCTCCGGATAACCGGCAGTGCTCTCGCAACGAGTCATACGAACCACCTGCGGGTAGAACCTGAGATCCATCTGCAGATGATCGGGGAAGTTTTGATTAGACGCCGGTAGAAGAACTGAAGTGGAAAGCAACAACAAGGTTTGAATGGACGATAAGGATGTTGAGAAGAACAGGATATCGAAGCAACATCGGGAAACACGAGACCAAAAACTCCTGAGGTACTACGGAAAACCCCATCCGGGCTTCTGAAGGATAAATATCTACTGCTTAAGGAATAAAGGATCCGCTTCCAGGGCTTACACGCCTCCGTTCTCAATCATGAGTAGGCAACATGATAAATCATGTCACAACCACCTCCATTCCTATGGTCTAGTAGATATAACTATCCTAGAGAAACCAGGATACGTGAAAACCTAACTTGAAAGTTTAGGTGAGAAGAGAAAAACAACGTTGCACTTCCTTACCAGAAAAGGGTGGGTGGGTGGGGAAAGAAGAAAAATGGCAGAATTCCTACTCTCACGTTTCATTTTTCCTATATAGCTACAAAATAGTTTCTAGACTCAACTGCGACCAGTAAAAGGGATCCTACAGGCAGACAGGCTCTGATACCATTTGTCGCACCCGGACTTCTAGAGGATACTCGCAGTTCCGTTGAACAGTAGTTGGTTGGATTACGGGGCTTACCGGCACCCGCATCTCTTACGAGTAGGCCAACACACGTATGTGTGACAACCAACCCCTATCTGTTCACCGTCTACGCAAACCATCCCATAGAAATCAGGATACTACCATTGACGTACTTCATACCATACACACATGGTACGTCAACGGCGTTGAACAAAATGATAACACAACAGATCTCTAAGACACAAAAGATGGAAATAAGTTGCAAATAGCTCTCACTAGAGCGGAGATAGCAAATACAATCATCCAGAGGACACATGTCCCAACATAACATCATTACATCTCAGCGGAAGCATTCAAAGGGTCTGAGTACAGACAAATCCAAATAGGCTTAAGAAGCCGGGAATGAAAAGAAAACGGAGCCCATCCACGATGTCTCGGATCCTGCCCGGGTCCGCTACCTACTCGTCAGCAGCCTCGTCAAACTCCACGTAGTAGCCGTCACGGGGATCCTCGTAGGCGTAGTCTGCGGAAACCACAGCACCAAAGGGGTCAGTACATAAACGTACTGGCAAGCAAGACTCACAGTTCACCAAAGTGTAACCCGTCAACACCAAGCACAGATGCCTTGGGTTCAACGGAAGAAAGGGTGATACAAAAGATGCGGCAGCTGGCTGCACTAACCAACTACAGAACATACTACAACTTCCGGCTAACGGAAAAGAGATAAGATAGTGTTTCGTAACCAACTATAACTAACCACCAAACAAACCCATCCTGGATCTCGCCCCTTATCCAAAGAAGCAATCCGAGGATAACTCACACAGTTAGATTAATGATGAATCAAATTATTGTGTCAATAAGACTATTACTAGTCAAGTTATCATTAGTTAGGTGTAAGTTGTTCTGAGTACTTGTTAGCCAGTACTTTCACCAAGTTAACCATAACCGCGGAAAAACATGGCTTCTCGAGAAGATTTATCCCTGCAGGGGTGCACCAATTTGGCCGTACACGCAAGAATAACCCGCCAGATGGGAAAGGCCTTTCCCACCAAGCGGGGCACTCAACACAACTCAACTCTTCTTCGCATCAAGCCCAAAGCACCACGTGCTGTGCGTGCGCGGCTAATCGAGCCCCACGAAGAAAAGGGGACCCTCATAGCACTGGAAGACCACGCCGCCCTAAATGCCGACTACAAAAGTTCCACCCTGGCCTCTGGTTCGTACCTGCATATGCCTGCATCAAATGGAAAGCCCGAACTAAGTGTGGTGATTTGGACGAGATGCGAATCGAATCAAATTGAGGGGGGCGCCCATACACGCTTCCCACATGCGGATAGTGCGCTCATCATGGATCACTAGAAAAGACCCTTTTCCTAATCAGGGTCGACACTAGCAGGCCTCAAAACCACGCCGGGCCTCCTGCCGGTGCCTTATCAGCAATTTATTATTACCTCAAATTAACAGGTTGTTGTTTAACATCGAGCCCCAGGATATAATCAAATATGATAACAGAAAGGTAACTGATAACAGACTCGAGCAAAAACAACCCTAAGCATGCTAGTAAGACACGGGCCCAAGCAACGGGGTTATAGGACTGGAGGTGAGGCAATATCAGGGTTCAGGGTATCATGTGATAGGTTCGTAACAAAAGCAACGGTACATATGGCTAGCAGAAATAGACAACGGAAAGTATCGGTAACCAATATTGAAAGGAACACAATGGTTCATGTGAGTGATAACTTGCCTGCAAACTCAGTAGCCTGGTACTGGGCTAGATCCTCAGAAGGGGTGTCGTAAGTATCGTCTGTCTCAACGTCGTCGTCTATCCGAGAAGAAGCAAACAAACAATACAGGAAGATAAACAATCAATATCATGGCATAGTGCACAATCATGGGATGATGCATGTCAAGTTAATGGGTGCACCAAAATAAACTAGTTGACATGGTAACACAATTTAAATGGGCACATATGCAATTTTGAGTTGCATATGAAAAGCCCAGGCATTTTGGTTGAAACAATTGTTTTCCAATTAACCAACAGGTGAAAGTGGATTAGTATGATGCATGGATGAGGAAAACAACAAAATAACAACAATAGAACAAATTTAAAATAGGGTTTACCAATTTATAAATTTATTTATTAAGTTAGGGAATTTTTGGTTCCTTAAAGGGATTACACAAATAGTTGTTGTTTTCACCAATTTAAATTGTGCAAAATAAATAACTAAATTCATATTTGAAAAGATCATAAAATTTTGGGTGGATTACATGTTTGAAATATGGAAAAAGGAATTAGGATGAATTTATTATGACTTAAACAAAATTAAACAAGTTTTAAATGAACTTAAAACAAGTTTGAATATTATTTGAATTTTATTTGTTCCAATCATAAATTCAAATTCATATTTGAAAAGTTTATACTTTTCTAGTTTGAAAACATATTTTACATGTTCAAGAATAATTTATTTTGAGCAAGTTATGAATTTAGCAAATTTAAATGATTTAAACAAGGTTTAAATTATTTAAGCAATTTTAATTATTCAAACCATGAAACAAAATTTATATTTGGAAAGATGGTTCAAAATGGTATGGAAAACATATTTTATTTGCATTATTTGGATTAATTATGAATTAGTTATGGATTTTATCAAATTACAAATGAATTGTTTGAATTCAAATTTGAAATGCATTTGGAAAATTCAAAACAGAAAACAAATGGTTCAAATAGATAGATAATTTAATTTGGATCAACACACATATTTTACTCTTATTATTTGGAGTTATAATTTAAAAGATATTAGCAATTTAAAGTGGAGGACCAATCTGTAATTTTAAAGGGACTTGTTTTAAAAAGAAAACGTGCTGGAATTATTTTGTTACCGCACTGCTATCTAACCCAGGGCACTGCCACTGGGCCCTGGGCCAGCGTGGCAGCAGCAGTGGCTGACAGGGGGGCCACCCTATCAGCGAGCTGCGCAAAATAGCGGATTTATTCCGCGGAAGCCAGGAATCGATCCCAGGCTCTCTCGCTCGCGTGCGCAACACTGTAACCAGTGCAGCTAGCGAACGTTTCTGTCAGTAAACGACGCGCAGCCAAGGTAAGGTTTCAGATCCACTGCTTAACTGAAATTTGCGCGCACGCCCGACTGAAACTGACAGAGGAACAACGACGACGGCCGGCGATCACCGATGCGTGGCTGCCGTGCTGCGGTGGGGTGCTGGATGTGTGCGATTGGGTGCGGTGGTGCTCGTGCAAGCAGGGATAGAGGAGGAGAGGGCTACCGTGGCGTGCTCACCGGCGATGGAGTCGAGCAGAGGCTCGGGGAGGTTCCCGGTGGCGGCAGGCCGAGGACGGCGGCGTCGTCGTGGAGGCTCTCCGGGGTGGCTGCGGTGTTCAAACGGAAGAGGGCGACGAGATGGACTCGTTCCAGTAGCTAGGTGGGTGAGTGGCGCGGCGAGGCGGCGGTGTTCATCGGAGGTTCAGAGAGGCTCTTCCCCGGTGAGGTTGAAGAGGGAAGGGAGGTGGCAGCGAGAGGGGAAAACGGCGGCGGGAGCTCGTGGGAAGAGGGAGTAGCTAGGCTAGGGCTGCGGCGCGGCCTAGGGCTAGCTTTATAGGGGCTCGGGAGCTCTCCTGGCCGTCGGGGTGCCGCGGCGGCGACGTGGCATCGCTGCGATCGCTGCCGTACGCGAGGAAGAGGAGGAAACAGAAGGGCGAACCGGTACCGGGCTGGAGAGAAAGAGGAAAGGGCCGGGCTGCGCAGGGAGAAAAGGAAAGGTGGGCGCCCGTTTTTAATTTTTTTTTGAATTTTCTCCTTCTGTTTTTTTTTTGCAGAAATAAAAAATGGAAGGAAAAGGTAGTTTTTAGGGCTAGGAAAAATTGGAAAAAATTATGGTTAGGTTAGTTTTTTACAATAGCAACTAGATGCTAACTTGTTTTCCAAAAAGTTTCAAATTAAGTTGCTGTTTGGGAATTAATTCAATTTTGGGAGAAATTGATTATTAAGTGACTATTAATGAAACCAAACTTTTTAATAGGGTGAACCCTATGTTTAATTTGATTAAATGCTTATAATTGTTTGGTAATTTTCATATTTTCAACTTGGGTGTTGTTTGATGCTTTGATTTGAATTTTGAATGTGATTTGGAATTAATTGATTGATTAAAACCATCATTTTAATAAGGGAGCACTATGGAATAAAATGAAAACAAATGGTTGTTTGAGTTTGGACTTTTTATTTGAAAAAGATTGTAACATGACAAGTATGAACAAGCATTTGAAATATGTTTGAATTTGAATTGTGAAAACAGAGAAAAACAGAAGCAAACAAATAAGAAACAAATGCAAACAAATAATTGAGCATGATGACATGATGCAAAACTTTAATAAAACAAGAAACAAACATGCTAGGGGTGGTTTTTCATACTTGGGATGTTACACCAGTCCTACTTTCCTCATATTTACAAACTTCTTTTAAGAATTTTTCATCATTGTTTCCTTAATGTACCTTTTTTTCTATAATTAATTTTCCAAGACTCTATACGTTTAATTCGCCTGTTTTCAGCAAGACAGGAAGATTGACAACCTTCCGGGAAGTTGGGGCAAGAGAAAGTTTGAGCTTGTGTGCAGGTTCCACGCTTGCTCAACATCAGTAAACGACACCGTTAATACAAGTAATCTTCTTCAAGAATACAAAGTTCTACTGGTTTGATGAACTCTAGTTCCACACTAGGGAGAAATTTACACTAGACTACATCATACCTTCCGCTTGGGATCTTCCAACGAGCGTGTGATCACGTCAGTATTGGCATGCCTTGGGTGTGTTGTAGCCTTTCTTCTGTCGCTGTCACATGTGCCTGATCTGCTCGATCTGTTTGCCGGAAACTGTCCAACGGTGTGGGGGCCTGCTTGCACGCTCGAATAAAGGCGGCGTTCCTATGATTTCTCTTGCGCCAAGAGAAATAACGGTCTCACACATGTTCTCTTTGATCTGGCTGGAGTTTCGGGTTTCAGAAGGCTCTGCCGTTGATCTCCCATGAGCGTTAATGCTTGGAGATTGCTGTATCAGGTGGTATTCGGTTGCAACACAAGGAGCGGCGGAAAGCTCTGCTTCTGTTGCCACCATGGGAAATTCCATGGTGAAGTCAGAGGCGGAGAATGTCATGGAAGCTGAGATTGGAGGACTAGCAATGGTGATTGGAGTCTTTGCGTCGATGATGAACTGGCTTAGAGTTTCAGGAATTGTGGCATTGGTATGGAAGTGGGGGCTACAACATACGTGAAGTTCAATGTCTTACCTTTCAGGGTGAAAATCCAATGTCTTTCCTTAATTGGCTGTGCCTGGCAATGGTCTCGCTGAAGGCTTTTGAGAGCGGGGACTATCTCCAGGGTGAAAACTCAAGATCTTCGATCAGGCAACGACAGTGCTTGTGCAATGTTTCCTTCTTATAGGCGTTTCTTTTGGAGAAATTGGATATCGGATATTGTCTTGGTGGTAGTTATGATGCTGCTCCACGGACTGGAATTTTGTAACGGGACTTTTCTTTTTTATTTTCTTCTTCTTTTTTCACTTGTGTGCATCCGTAATGCCATTAGGTTATTAAGTTGGTGCAGAGGCTGGGATAATTGGTATCTCTGCGATATAAATATATGCTCCGTTAAAAAAGAAGTAACGCAGTATGGTTAAGAAAGAGATCGGTGAGAGGCTAGATTGAAACTTAGCCTTTTTCTAGATTGATGGCAGCATCCAGGGAACTCTCAAGCTTAGAACGCCATGAAGAAAAGATGGGAAATGCAAAGGACGGAGGAGTCTCCCTCTCTACTTTTCATCTGCACATATATCATTTCTCTACTCCAGGAAGGACCAAGGGAACGGTGGAGAAAACATGGAATTGGCGACGGACTTGCAGGACGAACTGGCTAGTGCCACCGTAAAGGCTCGCGCCACCTCTCCTATGTGCCTCTGTTGACCTCGCGGGTCTGGATAACCCCTCATGCTCGTAGCCCTCCTCCTCCTCCTAGGCTGCTGCCTGGTCGCCCTCTATTTCATCTTAGTTTTCTTTTTATGGTTTCGGTGTGGCCTAGACCGCTCCCTCATATCCTCTGTTTCCTCCTGCACAAACCGGTGGTCAACGCTGATCAAAGTCATGGGGAAAAGCGTGAGCGGAGCCAGATTTCATCCAGATCTTACATGATTCCATATGATCTACAAAGGATTAATATAAGATCTATACAGGATTTACAAGATTCGGACCTAACTGATACCTAAATCACAGAAAATAAAAAATCTATGATTTATCGATGTGTCTTACACGTTTCAAGATTTAGAATTGATATATGGGATTTCCAACAATTATACGGAGGATTTCTAATGATTCAAAATCCATACGAAGCAAAAAAAAATTATAAAAATGGTAGAAAAATTGACATGAATCAATATTCAACATGGATTCATAAGAAAAAAAACAAGATTTGGACTCGGCGTGATTCAACATTTGAAGATCAAGAGAGGTGGGAGCTCGGATCCAGTCCCTCAGAGGCGTGGTCGTCCTCGCCCTGGAAGATGTCGCCCCTGCTTCTGCCATCTATCTAGTAACGAGCACTAGGAGAGGACATGGCCTGGAGGAGCTAGGTTTGCCGGCACCGGGTCGACCTGAAGATGGGGGCGCGAAGCCGATCTGTAGTAGGGGTGACGCCATCGTCGCCCTAGAAGATCGAGCCAGTTGGAGGGGACGAGGCGTCTTCCTCGGTGTCCCCCAGTCGGTCCTCCTCCGCTGGTGAGAGATGGGCGGCGCTCCTATTTGTGCACCTTGAGGCGGAGCAGAGGAGCTCGCCCGCACAGGTCTGATTGGAAGCAGAGGGGCACATGGTGCTAGCCTCGGCGACCTGGAGAATGTGCAGGGACGGGGCGGCGGGCTGCCCGTGTTCGCGGAGACGGAGATGGTGGGGAGGGAGATTGGACCTGGATGGGCCGACGGGATCTGGGGGAGCCGTCGTGGAGAGGGTCGGGGAAGAAATGCTCGGGTCGCTGCAAGGGTGGGGACGTGGGGTGGGGGATGAAGATGGAATCGGGAATGGTTAGGGGTTGTTTTGATTGTGCTTATATAGTGTGGTGTACCGTGGGCTAATTCAACTTTTTAGGGGGGCTAAAATGAAAAATCGACATACACAGTGACTAGGTGGACTTTTTCTGCATCGAACGGCTGTGGTAGTAGGTGGGTGCCAACGTAGGAGTGAGAAGTGCAGCTCGGCCACACCGAGGTACACTTTGCATCCGTTAGATATGTACTATGGGCTTGTTTTATTTTTCTCTGTGTTAATTTCTAAATTCAATTGGTAAATTATTTATCTTTGCACGGTGGCAATGCACTGCAATCCAGGACCGCGACGCCATGGGGGCGGCAGCTGGATTTGTAGGCGCGACGCTGCTAGGGTACGTATTCCCATGCGACGCCGCTAGGATACTTATCCCCATCAGGAGGGATGGATTAGTTCTGCGGGCTCTGCAGGATGGTAATGGACGACGCGACGCAGCCGCTTTGACCCGCTAGAAATCAGACGGTCAGCCCAGCGGTGTTTCGCGGGCTTTCTTTACGGGGCGGCGTAGCGGTCTAGCGAGATGTCCCGCGTCCCTTGAAACCTGCCTACATCCCCTCCTTGCAATATCTACCGGCTGTGATTTTTTTTCCTTCTAAAGCAGCGCAGGCTATGAAATCATATGTACCTCTGAATCTCTTGCCCGTCTCCTTAGCTTGTGTGAACCGTAATAATTACATATCGGCTCGATGAGAACTATATGGGAAAATAATCCTATACGACCTAAGCCAGTACTCCCTCCGTTCGGAATTAGATGACTTGTGTTTGTCTAAATATGGATGTATCTACATACTAAAAGATGTCTAGATACATTCATATTTCGACAAACACAAGTCATCTAATTCTGAACGAAGGGAGTACAACCCAACCTTGAACCACATTAAACACCGCATGATTTCGGCACCCACATCCGAAAGCATATTCCCGATCAGATTTTGAGCAACTAAAATAGGTAGTTTTCCACATGGTTGATGCTGGATTGGGTCCACGCAATGGTCGTACACGGGTGGGTCGTATAGGATTAGTTTCTAACTACATGAATTAATTAATTGAGTTTACAAAGAGCAGCGAAGAATCGTCAATGCAGTCATGACACAGTTGAGATGATCCATGAGGTGGAGGGATACTCCTCTATTTCCACATTACATTTCGGGTGTGTTTATTCATTCAGACTGCAAGCAGAAAAGCGCGACCTCAAATCAAACCAAAATTTCCTACTACACCTCCCTAGCGACAAAGGCCAACTGATCTACCGCAAATTCACGGATGTACACCTTGTACTCCTTGTGTTAATAATCCCGATTCCTGAGATTGATTCACTAATTGAAACAAAAAGAGATGCAGTAATGCGATACCCCAGACGCACCTTGACCGTCGCCGCCGCCGCCATCCGATCTCCCATCTTTGCGCACCTCTAGCCAAGCCAAGCATACATCCGGAAATATCTCGGCATCCTCTCTCCATCCATCCCCAAAAGATTGACTCTCGGGTCGTCCCACACGAGGGCGGCTCCGGAGGACCCCCGATTCAATCTAGAAAGCCGACGCCCGATCTTCCCCCACCGGACGCTGCCGCCGCCGGTGGTGGCGGCCGCGCCATGGCTGTCAAAGACGGCGAGCGGGGATGGCGTAGCCTCCCGGATTCCCTTCATGCGGAGGGTTCAACTCCTTGGCAGCATAGGTGGAGCTCTGCCAGTGGGACAGGGGCACTCAGCCATCCGTGGTGCCTGTCGTCGCGCTGCGGTGAGGCATGGATGGGGCTAATAGGGGAGAGCGTGCGGTGATGGCCGGAGGCGACGGCGCGGAACCTACGGCGATGGCACTACTTCACATGCCTAGGGTGCGTTGCAGTCTTTCTTCTATCGTTGTCATGTGTGCCTGATCTGCTCGATCTGTTTGCCGGAAGCTGTCCAGCGACGTGGGGGCCTGTTGACGTGCTCGAATAAAGGTTGTGGTCATATGGTTCCTCTTGCGCCAAGACGAAGAAATGCCTCACGGATATTCTCTTTTATTTGGCCAAAGTGTCGGGTTCCGGAAGGCTCTGTCGGCGATCTCCCACGGGCGTTAAGACCTTCTTTGATTCACAGGATTTGGTAAAGAATTTTGTAGGATTTGAATCCTATGGAATTTTTCCTTACGAATACGTTTGATTCAAAGAATTGGAATCTGTAGGAAATATTCCCATGGGAACTTTGTAGTTCATTTTCATAGGAAAACTAACATGAGCTAAGACTTCATGGAAAAAATTCTGACAGTACAACCCAATTTTATACAAATCATATTCCTGCAACGTTCCTACCCTATGAATCAAAGGAGGCCTAATTCCTGGAGATTGCTGGATCGGGTGGGATTTGGTCACAAAGAAAGGAGCGGCGCGAAGCTCTGCTTCTATTGCCACCATGGGAAAATCCATGATGAAGTCAAAGGCGGAGGATGTCATGGGAACTGATATTCGAGGACTAACAATGGTGATTGGAGTCTTTGCGTCGATGAGGAACTGGCTTGAAGTTTCAGAAATTGTGGCATCGTTATGGAAGTGGGGGCGACAACATATGTGAAGTTCAATGGCTTCCCTTTCAGGGTGAAAATCCAACGTTTGGCCTTAATTGGTTGTGCCTGACAATGGTCTTGCTGAAGGCATTGTTTCAAGAGCGGGGACTATCTCCAGGGTGAAAACTCAAGATCTTCGATCAGGCAACGATGGTGCTTGTGCACTGTTTCCTTCTTGTAGGCGTCACTTTTGCACAAATTGGACATCGGATATTGTCTTTGTGGTGGTTGTGTTGCTGCTCCAAGTACTGGAACGCTGTAGCGGGACTTTCTTTTTTCTTTTTTTTCGGTTGTGTGCATCCGTAATGCCATTAGGGTATTAAGTTTGTGCATAGGTTAGGATAATTGGTATCTCTGCGATATTAATATATGCTCCTTTAAAAAAAAGTAATGTAGTATGGTTAAGAAAGAGATCGGTGAGAGGCTAGATTGAAACTTAGCCTTTTTCTAGATTGATGGCAGCATCCAGGGAACTCTCAAGTTTCGGACGCCATGAAGAAAAGATGGGAAATGCAAAGAACGGAGGATTCGCCCTCTCTACTTTTCCTCTGTACATCTATCGTTTCTCTCTGCCAGGTCGGACCGTGGGAACGGTGGAGGAAACATGGAATTGGCGGCGGACCTACGGGACGGACTGGCTAATGCCGCCGTACAAGTTCCCGCCGCCTCTCCTATGTGCCTCTGCTGACCTCGCCGGGTATGGATAATCCCTCACACTCGTAGCCCTTCTCCTCCTCTTAGGATGCTGCATGATCACCCTCTATTTCCTTGCAGTTTTAGTTTTCCGCTTTCGGTGTGGCCGAGACCGCTCCCGCATATCCTATGTTTCCTCCTGCACAAAGCGGTGGTCAACGCTGATCAAAGTCGTGGTGGAAAGTGTGAGCAGAGCGGACGAAGGCGGTATGAACGATGACTAACTCGCTAGATGCGGTGGCCGGTGGTAGACATAGTGGAGGCAACCTGCGCTGGAACACTCCGGTGGAGAGGAATACTGTTACGCGCTCATGACGGTGTTTGGCCGTGGCGGCGACCATGAGGGAATATGATCACTTGACATGATCAACCGGAGAACTTCCGAGACGTTGCTCAGGCGGGCCCTTAGCTTGACCAGGAGGTCCTTGACCAGCCTTCGTATAGCTCCTCACTGCCTCGGTGCCCATGTGTTGGGAGTGGGCCAATCTCATCGCTTCACTGCATATCTTCTATCGCGGAAAGTTGTGAGCAACCACGGGGATAATAGGCAGAGAATGTATATTGCCTTGATACCGCTTCGGATGTTAGCGGCTTGTCCACGGCGGCAACTGTGAGGGGAGATGATCACTTGACATGATCAACCGGAGACTTCCCTGACGTTGCTAAGGAAGGCCGCTAGCGTGATCAGGAGGTCCTTGACCAACCTTCCTATAGCTCCTCACTGCCTCGGCGCCGTGTGTTCGGAGTGGGCCGATCTCATCGCTCCCCTCGCTATCTTCTATCGCGGAAAGCTGTGGGCAACCGCTGGATAATAGGTAGAAAATATATATCGGTCTCATACCGCTTCGGATGTCGAGTAGCTCAACATTGGAATGATCTTGTCCGTTTGATACACATAGTTTGAGGGCTGAGATTTAACCTATCTACGAAGTTTGGTCTTTTATAAGTAGTTTAGATTAGATGACCTTCGATATAGTGCAAATCCACTCTCCGCCCCTCATGGAAAAATCCTTGGTAGGATTTTGAAAGGATCCGATCGGTGGCGGTCAAGGAAAACGATGGTCGTGCGAGTAGGGCTTCTGTTGTTAGACTATCTCCAGCCCCCCTCCCGAGAGCCCACTAGCCCGCCTTTTTTTTGCCGGCGCAAGAAATTTTGCCCAGCCACACCCCCAGAAGGCCAAATAGTGCCTCTTTGGGCCAAAAAATAGAGTTGCCGTACACAGGCCAAACCAAGCGTGCCGGGGGAGGGGGGGGGGTCGGGGAGGCCGGTGGAAAGAAAAAAGGTGCGAAAACCATTTCGCTCGCCCGTGGGTCCGCCGAGTTAGAGACTGTGGCAGTCGTCGTCCTCATCACCTCGCTTCCCTCGATGTTCAATGCAGTCGCTGACAATCTTTTTCAGACTGGCCGAGACGTCCAATCGACCACGCGGCGGCGTAATGGCGCTACACCGCCGAGCTTCCCGCCCCACACTTCCACACCCCTCCCTCCCTTTCGGCAGGTATAAAAGCCCTCGCCCTTCGCCGTCGGTCGCCAAATCCCCGCAAGCAACCTCTCCTTTCGCCCTCTCCTCGCCCATCCACTCGACGCAATGGCAGAGCGCTACCCCCGCAACGGTGCGGAGGCCAACGGCTTCGGCCGCTGCCACTTTTAAGAATGGGAAGCTCGCCTCCTTGAGAAGGCGAACTACCCGGCATCACCGAACTGCCGCGTGCCGGGCAGCCGGCGTCTGAGCGCTGGAGGTGTCCCGGTGTCGCCGGTGCCCACTGACATGGAGCGCGCGGCGAAGATCGCAGACATCCGCGCCGCCATGCCTCTAGATACCGAGCTGGACCTTCGCTGGGCGCTGGACAACCACGCCATCCGGACAGCCAACTTTGAGCAGCACCATGAGGAGTGCCTGGTCTCCACCAATGGCACGCCTTTGGTGTCTAGCTGCCAAAACTCCAACGGCCGCCGTGTCTGGAGGTGTGAGCCCGGGCGGACTATCGAGGCGATCCTCGTCATCCTTAGCGGGGATGACATCTCGTGGTTCATTGGGCTCGACGCCGAAGACTCCCCTCTCCACGGTCAAGCTCGAGCCGTAGGAGTCGCCGCTCCGAGGGTGTACTTGCGGTGGCACCCTCGTCATCACCGCGCTCCTTCGCCTCCTCGCGGCTACCTTTCCTCGTGAGGCCGAAGAAGGAGGTTGGCGCCGCCTAGAAGAAGACGACGACGATGTGGAGAGAGGAACCCGCCGCTATGACCACAGATGACATCGAGCCCGTGCTCGCCGAGTCCAAGCCGCAGTTCTTGGCGGAGGAGATGGAGCGGCAGCGGTGCGCCCTGGAGGAGATCACCGCGCAGCGCCACCCTGATCAGGATATAATAGGGGTCCATGGTGAATGTACATGCTTGAGTTGGAAGGAAATATTGAGCCTCACTGATGATTATTATAAGGTGAATTGTCGGATATATACCGAATAGGGGTATAGAAGATGGTAGACAAAAGAGCTGGACTACCAGGGTGGCCTGCATGGTAATGGGCTTAGGTCCATTGGGCGGCCCAGTAGTCCGACGCGTAGAAGCCGGATTCTAGAAGAACCCGGATCACGGCCCGCGTGATCTGGCTTGGAGGAGAAGACGGATTCCTTACTTTCCAAGTTACAAGTTAAACGTAGTCTTCTAGGTTTCTGGTTCTGTAAGCCCTAATCCGGCTATTATATAAAGCCGGACGGGAGATAAGTTAAATAAGTTCCTTTAGTCCAAGGTTCTAGGTTCTAGCTTAAGCCTTGCGCAACTCGCCGGGAAGTTCATCCTCGTCGAGTAGTTAGATCTATTCCCTTACATTGTAACCTTATTATACGGGCTTTAGTCCCTCATAGTGAGAAGTGCAGGAGTAGGTACGCCGTACTGTCGCGACGTACCGAACCTGGGTAAATCCCGTGTTCTGTGTTTACTACGCTATCCCGTTACCCCACGTCTCTACCGTAGTCTCATGGCACCCCAGTCTATGAAAACTACTACGATGTCTCGACAGTTGGCGCCCACCGTGGGGCAAACGACGTCAGGCGTGAAGTTCCGATCTGGGATTTTAGGCGGAATCGGAAGATCGATCACTGTCGGAAGCTTGGAATTCGACAACGACGTCGGGCGCTTCCTCGACAACGGATCCTACATCCCGGCGCAAAACCATCTGGTAAGTGCCTGCGTTTTACCGATTGGATCTGCAAATATCTTTATCGGATTAACCGCGGAAGCAATGGGGTTTTGCGGTGAAAGCAATTATCTCCCACCCGCCCTATACCCAGTCGAAGACGACTATGATGCCGGATTTTGCTCAGATCGCCGACAAAACAGTGATACCCACTTTATCGGCATGGTGCAATCCGAGATCGCCGAAAACACGGATGACGGAAATCCCGTGCAAGAGGCAGACAACAATACACCCGTCCCAGAGACGGAAGAACCAATACCCGTCACAGAGACGGAAGATCCGACATCTGTCAACCAGACGATGAACTCGGAAACAGAGTCCGTGCTTGCCGCCATTGAGGCGAGATTGGAGTCGGAAACCGGATCGGATAACTTCTCCGAAGACGAAGATGACGATGCCTTCGTACGAAAAGTTAAATCCTTTCAAGAGGGATTCCATGAAGTGCTAATGGCAAAACCAGCCGATACAAAGGGTGCCGATAGCCAGGAAAGCCCTAAAACCCCTCCGCCAGCTGAGGAGAGGGAAGACGGAGAAACTTCTCCGATATTTCCTAATGTCAAGGAGATGACAGAGGATGAACCTGTCAAAAAACCTCCCTCTTCCAAGAAAAAGCACCGTGCTTCTAAAAAACTCCAGTACAAACTCCGGAAGAAAAAGTCAGCTGATCTCGCTGATGAAAACCTGGAAGTTGGAGATATTAGTGGCACAAAGCCTACGGAAAAGAAATCTAAGGAAATCACTGCTCCGCCAATGACAGAACTGGAAGAGCAAGAACTATTACAAACTCCAGTGGGACCCAATGAACCCCCTGAGATGCTGGAAGCCAGGAGACAAGCTTTCCAACGGCAACAGCAACAACTGCTTAGATCTCGGCAACACCTCCAACAAACCCATAATGACATCAAAATTATGAAGGAAGAAATTGAGGAGTACGAGAGAAAGCACAGATCTGTCTTAAAACCTACAAGGTTACCCGGAATTACAAAACCGGAAGAACTGCCGCCGAAAGAAAGGTTCTATAACCCATCTTGGCAAAAGCAGTTAAACGGCAAAGATGCTAAGGGCGAACCAATATACAAAACCGCAGCTGAAAATGCGGAAGCAGCGTTTGCCATCTTGAACAATGATCTGTACTCCAACGGGGAAAAACTCCAAGGGGTGTATGCCTTCCTAGGAAAAGCATTACAGCAGCAACAGCGAGGACAAGAGCGATCTGGGAGGCTGCATGATAATTCCGCCCTCTGCAAAACTGTTACTTGCGCTGCTGGAGCACCTGGACCGGAAGAACCCGGAGATTCGGATAAAAAAGAGGATCCGAGAAAAGACAAGAAAAACCCCGACAACCGGGACGCAGCGTCTAGAACCGGACCTCATCTCCCGAAAGATGGATATAAACCACACGATCGGGAAGACAAACACCGGAACGACGGCAAAATAATGCCACCTCCGAGAAACCCAGCTGAAAAAGCTGGAAGATACGATACACCTCACAGGCGTGAAAGATCTCGGACACCGCCCAAAGATAAGGAAAGATACAGGAGCAGGACTCCACCTAATCCCAGAGGGCGTGACAACGGAAGAGATAGAGATAACCTCGGAAAAACGCGTCCGCGTAACAATGGAAAAGAAAGGAGTAGATCCCCTTCTGTCCATTCAGCCGGGAGATATTCTGCGCATATTGATAGAGCAGAAAAGGATGATCTATACTTTGGTCCTAAGTGTTTCACCGACAGGATCCGAAGGATAACCCTGCATTCTGGCTTTGCCAAAGTTGGTCCAACCTACCAAAAATATACCGGCAGTACAAACCCGGATACCTGGCTTTCAGATTATTACACAGCCGTCCAGATCAACAACGGGACAGACCTGGAAGCTGTCAAGTTTCTTCCCCTAATGTTGCTAGACGGAGCCAGAGATTGGATTAATGGTTTACCATCAAGAACTGTCGACAGTTGGGATGATATGGCGAGAGTATTTACTCAGCATTTTCGAGGAACATACAAACGCCCAAATAGCATCAACCAGCTGAACCGTTGCACCCAATTTGAAGACGAACCATACGTGGATTTCATCTCCAGATGGACTGCAATGAAGAATAGTTGCTCTGGGGTAACTGACGTACAAGCAATGCATGCTTTCGTCAATGGCCTAAAACCCGGACTTGTACCGTTCATGGTTGGCTCCAAAAAGCACAAAGATCTCGGATCTATGCTTACAACCGCTAATGAGCATGCTGCAGCCGAAGACGATATCAGAGCAAGAGGAGGCAATATTGAGTCACTAATACTGGCCAAGAAAACACCTCGTTCTGATAAAAAAGGAACCCCGGAGTCAACAACAAAGCCCAAGGAGGTTAACTTAGCCTTTGGAGGAGAAAAAGGGAACAAGTGGAAAGGCCGCAGCCCGGATCCCATCAATTACACTCCTGAAGAATGGGAGAGAATTAAGTCGGAACCCTGCGTCCACCACTCCCAATTTGGGAAGCCAACCCACACGAACGCGCAATGCCGGCTAAACAAGCATATGAAAGGCAATGCAGGATCCGGAAATAAAGGGAAGGGCTCCAAGAGGAAACCTGCCAAACAAAAGCCAGAAGCTGAAAAAGAAGACAGTGAATCGGACACTGATGATAAAATCCAGGAACAACAGCGAAAAGGCGAACCCAAATTTCCGAGAGTTGACGGAGAAGCAATGCTAACTTTCCTAGCAACCCCGTCAGCAAAGGTGGCCAAAAGGACACTTCGAGAAATAAACGCGGTTGTTCCTGCAACACCAAAATTCTTGAAGTATTCCAACACACCGATAATCTGGGATCAGTCTGATCATCCCGGAAATATCCCTGAACCCGGCACACAAGCTCTTGTTGTAAGCCCTATTGTTCAAAACACTAGGCTAAGAAGAGTGCTGATGGACGGAGGATCCAGCATCAATATAATGTACCTGGATACACTGAAGCACTTGAAGATATCCGAGTCCCAGCTCAATTACAGCAATATACGCTTCCATGGCATTGTTCCTGGCAGGCAAGCACGATCCCTAGGAGAAATTTCCCTAGATGTCACCTTCGGAGATAAAGATCACTTCCGGCAGGAAAAAGTATCCTTCGAAGTTGTGCCGTTCGAGAGCGTGTATCACGCAATACTCGGACGTCCGGCTTTCGCCAAGTTTATGGCAAGATCTTGCTATATCTACAACAAGCTGAAGATGCCAGGACCCAAAGGAGGAGTAATCACCATTGCCGGTGATTTCAAGCTGGCAAACGAGTTGGAGAAGCAAAACGCCCTTTGCGCTCAAAGAGTTATAGCTCAGGAAGAATTAAAGGAGTTAGCCAAGGAGGTATCGCCGAAAGAAATGCCGGCAGGAAAAGAAACTCGGAAGCCAACAGATAGCTTCAAGGCATCCGAGAATACAAGACAGGTAATCCTAGACCCCAAAGATCCGACAAAATTCGTCGTTGTAGGGACTGGGATGACCGACAAATAGGAAGGCGAGCTCATCAAGTTCCTCCGTGAGAACTGGGACATTTTTGCTTGGTGTCCAGCTGACATGCCAGGCGTACCCAGGGAACTTGCTGAGCACCAACTCAAGGTTATTCCCGGATCAAAACCCGTCAAACAAGGTCTCCGTCGATTTGACGGAAGAAGACGGAAGGCTATTGGCAAGGAAATTATCCGGCTTTTAGCAGCGGATTTCATCAAGGAGGTAATCCATACTGACTGGTCCGCAAATCCGGTATTAGTACCGAAGAAAGACACAACTGCACTCAGAATGTGTATAGATTACACAGGATTGAACAAGTTATGTCCGAAAGATAGGTTTGCGCTGCCGCGAATCGATCAAATAATAGATGCCACTGCAGGCTCTGAGCTTTTATGCTTTTTGGATGCATACTCCGGGTACCACCAAATACGCATGAAAAAGGAAGATCAAATCAAGACTTCTTTTATAACCCCGTACGGGACGTATTACTACGTAACCATGCCTTTTGGCCTGAAGAACGCAGGTGCAACCTACCAGCGTTGCATGCAACGTTGTTTGCATAGTCAGATTGGAAAAAACGTCCATGTTTACGTAGACGATATTGCTGTCGTAACCAAGGAAAAAGATACACTCCTTGAGGACTTGCGAGAAACCTTCGAAAACTTGCGCACTTACAAGATGAAGTTGAATCCATCTAAGTGCGTATTCGGGGTTCCCTCAGGAAAACTTCTCGGTTTCATCGTTTCTCACAGAGGAATAGAAATTAACCCGGAAAAGATAAAGGCAATCTCGAGCATCTCAGAACTTACGTGTGAAAAAGATGTCCCAGAATTGCCGGGTTCCGCCACAGCCATAAAAAGATTTCTCAGTTGGCTGGGGGCTAAAACCTTACCATTTCGCAAAATGCTGGAGAAGTTTGACAAGGTCAAGTGGATTGCGGAAGCCTGGGAACACCTAGCAAGTTATGTCCCCTTCTGTACTTAGTTCAAATCTATGTAAACATCTTTTGAGATCATGAAATAAAGTTGTCGGAATGCTGTCATCCATGTTTCTTATAAGTGCAAAGTGTTTCCGCCTAATCTATTTCCCAATGATCTTACAAATTTCTCAATGTTAACCCGAATTGTGCTTGCGTACTCGGCGTTACATAACTGAATGATTTTTCAGCCTTTTAACGGCTAAAGGAAACTTGAATTGCCTGCGTGCCCAAGTTTCACTTAAAACTTTCCTTGTTTCTCTAAGTCTTATCTGATCGTGCGTATGCTGGGTTACTGGAACTAGTTAGTAAAAATGCCTTTAGCATGATTCATGTTTTCGAGTTTCAAAACTGCTTGGTTCGTCCCCAGTTACTCGGCATAACGATTCATAATGCTATTTGAGCCATTTCAAACACTAAGGACAGTTAAAGTATATACACCAGAGAACTTAGAAGATAAAGGAATGGTAAAATTCAAACAACTTGCAAAGTAATTTCATAGTTTAAACTGCAAAAGGCGGAATTTTCATTAATACATAAGAAGCATTACATTTTGGATTACAAATGAAAGAACAGTAATGCTCCTATTGTCTAAATCTTCTATCCAGGTTCCAGGTAACCCTTCAAGAATCCGACTCCTCCTCGCTGCTTTCTTCATCGGGAATCGGAGGAGCTTCTTCTTCCGGATAGTGGACGCCGACATTTACCATGGCGGCAATCTGGGTGGCGTGGCCCTTAACTTCACCAAAGATGGTGGATCGTTGCGCATCCGTGTATCCCTGAGGGACACCGGTGGCCACACGCCAGGATTTGGCACTAGGGTAGTGCATGCGCATAAGGCCTAAGGCCATACGCGCACCACCCCGTGCAGCGGAGCGGAGAACGGACTCCTTGGATTCCGCCACCTCCATGATGATACCCGGAAGTTTTTCAACTTCCGAGCACTCCCCAGATTTTTCGGGAAGAAACTTGCCTACCAACTGCGTTGCAGCAGCCTTCACCAAGTTCCATGTTTCCCCGAAAGCTCGGATGCCCGCAGCCCGAGCGCCATCTGGGGTGTCTCCTGTTTGATCCGATAAAGCATACAAAAGGGTTAAGGAGACAAACAGAGACAGCAAAACATGGAAAGATGAAGACAAGGGTAAAAATTTACCGATGAGTTTGTCAATTTCCGAAACTTCCTCCAGGCGAAGGTTCAGAGCTTCAGTCAAATCCTGGATAGCGGATTTGTCTTTCTCCGCCTGCTCGGAAGCCTTGGAGTTAGCCACTCCAAGGGCCAGATTGCTGGCTTCCAGGTCTTTTTGAGCCTTCACAAGATTCTTGTGAAGCTCAATATTCTCATTGCGGAGAATCTCGGCGTTGCCGGAATCTTCCGCTGCTTGTTTAGCCTCGGCTAAAGCAGCTGAAAAGCAAGTGAAAATCCGAGTTGATCAATTTCCTCGGGAAAAAACTTAGACAAAGTCTTAAACCGGAAATTTCAAAACGAAAAAGCCTACCGTTCGTTTCCGTCAAAGCGAGCTGAGATGATTCCAGCTCCGCCTCTCTCTCCTCAAGAATAGAAAGAAGACTTCGAACTTCTTTATTCTTGATAGTGAGCTTCCTGAAAACTTCAAGGTTTATGGCCTCGGAGGTTTGCTGAAACACAGCAAGGAAAAGTATGGTTAATAAAAACATCAAAGCAAAAAAGCACGCATTTTGTTTAATGCTTGGGGGCTAGAGTTACATACCTGGCTCAAACGCTGCAAACCTGCCAAGTTTTCTTGGAATCCTTTTGCGTATTCTGCAAAATGGTTCCCGGCTGCGTCCAAGCCTTCATTAATCGCCTTGAAATCCTTGTCGAAGGTGGGGATTTCCTCGTCAAAAGTCCGAGAAGATTCCCCCACTTTCGGGGCCGCCCTTTCCCTCGTGTCCGACTCGGACACAACGGGCTGGCTGGGCTCTGGGGGCTTGGTGGTGGTGGCTGCAGTAGGCTCTTCCGCCATTGTCTGCGGCGTGTCCGGGGCAACGGCGGGGGAAGGTTGGCTGCCTCGGCCGGAAGAAACCTTGTGTTTCTTCAGCTTCCTAGGCTTTAGGTTGGAAGGCGGCAGGCTAAAAACAGGAAATCCGGGTAAAGTCAAAACACCGAAGATGGACGAAAAAATCTCCCATAAAAAGGAAAACCCAGAAAAACTAACCTGGACGTGGCGACGGGGACGCCGTCAAGGTCGATAATTTCATCCGAAGAAATTATCTTCTTGCGCTTGCGACCTCCGGCAGCAGCGGAGCGCAGCGCGTCCAGCTCAGCTTCGGAGGCTAACTCCGAGTCTGAAAGTTCCGCAAGCTGTCGAGAAAACTAATCAAAACCAAAAGGTAGATTATCCAAGAATTGAAGTTGTACCCAAATGACGGAAATTTTACCTTGGGAGCGGGGTTGTTGGCCGTGTACATTGGCCGACTCTCCGCGTACTGGTCGCGAGATGCGACCAATTGATTGACGCGCCGCTTAAGCTCTTTCGGGGCCCAATCCTTGTCGGTTGTCCGCATAGGATCTTTGGCCCCCGAGTAATCGCACAAAAGGCGGCCTTCATGGTTCGCCAGCGGCTGAATTCGCCTATTCAGCCAGCAGATGACCGTGTCCATACCGGTCAAAGGTGGCGTTGAGGAGGTGAGCTTGGCGATGCGCTTCTTGATCCTTAGCAGATCAGGCGGCAGATTTTGGACAGCTTCTGTTCCCCAGTTATCCTGGGGAACGGCGGCGGAGTTTACAAAAGGTGGAACCCCGACGGCCTTTTTAGGAAAGGGCACGTCGGGGTGATAGAAGAAAGAGCCCGTCCAAAATTTGACGGACTCGGAAGTTTTAATCTTGGGGAACCAATCCTCTCGGAATCTCCGAAGAGTAAAGGAAATGGTCCCGCAAGTGGGGAGAGCACCCTCCACAGAGTTGCGTTTTACCCCAAAACAATACATCCAGAAATCTAACCTAGGCTCTATTCCTAGGTAACCCTCAAACAAGGCCTGAAAGCCGGCCATGTACAGAATAGAGTTGGGAGGGAGATTATGTGGTTGGATGTTATAGTGGGATAAAACCTGGAGAAAAAAGGAAGAGGGTGGAAGCCCCATACCTCGCAGAAGGTGGGAGGTAAGGAGCACTCTTTCGTTCCCCTGGGGCGTAGGCTCGGTCTCCTCTTCTGGGACCCGCCACTTCTTCTTCAGCACCAGGCCCTCCTTCTCCAAGTTAGGAAGAAGAGCCGGAGGAATACTGCAGGCACTCCAGTTGCCTGCAGTTTCCTCTTCTTCGTCTCCACCGGCGGTGGTAGCGGACGCGGCCCTCGCGGCGGCGAGCTGCTCGTCAAGGAGCTCTACTTTCTCCTCCACCGTTTCGGGAGCGAACGGTGGAGTCGATTTGGTGCTGGACCCCGCAACATCTGCGGCGGCGGAAGCATTTCCTCCGCCCGCCGCGGACGCCACGTTCTTCTCTGGCTCGCCGCCGGCGTGCTTGGGCGACCCAACTTGGGGATCTAGATCGCCCAGGAGTT